>OX940988.1:8756785-9956785 GCA_954871275.1 Leptopterna dolabrata | reverse complement strand
GGATCAAAAGTCGACAAAACAGGTCAAAATTCCTGAAATCTCCGAAAATTGTTATATATATATATATAAAATTCCGTGGTGTATCGACCGTTGATTTAGATATGCGTGGTATGCAATGTTGCAGGTGGTTATCGAGGTTCGGTCATTAAAACGAGATTTATCCCAACGTTTCGATGGTTTATTCCATCATCTTCAGGGGGTTAGTGAGTTCTGAAGAAAGAAAGTCACAAGATCAGTTCACCCAAGTTTCAAACATCTCTCTACCTAGCAGTATGTTAGTCTGATATTCAGTGAGGAATATGGGTGAAAATTTCTTCAGAACTCACTAACCCCCTGAAGATGATGGAATAAACCATCGAAACGTTGGGATAAATCTCGTTTTAATGACCGAACCTCGATAACCACCTGCAACATTGCATACCACGCATATATATATATATATATATATATATATATATATATATATATATATATATATATATATATATATATAAAGTGGAATTGAATGATGACCCAAAACAGAAGATAGCTTTATCGGTTTTAATAAAAATTTTGTAAAAAAAAATTAATCAAACGTAGGTCAATTTCGGGGGGGGTCACAATTCGCCAATATCGGGACAAATGGCTGAAATCATCACGAAGTACATACAGTAGAAGTCGCTTATAGAGCTTATAGTATAAAAGTGGGTATTTTTTGTGTTTTAGTAACATGAGCTTTTGAGGTATCGTTTTCCATGTGTGTTTGAGGACGAGAAGACCGAATATGAAGTCAATTTTAACCAGTAAGGGGAATATTGAGGTTCTAACGAAGTTTCAGCCTTAAAATTACGTTACGTTTTGGTCTAAAATCGACGTTCTTCCGCACACAGTTTGGGTCCCCATTTGGAAACACATTTGGGTTCTAGTTGTGCTCCAAAGCTCGGCAGCCCGATCGGAATACATCCAGGGGCGTTATGGGAGAAAATGGGTGTAAAAATAGGGGGTTTCGAGGTTTTTTTGAGGTTTTAGTGAACAACAGCTTGTGATTTATCGTTTTCCATGTTTTTTTTAGGGCGAGAAGACCGAATATGAAGTTGATTTTGACCAAAGAGTGAGGAATTGAGGTTATAACAAAGCTCCCGAAATTCTCTTTATGAGTAAAAAACCTGGGAAATCGTCTGAAATCACCATACATTTTTGTATAATAACACTGGAAAAAGTGTCAACAGGTGAATCAAGACAAATCAAGAAAAACGGTAACTATCAGTGATCAAAAATAATCTGTTGAAAAAAAAGCCGAGCCTAATTCGTGTTTTCAAAAATAGCCATTCCTACAATTGCACATGAAAGAAACAATAAATGAACAGCCAACATTTCTGTAGGTATGTCCAATAGAATAATAAACCCAAGTGACAAAGACTTTGCGGCGTTTTTTCCTTCAAAAGAACATATCAAGTTGTTCATCAAACAAGCTCACAGGGTGTGAGCAGGGCTGGCGGAAAATTTCTATATTTTCTATGGGCGAAACGAATGAAAATTACAGCGAAACATTTAGTGTAGGTAGGTGCCCAATTATTGTGACATTTCCTTGTCCGCCGATGAAAACCCTAACAACGCTAACTCTGAATAAGGAACGCGATGTTATTTGTATTTTTCTGAGCCCAGAAAAACATAGCTTTTCTGCCAGCACTTAATGAAACATGAGAGAAGTGAAAAATACTGTGGTCGGCGTTTTCACAGAACCTGACAGCTCGTTGGGGAAAAGGAAACGGAGGATGAAGATAGTAAGATAGTGAAGGGGGGGGGGGGGGGGGAGATTATGAGACAATCGCTGACGTAACAATGTCCTTTTGTTTCGGATTTTTCCTTGTGCGGCGATATTCACGTTTTAATAACAAACTGTCACTCGGGCTGATATTTGAAGGCTTCCTTATTATGTCAAAATATCCAGTCCGACGATTTCTGAATTTTCTGCAGCGGAGAGCTAATTTCATTCAAAAATATAAACAGAAGTCACGGATACTCCTCATTCTACAGGAGCGAGGAAAAAATCAATAAGTCTGGACCAAAAAGTGGCGACTCAAGCTTAATGAACAGAAATCTACTCATACTAACTTTACGAGCAAGAACATAACAACGATGCCAGTCATATAAATGAACAAAAGTTTCCCTACGCTAATACAGCAAAGTATTTGGGGATGACTCTTGATGCCAAATTAAGATGGAAGGATCATGCAATTTAAAAAAAAAAAATCAATTATATATCAAGTTCAAAAAAATGGACTGGCTGCGCGGCAGGTATTCTGAACTACCTTTACACAACAAATTGCTCATCTAAAAGCAAATCCTAAAGCCTGTATGGGCTTATGGTATGGCGCCCCTTGGTGCATCGGAAATGACGACCTCCATCGAGACCTCAAGATGAAATCCGTCAGCGAACTGGCCACGCGGCGTGCGATATACGAACAGCGGCTTCATGAACACATGAATCCGGAGGTTCTTCGACTCCCAGACAACAGCAACGTCACCCAGCGGCTTGATAGAAGAGAACCAACTTGTCGACCTTGTGATGTGACAATGTGACAATTATTGTAGTGATTGAGTGTTCTCTTGAGTTATAGTCACTGAGCTAAAAACTCTACAAACAGTTGATATTGTATTACAGCTGTCGAGGTACCCCTCAAAATTCAACATTTACCACACCTATGCAATAAGGTAAAGATTTAACGAAATAAACGAGGAGAGCGATGAGCTGAGCGACGCCTCGGGGAAAGTAGGAGAAGGGTCCCCTCCATCGAACGCTATCGTCCCTCAACGGTCATAACGGCCGTTGGTCGATGGTGGGTGGAGGTGGGAGGTGGAAGGGGCCTTTATAAACAGCCCAGCTAGCTAAAGCTAGCCCAGCTCCTCATTTGACCGACCACTCTCCGACTTACGACTTCTCTCTCGACCTCCTTACGCCCTTTCTCTGTCTCTCGCCCACACTTTCTCTCTCCTACCCCTCCATGCACCTGCTGTGGTGGTAACTGCGGTGTGCTTCCTTCTAGAATACTCGTTGTGGTGATAACCCTGGGGTATTCTCCCTCTTCCTGGCGTCTGCTGTGGTGATAACCGCGGGGCTCCATTACCTCTAGCAACTCGTGTGGTGATAACCACGGGGTGCTAGCCTCCTTCTTCCCGGCGCCTGCTGTGGTGATAACCACGGGGCACCCTTGCCTCTAGCACCTGCTGTGGTCATAACCGCGGGGTGCTAGCAAAAGACTCCCACCGAGCACCTCCTTCACATATCCAAACCAACCCTACCTCCAACCCGCCGTGTTGTAAACCTGCTCCAAGGCTTATGACACTAGCAAACTAACTTGACAAGCCAAGCTCAGTTGTTATGTTACTTATATTGCGAATACATAGATTATTTAAAAAAAAATAAAAATTAACTGATGATCCATACATCTCGCAGCTGATGCGACACCATGTGCCTTTCTTCTGATGATGATACCTTCAAGAAAGTGGTAGCTACCCAAAATCTAAGCTGAGGACCAATGCCAACGCCATCTTCATTTTCAAATCGTAAGTTTCATCAGCCCCATTCCTCCATGGTGGCCAGAAAAAAGTAATCAGCCATTCCAGACTGGGGCATTTCATCCGACAGCCGCCCAGCGTCGCTGACGTGATCAGCTGTCCTCCAATGAGAGGATGAGAATTAGATCTGATCATTTCGCTCTTTACTCATTGCCTCACCCCCTTCAGGGGAATGGGGTTCGTCCAACAGCTACACGGGTCGTACGTGGACGTGTCACGGCGATCACATCCAAGTACTAATGATTGCGCGCCACTCTACAGAATATTTTCCGACAAATACGGCGTGGTTGGGACCAGATTACGGAATTCTATCCCCATCCCCCTTGATCTCTCCCCACTTTTGGGAAATTTAAGTCATTTCTGGCAGTTCGTCGCACTTCGCGCTTTTCTTAGTGACCGTGAACCTAAAATTAAATGAAGTTTGGTTTGTAGGTCTCGTTTGGGGTCTAGTTGGTCCTCGAAGCTCGGCGCTACTGTCAGTCATCTCTAAGGGGTTAAAAATAGGGGTTGAAATTTTCAGAACGCCGAAGCTCGAAAACTTTCAATAGAACGGTACGGTTTTTTTGTACGTTTTTAAATTGATCTTGAACTAAAGAATTTTTTGAGACCACCCGGAGCATTGTACGACCAGCCGTTCGTTTGCACCGAAAAGCTTCGTCAACATGATCGTGAATGAAACGGTATGAATCCGGCCCAGATATCACCTGATTATAACCACGGACGGCTGTATGAAGTCAAGTTGGTTGTTCTGTGATATTATATAATTTGAAGAATGGTAGGTCCTGGCTGGTTTGTTGACAGGTAGGTACTTCTGTAACCTGAACAAACGTTATGTTTCATGAATAACATCAAATAATTATTAATGACTGAATTATTGAATTCCGCACATTTTTATGAAACTGTTATTCCCGGGCCGACTCCAGTACTCGATTTATGGCTTTCCTGGAGGTAGGGCTCGAGGGTAGGTATTGACGAAAGAAAACAGTGATCTACGCAGAAGGGCACCTACACAGGTAAATAATAAGCCGTTGTGTAATAATTTGCAGCGTGTTCTTTTTTCTTTTTTTCTATTCATTTAAATATTTTACTTATCAATTAATTCTTAGTTATAAAAGTACATAATCTTCAGTTTGTTTTCCCTATCTCTTACTGACTACAATGATGAAACCATCTGTATTGTTTAATTTCCGAACTTGTCATTGACATTTTGTTATTGCCTGTGTACTAACGGACAACTATGCCCAACACACAAATAAGGAGATTAGTATCCTTACTCACCACGCACGAGGTGCGATCGCATGGGACTGGTTTATTCCACTCGACAAGGCCGTTGGGCAAGACGGTTTCGTAGTTTGTTGACTTTAAAAACAAAAACAAAAAAAAAAAAAAAAAAAACAGGTACGTTATTACACCTTGCTCTTGACACAAATCTGCGGTAGATTCAAAAATTTTGTAATTAATTATTATCTGTTGTTATTTTTATGAAGCATGACGTATGCTCAAGTTTAACAAGTAGGTAGGCACCTATCAACAAAGTCCAAAATAGCCCCATCATTCTTCAGACGAAAAAAATAATATTTATCTTAATTTTTTATTTTAGAACAGTGTACAGAAGGTAAATATTATGCATTACGGTGACGTAGACGTAAGTGAATTACAAAAAAAAATAAATAAAAAAATAAAAAATAAAGATGGAACTCTAATTTTTATTAAAAAACAATCACTAATATTATTTATAGTTATTCATGAACCATAAGATAAATAATAAACCTTTGTGTGTTAATTTACCTTATAGATGCCCCTTCGACGTAGATAGTACAATAAACCGCATTTACCCAGTAATACTTCAACGTTTGTTCAAGTTTCAAAAGTACCTACCTATCAACAAAATCCAAAAGATCCATAATTTTTTAAATGAAATAATATCACAGAACAACTAACTCGACTTCATACAGTCATCCGTGATTATAATCAGGTGCTCCCTAGCGATGATTCTGGGCCGGATTTATACCGTTTGGTTCACGATCATGTTGACGAAGCTTTTCGGAGCAAACGAACGGCTGGTCGTACAAAGATCCGAGTCCTCTCAAAAATTTCTTTAGTTCAAGATCAATTTAAAAACGTAAATGCGGCTCAGGAGGTTTTTTTGGTAGGTGAACTTTTACAAAAGAGTTGCTTTTGTTGTATAAATTATTATTCTAACATACAAATGTAAAGGTTGAGGCTGGTATAAAGGGGGGGGGGGGGGGGATCTAGGTAACTACCAGCTACCAGATATATTAAAAACTTTCTCCCTTTGGGGAAAAAGAAAGGATCATGGATATGTCTCTCCCTCACATAATGTCATGATCACTTTTAAAAACATCGTTAATATGGTGGAAATACCCAAGTAATTTAATCGCCTTCAGTTTTCGGGTTGCATTCAACTATTTGAATACTCTTTACGACCTCTTCTTCACAATACGTGGGGTACAGATCAGGTGAGTGGCTCCTAAAACGCAACATGCCGCTCACCACCATCACCATCATCACGACAATCCAAAGTGGGGAAACCCCATTCTCATGATGACGTCACAGCACTTCGTTTATTGAAGCGGAATTTAATGTACGCGAAAAATTTAATCTTCGTGAAGATCACATCAACTTCTTACGGTTAGTACGGTGGAAATTAGATCTGGGAGCCACTCAGCTGATCTGGAGCCTGTGCATCGTCAAGATGACGTCCTAAGGAGGCTACATGCCGAACTTCAACTTCTTACGGTTAATAGGGCGCAAATTAGATCTGGGAGCCACTCAGCTGATCTGTACCATGTGCACCGTCAAGATGACGTCCTAAGGAGGCTACATGCCGAACTTCAACTTCTTACGGTTAATAGGGCGGAAATTAGATGTGGGAGCCACTCAGCTGATCTGGACCCTGTGCATCGTCAGGATGACATCCTAAGGAGGCTACATGCCGAATTTCCACTTCTTACGGTTAATAGGGCGGAAATTAGATCTGGGAGCCACTCAGCTGATCTGGACCCTGTGCATCGTCAGGATGACGTCCTAAGGAGGCTACATGCCGAATTTCAACTTCCTACGGTTAATAGGGCGGAAATTAGATGTGGGAGCCACTCAGCTGATCTGGACCCTGTGCATCGTCAGGATGACGTCCTAAGGAGGCTACATGCCGAATTTCCACTTCTTACGGTTAATAGGGCGGAAATTAGATCTGGGAGCCACTCAGCTGATCTGGACCCTGTGCATCGTCAGGATGACGTCCTAAGGAGGCTACATGCCGAATTTCCACTTCCTACGGTTAATAGGTCGGAAATTAGATGTGGGAGCCACTCAGCTGATCTGGACCCTGTGCATCGTCAGGATGACGTCCTAAGGAGGCTACATGCCGAATTTCCACTTCCTACGGTTAATAGGTCGGAAATTAGATGTGGGAGCCACTCAGCTGATCTGGACCCTGTGCATTACGGTTAATAGGGTGGATCTACCTAGCCTTCACTTTTCGAGTTAATAATAATCTAAAGTGCTCCTACCATGTCGCGGAATTTCGTGTCGCGAAAAATATGTCGTTTAAAAATTCCTTGACCCCCAGCCAAAAGACATATCCATGTCAAAAGAACCTTATTGCTGAGGGGAGAATGAAGGATGCTTGGTGTTACTGGCTACTCATTTTTGAGTAACTGAGATATCACGGAACAATCAACTCGATTTCATTCAGCCATGCGTGATTATTCAGGTGTTCCCAAGCAATTACATTATTATTTATTTACAAATTACAGGGGCGAACCCAGTTACAAGATCATACATAAATATTAGTAAAGGAACAAGCTACAGTACTTGAGTAAATTAATGATAATATATAACCAAAATCAACTTAGGGGGCATTTAATATGAATAGGCAAGAGATTAGAGAAGCATCAGGTACTAAATGAACGATAATAAATTTGACTGATCAATAAAGGGCCAAGATATTATGTTTTTTATGGTGGTGATGATGGCTGAAAAACAGACGATACTCGGGGAATTCGCTATCAGGGCGTTAGTTCGTTGAACACATGAAAAAGTGGCACTGATCGGGAATAGAACTGGGGAACGGAGAAGTGGACCATGGGAAGGAGATCGGCGCAGTGAATACGGCCATTCAGCAGCTCGACAAGAAAAGTCAAGTCCGCGCATTTTCTGCGAACCTCTACTGAAACCGAGCCACATATCGCCACATACTGCGCTCTGTCTGACTGAATAGAGCTGTGTCCTCAAATATGTA
Organism: Leptopterna dolabrata; assembly: GCA_954871275.1. Taxonomy (NCBI): domain Eukaryota; kingdom Metazoa; phylum Arthropoda; class Insecta; order Hemiptera; family Miridae; genus Leptopterna; species Leptopterna dolabrata. The sequence goes on along the minus strand of OX940988.1, from coordinate 9,948,963 downwards.
CTCGCCAGGTATAGGGACCCGGGATCGTATAAATCAAGTGATTGAGCATTTAGTCGAATTCAGAAACAGATTGCTGGTGGTACAACATATGCCGAATCAATCAAGACTCCTCCGCAACCGTTGACAGTCATCAGATGAACTGATGAAGGAAGAAATTTTGAGGTCGTCGGCCAAAATTAAGAATCTTAGATCAATGAACAGATAAGACGCACCACTAATCATAGTCAGGAAAATCAGATGGCCAGCGTGGGACTCCTGAGGCACCCCATAACTTGCCACAAAAGGTTCCGAGAAGATATTTTGGTTTATTATTTTCTATAATACGGTAGTATTCAATCTAGCACTCCACAAGGCCTTGGAAAATGCGGTCCCAGGCGGGAAAATTGCCCACAGATCTTGCCAGATCTTGGGTTACGCAGATGATCTGGTGATAATGTGCAGAAGTATGAGTGCACTGGAGGAAGTTTTCCATAAGCTGGAGCTGAATAGCGAACTGTTTGGTCTGCACATCAATGAAGATAAGACCAAATACATGTTGGTCCCATCAGACAGCAGTAGAAGAACTCCCAGAAACCTGAAATGGGGCGGCATACGTTGGAAGGAGTTGACAGAATTACCTACCTTGGAGTTGAAATGAACCATGAAAACAGAGTAAGCGATGAAATTATTATCAATTATGTGATATAGCCCTCGGGGAGGTCTCCCAAATCAAAATAAAAGCGCGAAAAACCGCATAAAATAATTTCCAAATAATTCCCAAAAGAAGGAAAAGGAGGAATTATAGAAAAAATCCAAAAATAAAGTGGAAAAAAAAGGTTATAATAGAAACAGATGGAAAGAAACACTACCTAGACATGCTCAAAAAGGCAAAGAAAAAAATGGGAAAAGAAAAGTAGGTACTTGGCTCTTACACCAAAATAGAGAAAAAAAGAGAAACAACTCAAAAGTGAAAATCAACCTGTACTTACGTTCGACGGAAGATGAAATTAAAAAACGCTGCAAAGTCCTTGTCACATGGGTTTATTATTCTACTGGACATACCTACAGAAATTTTGGCTGTTCAGTTACTGTTTATTTCATGTGAAATAATTGAAATAGCTATTTCTGATTGTTTCCACCCTTTTTGGCCCCTAAAACACGAATTACGTACGCTCCTTTTTTTCTCCAAATTATCTTTGATCATTGTTGGTGCCATTTAACCGTCTTGATCCACGTGTTGATACTACTTACAGTGTTATTATACAAATTGATGGTGATTTCAGACGATTTCCCAGGTTTTTGACTCATAAAAAATCAATTTTGGGAGCTGAACATTTGGTAGAACCTCAATTTTCCATTCTTTGGTCAAAACCGACTTCATATTCGGTCTTCTCGTCCCCAGAAACATGGAAAACGATCCTCAAAAGCTCATGTTACTAAAACACAAAAAGTAGGTACCTATTTTTGTGCACATTTTCACTCATAACACCCCTGGGTATATTCCGATCGGGCTGAAAAGTTTCGGGACACAACTAGGACCCAAATGGAGCATGTGTGCGAAAGAACGACTTTTTGTAGACCAAAAATGACGCCGGTACACGTGATACGGCGTACGGTGGACGGCGTACGGTGGACGGCGGGCGGACATTGCATTTTTGGGATCTATGCACCTTGAAACGTAAAAGAAAAAATTTTGAGGGGGTGTTATCAAATTTTTCTGCTGAGCGAATACATAGGTGTATTATTCACAGAATAATAAACCAAAAGGCTGGAAGGCGAAAAAAGGGAAGAGACTGGGAGTTACTTCGCGATGCGCAGAGGAGAAAAAAGTGGAGGAGGTGCAAAATCCCTATATCCTCACATTAGAGGGAGAAAGAGGCGTTGACCAGGCAGGGGTGAGAGAGGAAGAAGGTGGGGAAGATGACGGGAGATAATGGCATCTCTGGGAGGCGGGAGCGTGAAGGCAGGTGTACTTCACAATTGTTACCACAGAAAACAGTGATCTACGCAGAAGGGACATCTATACAGGTAACTGATAGACCTTTGTGTAATAATTTGCAACGTTTTTATTTCAACTCTCAAATGTCTCCCAGTGAGAAATGGTCAACCATCCCAGAAGGCAGCCGCGGATTCCCAGGGATTCCAACAGCGGCAAAACATGTCGGTGTGATAACTTGTCGAAAGCTTTGGAGAAGTCCGTCGAATATAAAAACACTTGAGGCGGAGTAGTGGAAATCCATTGAAAAAAAAAAAAAAAAAAAAAAAAACGCTGCAAAGTCCTTGTCACATGGGTTTATTATTCTATTGGAGTTCTAGAGATTCTTGTTGGCTGTTAAATTTATTGTTTCTTTCATGTGGAATGATTGAAATAGATATTTCTGATGATTTCCACCAATTTTGGCCCCCAAAACATGAAATAGGTACGCTTTTTTTTCTCTTTTTTTTAGATCATCTTTGATCATTGGTAGTGGCATTTAATGGTCTTGATTCACCTGTTTACACTTTTTCCAATGTTATTATACACATTGATGGTGATTTCAGACAGTTTTCAAGGTTTTTGACTCATAAAAAACCAATTTTGGGAGCTGAACCTTTGGTAAAACCTCAATTTCCGCGTCTTTGGTCAAAATCGACATCATATTCGGTCTTCTCGTCCCCAAAAACATGGAAAAAGATACCTCAAAAGCTCATTTTACTAACATGTTGCTAAAACGCAAAAAGTACCTATTTTTACACACATTTTCACTCATAACATCCCTGGGTATATTCCGATCGGGCTGAAAAGTTTCGGGACACAACTAGGGCCCAAATGGAGCATGTGTGCGAAAGAACGACTTTTTTAGATCGAAAATGAAGCCTGTACACGTGATACGGCGTACGGCGGACGGACATTGCATTTTTGGAATCTACACACCTTGAAACGGAAAAGAAAACATTTTGAGGGGGTGTTATAAAAATTTTTTGCTGAGCGAATACATAGGTGTATTATTCACAGAATAATAAACCAAAAACGACAGGATAAAAATAGAATAGTCTATTTCCACGTAAACTAACAAAACTGTAGACCGGTTTCGGTTCTTAAACCATCTATTGTGTACTGATGATGGTTTAACAACCGAAACCGGTCTAAAGTTTTGTTAGTTTACGTGGAAATAGACTATTCTATTTTTATCCTGTCGTTTTTTGAAGTCCGTCGATATCACATCCACCTGCACCCTCTTCCCAAACCCACTCATGACGTAGGTACCACTGAAATACCAACAAATTCGTCATAGCTGACCGCCAGCGGACAAATCCATGCTGCTCTGGAACAATATAACTACCGAGAAAAATCGGAGTATATAAGTGAAACCAAGAGCTTCTCAAGCGTATTGGGGATCGTGGATATGGTGCATATGGACCGATAATGATTGATTTTGGACTTGTCACCCGACTTGCGTATTGTGGTTACGTAGGAGCACTTCCAAGGCTCAGGGACCAATGCCTGTATTTGCGTCCAGTATGGAAAGCTCGCGAACCACATCACTTCTCAAGCAATGATACTGGGCTGGATGTATACCGTTTCGTTTGCGATCATGTTGACGAAGCTTTTCGGTGCACACGTCAGGGCCTTACAGGGAACCAACGACTGGACGTACAATGCTACGGGTGGTCTCAAAAAATTCTCAAGATCAATTTAAAAAAAACCAGTCATGCAGCATGACTTAATGAGCGAATTTTCAATGAAATATTCGAATTAATGGCTATGTTTTTGAATAAAGGAAAACTTCGGTCTAAAATTTGGTTTTCTATGTATATTCTCTTCGTATTTATTTTAATTTGTACGTTTTGTCCATCCTGATTCTACCGTTTGTTTATTACGTAATTGTACTAAGTGCTTATTTATTTGATCGCTGTGGGTTCATATTAGGTAGGATAGGGTAGTTAGGACTTTTGACTTACCTACTCAAGAGAGTGCAGTAGGTAAAGGAGTTGTTATAGAAAATCATGAGTGCTTCAAGTGCAGGTTGTTTTTCATGCAGGCTCAATCTTGAAATAAACTATGAAGGAAGGATGTGGTTTCTGGAAGGATCACTTGGAAGAACATGTGGGTTCTCTTGATTGATCTACAAATTTGAACTGCAATGTGAACAATTCAAACACAAAAAAGTATGATGTAATAGAGTTTTTTCGGGCTAGTGAAAGCGTTTGCATAGAACGGGATCAGGCGATCGAGTGAATGAAAGAGAAAAGGAAGCTTGGATGCCGCCGCCATGCAGAAACACAAAGAAGGAATGCCTTTTTAAATTCCCGTCAGCTCAAGAAAACTAGTAGGTAGGCAACGGAAAATATTGTATTAAGTAGGTTCCTTATAATACATAAATTTAGTTAATTTATTGTTAAAAAAAATCACATGATCGGTAGGTAATTACCAATATTGTGATTTTTTCAAAAGAAGGTCAGTACCTATTGGTAGCTTTGGAACATAATTATTAGGTATATTCCTACTAGATGCCCCTGTTACTAATATTTTTTTATTACCTTGATTTCTAATTTATCCATGTGGTTATAATTTGTTATTAACTGCTACGAACTCTTTACACAATCATTTTGTACGTAGGTATTAATTTCATATAATTACCTACGTAATAATTATAAACTGTTATGAGTAGATTCCTTGTTCCTTCTGAATGGCCTTTCCTCTTGACTACGATTTCAGGCCTGGTATCTAAAACCAGTTCAAGATTTGCTCTACTAGGTAGGTAGATCCTTCCTTCTTCATTGATATTATTTTTATCATGTTAAGTACCTACCTACCTTTGAATATCAAATATTCGTATGATACTGATAATAAATTGATAAGATACCTACCTAACCTTCTTCCTCCTACTGTTAGTACCTAAATTGAATAATTTGAAATAGATTTTTTCTTTCGTCTTCCTTCTAGTAATACGTGGGCCGGTACTTGTCTATCTATGAAGGTATCATAACAATTATATGTCAAATGGGAAATTCAAGGAGTTGTACTAATCGTTTGCCTCCCCCTTTTTTGCTTCGAACTCTCGTCTTCAATTAATACTTCTCACATTTTTCAATCTGACCACTCTAAGGGGTTGGGGGGGGGGGGTAAGAGTTTAAAGATTATCCTAGTTTTGGGTAATTTTTGCGCACTTTAAATGCTCTAATTTAAGAACGGATTTAGATATCTAAAATCCGATTTCACCATCGTGTTCAGCGTGCAAAAACCTTTAAAATGAGGGGTCACTTGTTAGAAAATAACATTTTGGGGATTTTTGGGTAATTTTTGCGCACTTTAAATGCTCTAATTTGAGAACGGATCAAGATATCTAAAATCCGATTCCACCATCGTGTTCAGCGTGCAAAAACCTTTAAAATGAGGGGTCACTTGTTGGAAAATAACATTTTGGGGATTTTTGGGTAATTTTTGCGCACTTTAAATGCGCCAAAACCCTCCTTAGAGTAGGCCAATTTCGCCCATCTTCGGACTTAGCCTTTCGATTGCCAAGATAGATTTTTTGTGCAAATTTGAGCTGTTTATCTCAATTCTATCGAGAGTTATCGTCTGGAGTGACACATATATATAAATATATATATACATATAAAAAAGTGTTAAATTTCAGGAATCGTTTTAGAATGGTCTGAAACGGATTTCTATGAAGAAAATTTCCAAAAATTTATATTATTTAAATTTCGAAGCCATTGCAATAGCTTCATTTTCTTTGAAAATTCGCTAAAACGAAAAAATCGACATAACATTCTGGAAATTTCAACCCCTATTTTGCTCCTTAGAGATGACTGACAGTAACGCCGAGCTTTGCGGACCAACTAGACCCCAAATGGGACTGACTTACCTACCAAATTTCACTAATTTTGGTACGTACGGCGGACAGTCTTCCGCACACAGGCTCCATTTGGGCCCTAGTTGCGTCCCGAAATTTTCCAACCCGATCGGAATAGACCCAAGGGTGGTATGGGTGAAAATGGATGTAAAAACAGGGTTTTTTGGTGTTTGAGTAACATGAGCTTGTGAGGTATCCTTTTCGTGTTTTATAGGGCGAGGAGACCGAATATGAAGTCGATTTGGACCAGCGAGCGAACCGATGAGGTTCTATCAAAGTTTCAGCCTTAAATTTACCTTCAAATTTGGTCTAAAATCGCCTTTCTTTCGCACAAAGGCTTCATTTGGGCTCTAGTTGTGCTCCGAGACTCGAAATACACCCAGGGGTGTTACGGGTGAGAAATGAGTGTAAAAATAGGGTTTCTTTGTGTTTCAGTAACGTTTTACCTAATGAGCAATGATCTTGAGAGTTTCCATGTTTTCCATGTCTTTTTTAGAGCGAGATGACCGAATATGAAGCTGATTTTGACCAAAGAGTGAAGAATTGAGGTTGTAAAGAAGGTTCAACCCCCAAAATTTATTTTTTATGAGTCAAAAACCTGGAAAATTGTCTGAAATCACCATAAATTTGTATAATAACAGTAGAAGTAGTATTAACAGGTGAATCAAGACAACTAAATGGCACTATCAATGATCAATGATAACTGGTCAAAAGTAGGGGCCTATTTCGAGTTTTTGGTGGCAAAAATAGATGGAAACCTTAAAAAATAGCTATTTTAATTATTGCACATGGAAGAAACAATAACTGAACAGCCACCACTTCTGTAGGTATGTCCAGTAGAATAATAAACCCGTGTGACAAGGAATGTAGCGTTTTTAAATTCAGTTTTCGGATTCTACGTACCTTTAAACCATTAACTTGTGGGGGGGGGTTGAACAAAATTTTCATGCTCGATTCAGAAGGTTCTTTATTGAAAATAATTTTTTTAAAGGAGTAAATAATTCCACATAGGTCTCGGTACATTTTTCGGGAACTCAAAGAGGTGTGCCTGAATATGACACTACCAATATTAGCTTGCGTGGTAGGTACGATGCATCGTAAACTTCTTACATTACCTAAAATTTGTGATGGCAACATAATAGACCATTGGTACTGATATATATTGAATGTTACTCGCCACTCACTACAAGCGGCGATGGTGGTGTAATGGTGAGCATAGTTGCCTTCCAAGCAGTTGATCCGGGTTCGATTCCCGGCCATCGCACGAAATTTTTTTTCCTCCCCAAGCCCCAAACTGGCGCCCACCGCTAAGAGACAGCTATTCATTAGGATATAATACAAACTATTGAGTGTATTAAAGTGGGCCTTGGATTAAAATTATTTAAATTATATTTTTATGCACTTTACTCTACATTACCTACTTCACAATAATTACTCTATGAATTCTGAACATAAAGCAGTTAGGTAGAGATTACCTACCTATAGAGAGGTAGGTAGTTAAGGAAATTATGAGAATCTGGTGGGATATCTCTAGCGCGTTCCGCCGTCAAAACCCAACCCAAGCTTAGGCATAGGAGCTATAATTCTGTCCCTTACAGTAGATTCTCATAAATCAAAAGGGGAAAAAAGGCCTTCCGAATTCGATAGATAAGAAGCGTCTCCTGCCGGTTGCCCGGTCAGTACTAAGCTTTTCTCGTTTCTGTCGGACGATGTCACCTCATTTATCACTCCCACCCCCCTTTCACTTCCCATTCTTTTGAGTAGCAGCCCTCCATTATCACCACTACACTGATGTTTTATTGACTTACTAAACGCACTACCACGTAAACAAACATAATTTTGTCAAAGCCAGTCATTTACGCCTTCATTTTTCTAACTATTTATCGAAACTCCGCCTCCAGTATATATTGCATTTTAATGATTAACGTAGAATGATGAACATTTGACGCGTAATGATGTGATGATTCTTAATGATTTTTTCGTAAAGTTTGAACGAATGGTAATTAATTGAAAGATTAAGGTTGAGATTGCCCACAACAAAACAGGAATATTGCATTTCAACGACCATATCAAAACTCCGATGAAGAATTTGAAAATTTATACTGCACTGAGGCCATCTTAGTGTTATTCAAGCTCCCGCAAATATTCGGAATTCGAGCCTTGAAATAAACTGGTAACAAACGAAAATGCCCTGATATCACAAACAATATATTCCAGGGCAATGGTAGGTGGCAGATTTCGACCAATACCGGAGAAGGGATGGGAGGGGGGGGGGGGGTGCGATGTTTACTGAATATTATTATTATTACATTACTGGTAAAGAGAGTTGGTGTGAACGCTAATGGCAACAACGACCACATCAAAACTCCGATGAAGAATTTGAAAATTTATACTGCACTGAGGCCATATTAGTGTTATTCAAGCTCCTGCAAATATTCGGAATTCGAGCCCTGAAATAAACTGGTAACAAACGAAAATGCCCTGATATCACAAACAATATATTCCAGGGCAATGGTAGGTGGCAGATTTCGACCAATACCGGGGAAGGGGTGGGAGGGAAGGTGGTTTACGCTGTTTACTGAATATTATTACATTGCATTACTGGTTAAAGAGAGTTGGTATGAACGCTAATGGCGCCAGAGGTTGTGGCAGATCAATGAAAAGTTATATTGTTTGACGCATTTCTCACTAATAATGTAATGGCAACTCTTTTCCGAATCAAAGCCATGTTGGATCCAAGGGCAGGCACCTTCTCGAAACCCCGTTCAATAAATTGAAATGTGGAGGTTCTGTAGGTGTATAGAAGGTAGTTTTCCCATCACATACGCGGACATCATCTATCTCCTACCGTATTTTCCGGGAGGTTTTTCTCCCTTTTCATTTCCCCGTTTTTCTCATCATACTAATGGAAAAAGCGTGTATTTGATGTTAGAAAACCGAACGGTCCGAAATAACTGTCGGAAATATCAAAACATTCGTTTCCCCACCCTTCTACAACGGGGTTCTGACGATTATGTCAACACAGGAGGTTGTTTGAGAGGAGTCGAAATATTCCCCGATGAAAAAATGACGAACTGTTTCCAATGTGGACTACCTATTTGATTTGGCTTCAGGGACGACAGTAATTCAATACTCTCATTACACGGAGTTTACGGTCGATTCTCATCACACAAATCGCATCAGTCAACATAACGTCTGTTGAAGGCACACTCACCACTTCCAATGATTTCAATCTTCAATGATGATTTTGACATGAAAAATAGCGATAATTCACAGAACATGATGAAAACGCTGCAAATTATTAACCAAATGTTTATTATTTACCTGTATAGATGCTCGAAGATAACTGTTTTCTGTGGTCAATACCTACTGGTGCCCCCCCCCCCCCCCCCACCACCAGGAAAGCCCTAAATCGCGTACTGGAACCGGCTCAGGAATTACAGTTTCATAAAAATGCGAGGGATTCAATAAAATAATAACTAATTATTTGTTGTTATTCATGAAGCATAATTTTGTTCACGTTTCGAAAGTGCCTACCTATCAACAAAATCCGAAACAGCCATCATTCTTCAAATGAAATAATATCACAGAACAACAACTCGATTTCATACAGCCATCCGTGATTATAATCAGGTGTTCCCTAGCAGTGTCACCTGGGCCGATTTAAATACCTGACGAAGCTTTTCGCAAACGTCTACTCCCCGAGTCAAATCCCTAGTTTGATTCCCAGCCGCTAGCGGTTTGTGGCGCTCGTATTTTGAAATCTCCGCACATTTCTCTCCTACTTTTGAAATCCCATAGCCGCTGCAGCCGCATTCCCCTCGTATTTTAAAATCCGCGCACTTTTCTCTCTTATTTTTGAAATCCCATAGCCAGATAGAGATGTGGTAGGTACCAATGAAGACGTTGACCACAATAAAGTAAAAAGGACTTTTGGAAGGTAGGTACTTACGTAGTAATGCTTTTTGTACTTTTATTACAAGGAATTTAAGAATAAGAATAAGAATATTTATTTGCCCTTAATTGTACATTATTTACAAAATCGAGTGGTGAGTAGAAGAAAACAGTTACTTTGCTCCTTGTAAAGAAGAAGAACGTTCTGAGGTAGGTACGTTAGGTATTGAAATTATGCATTTTCTTGCAACTCACTGGTACCTACCTACCAAAGAATTCTCATCTTGCTTACCGATCTGCTTATTTGACATCCTATCTCTTTATGCTGTCAAGTTTCACTTGTCAGCTTCTCACGTTCTGGTAATACTTTGAATGTTTATTGGTACTTATGTACTTTCTGCTATCAACTTTCTGTTCCTATTCTAGGCAGCTGAGGACGAATGCAGCGCCACAAACCGCTAGCGGCTGGGAATCAAACTAGGGATTTGACTCTGGGAGTAGACGTTTGTAAGCTTTTCGATGCAAACCGGCTGTCCTATCAAAAAATTCTTTAATTTGAGATCAATTTAAAAACGTTAAAAAAACAGGTCCTACCATGAAAGTTTTGGAGCTGCGGCGCGCACGTTCTGAAAATATCAGCCCCTATTGTTCACCCCTTAGAGATGACTGACAGTAACGCTGAGCTTCGCAGACCAACTAGACCCAAAATGGGACGTACCTACAAACCAAATTTCATTGATTTTGGTTCATGGTAACTAAGAAAATTACGAAGTACGGCGGAAGGGCAGACATTTTTTAAATTCCATTTTCGGATTCTACATACCTTGAAACAGAAACCGTAAAATTCTGCGGGTGGGGGGGGGGGGGGGGTATTTTCTCCCCCATACTCAGTTCCAAAGATTAAGTATTGAAAATAATATACCAAAATATACGGAAAGACAGGAATGGCGGACGATGGTTAAGGAAAATGGACCACTTGACAGGGGAAGTCTGCTGAGACCGACCTTTTCACGTGAACTAGGTACACAGTGCAGCGCATCAGGAATCACGTTTGCGAGCAGCAAACAGGATTGTCGTGGTATCCTCCCAGAACCAATCCCTGTAAACTTAAGATCTCGCAAATAAACACAGAAGTGGGGACGGAAGACGCAGGAGAACCGAGAAACCTAGTGGGGATCCCCACCATCCTCCACCAGCCCTCAGGGCTATAAACACTCGCCTCCTTCGCCTTTCCAACCATTCTACGTTCTCCTCTAGTCGCTGACTGCTCTCTCACCTCGCTCCTCCTCTCTCTCCTCAACCCAAAAGATCCTGGAATAGGTGACAGCCTTGAGTGTTGGAACCTGCCAGGCAAATGTTCCCGAAAAGATCCCGTTGAATTGGTGACAGCCTTTAGAGTTGGAACCAGCTGGGCACAACCTAGTATCCTAAAAGATCCCAGAAAATATGGTGACATCCTTTAGTGTTGCAACCAGGCTGGGCACATCCTCACACCACCCGTAGTGAATTATCCCTATACCTATTCACTAGAAGGATGAAATCACAGGATGAGGAGGCAGACTGCCTAATAGAATTTGAACACACTGCCAAACAGGGAAACGATCCACCAATATCAACGTGCCTCCCATCTACCAATCTAACGATCTACCAATACGTCACATGTATATCAGAGAAGGTAGGTATACAGAGATACCCACCTTCTCTGAGACACATGTACGTACGTTTATGACAATCCCGTCCATAATGGACCAGCAGGGCCCTTCTCGCGTTTTTGTGCACGCATCAGAAAGAATACAGGCGGTTCGCGAATGCTAACCCGCAACTCCTCGAAGCATTGCGTAATCCTCAACACAATGTATCTCCCGGGGCAGCTGTCACGCTCTACCTTTCTGGAGAGGGGGAACTACGCTGCATGGACAGCTAGTTCTACCTCCTTATCCATTACACACATGAATTTAACATAACCCTGACTCAGCTTTGTTGAATGCCAAAGCGAGTCAAATGCCGAATCGAGTCACGACGAGGGTCAAGTTGGGCTTCGGTTTCTCGAACCAGCCCTAGAAAACCGTTTCAACCTACGTTCAACCTACGGAGTGAAATTTATATTTTCTCACCTTCAGTCTTCCAAATATTTCCAACAATACATTTCCCAGGAACATCATCTCAGAGACGGAGATTTGCAACTTTGCGCTTCATTTTTCATTGGAACAATTCGAAAAGCAAACTTGAAATAGATTCCGAACAGCAGCAAACGTACACAACTCGAGAACTCGACGAGACTTGCCGTTCTAACCGGATAATGTTTTTCGCCGCAGCAATAAATTAATAATTCATAAGAGCAAACTCGGACGACTGTCGCAGTAGCTTCCCGAACTTTTCGGTGAAAAGGAAATAACGAACGATGAGGAAGGAAATAACGTTGATGAAATTAAAATGAGGTCGCCTTGGTCCTCTCTTCTGCCTTTTGTAGGCAGCCGAAATAATTTTCTCTCGGTGTGTTAAGAGGGAAAACAAAGGGACCAAAGCATCTCTTACGAACGATACAGGCCAAAACATGGGGGAAGGGGTTAAAATTAGAATTATAAGAAACAAAATGGAATGATGTCAAGAGATTCGAATTTAGAATGATGGACCTCTTATGGTGATTAGGATTTGGATTAAGATAGGAGTGAATTTAAACAATTATTAGAAGTAAGTCCAACTTGATGAGAATGTAACACCCTACAGTAAAATATAAATTTCGCATTTCTAGATTAAATAACATTATAATAATTCCTGTAACACGAATTATAAGGAGAATATCATAACTCGGTGGTGTTCCCCTGTGGCCGGCTTATTTGGTTTGGATTCGTTTGGAGCGCTGACGTCATTATAATGGCCGAAAGCCTTAAATCGAGCAGTATGGCCGTGTTATAGTGTCCTCGGCGTAATCACGTTCGTTTCTTAGGGGTTTAGAACGCGACTCACAAGCTTCTATCTAATCGTTTTCGAATGAGGGGGACTCGATATAATAAGATCACATGGAAATACACTGCCAAGGACATGGCACAGAAGCTTCCTCGTGGCCTTCACAGTATGCCACCATTAAATTTTCATACATAAAGATTCAGATTAATTAATATAACGATTCAGATTAATTAACGGAATTATTTAACTGTTATTTAATAATAAGGATACCTAATTCGAAGTTACCTAGTATTCATGCTTTAAGATAAAGTCCACGTATATAATTGAGAACGCAAAGAGTCCCTATCAAATTTCAACTTCCTAGGGTGAACAGGAGAGAATTTAGCACATCAGCTGAGCAGGGTGCGGAGCCCGTCATTTCATTCGTCAACGCAGAGGCCCTTCCAAGGTTTATAGTTCTATGGTCTGGAATGCTCGACGTTTGGAATGTACGCGGTGCCAGTGCCACGTGCCACTGCCACCGCTGATTCAATCATGATGAATGTCGTATGGGACCTTAAGGGACTTTGCCCGCATCTTCCTTGGAAATCTGACCAAAATCCGTTCAAAATTGATGGAGTTATGACCGTAACAAGAAAATCTCGTAAGCGCCTGCGCAGAGGCTACCGTTCATTCGACCATCTAGGTTCGATAGGGCACCATCTAGCGCTAAACCCACACAATTCCTGAAAATTTGATTGAAATCAGATCCAAATTGTGGAAGTTATGGCTGTGGCAAGGAAATGTGGACAGACAGACACGAAACCAAATTTGTTCAGGAGGCCCTGAATCGCAAAATGCAAGTGGAAATTTTGATTTCGGAGCACAAAAAATTTTGATTTCGAAAGTTAAAACAAAGCTTCCACTGCCTCGCAAGCAAAATCACGAAATTCATCTATGCTAATTTTGTCATTATTAGATCAGCTCAACATAGGATGAAACAATACCGCACACACCAGTGACGTGCAGCAATGAATTTTACTCCATTTTTTCGTTTGGCCACTCAAAAACCGATCACCGTTCAGGTAATTGACACCTCTTGCGAAGCTTAATAAGATTAAACTGGAAGGCATTTCATGTTAACTAATAGTTTTCAGTTGAAGGATCAGCTCGTTCTAGATTGAAACGAAGGCCGGGTAGGTATAGTAACTCAGCACTCGATTACTGTTTCATATTCAGGTATAGGCTGTGGGTATTGTGGCCCACTATCACAGCCAAACGGCTGAACCGAGTTGAATTTGGTTCCTAGAACTGAACTTGAATATTTCCGTACTTACTCGTATGGCAGGCAGTTAGTACATAGTTATATGCTTTGTTGGCGAATGGCAGAACATACATACACCTCGTGGAATCATATATGGGGAATTGTGAGTTGGCACTTATACCTACTTAGGTACCATATGACAATCTCAGAATAAAGAGTACATGCTTTCCACACAAATGCATACACCTTGGTACTTGGAAAATGCCGGGAGGTGGTGTCAATCAAATTGACCACATTTTGGTCTCGTCACGACATGCGTCTGGCACTATGGATGTGAGAGCCTGCAGGGGACCAAACTGTGATTCCGATCACTTTTTGGTGAAAACGAAATTCAGACATCGGCTAGCCAATGTCCAAAAAACTGCTGGTAGGAAGCGGAAAAGATGGGACGTGGGCAAACTGAAGGATCCATCCAAAAGCAAATCCTTTCAAGAGACAGTTAAGGAAAAGCTAGATGCAAATGCCGAACCGCCCGATGTGAATGAGGAGTGGAACTGTATCAAGAGGATACTTGAAGAGGCAGCCCAACAGTCCATAGGTGAGAACAGTGGAACAAGGAATGCTGAATGGTTTGATGATGAATGTAGACAAGCTATAAAGGAAAAGAATGAGGCTCGAGCCAAACTTGTGCAACGGGAAACCAGGAGCAACAAGGCAGGATATGTGAGATGCAGATTGAAAGCCACAAAGTTATGTCGGAGAAAGAAAAGAGAGTGGATGAAAAGGAAAATTGAAGAATTAGAGCTCATGAATGAGAGGAGAGAGGAACGCAGATTTTATCATGCGGTGCGCAGGTTAAGGAGAGGTTTTCAACCCAGGGTAAACCAATGCCGCGACAAGCAAGGTGCTATAATTGGTGAAGCCAAAAAAGTATTAGACAGGTGGGCAGAACACTTTGAAGAAAGTCTACAATAATTCAGGAATGGAACAGCCATCTGCCAACTTGTCCACTCCCTTGCGAAATGAGACTACCTCACAGGCGGATGTAAATCAAGAGCCCCCAACTTATGCTGAAGTTGTCGAGGCCATCAACCTTCTGAAGAACAACCGCTCCCCCGGTGAGGATAATCTACCAGCCGAGCTCTTCAAGCATGGGGGTGCTGAGCTTATGCAAAGGATCCACCGGCTGATTAAGAAGGTATGGTCTGAAGAGCGGATGCCAACAGAATGGAGTTCAGGTCTCATAATTCCAATATTCAAAAACGGGGACAAGTCGGTATGCCAGAATTACAAGGGAATCACTCTTTTGAGTGTAGCCTATAAGATCTTCTCAAATGTTCTGCTGAACAGGCTTAAGAGATACTCGGAGGAGGTTCTACAAGAATATCAATGTGGTTTTCGCCCTGGGAAAGGTACAGTGGATCAGATATTCGTTTTGCGTCAAGCACTGGAGAGATGCTATGAGATGAAAACTGATATCCATCTTCTCTTCATTGATTATCGGCAAGCCTTTGACCAAATTAACAGGATCCAACTGTGCCAATCACTTCAAAGCTATAACATCCCTGCTAAGCTCATAAGCCTGATAAGGATGACCCTCCAGGAAACTCACTCTAAGGTGCTGGTGGACAGGGACATGAGCAGGTCCTTCAGGGTTGAGAATGGTGTCAGGCAAGGTGATGCAATTTCTGCGGTACTATTCAATCTAGCACTCCACAAGGCCTTGGAAAATGTGGTCCCAGGCGGGACAATCGCCCACAGATCTTGCCAGATATTGGGTTACGCAGATGATCTGGTGATAATGTGCAGAAGTATGAGTGCACTGGAGGAAGTTTTCCATGAGCTTGAGCGGAATAGTGAACTGGTTGGTCTGCACATCAATGAAGATAAGACCAAATACACGCTGGTCTCATCAGACAGCAGTAGAAGAACTCCCAGAAACCTGCAAATGGGGCGGCACACGTTTAAAGGAGTTGAAAGATTTACCTACCTTGGAGTTGAAATGAACAATGAAAACAGGGTGAGCGATGAAATTATGAACAGAATTATGGCGGGTAACCGAGCCTATTACAGTCTGGTGAGACTATTTAAATCGTCTCTACTCTCTAGGTACACGAAACTGAAGCTCTACCGGACTTTGGTAAGACCTGTTGTATGTTATGGCGCTGAAACATGGATACTGAGAGCTTCAGACATGCAGTCCTTGAGAGTATTCGAAAGAAAGATTCTGCGCCGTATCTTCGGACCCATCTGTGATGCTGGAACATGGAGGATCAGGAATAACCGGGAGCTGAATTGCATTATGAACGGGGAGGACGTTGTGCGTTTTGCAAAGTCATTAAGGCTTGCATGGCTGGGACATGTCCAGAGAATGGAGGAGGAGAGGATGCCGAGAAGGATATTGAATGCGAGGTTCGAGGGTACTAGGCGAAGAGGAAGGCCACGTAGAACATGGGTGGAGGATGCCACGGCTGACCTGTCAAGGATGGGGATTTGTGATTGGAGAACAAGAATTATGGACCGGACGGCCTGGAGGGCTGTTGTACGGGAGGCCAAAATCCATCAAGGATTGTAGCGCCGTCAAAGAAGAAGAAGAAGAGGTACCATATGAACCCCCCCACCTTTTTTGGTTTATTATTTTCAATAAAGAACCATTGGAATCGAGCATGAAAAAAAAAAATTCTTACCCCCCTCAAAATTTGATGGTTTACGTTTCAAGGTATGTAGAATCCAAAACTGCAATAAAAACGCTGCAAATCCCTGCACAACGGTTTATTATTTTGTATAGAATACCCTTCTGTTACAGATCGCAGCTCTATGTATAGATAACCCGTCTATATAATATGATATGTACTATTCTATACATATTATGTAGATCGCAGACCAGGGTGGCCACTCGATCAGGATTTTCATTTTCCCTGACTTTTCCCTGACTTCTCCCTGACTTTTTTGTCGATTTCCCTGACTTTCCGAGATTTTTGAAGCCCGACTCTTCCATCTTTTTCCCGATTTCCCTGCGTAAATTTTAGCATATTCTCTGTCAAATTTAAATGTCTTAAAGGGTAAATAAACTGGTAATTAGACTAAATAATATTAAACCGAAGGATTTATGTATCAATTTATTAATGTGCTAACCTAAATAAATTTTTAATTTAGAGGAGCGATCGGGGCACACGAAACGCCAACCAACCAGCATACAGCAAAGCGAACTACCAAGCGTCAGCACAAAAAATGCTGCAAATTCCTACACAATGGTTTATTATTTTGTATAGAACACCCTTCTGTTACAGACCACACTTCTCTGTATAGAACATCCTTCTGTCACAGATCACAGCTCTCTGTAAATATAACCCTTCTATACAGGGTGGTCCTTAATGAACGTACCACCCTTTCAATTTCGTTGGTTGTGGAGAAATCAAAAAACTTGTCGAAGTAACCTCCCCTTATTTTTTTTTACAAAGAATTCAAAAATTGCAAATGCGCGCTGCGCGCACCAACTTTGTTTTTTCAAATGGAACCCCCCCCCCCCCCCCAATTTTTATTGCAGATTCGCATTCTACATCAAATTTCATGAACATTTTACTTCTACAACTTTTTTTTTTCCACTGCGCGAAACGGGCGCCAGGAGCGTTCAAAGTTGCTAAAGTCATCAAAATTGCGCAAAACATGGATTATGGTAAACCCCAAGTGTGGCACATGACTTTACATTGTTTTTCAGCGCTGATTCTCGTGGTGCTGTCTGTTTTTAGATTTAGCTCAGTTTTTTCGATTTTATGCCCTTAATCTACGTTTTTTGGTGAAATATTACAGTTTTTCCGAAGTATCAACTTTGGCAGTAGATTTATTTTCCCTCGCCCTTTCGCAACCCGGGCTTGGGACTGGCTAAGGCGGGCTTAAAAATAAATCACACTCCTCGATAATTTTTCTGCTAAAATACGACAAAAACAATTCCTTCTTTTTTAAAAAAGAATAAAAGAAAATAAATTAAGAAAATAAATCGTTCACAGTAGTCGTTCAAATGGACCGCCGTCGTCCTCCAAACAGGCGGCAGCTCGACGAGCCCATTCGGTGGTGACTGCCTCGAACGTAGATGCCGGAGATACCGATTCGCAGGCGTCGATGATCCGCTGTTGCAATTCGGCAGCACTTGCGATAGGAGGGAGGGAGGCGTCGTAGTCCTTGTTCTTCAGGTAACCCCATAAAAAATAATCTAGTGGAGTCAAGTCCGGAGAACGGGCTGGCCAAGAAATCAGGCTCCGATTGCCAATCCACCGAGAACGGAATCGGGCATCCAAATGGCGTTTAACAGCCCGTGCGTTGTGGGCAGGACAACCATCATGTTGGAACCACATTGCCTGCCTGGTGGCGAGAGGGACGTCCTCCAACAAGTCAGGCAGAACCTCCTGGAGAAACTGAAGGTATCTCTCCACGTTGAGGCTACCACCGGTCAAGAAATGTGGCCCAATGAGGTCATGATTTCTCAGAGTATCCTTCTGGGTGCAGGAACCAAGCCACTTTTTTCTTTAAAAAACGACCATGTTTCTGGCTGTTATTTCGGGTTCATCAAGTCCAATAAAAAAACACCACGTGATTATTTTTAAGCCCGCCTTAGCCGGTCCCAAGCCCGGGTTGCGAAAGGGCGAGGGAAAATAAATCTACTGCCAAAGTTGATACTTCGGAAAAACTGTAATATTTCACCAAAAAACGTAGATTAAGGGCATAAAATCGAAAAAACTGAGCTAAATCTAAAAACTGATAGCACCACGTGAATCAGCGCTGAAAAACAATGTAAAGTCATGTGCCACACTTGGGGTTTACCATAATCCATGTTTTGCGCAATTTTGATGACTTTAGCAACTTTGAACGCTCCTGGCGCCCGTTTCGCGCAGTGGAAAGAAAACGTTGTCGAAGTAAAATGTTCATGAAATTTGATGTAGAATGCGAATCTGCAATAAAAATTGGGGGGTTCCATTTGAAAAAACAAAGTTGGTGCGCGCATGCGCGACGCTTCAAACTGCAATTTTTGAATTCTTTGTAAAAAAATAAGGGGAGGTTACTTCGACAAGTTTTTTGATTTCTCCACAACCAATGAAATTGAAAGGGTCGTACGTTCATTAAGGACCACCCTGTATAGATCACAGACCCTCCGTGACTTAGTACCTAACCCCGTACTCGTTATTAGGTAGCTACCTAAATCACGTGTTAAATGTTGCTGAAATATATTCTATCAATCAAAAACAGTAGCTAAAATGGCAAAAAGGAACAAACAAGTTCTGAAGAGAAATTCTTCATCTGGAGTGAATTCAACAGTTCACTGCCAATCAAACCCTACCGGGATTCAAGTCCCAGTAGGGTTTTGATCTCGAGAACTTTGACATTACAACCCTCACTTAGACTACTGCGCTACAGCGCCCATCTGGCCGAAAGATCAGTGTTGTGCGCTCTCAGCTCAGCTTGATGCTTGCGTACACACTGCTTTTTACAGCAAATTGTATAGCAAATTTTATGGCAACATCGTAGAATGTTCCGGATGGTCTCAAAAATTCAGAAAAAATCTAACTATTTAAAAATGCGAGAAAACCCACATCTCAAAATACAATTTCCCGAGATAGGGATACTCTGGACATTTCAACCCCTATTTTCACCCCTTGCAGTTGAGCGACATTAACGCTGATCTTCGAGGATCAATTAGAGCCCAAACGGGACCCATATATATATATATATATATATATATATATATATATATATATACCAAATTTCGTTAATTTTGGTTCATGGGAACTAAGAAAAAAGCCGCGGACCGTGGCGTTGGACGGCGTACGGAAGGAAATATTTTTATTCGATATTCGTATTCTAAGTCCCTTAAAACGTAAAAAACGCTGCAAAGTCCTTGTCACATGGGTTTATTATTCTATTATTTTATTGGTCTACAGAAATGCCGGCTGTTTATTTATTGTTTCTTTCATGTAAATTAATTGAAATGGCTATTTCTGGTGGTTTCCACAAATTTTGGCCCCCAGAACTCGAATTAGGTACTACGCTCCTTTTTTTTTTCTTCAAATTACCCTTGATCATTGATTGTACCATTTAATCCTCTTGATCCACGTGTTGACACTTTTTCTAGTGTTATTATACAAATTGATGGTGATTTCAGACGATTTCGCAGGTTTTCGACTCATAAAAAATCAATTTTGGGAGCTGAACATCTGGTACAACCTCAATTTTCCACTCCTTGGTCAAAATCGACTTCATATTCGGTCTTCTCGTCCCCAAAAACATGGAATACTATACCTCAAAAGCTCATTTTACTAACATGTTACTAAAACACAAAAAGTACCTATTTTTATACACATTTTCACTCATAACTCCCCTGGATATATTCCGATCGGGCTGAAAAGTTTCGGGACACAACTAGAGCCCAAATGAAGCATGTGTGCGAAAGAACGATTTTTTTAGACCGAAAATGAAGCCTGTAGACGTGATACGGCGTACGGCGGACGGACATTGCATTTTTGGAATCTACACACCTTGAAACGGAAAAGAAAAAATTTTGAGGGGGTGTTATAAAATTTTTTTGCTGAGCGAATACATAGGTGTATTATTCACAGAATAATAAACCAAAATGGCAATGGTGGGGGGTAAAATGTTTCGCGGTCGATTCCAACGTTCATTATTGAAAATAATAAACCAAAATCCTCCATAAAACAATGCAAGCGTTAACCAACCACATGCCGACCCTCGGCTTGACACAGCTTGCATGCAGTAGTACCCGACACGTGCAGACATTTCATCATAATTGAACTTATCTGATTTTACAGCTGGACAATCGAAAATCTCCGCCCGCCCCGTCGCCCGCGCGCGGAACCCCCTAAAAATTTTTTTGGGATGGAACATCGATGGTTGATGTTATCGAAACATCAATGTTTTGACTTCTATGTTCGACATTTAACCATCGATTCCGATATTATTGAACATCGATGTTACCGTTCCGATATTTATTTAACAGAACGGGCAAGGCCCAGCTGTACAGAGACGACAGTTAACATCGAAAATATACTTCAAATATTTGAAGTATATTGTAAACCAATCAACTTCAAATTGAACATTTAGACTGAAACATTAGCATCATACTACAGTCATAACAAAACTAGATCTAACTACAGTTAGATCTAGTTTTGGTGATTGAAGCAGTTTGAAAATAATGAGAGCCCTGAGGAACTCCAGAGGAAGGAATGAAGGAGGACGATAGGGAATTTCTGATTTTCACTAGCAGGGTGAGGTAACTGGAAACAAGATCTAACGTATTTCCTTGAAAGCCGAGAGCATTCAACTTGTATAAGAATAAATTATGATCTACCCTATCAAACGCTTTGGAAAAATCTAGGTATATGGTGGCGACCTGGTAACCTTGTTCAATCTGTGTGTATACATAGTTGGTGAAAACTAAAAGATTTGAAGGTTGACCCGCTTTTACAAAAACCATGCTGATGGTGTGCTATCAATGGTTTAAACGATGGTGTCAAAGTATTAACTACTAACAAAGTATTAACTAGTAACTACTTAACTACTAATACCATCAATGTTAGCTGAATCCATATCGATGTAATTTATTGTGAAATGGAGGAAAATTCAAGGCTGGAAAGAAACTGGTGGAAGTGGAAGAAGAATACCCCGTAGGAATATTCGAACGCCATCAACTACTGTTCAAGTACCCTATCGATTGGTTCATAATCGAACTTCCCAATCGTATTCCCTAGAACTTGCCACAGGCCTGCGGGGAGCTGAGGGGACGGATGGGGCAATGGTGACATCCTCTACTCTGTTCACCAGGTGCGCTAGGCAGGCATTGCATGCTCTGAACCTATCAGATGACTGGACAGAAGCAGAGCAGTAAAGTGCGTCAGTTCAAAATCTCAAGAGAACAGCGGACGTGCGGTAATTTTCCCTGACTCGCCACTCGATTTCCCTGACTTTTCCCTGACTTCCCTGACCAACATTTTTTTCCCTGACTTTTCCCTGACTTCCCTGACCGGTGGCCACCCTGCAGACCCTCCGTAGGTTAGTACCTAACCCCGTACTCGTTCCTTGGTACCTACCTAAATCACGAGTTAAATGTTGCTAAAATAATTCTGCCGATGACAAACAGTACCTAACAAAAAGAAACACACATAATGAAGTTCTAAAAAGAAATTGTTGATGAGGAGTGAAAAAGTTGCAAAAGTACCTACCAACAAACTCCAGCCCCTTCTACGTAGATGGTATAATGAACCGTTGTGTAATTATTTACCGTTGAGTAATGATTTACCGTAGTAATAATTTACCCATCAATAATACTTCAACGTTTGTTCAAGTTTCACTACCTACCAACAAACTCCAAAAGAGCCATCATTTTTCAAATGAAATAATATCACAGAACAACCAACTCGACTTCATACTCCGCCAATATAATCAGGTGATTCCTACCAATGATTTTATCTCCGCCAAATTTCCTATTGTGGGCGCGTCTCTGGTTACGAGATTTGGTTTGAATTGTATACAATTTCATTCACACTGGAGTCGAAAATGCCTGTCGGTGCAAACTTCGGGCCCTTACTGTGAACGAACGGCTGGACGTACGACGCTCCGGATGGTCATAAAAAACTCGCAAGTTCAAGAATTATTTAAAACCGTAAAAATATTTACGTAAAAAAATGCTATAGGCGTTTTGAAAATTTCAACCCCTATTTTGAACCCCTTAGAGATGACTCACAGTAACGTCGAGCTTCGAGGACCAACTAGACGCCGAACGGAACCTATTAACCCGAATTTCATCAATTTTTTTTCATGGTAACTAAGAAAAGTGGCCCGTACGGCGTAAGGCGGACAGACAGAAATATTTTTATTGCAGTTTTGGATTCTACATACCTTGAAACGTGAACCATCAAATTTTGAGGGGGGGTAAGAATTTTTTTTTTCATGCTCGATTCCAATGGTTCATTATTGAAAATAATAAACCAAAATATTTCTGTCTGTGTTTCTTTTTGTTAGGTACTGTTTGTCATCGGCAGAATTATTTTAGCAACATTTAACTCGTGATTTAGGTAGGTACCTAGTAACGAGTACGGGGTTAGGTACTAACCTACGGAGGGTCTGCGATCTACATTAATATGTATAGAATAGTACATATCATATTATATAGACGGGTTATCTATACATAGAGCTGTGATCTGTAACAGAAGGGTATTCTATACAAAATAATAAACTGTTGTGCAGGGATTTGCAGCGTTTTTTTTTTTTTTTTTTGGCTGAAGGCTCCATATTCCAGGCATTTTCTCAGTTTTCTTCTATAGGGTGGGCAAAAGGGAAATCTACACCGTCCAGGCATGAGCGTCGGGAAACACTTTGAGCTCCAGCCAAGGTTTCGCCGTTTGGCGTTTGGTGGTAAACACGAGGTGTTACCGCACTGCGTTTGGCGCTCCACCAACAATCAATATTTTCCACTGCGTCCGTAGAAATCGCTTGTCTTGTCCCGGTTGTCGCTTGAGAAGAAACTTCGGCATGAAAATTAGTCGTATTCGAGCTAAACGATCCGGTTTTAAACTAAATCGGCAAAGTAGTGTTGGGACTACAAGTGCGTATTTTCTTCATAAATGTGTTGTAAGAAGTTTCTGTATAAGAAATTCAGCTATTTTGAGGCATTGCACTGGCAGAATAAATTGAAGGGCAGAACAGAAACAGATGAAGCAGACACAGCAGTGTTGCTCCTCCAACGCACAGAATGATTTGGTCAGGGTCCGTTTCAGAGAAACCGGATTCAACCAACTTGTCCCTCGCCATGTCTCGATTCGGCATTTGACCCGCTGAGTTGGGCATAATTCAAATGTCACAGGGAAGACATGCGGCGTAACATCACAAGGAAGACATACGGTTACCACAGGCAACTTGGGATTTCGGCAGATTATTCCTTTGTTTAGCCACTTGCCTCCTTATCTGATAACATTATACCTCCAGAAAATAATACAGCTTTAGGGAACAATGTAACTAGCTTGAACAATTTGCGAATGAAACAAATCCGAACCGGATTTAACCATTTGAACGAACAACAATATTAACCTAGTATTGTTTTTCACGAAATAACAAACATCACTGTTATAATAGCCGAGATTAAAAAAGTGTAATCAAAAAGTATGATAAAGTCCTATCTTTAAATTGAGTCACAGTGTACTAAATAGTACTGATGTAGGTACTGAGCTCACATTTTGAAGGCGGCCATTCCGATTTACTGAACTTGGAGGACTTAACAAGGTAAAAACCGTCAATTTTCACTTTTAAATTTTGTATAAATTGACATTACTCAAACTTTAAACTGAGTCAGTTAATTTTCGTAAGCCTGTGAGTGGGATTATGACAGTCGGGCGGAAAGTTGGTTTGGGTAAGGTTGGTTCGGATGGATGAGTGAAGGATCACATCCTTCACTCCTTCACCTTAGGAGTCTTTTGCAAGCACCCCGTGGTTATCACCACAGCGAGTGCTAGAGGATAAGGAAGGCGCCTCGCGGTTATCACCACAGCAGACGCCAGGATGAAGAAGATGAATACCCCGCGGTTACCACCACAGCAGGCATTAAGGGAGCACCCCACGGTTATCACCACAGCAGCGCAGGAGAAGGGTAGGAGAGAGAGAGAGAGAAGTCGGAAGTCGGAGAGTGGTCGGTCCAATGAGGAGCTGGGCTAGCAGGGCTGCTTACAACGGCCCCTTTCCACCCGTCCCAGGTCCATCAACGGCCGTTACAACCGTTGAGGCGCGGTGGCGTTCGATGGAGGGGACCCTTCTACTTTCCCCTCGGCGCTGCTGAGCTCGTCGTTCCCTTCGTTTATTTGGTTAAATCATTTAGGTACTACATAGGAATGGTAACTCGAGGGGTCCACAACACAATCATATCTTTAAAATGAGTCACAGTGTACTAAATAGTACAGATGTAGGTACTGAGCTCAGATTTTGAAGGCGGCCATTCCGATTTACTGAACTTAGAGCCGTCAATTTTCACTTTTAAATTTTGTTTAAATTAACATTTCTCAAACTGTAAACTGAGACGACCTTCTTGCACTACATACTACGTATTAACTGGGGTTATTGATAATGGTTATTTTCAACAAACCATAACGACACCCTCCAGCGACACTTTTTCCCCGCTGCAGACGCAGAAGGGGACGTAAGTAGGAAGTTGGGATCCGGCAAGTTATAAGCGTGTGGCTGAAATCTGTCGCTAATTTCAAGCAGGTAAATATAACTCTCTTCGAGCACAATAACATGTTACCAAAATTACATGCTTTTATGCTCATATACTCTAAGAGCCTGTCAATTAACAGACAGCAGTACCAAAAACGATAAGGACGAAAAATAACAGCGTGGAACTATGTAGGTACTGTTCTGTTTAACTGTTGTCTTGATGTGGTGCAGGAAGAAGTTTGTGCTGATGTTATTTTTGATGATAGGTACCTATAGTTTTTGGCATAATATGTTAATATCATGAAACAGCTGCTGTATTATTTATGTAATATCCCTAACATGGATTTGATGAACAATAGAAAATAACAAAAATAAGTAGGCTCCTTGAGAAAGGGGGAATCCTAAGACAAAAGGCAGTTCGGTAGGATTCCCCCAGTCGAGTAAATCAAATCGGTTTACGGCCCTTAGTTGAAAATTATGGTTCGGCCCCCGCAATTGAATTAAACTACAAAACGCAAATGATGTTGAACCACGAAAGCTAAACAGTCTCCGCCTCCAGGGACCAACTTCGGTCCCCGACCGCCCACACTGTATTTTCATTTTCTAAAGAAAGATATTCAACCAAGAAAACGTTAAAAACTTGAATAACGTTTTGGGAAGGAGGGAGGGAAGGAGGAGGCTCTCGTCTCCATACTTTTCCGTGATTAGCTCGTAAATAATGCAGAAAAAAAAACTTTTCCAAGGAGAGTAAAGTATTCTAAATCACCTTTCCCCCTCCCACTTTTCACCTAAAGGTTCCTTTCCATTATAAAGAGGAAGTTTATCAGATTAAAAACGTAGGTTTTTCCCATCCTCAAGTCCCTTTTAATAGTGCAAAGCTTGTCGCTTTTACTAGCGGAGTTACGGTCGTAAAAATGGGTCTACTTGATGGGGTTTGGCGGGAATTGTTAAAATTTTGAGCGGGCCGTTCAAAAAACACGACGGCGCTTGAGTGGGGATTTGAGTTTTTCAAGCCGCTTCCAGTTTTATGTGTATTAAGAGTTAATTAATCGGCTAAGAACGGGTAGTAATGGTGAGCTATATGCGTACAATAACGTTTACAGGCGTAAGTTCATCACATTGTTACTACAAAGCACATCCGTAATCATATTTTACCTATTCGTAACGCAAATTTGGCCTATAAACCACATAATTCTATGAAGTCTGAAGCCGCCCGTGCACCGGGAGTTCCTGTTTTCGATTCTTGGGCTGGAAACGAAAATTTTTAGGTCAGGGGCCACGTTAAACCAGTATCTACCAGACTAAGTACAGCGGAGTCTCGTTTATCCGTCCTTCACCTATCCGACACTCTGTTTTACACACAAGACGAACCCATGAAAAAACACCAAATCTTTATCCAGTGATGGTCAATATAAGAGTCAATGCCAGTAAACAAAGAAGGAACAAAATCGTTGTCCAGCCAATAGTCAATAGAAATGCGGAGGTCGTTACCAGTTGAAACCACACCGATAAGTCAACGTAAAGTAAAAAGTATAATGAAGGCTGTTCACACAGGTGAAATAAAACGAACAAAGGAAATGAACTTCAGAAATAAGTAGGTAAACGGAAATATACGTTTTATTTCCGTTTTAAGGCAGAAATAAATATGCTCGTTTAGCGACTTGAAGTTAATCGAAATAAAAATCCGTGTAGGTCAGGGGTGTCAAACCGGGACCTAAGAGACCAAGGCCGGACATCGGCGGTGATGACTCATTCTAGACTAGAGGACCGAGCTCCCAGCTCCTTTCCAATTGAAAATGCATTGAGCGGCGTGCTCCCCGCCGAATAAATAGCTAATTACGAGCTTCCTAATAATTTTTCCTCAATCGGACCTTCAGTATCTGAATCTGGGATATCTTTTCTGTCTCCCAACCTATTAAAATGCCGAAAAAAAGGTATCAGAAAGTTAAAAAAAAAAACGCTGCAAATCCCTGCACAACGGTTTATTATTTTGTACAGAATACCCTCCTGTTACAGATCACAGCTCTCTGTATAGATAACCCGTCTATATAATATAATATGTACTAGTCTATACATATTATGTAGATCGCAGACCCTCCGTAGGTTAGTACCTAATCCCGTACTCGTTACTAGGTACCTACCTAAATCATGAGTTAAATGTTGCTGAAATAATACAGCCGATGACAAACAGCAACTAAAACGGCAAAAATAAACGCAAATGATGAAGTTCTAAAGGAAAATTGTTGATGTGGAGTGAAATAAATGCCCCTTCTGCGTAGATCACTGTTTTCTGAGGTCAATACCTATAATGAACCGTTGTGTAATAACTTGCCCATCAATAATACTTCAACGGTTGTTCAAGTTGCAAAAGTACCGATCAACAAAATCCAGCCCCTTCTTGGTAGGTGAACCTTTGTGTAATAATTTACCGTTATGTAATAATTTACCGTTGTGTAATAATTTGCCGTTGTGTAATAATTTACCATTGTGTAATATAGCATTTACAGATTTAATTCAACCTTTTACAGATGTATTTCAACCTTTTACAAATTCTATTCAACCTTTTTCAAATTCTATTCAACTTTTTACAAATTCAATTCAACTTTTTACAAATTCAGTTCAACTATTCACCAATTTAACTCAACCCACCCCTTCAACTTATCTGAAGAGAAGAAAAAAAAAACACTATTAGCTTAGCTAATGTAAGCTTAGCTAATACAGAGCGACTAATGAGAAAGATATTGCTTTCAAGGACATGCAAACAGAAGCTATTGTCGGCATTGCAAACAGAAGCGATTCTGACCATACAGTAGACATTGAATTGGCAAGGCGCTGAGGTCACGTAGGTAGGTAGTTACGTACCTTCCACCTACCACTGCTTACAACTTTCCTCCCAATCAATCAGCTACTATCCATAGCCACCCCTCCGGTGGAGAGTTGGATTTCTAAAAAGTTGAATTGAATTTGTAAAAAGTTGAATTGCATTTTTAAAAGGTTGAATAGAATTTGTAAAAGGTTTAAATGAATTTGTAAAAGGTTTAAATAAATCTGTAAAAGGTTGAATTAAATCTGTAAATGTAATAGTTTACCCATCAATAATACTTCAACGTTTGTTCAAGTTTCACAAGTATGTACCTACCAACAAAATCCAATAGTCCATCACTTATCAAATGGAATAATATCACAGAACAACCAGCTCGACTTCATACAGCCATCCTTGATTATAATCAGGTGCTCCCTAGTGATGATATCCGGGCGGGATTTATACCGTTTGATTCACGATCGTGTTGACGAAGCTTTTTGGTGCACACGAACGGCTGGACGTACAATGCTCTGGGTGGTCTCAAAAAATTGTTTAGCTCAAGACAAATTTAATAACGTAAAAAAAAACCATACCCTTCTACCGAAAGTGTTCGAGATACGGCGCTCTGAAAATGTCAACCCCTATTTTGAACCCCTTAGAGATGACTGTCAGTAACGCCGAGCTTCGAGGACCAACTAGACCCCGAACGGAACCTACGTATAACCGAATTTCATCAATTTTTATTCATGGTAACTAAGAAAAGTGGCCCGTACGGCGTACGGCGGACATACAGAAATATTTTTATTGCATTTTCGGATTCTGCATACCTTGAAACGTAACCATCAAATTTTGAGGGGGGGGGGGGGGGGGGGGGGCTAGCATTTTTTTTTCATGCTCGATTCCAATGGTTCATTATTGAATATAATAAACCAAAACACTGTGGGTTACAAGGTGAATGCATTCAACAAGAGATACGATTCTAAAACTTTTTAATTCAGTAGAAGAAACATTTAAAAGACTAAGACTATTTACACGATTATTTACAGGAAGAAACATATTTACAAGAATAATATTAATACCAACTAACTAATTACAATGTATTCAGTGAATCGAATATTCGATTAATGGAGAGTGCGATTGGGGGAACCTAAGCAGTAAGGGTGTTCGATTTTCTTGAATTTGATATCTTCTGTGGCAGCACATCATTTTGGTTTATTATTTTCAATAATGAACCATTGGAATCGAGCAAGGAAAAAAAATTCTAACCCCCCTCAAAATTTGATGGTTTGGAGACCCTCTGGTGCACCTCTGATGGAATTCGAATAAATTCATCGCAAATAAATTCCAATATAAATTTCAAAAAAAAAATGGAGCGGATGTACTGAAAACTACGAGGAACGTTGGGATTGGTCCACACTTTACATCCTTACCGATCTTATGACACACCATCAGCTATTTTGCACGGCATTTCATCGAATGGCCTCTCCGTACCGAAATATCATCAGCTATTCACGTCAATCTTATACAGAACAATGTTGTCTCGGCAAAGAATCGAACCCATGTTTTCCTTAATTGTTCTAAATTCTCTTCGAGATCTGATCCAATCAAAATCTTCATTACTCATCAGAACTCCTTCGTTCCCAACTTCCCGTCTATCTCAACTCCTTCAACTCGTTATTGCTAACCATTTATTTTCCCACTTCTACTCTTCTCTCCAGTCCACATGAGCCCTTACTGATTGTAATAGAAAAATATAAGGATACTAACGCCAGTAATAAGCATTCAGATCACTGTAA
Organism: Leptopterna dolabrata; assembly: GCA_954871275.1. Lineage (NCBI taxonomy): Eukaryota > Metazoa > Arthropoda > Insecta > Hemiptera > Miridae > Leptopterna > Leptopterna dolabrata. Next base: position 9,919,293 of record OX940988.1, on the reverse strand, counting down.
TACAACCGGCACAAGGGTGCGGCTGTTAAACTATAAAAAGCCCAGTAGCAGCGCTCTCTTATTTAAGCGCCGAAAACTAGCTGGCACAGGAATAGTTCAATCCAATGCACGCTTAGGTCGTTATCTTGAGTTTCCTCAAGGAGTTTTCAATAAACAGATTTCAAACTCAGAATAAATAAAAGTCAAATGAAAGTTTTTCAAAACCGCTGCAAAGTCCTTGTCACATGGGTTTATTATTCTATTGGACATAGCTACAGAAATGTTGGATTTTCATTCATTGTTTCTTCCATGCTGTACAAGAATTGAAATAGCTGTTTTTGATTTTTTCCACCAATTTCGGCCCCCCGAAAACACGAATTAGGCTCCTATTTTTGACAAATTATCTTTGATCAAAGATAACAGGATGCAATTTAATTGTCTTGATTCACCTGCTTGTAGTGTTATTACTACTTCTAGTGTTATTAAACAAATTTAAGATGATTTCAGACTATTTCCCAGGTTTTCGAGCGAAAACCTTATTTTTAAACCCATTTTTCACCCATAACACCATTGGGTTTCTTCTGATCGGGCTGCAAAATTTCGGGATATAACTATGTCCCAAATGGAGCGTGTGCGAAAGAACGAATTTTTTAGACCGAACATAAAGGCTTCAGTACTCAATAAAAGCCCTAAGCTTTCCTGGAGGGAGGTCGAGGGTACTGACTACAGAAAACAGTGATCTACGCACAAGGGGCAGCTATACAGGAAAATAATAAACCATTGTGTAATAATGTGAAGCGTTTTCTAGTTAACTAGGTAGTGTCCAAGGACACTGAAACGCCAACTAATAGTTTTTAACATGATACCTCAATTATCACAGTGAATAAACACGGCTATTCATGCCCCACTAGGTCGCTGGCACGTTCCTCAAACGAATTTCTCCCCAGTTTCCACCGCCAGTTTTTCTCACAGCTCGAGGCGAAAACCCACTTGGGAAATGCCTTGAAAAAGAACGCGCTTTCCGTCCCGCGCCCGAATAAATTTTAACGCTAATGGTATAAAGAAAAAAGTTATAAACCCAACGAAGGGTTCAGAATAGTAATGTAATTTAATCTACCGACGAAGAAAAAGTTCCAGAGAAAATAACATGCGCTCGATGTTGTTTAGAAGTGGGACATGGAAAAAGGAATGAATAGTTGGAGAGTGGAGCGAAAAGTCGTGTAATTCACGTAATTGAGAAAAACACTGTAAGAGAGTCTCCACTATAAGAGACACCAAAGTCACTAAAATCTGTCTTTCTATAGAGTGGGTGTGTGCGTGTTTATTAATTTATTCATGGATTTATGTTTTCAAATTTCGACAAAATGTTTGTAACGGGTTTGTAATGAGTTTGATGGTGAGCAATTCTCGTAACAAAACGCTGCAAATTATTAGACAAAGGTTTATTATTTACCTGTATATAGGCCCTTTCTGCGCAGATCTCGGTTTTCCGTGGTCAGTACCCTCGAGCTCCCCACAGGAAAGCCCTAAATCGAGTAGGCTGGAGCCGGCCCCGGAATTAATGTTTCATACACATGCACGGGGTTCAATAATTCAATAATTAATTATTTGTAGTTACTCATGAAGCGTGAGGCAAATAATACACCGTTGTGTACTAATTTACCTGTATAGGCGCCCCTTCTACGTAGATAGTATAATAGACCGTTGTGTAATAATTTACCTTTGTGTAATAATTTACCGTTGCGACTTTGTGACCGTTGACGTTGTGAATACGTCAACGTTTGTTCAAGTTGCAAAAGTACCTAAAAGCAAAATCTAAAAGACCAATCATTTTTCAAATGAAATAATATCACAGAACAACCAACTCGCCTTCATACAGCCATCCGTGATTATAATCATGTGCTCCCTAGCAATGATATATGGGCGAGATTTATACCGTTTGATTCACGATCATGTTGACGAAGCTTTTCGGTGCAAACGAAAGGCTGGTCGTACAATGCTCCGGGTAGAGTCAAAAAATTCTTTAGTTCAAGATCAATTTAAAAACGTAAAAAAAACCACACTCTTGTAACAGTTCCTAATGCATGAGCGTGCAGAACTGTTACTCAGGAACGGTGCCGCCCGTCCCAATGATAGGAAGAACAATCAACCCGTTTCCTGCCTTCAACAAGGTAAGATCACACCTCTCGTCATTTTTATTTATATCACTCGATATTTAAACCATTTCATCCTTTCAACAATTCTGCGGTTTCCCGATACGTCATCCCATGAAGTTATCACCCTTCGAGAAATATATAAATGCACCCCCCCCCCCCGGGTTAATTTAACTTCCCCTTTATTCTCTCACCTAAAAAAAAATTCTTGGAGCTTGATTATTTCATTACCCAATAAAAAGGTATTGAGTCATAGCAGAATCATTGTCTACTTGATATCTTCCCTTCTCCTATAATAGCACCGAATTTAAAAGAAATGATTTTATTAGGGAAATTTAGGAGAGCGACCCAATCCGAGCAGAGACAAGGTAAAAAATAACATTACCCACTCTGTTACACCCTTCTACTGAAAGTTTTCAAGCTACCTACGGCGTTCTGAAAATTTCAACCCCTATTTTGAACCCCTTAGAGATGACTGTCAGTAACGCCGAGCTTCGCGGACCAACTAGACCCCAAACGGGACCTACAAACCAATTTCATTAATTTTGGTTCATGGTTACTAAGAAAAGGGCGAAGTAAGTCGTACGGCGGACAGACAGACTTTTTTTGTTGCATTTTCAGATTCTACATACCTTGAAACGGAAACCATTAAATTTTGAGAGATTTTGAGTTAAACAAATTTTTTTTCATGTTCGATTCCAAAGGTTTATTATTGAAAATCAATAGTAAACCAAAAAGTGGGTCATAGACTTTTGGTGGGTCACAGACAGAGATGTTTCCAGTCATGGCTGATAACCGTATGAGCAAATTTATTGTTAATGTTGGCAATTTTGAGCAAATTTTGACCCTTAAATCAAACTGATCAACTTTTTTCTAAAAAAAAAGTGGCTGATGAAACTGAATTTTTTGAAAAACGACTAAAAGGGGATCAGCTGATTACTCCATCAAGAAACCTGAGATCAAGCCAAATCGAACTTCTGGAACCGGCCCATTTTGTTTTATTCCGAAAATTCCATTCTTGAGTCTCATTTCATTTTTAATTACAAACATTTCGGTGAAATTCGGGATTTTGTACCTCGCAGACACATCTACGTATTGTCTTTCGTTCAAGCACTAACAAAATCAATCGGGAATTTTGTTGGTCCAAACCTCCCTCATCATCATCGAACCAAAAGAGGGAATCCACCACAAATCGCACTAAATCCGAACACGATAAAGAACGAAATGGATCAGAAGCATTCTCTGGAAAACCTTCGGTTCACTCGAATGGCTATGAACTATCCTTGATGATGCCCAGTAGGATTACGGATTAGCGGATTTATCGGAACGACGCAGTTATTTTATACTTGTCACTAAGAGGATAAAGGAAGGCTGAATTATAGAGATCCAATTCCTTTCTCGGGATCTTATTGGGTTTTTTTTTCTCTGTCCGCTTCCGCGGACCTCAATCTCCATGTTAATAAGGGATTTATTTGAAGGCGGCCTTACATGATATTTATCATCAAATTTTTATTTTTTCCGTAATTAACTTCATGACTATATCGATTGGGTAGCATTTCACTGATCGTGCGATTCGTTCTGAGCGCTTGTCCCACGACGGGCGCCTGCCCATCTTCCCAACTCATTCAATTTTCGTTTGATATTACGAACATTTTGGCGGAATTTGGAATGTTTCACCTCGTTGACAAGGTCAGATCACCAATAAATTATTGTTCATGCTATAATAATTGTAGATTCCTCACAATTACCTACTGCAATTTTAAACCCATTGCAATACCTTTTATCTTCGAGAACTCGCTAAAAGCCAAATTCATATAAATCGAAAAGTCGTCAAGTTGTAAATTTCGCCTAGTTAGAAAATTCGCCCATATGGTCATTCTTCGTGCAGTAGGGTGAAGGGCAGTTCAAATGGGACACGTCCAAAATTCGCGCATCTCGTCATGCTGCATGACTGGAACTCCGTGTGCAGCTTGCCCTACAAACATCTACTAACCGACACACGCGTAGCCTGGAGGATAACGCGAATGAAAGTTGCTAATCCAGTAGAAAATTTCTCCCATCCTATGAATTTAATGTGTGAGCCGGGCGGATTAAACTTGGAGAAAACCTCTGCAGAAAGCGGTTTTCGGGGAAGGGGACGGGGCATCTAATTTTGAAAAGCAGCGATTTTGGCTCGGGACGGGCGGTTTTCCAGTTTTCAAGCGGCTCGCACCGGCTCCAACAGCGGAAAGCTCGGCATTTTGATCCCTCGAGGAACAATAACCGAGCCGGCCAGTGGAAAACCTTTAGAACTTGCATAGGAAAAACAAAAGCGGGTAGGAAAAGCGAAGGAGAAAAGTGGCTTAATGAGAACTGTTTTATTAAATAGCCGCTTTCCGGGGGATTTTCCTCTCTCCCTCGCTCCCTTTTTGTTTTCCCGTTTTTAGTGTCGTGCGGGGAGGAGATTTTCGCCAGGACGGCGTTTTTTGAAGGAAATTCCTGCCTTCTGGAAAAACCTCAGAGGCCCCTCCGGGAAATCGCGGGATGTCGAGGGTGCTCGTGAGGGTCGATATGAATTTCTTAAAAGTTTCAAATGGATCCGCGGCTACTGCGGTGATGGGGCTGCTGAGGTCAGCGAAGGCAATCTGAGGGCGGCGGAGCTTGCTGAGGAAAACATGCAGAAGTCCACCTGAACGATCCTCGTGCGAATAGGTTTGCAAAAAATTGATATGTGAAACCTATTTGTGATAATATTGTTCCTAAGGGTCGGTGGAAAAACCAGGCATGTAATTATTTTATTTATTTATTTTCATTTTTTTCAAATGGAGTCACCATTTGATCCCGCTAGAACGAGGAAAAAAGTTGCAGACTTTACAGATTTATGTTACAGAGTTACAGACTTTTTATTATATGAGCGAATTTGCAAAGTTCGTGGATTTTAGCACTTGCCGACGATAATAAAGCTATGTTGACCCAAAAAACTCTAATAGTTTTAGCAAATGTTCGATGAATATACGCAATACCTACGCTATTGCAATGGGTCCAACAATTCGGAAAAAATTTTCGATTTTTTTCTTCAGAAAATCGGTCTCGATTTTAACTAAAATTTATTTGAACATTTAGGCAATGGTTAGACTTACACAAAACTGAAAACTGGGACTTGAAAAACTATTTCGGTAGTCGAAAATTTTTTTATTTAAAAAAAAGATAAAATATATTTCAGGCGTCAAATTTGAGTTTCTGTGGGTTAAAAATCACTCAAATCACCGGAAATTGAAATAAATTCACCACTAGTAGAATTTAATGATAACGTGAAACAGAAAAAGATCGTTTCAATATAATAAAAAATATTATTCACAGAATTTGGGGGAGAAACATTGCTATGGCACATTTATCTATATATAATCACCAAATAAGTTATAGAATGGTGAATCAAGACTGAAAATGCATGACAGTAAATTTCAATACCTAGTCAAAAACAATTTCGCCGAAAATCAACTGCTAAAACACTGGTGAAAAATCGCTAAAAAATCAACAAATCATATATTAAACCACGAAAAGAGTTAGGTAGGAACTTCGAAAATTCCCTCAAATGGTCACGCTGCATGATTGGAACTCGTCTAGCACGAGGATGTTCCTAGGAGAAGCATCATTCTATTCGATGAGTTTTATGAATTTACTTAGGTAGGTATACATTGTAAATGCATATAGGATACAGGTATTTTTTGTACAATAAAAATTGAATAGATACTAATACATAATGACGAATATAACAAAATCCACATGTTTTCGTAATGTACACGATCAACGGAGAGGAAACTAATAAATGCTGGTATATCCCGGAAAATTGAATAGTATGCTAATTTCCCTACTGCCTCAATATCGAGGTTTATTAGTTTTCTTCAGCCCTGATCTACGAGGTAGGTAATTTACATTTTAGGGTTTGACGTTTTAATTCCGTCCTCTTACATCAGTTTTTGAGCTTGGGGAAAAAAAATGTAGAAAACTCTGGAGAAGCTTCAGCGTTCAAACAAGCGGGTTCATCCCTTGTGTGGGCCCCCATCCATCATATAGCAATCTGACAGGTCCGTGGCACCACCGGCGCCTAGTTACCTTTTTGTTTACTTCTGCCGTCGGAGAAATTTATTCGACGGGACGTTGCTGAATTTTCTGCTCTGAATTGCGCTTTAATCGCACGGAAGAGCGACAGCTTTGTCGATGCGGCTAGCACCGCGGAGGAGCTTAGCGCTTGTGTCGTTTCCGCCTCGCACAGACGTGGGAGAAAAATTTCTGCCAATTCGAGTAGGCAGTATCTCACTTGAATCACATGACCTTATAGAATAGTTGGGCAGGTTCGTTTTGATACGGGACCATCTGCGATCCAACCCGCGTGCACCCTCAAAATTTCAGCTCTCTACGACTATTTTTCGCGTAGTTAGAAGCGTTAAAAGGAAACGATCAACATTTCATGTTCGCGCATGCGCAGACGAACGTTACAGTACGATTCCAATGAACTTCATACGGAACTATCAAAGTATCATTCCTGATCGACCCTCCGAATCTGAACTAGTTTCAACGATATTTAAGGTAGTTATGGCCGTTCCAAGTATTTTACGTTTGCGCATGCGCAGACAAAAGTTCCAGTACTATTTCAATGATTTTGGTACGGGACCATCTCCGATCCAATCCGCATGAACTCTAAAAATTCAAGCTCTCTACGACTATTTTTCGCGTAATTGGAAGCGTTACAAGGAAACGGTCAACATTTCATGTTTGCGCATGCGCAGACAGAAGTTACAGTATAAATCCAATGAAATTCATACGGAACTATCAAAGTATTATTCCTGATCACCCTCTCAATCTGAACTAATTTCAACGATATTTAAGGTAGGTAGTTATGGCCGTTCCAAGTACCATTTTACGTTTGCGCATGCGCAGACAAAAGTTACAATTTCAATGATTTTGGTACGGGACCATCTCCGATCCAATCCGCGTGCACTCTAAAAATTCAAGCTCTCTACGACTATTTTTCGCGTAATTAGAAGCGTTCAAGGAAACGGTCAACATTTCATGTTTGCCCATGCGCAGACAGAAGTTTCAGTACAAATCCAATGAAATTCATATGGAACTATCCTATCACAGTATTATTCCTGATCGAATCTCCAAATCTGAACTCATTTGGACGATATTTAAGGTAGTTCTGGGCGTTTCAAGTATTTCATGTTTGCGAAAGCGCAGACAACGATTTCCATGATTTTTGAACCAATCACCTGAGTAGAGTCAATATGCGGGTCCTGGAACATCCTGTTTCAACATGCTCGTCAGTCTAACCAGCTGCCTCCTGCCTTAGCGGGCGAGTCCACCTTCTCACCCACCCCTTACCAACCCCCTTACCAACCGCCTCGCCAACCCCTTAAGGCGCCCATACACTGTCCAACCGTCGGACCCAACAAGGGGTGGGGAGAGATGAAAACGCCTCCCGTTCCCTACTGTTGGATTGTGTGTGGGAGGACGTCCAACCGTTGGATCCGACCAAACTGGTTGGATGTGGTCGGATGGCAAAACCGCCCAACAAACATGGTTGTGCCCTTCCCCCTCCATTACTCCCGACCAAGTTGTACAGTGTGTGGCGCTGTCGGACCAACTTCTTCTTCTTCTCCTGTAATTTTTTGTTTGTCTGAAGCAGACACACATTGTTTTACGTAATTTTTATCAGTTTCTCCTGTTATCAGTTGTGCCAGTACCTCAAGATATAGGAGTTTGGATAATTGGTGTTTACTGTTTACAAAAAACACTAACGTACGTAACTACGAAATTCGAACACTTGAAGCATTCGGGAAAAATAAAAAAACGCGGGAAACTTGGTCGGATTGGGTGCTCGTTTGGTTGGATCGTGTGTGATGCGCCGTCGGGTTGGCAGGGGGGCGCGTTTTCGCCTCTCCCCACCCCTTGTTGGGTCCGATGGTTGGACAGTGTATGGGCGCCTTTAACCCCCCACCCGCCCTCTCCATACCATCACCCTCTCCAACCCCGCATGCGCAGAGCGCACCGAGGGTCCGATCATGCTGAAATTCATACTGGAACTCACTAGGCCTTGTCCAAACAACTCTTGAAAATTTGAGCGAAATTGAATCAAAATTGTGAAAGTTATGCGTGTTTGTTGAATTTAACGTTAGCGCATGCGCAGGGCGTACCGCTGGATCAATCATGTTGAAATTTGTATGGGACCTCAAGGGGCCTTATCCGCACCATCCCTCAAAATTTGAGCTGAATCAATTCAAAATCGTGGAAGTTATGGCTGTAACAAGGAAATGCGGACAGACTCACAGATTCGCAGACTCACAGACTCACAGACCCACAGACACGGAACCAAATTTGTTCAGTAGGCTTTGAAACGCAAAATGCAAGTGGAAATTTTGATTTCTGAAGACAAAAATTTTTTGGCTCACGAAAGTGAACACAAGGCTTCCGCTGCTTCGCAGAATCGGAAGCAATATTTCATATCTTCCATCAATACATCCTTGATAAATAATGCTTATTTGATTGTAAATGAAATTCTCGTTGTATTCATCGATGCAATCTTGGGTGAGTGTTGTGAGGAGTCTTCTAGGTAGGTAGATTCTCGCTGGATAGGGATAGGGGATCCCAATGGTGTTGTATTCGATGTGCGCCACTAATGCAGGAGGCTTATTGCTTCCTTCTTTGGGTGGGATGATTTGCAACCTTTTAATTTCGTAGGCTTGCCCTACTTGTAGGTCACTTACTTGTCCAATCCTTGATCCTCCACGGAGAGTTGCATTCAGGCGTTTGGCAAGGTCCATGATGGTCTTTTTTTTACAGGAATTCAACGTCGTGTTTTCTGTTCAGTATTCCCTTGTAGACCAGGTTGATTGGATGATTGAGGAATGTATTCTTGTTATATTCTTGAATAACTTGGTCGGTGAAGCAGCAGGTGAACCTCTTTGGTAGGAAGATAGGAACTCTCCAACTTCGTGGTTGTTGAGATAGCATTGGATATCTATGACGTCCTCTCTCTTCTGTGGCGACATGTTCAAGACTGAGCTCCCTCCTCTCCTTTTATACCATTCGCCGAACGATATTGGTGAGGGGGTTGTATTCGATAGATCGATCGTGGATAATGAGACAGTAGGCTGCAGTGTTGGCAGGAAATGCAGTACTTGACTCGAATTCTAACAAAACATCGATTGGTCCTGATTTGATCGATTCACTCTGTTTCGAGCAATCTAGTACAACTAGAGGTGCTGCTCTTTTGAAATTCATTATTGACAATAAAGGGTAATTTACATCGACACCATAGAAACTCTGCTGAAAGGTAGCATACATTCGGTAGAGTATAGCATATTGGTTTCTATCAAAGTACACATTCAGATCATCATAAGGATAACATTTCGAGTTCAAAAATAGTTTGACGTTTGCTAAACTACAATGGTCAAAAACAGTAGCACTCTTTTCCATAGTGTGCTTTCTACCCGTTTGAGATCCCAAAATAACATATCTCGGCTTCTCGACTGAAGATGATGTCTTCACGTTCCATACTTGTTTCTGTGTTGTAGGTAGTAGAGGGTATTCATATAGTTCCAAGCATCGAAAATCCATTTTAATTGACTTCTCCTTCTCCAGATGGCGGTAGAGTTGGAGCCGATGTGTGTCGTCCAGTGTCAAATAGGGTACTCGCCACGAGATACCAGTCAGCTTGATTATCGCCTTCTCTCTGACGCCGCCGTCTGCCGCTGGCGCTAGTGATGTGAAACAGTTTTCATCCCTTCTTGAACGGAGTAGGATCAATTCTTGCTTCACGTTGATAACAACTTTTTGATAGTCTTCAAAGAATCCGAGTAGAATGCTTATTGGAATGCATACGTTGAAATATCCCTCGTTGGAGACTAGTTCCGTATCCCGTTGAGTGGTCCATCCGTAGGCCTCCAGTAGATTTTCCGTCCCCCTCATGAAGGACACATAGCCTTTAATTGTCGAGGTGATGCCAGGATTTCTCACACGATCGATTTCCGATCCACATGTTTCGTAACGTATCTCATCAAAGAGAAATGGGAAGGGATTTGTGCTCATAGTTGCAGAGACAGGCTTCCCAGATTCGTCCTCCTTCAGGAAACGTCCGTGTATATTTATTTATTTATTTATTTATTTATTTAGAAAATAAACGGGCAGAGCCCAATTACATATATTATATTACTGAACACTAATAATTTCACAGAAATGATACCATTATAAAAATACATAAGATAAAAATATCAACTTATAATGTAAACAATTATACGGGCAAAAACAGATACAGACTTTATCGACGGACTTAATAGGGAATTACAAATTTGGTATTTAACTATAAATACATATACAACAATAGAACAAACGAACAATACAACAAAAGAATCCTACATTAATAAACTTTGTTTTAAATGCCTTTTTGTAGAGGCCAGGCTGGAAGCTACTAAGTCCATGTCAACAGACAGGGAGGCCAAGTAATTCATATTCCTCTGCATTCTGGTTATGGGGCTATTGAGCAGATAGTTGGTGGCGGTGTGAGGCAACGAGAAAAGGAGGTGGTGACGGGTACCGTGCGAAGGGACTCTCAAGCCAAACAATGATAACAACTCCGGGCTGTCGATAGCACCGCAGAAGAGCTTGGCAACAAAAGTGGCATCAAGCCACCGACGCCTAATTTCTAACAGCCTCAAGCCACTCGTCCTCCTCATATCCTCGATTCCAGTTTCGTCCCACGGCAAACCCGCCTTGAAGGCCAGAAACCTGAGGAACCTATTCTGAATCCTCTCCAGCCTCACCTTAGCCACAGCATAGAATGGGGACCAAACCATCGAGCAGTATTCCAGAATCGATCGAACCAGAGTGGTGAAGAGAAGTGTCAGAGCTCTAAGGTCACTGAAGTCTGCGGTACATCTCCTCATGAACCCCAGCATTCTCATCGCTTTGTTACAAACAAAATCCAAATGATCGGAGAAGCTTAGCTGATTATCAAACAGGACTCCTAAATCCTTCATGAGGGACGCACGCTGAAGAACCCGTCCATCAATGGCATAATCAAAGTTAATAGAACCTCCCCGCGTATATGTAACCGCGTGACACTTAGCAAGGTTCAATGACATCCCATTCACACGGCACCAGCCACCAAACCTGTCCAGATTCGACTGAAGTAGCATACAATCAGAGAGAGCGGAAACCTCTAAAAAAATCTTTAAATCGTCTGCATATAACAAAAACCTAATCTTATCGTCGAAAACGGACTTAATATCGTTCATAAACACAAGGAACAACCATGGTCCCAGATGAGAACCCTGCGGGCACCCAGAGGGAGCACCAAACGGACGAGACTGACAGCCTCTCAGCCTAACGATGAGAGATCGATCCCTCAAATAGCTCATGATCCAGTCCAAAACTCTACCGTGAAATCCGAAATTAATCAATTTGGTAAATAGGCGACTATGTGATATCTTGTCAAAGGCCTTGGAGAAGTCCGTGTAAATAGAATCCACCTGGCGTCCCCTACCGAATGCTTTCATGGTATAATCCTCGAAAATCAAGAGATTGGTTGAAGTCGATCTTCCCGGAACAAATCCATGCTGCTCCTCGATCATGTAGCGTTTAAGAGACGGAGATATTTCATTGATTACAATCCTCTCAAACAATTTGGGCATAGCAGATAGTGAACACACCGGACGGTAATGCTCCACGTCAGATCGATCCCCACCTTTATGAATGGGTGTAATAAACGAAACTTTCCATTGAGATGGAAATATGCCCAAATTAAGAGACCGATTGAAAATCTCCGTGATCGGCGAACAAAGAGACTTACCGCAACTTCGAAGGAGCACGGGTGGGATACCGTCAGGTCCCATTCCTTTATTTGGGTCCAGTGACCTCAGTCCATTTAGCACAGCTTCCTCATCAATTTTCAAACTGGACAAGGAGAAACATGAGGATTGAGGAGGAGGTTCCAAATCGGTAGGACATGGCTTTTCAAAAACTGAAGAAAAATGATCACACTGAGAAAAATACACTATCACTGCACACTATCTCAGTGATAGATGAACATACCCACTTTCGGTTTCCTATCAGTTCCCTATCAAAGGGTTCCTCCTCCGTGGCCCAGTTTGCCCTCAAGTGGCACACTATCAGACAACTATGAGGCACCTATCAGATAACGATCACATGACAAAACTCATCTATCGGGAACCTATCACTTGGTTTTGCATGCTATCAAAAGTCTATCAACATGGATGAAACATCCTTAAGTGATAGTAGTTGACATCCCATTCTATCAGATACCTATCAATCCGATATATCTGACCTATCAGAAACCTATCAAAATGTGGCAGTGAAAGAGTGAAAGAAAAAACTCTATCAAAATTGCGGCCTGATCACTATCAAAAGACTATCACATGATGAGAATGATAGATAGCATCTTTCACGTCTCTCAAGAATGCGGCCTGTTCACTATCAAAAATCTTTCACTCATACAGAATGATAAACAGCACTTTTCATCTTTATCAAAAATGCGGCAAATACACCATCGAAAAACTATCATGCAATGAGAGTGATAGATAGCATTTTTCATCTCTTTCTGAAGAACTATCGAAAGGCTATCATTGGGTGAGAATGATAGATAAAATTTTTCACCTCTATCAGAAGCTCAACCTGGTTACTATCAAAAGGCTATCGTAGGATGAGAATGATAGAGGGAATTTTTCATCTCTATCAAAATCTCTACATGGTTACTATGAAAAGGCTATCACTGGATGAGTGTGATAGATGGAATTTTTCACCTCTATCAAAAGCTCAACATACGCTATCATTAGATGAGAATGATAGATGAAAATATTTCACAGTATTAAATGATCAGCTTTGATACCATGAAAACACTACCCTAGTTGGAAGACGATAGATAGGAATATACCAAACTATCAAAATGATTGGAAAATCATAGAAATCATCTATCATTGGAAAATATAGATAGGAAAATTTCACCCTATTAAATGATCAGCCTTTTTAGAACATTACCTTCAGTGAAGGATGATATTGAGACTAGTGAAGAAGGAGATAGTGTTCTTATAGGGTAATGATAGCGTTGTAATAGCGTTTTTATAGATACAGTTCTATCAAAAGGCTATCATTGGATGAGTATGGTAGATGGCATTTTTCACTTCTATTAAAAGCTCAACATGGTTACTATCAAAACGCTATCATTAGATGAGAATGATAGATGAAAATATTTCATACTATCAAATGATCAGCTCTGATACCATGAAAACACTATCTCTATTGGAAGATGATAGATGGAAATATTTCGAACTACCAAAATGATGGTCATACATACCATGAAAACACTATCGCCATTCGAAAATTATAGATGGGAATACTTCATCCTATTAAAAGATCAGCCTTTTTAAAACCTTGTCTTCAGTGGAGAATATAGAACTATTCCGTTTGATGAAAATCAACAGCCTTCATGCTATAAATGTTGCAGAGAAGAGTGCGTCAGTGTTCTGTCAGCTTGTCAGACAACCATGAGAACACTATAACGTATATGATTCTATCCAATGAAAACAGGGACTACATTATTCCTTTCACTGCACATTGCACAGCCTGTATGCATTCACAGGATGCAGTTTTGGTAGGTAGGTACGATATATTGTAACACTATAAAAATGCTATTACAATGCTTTTGCCCAAAATCAGATTAGCAGATAAAGGATAGGTCTCCTTCTGGTCTAATACCTTCCTGCACTGGACAGCAGTTATTCAGCTGACTATGCAGGGGAATGCCGCAGTACCTGAGGTACCACCTGTAATATCTGCAAAGCACATTCTTAGGAAGTCGTCGGATTCCATCATTGGAATGATGAGTCGAATACTCCTCAACAATTAAAAATGGGTACATACATACGTACAAAAAGCCAATTTGACATTTTCAAATACCGAAACCTGTGATAGTAATGGTATAGGTTTTTGATAGGCACGAACTTTAATTTATAGAATGATATGGGTCTATCACAGCATTAGGTGTGATAGGTTATTGATAGATACGCAATTGGCTGATAGTGTTCTGATAGGTTGTTGATAGTTGTTTGATGGAGCACTCATAGTGAACTCATAGGGCTTTGATAGCCTTTGGTTGATAGTGTTTGAAAGAGTATAGTTCATATTTGGTAATTTATATCCGAATATCAAATTTCGTACTCAAGGTATCATCACATGAAGGTTTAGGTACATTTCAATGGTTTGGAACCAATCCTAGTCAGTTGAGAGAAGTCAGTTGAAACCAGTTTGTCTGTCTATAATTTGGTCGAGAAAGCATTAAAGTATGAAAAACAGAGTAGAGGTTTGTAAAATTTAAATTTTATAATATGAAGGGGTGTCTCTATCAAAAATCCTGTAGTGCTGGTCTATCACAGGATAACTTGTGATAGGTTTCAGATAGATATGCCATTGGCTGGTAGCGTTCTGATAGGTTGTTGATAGTGTTTTGATGGAGAACTCATAGTGAACTGATAGGGTTTTGATAGCCCTCGGTTGATAGTGTTAGAAACAGTTTCTTTCGGATTTGCCATTTTATATCCGAATATAAAATTTTGCACTCCAGGTATCATCACATGAAGGTTTAGGAACATTTCAATAGTTTAGAACCAATCCTACCCCTAACCATCCCGAAACATTAAAGAAAGTTAAAACCGATCTGTATGTCCATAACTTGGTTGAGAAAGCGTTGAAGTATGACAAACAGGGTGGAGGTATGTAAAATTTAAATTTCATTATATCAAAAATGTCAAAAGTGCCTCTATCAAAAATCGTGTAGTAATGGTCTATCACAGAATAACTTGTAATAGGTTTTTGATAGATACCCCATTGCCTTATGGCGTTCTGATAGGTTGTTGATAGTATTTTGACGGAGAACTCATAGTGAACTGATAGGGTTTTGATAGCCCTCGGTTGATAGTGTTCGAAAGAGTTTCTTTCGGATTTGCAAATTTATATCCGAATATAAATTTTGCACTCCAGGTATCATCAAATGAAGGTTTAGGAAAATTTCAATGGTTTGGAACCAGTCCTACCCCTAACCATCCCGAAAGATTAAAGAAAGTTGAAACCAATCTGTATGTCCATAACTTGGTTGAGAAAGCGTTAAAGTATGACAAACAGGGTGGAGGTACGTAAAATTAAAATTTCATTATATGAAGGGGTGCCTCTATAAAAAATCCTGTAGTGCTGGTCTATCACAGGATTACATGTGGTAGGTTTTTGATAGATACGCCATTGCCTGATAGTGTTCTGATAGGTTGTTGATAGTCTTTTGATGGAGAACTCATAGTGAACTTATAGGGTTTTGATAGCCTTTGGTTGATCGTGTTTGAAAGAGTATCTTTCGGATTTGCTAATTTATATCCTAATATCAAATTTTTGCTATCAATTCAATATCACAGTGAGGAGGTTTTGGGTTTTGGTGGTTTGGAATGAAACACTTCACATTCCTACAGAAATACGGACATGTCTGCTCGAAGGTGATAAGTAGCGTAAATAAGTTTATTTATTGTTTATTTGATTGATAATAATGATGTACTAACTCCCCAGTGGTAGGGCGTCGGAAACAAGTGAAACTGAGCAATGAATGTTGAGGTGAGAGAACTATCTGAGCAGGACATTATCTACCAAAGTTGCTCAAGTTGGAACCCAGATTGTCGAAAGAAGTTTATTTATATATAGCTTATTTGATGGACAATTATGGGAGCCTAACTCTACAGTGCATGGCCATTGAAAACAAGTGAAACTGAACAATTAATATTGAGAAGAGAGAACAGTTTGAGCGGGATATTACGGAAGTTCCTCTTCGAACCCAGATTGTTTCAAAAAGTTTGAAAATGTGGAATGTATTATCATTTCCCATTTTTCAAATCTATATGTGCATAATATGGTCGAGAAGTGTTGAGAAGTACGAAAAATCGGGTAGAGATGTTGTAAAATTTAAACTGTAATGCATGAAGGGGTGTCTCTATCAAAAATCCTGTAGTGCTGGTCTATAACAAGATAACTCATGATAGGTTTTTGATAGATACACCATTGCCTGATAGCGTTCTGATAGGTTTTTGATAGACTTTTGATGGAGAACTTATAGTGAACTGATGGGGTTTTGATAGCCTTCGGTTGATAGTGTTTGAAATAGTATCTTTCGGATTTGATAATTTACATCTGAACAGGGCATTGTCGAAAGAAGTTTATTTATATATAGCTTATTTGATGGACAATATTATGAGAACCTAACTCTCCAGTGCATGGCCATTGAAAACAAGTGAAACTGAACAATTAATATTGAGAAGAGAGAAAAGTTTGAGCGGGATATTACGGAAGTTCCTCTTCGAACCCAGATTGTTTCAAAAAGTTTGAAAATGTGAATGTATTATTATTTCCCATTTTTCAAATCTGTACCCATGTGCATAATATGGTCGAAGAAGTGTTGAGAAGTAAGAAAAATGGGTTAGAGATGTTGTAAAATTTAAAGTGTAATAGATGAAGGGGTGTCTCTATCAAAAATCCTGTAGTGCTGGTCTATCACAGGATAATTTGTGATAGGTTTTTGATAGATACGCCATTGCCTGATAGTGTTCTGATAGGTTGTTGATAGTCTTCTGATGGAGAACTCATAGTGAACTTATAGGGTTTTGATAGCCTTCGGTTAATAGTGTTTGAAAGAGTAACTTTCGGATTTGCTAATTTATATCCTAATATCAAATTTCTGTAATCAATTCAATATCACAGTGAGGAGGTATGGGTTTTGGTGGTTTGGAATGAAACACTTCACATTCCTACAGAAATACGGACATATCTGCTCAAAGGTGATAAGTAGCGTAAATAAGATTATTTATTGTTTATTTGATTGATAATAATGATGTACTAACTCCCCAGTGGTTGGGCGTCGAAAACAAGTGAAACTGAACAATGAATGTTGAGGTGAGAGAACTATCTGAGCAGGACATTATACCTATCTACCAAAGTTGCTCAAGTTAGAACCCAGATTGTTGAATGAAGTTTATTTATATATAGCTTATTTGATGGACAATTATGGGAGCCTAACTCTCCAGTGCATGGCCATTGAAAGCAAGTGGACCTGAACAATTAATATTGAGAAGAGAGAACAGTTTGAGCGGATTAGGGAAGCGGATATTGTTTAAAAAGTTTGAAAATGTGAAATGTATTATTATTTCCCATTTTTCAAATCTGTATGTGCATAATATGGTCGAAGAAGTGTTGAGAAGTACGAAAAATGGGTTAGAGATGTTGTAAAATTTAAAGTGTAATAGATGAAGGGGTGTCTCTATCAAAAATCCTGTAGTGCTGGTCTATCACAGGATAATTTGTGATAGGTTTTTGATAGATACGCCATTGCCTGATAGTGTTCTGATAGGTTGTTGATAGTCTTCTGATGGAGAACTCATAGTGAACTTATAGGGTTTTGATAGCCTTCGGTTGATAGTGTTTGAAAGAGTAACTTTCGGATTTGCTAATTTATATCCTAATATCAAATTTTTGTAATCAATTCAATATCACAGTGAGGAGGTTATGGGTTTTGGTGGTTTGGAATGAAACACTTCACATTCCTACAGAAATACGGACATGTCTGCTCAAAGGTGATAAGTAGCGTAAATAAGTTTATTTATTGTTTATTTGATTGATAATAATGATGTACTAACTCCCCAGTGGTTGGGCGTCGAAAACAAGTGAAACTGAACAATGAATGTTGAGGTGAGAGAACTATCTGAGCAGGACATTATACCTATCTACCAAAGTTGCTCAAGTTAGAACCCAGATTGTTGAATGAAGTTTATTTATATACGAGTATAGCTTATTTGATGGACAATTATGGGAGCCTAACTCTCCAGTGCATGGCCATTGAAAACAAGTGGACCTGAACAATTAATATTGAGAAGAGAGAACAGTTTGAGCGGATTAGGGAAGCGGATATTGTTTAAAAAAGTTTGAAAATGTGAAATGTATTATTATTTCCCATTTTTCAAATCTGTATGTGCATAATAATATTATGCATATATTATGGTCGAAGAAGTGTTGAGAAGTACGAAAAATGGGTTAGAGATGTTGTAAAATTTAAAGTGTATCAAAAATCCTGTAGTGCTGGTCTATCACAGGATAATTTGTGATAGGTTTTTGATAGATACGCCATTGCCTGATAGTGTTCTGATAGGTTGTTGATAGTCTTCTGATGGAGAACTCATAGTGAACTTATAGGGTTTTGATAGCCTTTGGTTGATAGTGTTTGAAAGAGTTTCTTTTGGATCTGATAATTTATATCTGAACGTCGAATTTTTGTATTGGTATATTGGTAGGTTTTGGTGGTTTTGAGTGGAACACTTGATATTCCTATACAAATATGGACATATATGTGCTTGAAGGTGATTTCAGGAAGCATAACTACATTTATTTATGGTCTGGAAAATATAGATAAACTGACGCCCCGACCATATAAAGTCGGGATGGATCTGAGTCAGCGTTTGCTAATGTGAAAAGTGTTGAAATTTGTGTTCATGATTTCCTTCTCATTTTTGTGCCACTCCAATGAAGATTTCCCTCACGTGATCCAGTAGTGTGGCAATGGATGAGGTAAGTGAGAGATAAATCTATTTCTACAAAAATACTCTGAAGAGTGTTCTTATAGATGATAATAGTGCACTGAGTTGCACACTTTCAATACCCTATACTGTGATAGTTTTCTTATAGTGTTTTGATAGAGTACGAGCCTGCACACAATCATACCTCTATCAACTTAGGCGGTGGAGGGGAATGACCCTATATAATGAGCAAGCGCTCCCAACCAGTATCAGTGCATTCTCAGCATTTGTGCAAGTCGTGTCGGTCTTCCATGCATTCCATTCACACCAGATTCCAGTCAGTGGTAACGAGTTGGTTGTGTGTTGTCTTTGCGAGTTTCCAAACCTCCATAAACCAGTTAAACATTGTGAGTATTGCACCATATATACGCCCGGTGTGGTTTTTGTTTGTAGCAATGTCCCAGGCTGGTGAAGTGCGTGACTTGCTCATAAGTTGGCATCTGCCTGAAGAGGCAATCGAGAAAATCATATGAAAATACCCCACCAAATCGTCAAAACACGGCAAGTTCATCGAGAATTCAACATTTTCTGGTTTACCTACTATTACCAAACATTTCCTTCACCTTGTTCAAGATTATTTCATGAAAACTGAAGTAGATATCTTGAAGCCACAATTCAATCATTTCTTCGTGAATTTTGGTTGCTAGAATGTGAATTTACAGTTCAAATGACAGTAAAGTTCCTGGCAAAACTAATGAGAAAGTGGGTAACATTTAAAAAAAAATTAGGTAAATTAAATTTCAAAAATGTGGTAGGTACGGATTTGTTGATGACTTTCTAGTTGTTATTCAGGTTGATGTTGATGTTGTTGGGGGGAGGGGGGGGGGGGGTGGGACTACCTGGCAATGTTTGGGGTTAAATGAACCGTTATCCCAATTGTGGCGGGAAAGGCGCAGATGGATACATAGCGCGCTAGAGAAGCCGTTACGTACACTTTCCCTTCTCGTTCCCAGTTTATTTATTGACCATACCTACTTTCAGGTTCAAGAAGACTTCATAACGCTCCATCCCCAATATCAGGAGGGGCTGTTCTACAACCTGTCGAACGTGCGGAAACAAATTGTGCAAAAAGCTACGGAAAACTTCCCTTCAAGGAGGACAGGGGCCACCCAGGCCAACGCCTGGGTTCACAATGATGCCTACAACCAAGCTGTCGAAAGCGGAGGTTCGTTGAAATGTTGCATATTAATCTGTTGATTGCTCTTCGATGCTACTTGCAACCGTTGGCAATATGTAGGTACTGTGAAATTCAACAGCTAGTCATCCAGGACCGATTTGATTCCTTTTATTTGGAATGTATGTAATATCCTACAGATATTATATTAAAGAAACGTGAATTGCAATTCCAAGAAGAAAGTGTATTTTTCTAATTTCGTATTGTCAACATAGGTATCACCTGTGGTCTCATGATATAACTTGTAGTACGTACGTAGTGAATCGTTACAGTATGGATTTCCAATGTTCTTTCTACTTTTAATCGGCGGTTTATTGCAAATTCATCTTTACAACAAAAGTGAGGAAATTCATGAAAATGCCTTTGAGCTTTCCAGTTCAAAACCATGCCGTCGGTATGATTTTTTAAATTTTGGTTTATTATTTTCAATAATGAACCATTGGAATCGAGCATGAAAAAAAAAATTCTTACCCCCCCTCAAAATTTGATGGTTTACGTTTTAAGGTATGTAGAATCCAAAACTGCAAAACACTGATAATCCCTGCACAACGTTTATTATTTGTACAGAATACCCTTCTGTTACAGATCACAGGTCTCCGTATAGATAACCCTTCTATATAACATTATGTACCTACTATTCTACAAATATTATGTAGATCGCGGACCTCCGTAGGTTAGTACCTAACCCCGTACTCGTTACTAGGTACCTCCCTAAACCGTTGTGTAATAATTTACCTGTATAGGTTCCACTTCTACGGAGATAGTGTAATGAACCGTTGTGTAATAATTTGCCCATCAATAATACTTCAACGGTTTTTCAAGTTGCAAAACTACCTATCAACAAAATCCAGCCCCTTCTTGGTAGATTAGCCGTTGTGTAATAATTTACCGTGGTGTAATAATTTGCCGTTGTGTAATAATTTTCCGTTGTGTAATAATTTGTCATTGTGTAATAATTTGCCATTATGTAATAATTTACCCATCAATAATACTTCAACGGTTGTTCAAGTTGCAAAAGTACCTATCAACAAAATCCGGGCCTTACTGTGAACGAACGGCTGGACGTACGGTGCTCCGGGTGGTCTTAAAAAACTCGTAAGTTCAAGAACTTTTTAAAACCGTAAAAACATTCACGTAAAAAAAAGGTATAGGCGTTTTGAAAATTTCAACTCCTATTTTGAACCCCTTAGAGATGACTGACAGTAACGTCGAGCTTCGAGGACCAACTAGATCCCAAACGGAACCTATAACCCGAATTTCATCAATTTTTTTTCATGGTAACTAAGAAAAGTGCCCCGTACGGCGTACGGCGGACAGACAGAAATATTTTTATTGCAGTTTTGGATTCTAAAAACCTTGAAACGTAAACAATCAAATTTAGAGGGGGGGTAAGAATTTTTTTTTTCATGCTCGATTCCAATGGTTCATTATTGAAAATAATAAACCAATTAAAATATTTCTTTCTGTCCGCCGTACGCCGTACGGGGCACTTTTCTTAGTTACCATGAAACGAAATTGATGAAATTCGGGTTATAGGTTCCGTTCGGGGTCTAGTTGGTCCTCGAAGCTCGACGGGGTTCAAAATAGGGGTTGAAATTTTCAAAACGCCTATACCTTTTTTTACGTGAATCTTTGTACGGTTTTAAATAGTTCTTGAACTTGCGAGTTTTTTAAGACCACCCGGAGCATCGTACGTCCAGCCGTTCGTTCACAGTAAGGCCCCGAAGTTTGCACCGACAGGCATTTTCGACTCCAGTGTGAATGAAATTGTATACATTCAAACCAAATCTCGTTACCAGGGACGATAGGAAATTTGCCGGAGATAAAATCATTGCTAGGGGCCACCTGATTATATTGGCGGAGTATGAAGTCGAGTTGGTTGTTCTGTGATATTATTTCATTTGAAAAATGATGGCTCTTTTGGAGTTTGTTGGTAGGTAGTGAAACTTGAACAAACGTTGGGTAAATCATTACTCAACGGTAAATTATTACACTACGGTTCATTATACCATCTACGTAGAAGGGGCTGGAGTTTGTTGGTAGGTACTTTTGCAACTTTTTTCACTCCTCATCAACAATTCCTTTTCAGAACTTCATTATGTTTGTTTCTTTTTGTTAGGTACTGTTTGTCATCGGCAGAATTATTTTAGCAACATTTAACGCGTGATTTAGGTAGGTACCTAGTAACGTGTACGGGGTTAGGTACTAACCTACGGAGGGTCTTCGATATACACAATATGTATAACATAGTACATATCATATTATATAGACGGGTTATCTATACAGAGAGCTATGATCTGTAACAGAAGGGTTAGTACCCAACCCCGTACTCGTTACTAGGTACCTACCTAAATCACGAGTTAAATGTTGCTAAAATAATTCTGCCGATGAGAAACAGTACCTAACAAAAAGAAACACACATAATGAAGTTCTGAAAAGAAATTGTTGATGAGGTGTGAAAAAAGTTGCAGAAGTACCTACCAACGAACTCCAGCCCCTCATACGTAGATGGTATAATGAACCGTTGTGTAATAATTTACCGTTGAGTAATGATTTACCATCGTGTAGTAATAATTTACCCAACGTTTGTTCAAGTTTCACTACCTCCAAACGAGCCAAAAGAGCCATCATTTTTCAAACGAAATAATATCATAGAACAACCAACTCGACTTCATAGGTACCCCACCAATAAAATCAGGTGGCCCCTAGCAATGATTTTATCTCCGCCCAATTTCCGATTCTCGGCGCGTCTCTGGTAAGTAACGAGATTTGGTTTGAATGTATACAATTTCATTCACCCTGGAGTCGAAAATGCCTGTCGGTGCAAACTTCGGGGCCTTACTGTGAACGAACGGAGGGACGTAAAATGCTCCGGGTGGTCTTAAAAAACTCGTAAGTTCAAGAAATATTTAAAACCGTAAAAATATTCACGTAAAAAAATGGTATAGGCGTTTTGAAAATTTCAACCCCTATTTTGAACCCCTTATAAATGACTGACGATAACGTCGAGCTTTGAGGACCAACTAGACCCCGAACGGAACCTATAACCCGAATTTCATCAATTTTGTTTCATGGTACCTAACTAAGAAAAGTGGCCCGTACGGCGTACAGACAGAAATATTTTTATTGCAGTTTTGGATTCTACATACCTTGAAACGTAAACCATCAAATTTTGAGGGGGGTAAGAATTTTTTTTCATGCTCGATTCCAATTGTTCATTATTGAAAATAATAAACCAAAAAGGGGTTATAAATAAATCAATATTAAAATCGTCAAGTTCTACAAAAATCGATTTTTTAAACCATAAATGAAACAGTGCCTATGAATAACTGGTGAGTTAATTTCTAGAGAACATTTATTAATAGAGCAATAATAAATTCAATCACTGAGTGAAGGGGCTTATTCCCTCTATCATTTTCTAACAGGGATAGTGTTTTCATGGTATGAACGATGTCCATTTTATACTTTGAAATATTTTCATTATAATTCTCATCTGAAAATAGCATTTTGATAGCTCAAAATGCTGTTTTCCATAGATACAGCCCCCCCCCCCCCCCCCTCCGGTTCACGTAACTTGAATCAGTTTGTATGCCACATCTGTTTAACCAATTATTTATTTCCTACTACAGACAAGATCAAACAGTGTGAGGTGGCACTTCTGCTGCTCCCTACGCCGTAGCTGCAGGCCCAGTGGAAACCAATCGTCCAAGAACGAAGGCCACAGTGATCGAAGCCACAAGATTTTTTCCACAGCCATTCCGCCTAAACTGCATTTCCTCACCCACTATCCCTCTTCCATGCAGCGTAATGGTCCCATTTTCTCCTTGTCCTGTCTTCGATTTGAGTCAAATTACAGGGCACTGAAAACTGCTCTGCGTTCTGTTGCCACCACCGTCAATCCCCCCTCTCTGCCTATAAAAAAATTCAGCTTCAGCTGAACAATTTATTATTAATAAGCTGGTTACCAGCTCTGACTTACAAGCCAGGAGCTCTTTACTCTGTGGATCGTACTTCCATTAATTCCTTGATTAAAGAGAACCAAAACTCTTACATCCCCTAACAACATAACTTACAAGCCTGGTTATCCTGATCCCAAATTTTGTGGACGGCCCTTTATTTGTCTAATTGGACCGTATTTTTTACTCTTCAGTTTTGGATAAGGCATTTGGGGAGTGCCACGTTTTCCTTACTGTTTGCTTCTCGGAACATTTCTACGCTTACGAAGTTACCCCAACTTGTGTTTTAAAATGGTTTGATTTAGAAAAACTCGAATTCCCCTTCCCCAACAACATGCATAAGGCACGCAGCAAACAATATGTCACCATGCGTAATTTTATCGCCCATTTAATCTACTGACTGGGAATTTTAATAATTTTATTCTTGGGGAGGAGGGGAGCAGGACCAGGAATTCTAAGATGTATTAGTTTCGAAAGGTCAGTAGATTAAATGGGCGTAGATTGAATCTAGTTACCATTGTTTTCTCTGCTCACTAGAAGGTGTAATCATCGTATAAAGCTATGTTTTTCGTTAGAAATGTGCATGATCTCCACAATCCTGGTTTCATAATATTTATCTATCTGTTTACTCAATAATTACATTAATTGAAGATTCTATTTTAAATTCATTGAATTGAGTGTTTACTCAATGTAATTATTGAGTAAACAGATACAGATGAATTATGTAACCGGGATTGTGGAGATCATGCAAATGTCACAAAAAACATTGCTTTATGCGATGATTACACCCGTTAGTGAGTAGAGAAAATCATGAGCATGTTTGTGAAGTAATATGCTTGATAACGTTTCATCACTGGTACACTGAATTTAAAATAGAATTTTCGTCTAATAATAATCAAATAAATTGATTTTGTATTTACACTTAGGGAGGGGAGAGGATATTTTGTGGCTGAGCTAAGAACCCTAATTATTTCTTTTGCAATTTAAATATGAAGCCTATATTTCAATATTACTCAGTGATTTAAACTGAATTTTATCTAATCATAAGCTATACTATTATATTAGACTCACTCTGTTGTATTTATTTCGTATCTATTTGAAATTGACTCCAATCCTTTAATGTTACAATATAAATATTCTGTACATACTTAAAGTGAATTGTACCTAATCATAAGAGTCATCATTAGCTATATTTCTTTATATTAGGCTGACTCTATTATATTTATTTCGTACCTATATTGAAATAATTGACTACAAACCTTCAGTGTTAATATGTAAATATCCTGTACATATTTGTTTAAATAGTATGATTTTAAACAGTAGTATTAGTAAATGTTCTTACATATGATTCAATATTCTAAAGAAACGAATTGAATTGAAATATTATTATTATACACTTGTGTTTGAAAGTCATCAAAATATAATTGCTGTTAAACTTCAAAATTTGTTCACGATTACTTGCATCCTTTTTCTCTTAGTTACTAGTTTATTACACCTACTTGTTTTTAAATTTATTACTATCATTTATTCAACAATTTTGTTTCAGTTGACAGGGGTGACGTCACTGTGAGTGAACTCTTCGTCCATCAGCATGCTATACCTGTGATAATTATGTCGTCATTAGGTTTAAATAGTAGCGCCTTTAGCTTACGCTGCATCCCCCCACCACCACCGCCATAAACCTAGCTTATAGCTTGGTGTAAGGAAGAGGGGTTCAGAGTAACCTGAAGGCGCTATTGTTTCAACCTTGAGACGATCTATCACATGTATAGCATTCTGATATACGACGATTTGACCACACTTTCACAGTGATAGATCAAATCTATCACTGAAAGTGTGGTCACATCGTCGTCTATCACCTTTTGATAGATGGAAGGGATAGTTGTTTGATAGAGTTCATCTATCAGAAGGTGATAGATGAACTCCATCAAACAACTATCCCTTCCATCTATCAAAACTTACGAAAGAGTACTGATAGGAAACGATAGGGTTTTGATAGGAAATGATAGTCTTTCGATAGATATGGATGAAAGAGTACTGATAGGAAACGATAGGGTTTTGATAGGAAACGATAGTCTTTCGATAGATATGGATGAAAGAGTACTGATAGGAAACGATAGGGTTTTGATAGGAAATGATAGTATTTCGATAGATATGGATGAAAGAGTACTGATGGGAAACGATAGGGTTTTGATAGGAAACGATAGTATTTCGATAGATATGGATGAAAGAGTACTGATAGGAAACGATAGGGTTTTGATAGGAAACGATAGTATTTCGATAGATATGGATGAAGGAGTACTGATGGGAAACGATAGGGTTTTGATAGGAAACGATAGTATTTCGATAGATATGGATGAAAGAGTACTGATAGGAAACGATAGGGTTTTGATAGGAAATGATAGTATTTCGATAGATATGGATGAAAGAGTACTGATAGGAAACGATAGGGTTTTGATAGGAAATGATAGTATTTCGATAGATATGGATGAAAGAGTACTGATGGGAAACGATAGGGTGTTGATAGAAAACGATAGTATTTCGATAGATATGGGTGAAAGAGTACTGATAGGAGACGATAGCGTTTTGATAGGAAACGATAGTATTTCGATAGATATGGATGAAGGAGTACTGATGGGAAACGATAGGGTTTTGATAGGAAACGATAGTATTTCGATAGATATGGATGAAAGAGTACTGATGGGAAACGATAGGGTTTTGATAGAAAACGATAGTATTTCGATAGATATGGGTGAAAGAGTACAGATGGGAAATGATAGGATTTTGATAGGAAACGATAGTCTTTCGATAGATATGGATGAAAGAGTACTGATAGGAAACGATAGGGTTTTGATAGGAAACGATAGTCTTTTGATAGATATGGCTGAAAGCGTACTGATAGGAAACTATAGTGTTTTGATAGGGAACGACAGTCTTTCGATAGATATTGATGAAAGTGTACTGATAGGAAACGACGGTCTTTCGATAGATATTGGTGAAAGTGTACTGATAGCAAGTGATAGATTTTTGATAGGACACGATAGTCTTTTGATAGATATGATGAAAGTGTACTGAAAGCAAATGATAGCTTTTTGATAGGAACAGATAGTCTTCCGATAGATTTTGCCTGTAATGAATGGCAGAGTACTGATAGGAAATGATAGTCTTTTGATAGGAAACGATAGTTTTCTGATAGATTAACACTATCATAACTGATAGATGGAGGTATATCTATCAAAAAATGGCCACAACCCTATCAAAATACCCTATCAAAACCCTATGAATTACCGTCCCAAACCGAGCCTACAATTTGATAGATGGGACACTATCTTCAGGAACCAATAGAGTACTGATAGTGTTTATCTATCATACGGTCTTTCATTTATTGGGCCGAAATTCGGCCCAATAGACTATCACACACTATCGGTACTCTATTGGTTCCTGATGATAGATACCATCTATCAGTTTTGATAGAAAACACCCCCCTTTTTTTTCTCAGTGCAGCGAATAATTCAGCCACCCCACAGAGGTCCTCTGCAGTCTCGCCCCTGTATCTCATCAAACTGGGAACCATGGATGAACCATTTTTATAATTAACATGATTCCAAAAGGCTTTTAGATCAGTCATCAAGGAACTCTGAATAGCGTCGACGTATTTCCTATAACACCTACGGGATCTTTCTTTGCATTTTGCACGTAAATCAGAAAACATCAGATAATCAACAGAAAGGCCAAATTCTTTATAACGTGAGTGTACAAACCTCTTCTGTTTGACGAGGTCAATCAATTCCTTATCAAACCATTTGGGGAACGAATATGCGACCTCAGTAATGTACGGTACAAATTTCTCAATTGCCACACGCAACACCTTATAAAATTCCTCAACTGCCTCCTCAAGGTCCATAGTTCGACAGAAACTCCAGTCGATCTCCCTTAAGAAGGATTCCATGGCTACAAAATTCGCCTTTTTGAAATTAAATTTGAATTTTGGAGTACGAGAAAAACCATCCCTGGGCCTCTCAATCGTAACGTAACAATCAAATGGAGGGTGGGCTTTATCCAGGTTCAAAAAAGAAGTTGGGTTACTGTTAATTTTCACTGAGTTACAGTTAGAGATACATAAATCAAGTACATTCCCATAGGGGTTAACTATGCCATTCCACTGCTTAAGACCATGTAAATTCAAGCAGTCCAACAGGATCTGGGCCTTATCCCCAAGTCGAGTACCCTCCATTACCCCCGCCGACAGGTCCCAAATCAAACCGGGCAAATTATAATCCCCCACCAGCAACAATTTGAAATCGGGATACGTATTAAACATTTTTTCCAGTTCCAGAAAGTGACATTCAAATTGGGTAGGTTGCAAATAATCAGGCAAATAAGCAGAACCAATAATAAGATTCACAGAAGGAACAACGACAAAAACATGTTCAACATTATTATAAGAACAAACCCATTGGAAACAATTCAAACTATTCACTACTGCTATGAGTACACCACCCCCCGACAATTTCACAGAATTAACATTTGATCTGTCTGTTCTAAATATATTATAGTTATTGAGACCCAACTCCGAAGAATCAACACTTGAAGTGAGCCAGGTTTCTGTAAATATCAGAACATCATATCCGATTTCGGGACCCAGAGAACGCAAATCCACCAACTTCGTATTCATCCCTCGGACATTCTGGTAGTAGACTGCGAGTTTTTTGAATGTGAAGCCATCCGCTTCGGAGCAGTATCTCTGCCCACTGTAGATACTATCTGGGGCACTCCTCTGATAAACTTTATGGTTGTATCCAAGAAACTTTGACATGGTAGGGTAAATAGGTCTTGATGTTGGATGACAATCCTTATTTCTTGTCCATGATCCAATGAACATCCATAGGGATAGTGAGAATGATATTCCACCCTCTCAATCCCACCATCTTCGATGACTCAGTGGTGCTCTTGTACATTCAACATGATGTTGTTGCTTTGTGATCTATGTCGCAACTGGGCCGATCTCTTGCCATTACCTCCTTTTATACTTCTCCTCCACTGAAATCAGCAGTGTTGACCCAACTATTGTGTCGTGAGTCAAAACCCAACCATTTCACAAGTGCACGGCCATTACCATCTCGCCTTACTATCTTTTCAACCAGATATACGTTTGGATATTTGGTCAGCTGTAGCTCCTCTTCATAAAATCCACCTGCAATTGTCTTCTTGTCCGAATCTTCCAGTATATAGGTAGGTGGTATAGTCCTCTTCAACTTGACGATCTTGAATATCTCTGTAGACCAAGAGGGAGTGTATCCTTTCTCAAATTCCGCTTTCCTCTTGGATATCCTCACGTGATCACCCAATTTGAATTTTGGGCGGGATGGTGTACCTTTCTTCTCGTAGAGGGTCTTGAGTGCCAAGGCCTCTTTTCGTTTCCCCTTGACTTCTATTGGTGCCATCTTGATCGAGCGATGTTTTGATCTGTTGTACTTGTTGATAACATCCACAATAGCATCCATCCACTTGTAGGTTCCTTGCAGGCTGAAACTTTTCCACAGTTCCGTCTTCAATGTTCGTATGACACGTTCCACAATGGACGCTTTTAGGTTGCTGTATGTCGAATAATGGTTAATATTGTTGGCTGCCTCGGCCTGACTCATTTTGGTCTACGCCTTTAATATCACAAGTCGAAATACAAATCGAGAAAGCAATAAAACACGTTGTTCGACTTCAAACGAAAAACTCACACACTTTATTGGTTACCATAATTTGTTAGGCAAACATAAACAACTGTTATAAACGGGGTTGGAGATTTGTTTGTAGTCCACCCAACAATATTATGACTCTCCAATAACAGCCGCATTTTCCCGTTGTAGAACTCCTTTCCCTTATCTGTCTGCAGATGCCGCGGTAGGCGTGGGCTCGAATCATCAAATACTTTCTTGAATCCGTCACAGACTGCAGCACCTGTCTTGGATTTGAGTGGTGCCACCCAAACATATTTTGATAGACAATCAATGAATCGATTGTCCTCCGTTGAATCGGGAATAGGGTTGCAGCTCCAACAGATCCGCTTGCCATAGGTCATCTATCCCCTTTAGGAGCACTCTCCTCCTAGGATAATTCTTTCTTGCAGGTCGATGAAGATCTTCCACAATTCTCTTCTTGACTTCCCTCATTGCTCAAGTCTCGTCGTGTACTGATCCATGTTGACGGGTACCCATCCTTTTTTGTATTATCTTGGTACCATCTATTGAGTTTTCTTCTTCTTCTTCTTCTTCTGTTTCTTCATCTCCGTCTTCTTCTTCTTCTTCGTCTTCTTCTTCTGTTTCTTCTTCTTCATCGTCTTCTTCTTCTCTTTCTTCTCCTTCTTTCTTCTTCTGCAGCTGACTTCCATCTTGATTCTTTTTTTTTTTGTAGTAGTAGACTTCCATTTCTTGATTTCCCTACCTAATAATTGGAAAAGTTGCGTTCCCTCCTAATAATTGCGTGCCCTAATACCTAATATCGCTCAACTCCAAGTGTTCCGGAAAAAAAAAATAGAGACCTCACTACTCGTGCGCCGTGCGACTTGCCTTTCGGATACTTGGACTCTACACTGAGGAGCAAAATCATTATTTTTTTTTGACTTGGGTTTATTCGCTGTTTTTGTAAACAGACTCTTTATTATATGCCCTTTCGGATGTTTCAAAGTTGCTTTCCCTACCTAATAATAAGAAAAATTGCGTTCCCTACCTAATAATTGCGTTCCCTAATACCTAATATCGCTCAACTCCAAGTGTTCAGAAAAAAAAAAAATAGAGACCTCACTACTCGTGCGCTGTGCGACTTGCCTTTCGGATACTTGGCCTCTTCTACACTGAGGAGCACAATCATTATTTTGACTTGGGTTTATTCACTGTTTTTGTAAACAGACTCTTTATTATATGCCATTTTGGATGTTTCAAATCCACAAAACACACTTCTGATGAACTATATCTTTTCTTATGAGCATAAGTTTCGTTCAATATTTTCTTGTAAGATTGTAAATCGTCGTCCCTAATTATGCTCATATCTGGTCTTTTTGCAAACAATAATTCCAACAGTCCTCGAGTGCATTCGATTTTCATAGAGTTCCCTAATTCGATCCTATCATTCTTGAATTCCACATAGCTGTCACCCATTGTAAATCGTTTCGATGCTTTGTCATATCCTATCCCATATGTTTCATCAAAATCAGGGTCCCCATCAATCTTCTTCCGTATATATTCTGATGTAGGGTAAATAGGTCTTGATGTTGGATGGCAATCCTTATTTCTTGTCCATGATCCAATGAACATCCATAGGGATAGTGAGAATGATATTCCACCCTCTCAATCCCACCATCTTCGATGACTCGGTGGTGCTCTTGTACATTCAACATGATGTTGTTGCTTTGTGATCTATGTCGCAACTGAGCCGATCTCTTGCCATTACCTCCTTTTATACTTCTCCTCCACTGAAATCAGCAGTGTTGACCCAACTATTGTGTCGTGAGTCAAAACCCAACCATTTCACAAGTGCACGGCCATTACCATCTCGCCTTACTCTATCTTTTCAACCAGATATACGTTTGGATATTTGGTCAGCTGTAGCTCCTCTTCATAAAATCCACCTGCAATTGTCTTCTTGTCCGAATCTTCCAGTATATAGGTAGGTGGTATAGTCCTCTTCAACTTGACGATCTTGAATATCTCTGTAGACCAAGAGGGAGTGTATCCTTTCTCAAATTCCGCTTTCCTCTTGGATATCCTCACGTGATCACCCAATTTGAATTTGGGGCGGGATGGTGTACCTTTCTTCTCGTAGAGGGTCTTGAGTGCCAAGGCCTCTTTTCGTTTCCCCTTGACTTCTATTGGTGCCATCTTGATCGAGCGATGTTTTGATCTGTTGTACTTGTTGATAACATCCACAATAGCATCCATCCACTTGTAGGTTCCTTGCAGGCTGAAACTTTTCCACAGTTCCGTCTTCAATGTTCGTATGACATGTTCCACAATGGACGCTTTTAGGTTGCTGTATGTCGAATAATGGTTAATATTGTTGGCTGCCTCGGCCTGACTCATTTTGGTCTACGCCTTTAATATCACAAGTCGAAATACAAATCGAGAAAGCAATAAAACACGTTGTTCGACTTCAAACGAAAAACTCACACACTTTATTGGTTACCATAATTTGTTAGGCAAACATAAACAACTGTTATAAACGGGGTTGGAGATTCGTTTGTAGTCCACCCAAGACTACCCCCCCTTCCTTTTCAAAGCGTCGCAAATGGTCGACGTGAACTATCCTTAGCTTCCGGTTTGGCGTCCTGATGCGAACGGTGACGTCTGACAAGGGGGTCACCACCTGACATGGACCCTGCCAGGAAGACTGTAGCTTCTGACATACTCCCTTTTTACGACGAGGCCACCAGTACCAAACCAGGTCGCCCTCCTTGAACTGCGGTGCCTTGGCCCGGACGTTTTATCGCCTCTTACACTCTTCAGCTGCTCTAACCAGCCGCTCACGAGCCATGTTATGGGTCCTCTGCAACGTGTCTTCAAGCTCCTGCGCGTAGGTCCCCGGTTTCCACGTCGCGTTGCCTGGCGTACAGCCTGTCAGTAGGTTCAAAGGGAGTTCTAAACGGCGCCCAAATGTGAGCTCAGCTGGCGAGAACCCTGTCACCTTGTGTTCTGTACCACGATACGCCAGTAGAGCCCCGGGTAGATGCTTGTCCCAAGTAGCCTGGTCACCCCCTTGAACCATCTTGGCTAGGGTCTCTATCAAGGTACGATTGAATCGCTCCACCAAGCCATTCCCTTGCGGTCTCATAGGACAGGTTCTCGTCTTCTGCACACCTAATAATTCTAACACTTCTTTGAACACTGTCGATTCAAAGTTGGTGCCCTGATCTGAATGGATTTCCCGTGGCACGCCAAACCTGGAGACCACATGCTCCACCAGCCCTTCTGCAACAGTCTTCGCCGTTTGGTCCGGTACAGCCCACGCTTCTGGCCATTTTGTAAAGTGGTCAACAACCGCCACAATAAATTTATTTCCCTTTGTAGTCTCCGGGAAGGGCCCCACCACATCAATTGACAAGCGTTCAAAGAGGGTCCCCGTCACATAGCTCTGCATCGGAGCCTTCCCTGGGCTTTGCCTGCGTCGCCCACAGACTTCACATACCTGACAAAAGCGCTTGACCGCCCCCTGCAACGCTGGCCAGTAGAACCCCGTGCGAACCAACGTTAGGGTGCGTCGTCTGCCAAAATGCCCCACGCTGTGGGCTGTTGCCAAAACTCGGGTCCGTTCTCGCACAGGTACTACGACCTGTTCCTAGATGGTCGTCCCCGCATCATTCTCCCACCTTCGTACCAGCACCCCGTGTTTGATGTGCAACCTACTGAAGGCAGCCCACAGAGCCTTGGTGTCCTCATCCAGAGCAACCACGTCCTTCCATGGCGGCCGCTGTCCAGCTGTGACCCACTGCCTTACCCTGTTTGTCACTGGGTCCTCCCGCTGCACCACTTCCCACTGAATGTCGGGCTCCACTTTGACGGCAAACACCTCCTCCATGGCAGCCGCTTTCCGCTCAATCCTGCTGCAGTATGTACATCCCTTTTCAACGCAGGGTCGGCGAGACATACCATCGGCGTTCAGGTGTTCCTTCCCCGCCCGGTGCTGTACCCAGAAGTGGTACCGAGACAAGATTTCATTCCATCTGGCCAACTGCCCATCGATGTTCTTGAACGTCCTCAGCCATTGCAAAGAAGCGTGATCTGTCCTCATTAAAAATTCGGTTTCCCCTTGCAAACCATAGGAGTGGAAATGCTC
This sequence comes from Leptopterna dolabrata, assembly GCA_954871275.1. NCBI lineage: Eukaryota > Metazoa > Arthropoda > Insecta > Hemiptera > Miridae > Leptopterna > Leptopterna dolabrata. Next base: position 9,885,566 of record OX940988.1, on the reverse strand, counting down.
AAGGGCCAACACCAGACTTCTTAGCTCCTTTCGGGTCACACAGTAGTTCCGTTCCTGTCTAGACAAGCACTTGCTGAAGTATGCAATAACCTTTTCAGTTCCTCCTTGCAGCTGTGACAGGACAGCACCCAGTCTTGTCGCTTGTGTCCGTGTCCAATATGAACATGGCCCCAGTCTCTGGATGGCTCAGCACGGGTGGAGTGGTCAAAGCGTGTTTCATACCATCGAAGGCCTCTTGACATTCCCGGGTCCACTCAAACCCTTTGCTGCTATCCTGCAGTGCACACAAGGGGACCATTTCCTTAGCAAAATCCTTGATAAAGAAGCGGTAATACGAGCAGAACCCAACGAATGTGCGTACCTCTTTTGTAGTGGTTGGGACTGGCCAACTGGACACTTGCTCAATCTTCCTAGGGTCGGCGGCTATTCCGCCTCCCGAGATCACCACTCCTAGGTAGTCAACCTGCTTTCCAAATAGGCGACATTTTTTCGGGTTTAGTTTCACCCCCGCATTCTTCATTGTCGTGAACACTCTCCTCATCAAGGCCACGTGCTCAGCAAAATTCGGATTGTCGACCAAAACGTCGTCCAAGTAGACCTTCACCCGGCCTTCCCGTAGCTCCTCTCGTAGCACGCCCTGCATTGCTCGTTGAAACGTAGCAGGGGCATTGGTCAAGCCAAAAGGCATGACACGGAACTGTCAAAGACCCCGTGGTGTGCAAAAAGCAGTCTTTTCCATGTCAGCTGGTGCCATTGGTATCTGCCAATACCCACTCTATAGATCAAGAGATGTGAACCACTTACTTCCAGCCAACGCACTGGTCAACTCATCAATTTTGGGCAATGGGTAGGCATCTTTTCGGGTCACCGCATTCAACTGCCTGTAGTCCACGCAAAACCTGGTCGAGCCATCTTTTTTTGGAACCAGCACAATAGGGCTTGCCCACGGGCTGTTCGAGGCTTCAATCACTCCAGCTTCCTCCATATCCCTGATAAGCCGATCAACTTCGTCCAGCCGATGAGGTGGGACTCGCCTGGGGGCCTGTCTGATTGGCGGGTGTCCCTCCACGTTCATGACATGCGTATAACCCTGGATCTTCCCCAGTCCCTTGCCCCCTTTGGCAAACAGCTCTGCGAATTCGTTCAGAAGCCGCTGTACCTCTAGGGCCTGACTTGGCTGTAGCTCCCTCACAGCCTCCTCATACAATGCCCTAACGTGTGAAGGGACACTCCCCGACAGTTGTTGGTCCTCCTCGTCCTCTTTCTCGCCTAATGGCCAGAGCTCCTGCATGTTGTCGACGTCGTCCTCTACCTCTTCGGCCAGTAGACTTCTCCGGGTACTGAATACTTGCCCTTCCACTTCCAAAACGTACTCCGCTGACCTTATCACACACTTATGGCCCACTAAAAAATCTACTCCCAACACACAGTCCTCGCTGATTTTTGCCACCAAAACCTCTTGCTTTCTAGGTACTCCATCCCCTAGGTCAAACTCCACAGTGGCTTCTCCATCCACTGGCACTATGTCCCCCGATATGGCCCGAATCGACACTTTCTGGCCTCTCCGAACCTCAACTTTCGCTTCTTTGGCAATGCCTCTTCTCAGGATCGTTCTCGTGGCCCCAGTGTCTACCACCATTGTACAGGGCACCCCATTTGCGTGACCCAGCAGTACAGGAGAGGACTCTGTGCGGTGGTAGCACACAAACACAGTTTCATCTTTCTCCTTTCTTACCACAGTGCCAGCTTGTACAGTCACATCAGGCTGGGCACCCCTCAGCCTGACGGGTTGGCGTTTCCCGGCTGGTATAGCGGCGCTGACGGCTCGCCCACTGCCCCTCGCCCCACTCCCTGTTGTCCCCGAAACGGGCAGAACCGGGCTATATGCCCCACACTACCACAGCAGTAACAGGTAAACTGCTGACGACCTGCACCTCGTCGGTTATAGGGCCTGGGGCTGGCTGGCTGCTGTATCGGTTGTACAGCCGTGGCCAGTCGAGCCTGTGGTGTCTCAGCCACCTCATTATTTGCACCATCTTCGGCTCGCGTACTCTGTCCCTCCCTAACCTCAGCCACCCGCACAGGCAGATGGACAGTCTCCTTCACAACGGCTAGTACAGACTCTAACTTTAGGGACATTTCCAGGGCCTGTGACATATCCCTAGGCCCAGCAGTTAGGACTTTCTCTTTCAGCTGCATATCCCGAAGGCCCCTAACAAACAGATGGGTCACCATTAGCTCTGTACCTACCGAGGTCTCAGGAAGGGCCCTACGAGCTGAAGTTTTGATGGCTTGATGAAAGGCTGTAAGCTGATCCTCCTGTAGTTGTTTCCGGTTCATTAGTAGGGTCATGTTCTTCTCTTCCTGCCCCAGCTGCCCGAAACTACGTTCCAATGCGCCTACGAGTTGGGAGTAGCTACAGCCCAGCCCTACCTCTGGCAGAACATCCCGCACTGGCCCAGCCAACACGGCTGATAGCTCACTGGCCATTTCACTGCTATTCCAACCGTTTCTCCTGGCTGTCCCCTCAAACTGGACCAGATAGGCTTCCCAGGACTCGGAGCCATCGTACTTCATTGGTTTCTGCCAGCGGGGGCGAGACAGTTGCTGCGGTGGTGGGTCTGAATTCGACATGGGTGCACTTACTTCAGGTGAGGGGGGGCTAGCACTATGACTGAACAGCCCAGTCAAGGTAGAAGCGAACATGTTCGCGTGCTCCCGTCATCAAGGCCGTGTGTTGCTCATTCATGATCCTTGGAAGTTCATGCATTGTGGGGTCCTGTGGAGTGGGGTTCACCGGTGGGTCCTTCGCAGGAGTTGACGCGGCTCCCTCGGCATTATCCACTTCTCCGGCTAAGGCGAAAACTTCGTCTTCCCTCTCTGGTGGTTCAGTCGCTTGAACGGTCCGGCCACTAAGTAGCTGAATCCCACCGCTGTCACCACTGTTGGCTGCCTCGGCCTGACTCATTTTGGTCTACGCCTTTAATATCACAAGTCGAAATACAAATCGAGAAAGCAATAAAACACGTTGTTCGACTTCAAACGAAAAACTCACACACTTTATTGGTTACCATAATTTGTTAGGCAAACATAAACAACTGTTATAAACGGGGTTGGAGATTTGTTTGTAGTCCACCCAACAATATTATGACTCTCCAATAACAGCCGCATTTTCCCGTTGTAGAACTCCTTTCCCTTATCTGTCTGCAGATGCCGCGGTAAGCGTGGGCTCGAATCATCAAATACTTTCTTGAATCCGTCACAGACTGCAGCACCTGTCTTGGATTTGAGTGGTGCCACCCAAACATATTTTGATAGACAATCAATGACTACCAGTATGAATCGATGTCCTCCGTTGAATCGGGAATAGGGTTGCAGCTCCAACAGATCCGCTTGCCATAGGTCATCTATCCCCTTTAGGAGCACTCTCCTCCTAGGGTAATTCTTTCTTGCAGGTCGATGAAGCTCTTCCACAATTCTCTTCTTGACTTCCGTCATTGCTCAAGTCTCATCGTGTACTGATCCATGTTGACGGGTACCCATCCTTTTTTGTATTATCTTGGTACCATCTATTGAGTTTTCTTCTTCTTCTTCTTCTGTTTCTTCATCTCCGTCTTCTTCTTCTTTTTCGTCTTCTTCTTCTGTTTCTTCTTCTTCATCGTCTTCTTCTTCTCTTTCTTCTCCTTCTTTCTTCTTCTGCAGCTGACTTCCATCTTGATTCTTTTTTTTTGTAGTAGTAGACTTCCATTTCTTGATTTCCCTACCTAATAATTGGAAAAGTTGCGTTCCCTCCTAATAATTGCGTGCCCTAATACCTAATATCGCTCAACTCCAAGTGTTCCGGAAAAAAAATAGAGACCTCACTACTCGTGCGCCGTGCGACTTGCCTTTCGGATACTTGGACTCTACACTGAGGAGCAAAATCATTATTTTTTTTTGACTTGGGTTTATTCGCTGTTTTTGTAAACAGACTCTTTATTATATGCCCTTTCGGATGTTTCAAAGTTGCTTTCCCTACCTAATAATAAGAAAAATTGCGTTCCCTACCTAATAATTGCGTTCCCTAATACCTAATATCGCTCAACTCCAAGTGTTCAGAAAAAAAAAATAGAGACCTCACTACTCGTGCGCTGTGCGACTTGCCTTTCGGATACTTGGCCTCTTCTACACTGAGGAGCACAATCATTATTTTGACTTGGGTTTATTCACTGTTTTTGTAAACAGACTCTTTATTATATGCCATCTTGGATGTTTCAAATCCACAAAACACACTTCTGATGAACTACATCTTTTCTTATGAGCATTAGTTTCGTTCAATATTTTCTTGTAAGATTGTAAATCGTGGTCCCTAATTATGCTCATATCTGGTCTTTTTGCAAACAATAATTCCAACAGTCCTCGAGTGCATTCGATTTTCATAGAGTTCCCTAATTCGATCCTATCATTCTTGAATTCCACATAGCTGTCACCCATTGTAAATCGTTTCGATGCTTTGTCATATCCTATCCCATATTATGTTTCATCAAAATCAGGGTCCCCATCAATCTTCTTCCGTATATATTCTGATGCGATGTCTTCATCTTTTCTTCTTGCTCCATCTCCTTCCTCAATCTTCGGTATTTCATTTTTTGTAGTAGTAGTAGTAGTAGACGGTGTCTCAATTATTCTCAACTGGTCCTTCTTCAAATTTCCTTCTCCTCCAGTAGATGGTCCTCCTCCATCGGTCGGTGAGGAGGACCATCTGCTTTGATCTTCTCGTAGGGTGTTGATCTTGAACTTCGTCCTTCACTCTTCATTACTCCAGATGATAGATCGACGTCTGATGATCCATCCTCTTCCTCCTCGTAACTGGTTTTGAATATGTCCAGCACATTCGTACTTCTCCTTGTTCTCATCCTCCTTCTTCTTTTGTTGACGAATTTGAATTGGTCTTCTTCTTCTTCTTCTTCTTTAAAATGAAATGGTGGTAGTGATGGTGGGAGGGCTGGTCTTATATGTTCGACTGAGCCTGCCACTACGTCACGGAGAGGTTCGTATTAGCTTCGTTCGCAGTGGAGTTCCGTACAGTTCCAGACAGTTCTGACAAGTTCCGCGCAGGCGCCCTAGTGGTTATGGCGTTCGCAGAACAGGCGTTCGGAGTTCTAGTTCTGAGTCCGCTGTTCGCAGTAATTTTTTCTCCAAGTCCCGAACACGTTCCGAACGCAGTTCTGGAGTTCGGGATTTTTTCTCGAACTGTGGGGACAGCTACGCAAGAGCGCTCTGGTGAGAAGGAGGGAAATGGTTATCATAGCTAACCCCGCCAGATTTTTGGTTTATTATCTGTGAATAATACACCTGTGTATTCGCTCAGCAAAACAGTTTTATAACACCCCCTCAAAATTTTTTCTTTTACGTTTCAAGGTGCGTAGATTCAGAAAATGCAATGTCCGTCCACCGTATATCCTGCTTCTTCATTTTCTGTCTAAAAAAGTCGTTCTTTCGCACAAATACTCCATTTGGGCCCTAGTTGTGTCCCGAAACTTTGCAGCCCGATTGGAATATACCCAAGAGTGGAAAATGGGTATAAAAGTAAAGTAGGTATTTTTTGTGTTTTGGTTTATTATTCTGTGAATAATAGGTATACCTATGTATTCGCTCAGCAAAAAACTTTTATAACCCCCCCCTCAAAATTTTTTCTTTTACATTTCAAGGCGTGTAGATTCCAAAAATGCAATGTCCGTCCGCCGTATCGTGCATAACTACTTCATTCGTTCATTTTCGGTCTAAAAAAGTCGTTCTTTCGCACTCAGGCTCCATTTGGGTCTTAGTTATGTCTCGAAACTTTGCAGCCCGATCCAAATATACCCAGGGATGTTATGAGTGAAAATGGCTATAAAAATAGGTATTTCTTGAGTTTTAGTAACATGAGCTTTTGAGGTATCGTTTTCCATGTTTTTTGGGACGAGAAGACCGAATATGAAGTCGATTTTGGCCGAAGAGTGGAAAACTGAGGTTCTACCAAAGGTTTAGCTCCCAAGTTGATTTTATATGAGTCAAAAACCTGGGAAATCGTCTGAAATCACCATCAATTTGTATAATAACACTAGAAAAAGTGTCAACACGTGAATCAAGACGATTAAATGGCACTACCAATGATCAAAGATAATTTGAAAAAAAGGGGGGTACCTAATTCGTGTTTTTGGGGACCGAAATGAGTGGAAACCACCGGAAATAACTATTTCAATTATATCACATGAAAGAACCAATGAATGAACAGCCAAAATTTATGTAGGTGTGTCCAGTAGAATAATAAACCCATGTGACAAGGACTTTGCAGCGTTTTTTGTCTTTCATTCACGAAAGACGCAGGTTATCCTCTAGTAACGTTGACAGTTCCAGATTCGATGAGCGTTCGCAGTGTTGGGGAATTCGGAACCCCGTTCAGAACTTGCGGCGGCCATATTCCATAACTCCTCGAGTTCGGAACAGAGTCCCGATTTTTACTGCGAACGAACCTATTTCCTTTTTAGCTGCGCCTCCTTCTCCTCTCTGCTCCTCCTTATCTGATTATATTTCTTGCGAATATTTTCTCGTACTTGCGCTATTGAGTTCTCCATGTTACTTCTTCTTCGATGGTAGACAAGTAACTGATTCCTCCTCCTGCTCCCTCAGGGTATTATATTATGTATCGAACCCCTGACGATAACGACCAGTGCTGACACCACATTCTTTATCAATGACTAAAAATCCATATTGATGTTGCTCCCAACATAATGAACAAATTTCCTTGAACTTGTCTAAACTCATATCCATGTTGACATGATCGCCATAAATTTTTTTCATGTTCAACGTATCTTGACGAAATACAATTATCAAGTTCGCACAATCTCGCAGTAAATGTTTAGGGATACGACAATAGCTTTGCGCCAGATAGAAACTATCAGTCTGGCTGTGACGGCCCATACTAAAATACATCCTAATACGCTCCTGTTTTTCACAAGCAATATCATCAAATATCATAATCGAGTTTGGGTTGGTTTGACAGGGCAGTGGGACATCGTCACTATTCGAGTACCTATAGAATCCTATTTCGTTCAGAGGTTTTAGAACATTGCACAACTGAATGTATCCCGGTTGAAAGAGCGTTTTCGAAAAGAGATATTTTCAAATTTCAACCCTAATGAAGAGCACAATAGATTGAGCATTAAATTGGTTTTGCCGCCATTCGAAGTTGCACATATGATGCATCGTATGCTATTTGGTAGCAACTCGCTATGCCTAGTTCTCGTATCGTGCATGGTGGCATCGTCCTCGTTAATATTTACGACGGGAAGGCTGACGTCTAGTCTACGCAACTGCATGATGGATAATGTGACTTTTCTACCTAATGCCCCCCTATTTATACACTTTTCAATGCTACCACCACCACCTTTGAAAATATAAAACTGGGTGTTCCCTCCCTTCATTCATTCATTCATCCATATTCATTCAATAATAAATTACATTCACTCACACATTCATACCGGTCAGAACCAGTAAGGGAGAGGGCAACCCGGTTCCGACCCTCGAGCCCACCCACGCTTTGAGTGGAGCAAGGAGTATACAACAATTGCCGGTTGCTGTTAGCCGAACGAAAATTAAGGATTCGAGGAGGAATACTTTAAATTCGTTCGACAAAACAAGACTACAACCGACAGAAGAATATCCGTCACTTGCTCCGGCAACCCCCGAGAAAGCGAATAACGCTTTCCAGCTGCATACGCAGCAGTTTGGTTGCTCCCGTCGGTCTTCTACCGGAGTTGCCTATATTACTGGTTCTGCCTTTATTACATTCACACACACGGGAGGTGGGGGATGGAGTACTTTGAGATAATATTCCTCGCATCCCCACTATTATTCCTACACCTAAATGACTAGAAAATTGAAAAAATTAAACCTAATGACTAGAAATCCAACAATTTGATAACCTAAAATTTGAAAATCCTATAATTTGATAACCTAAAATTTGAAAATCCTATAATTTGATAACCTACAATTGGAAAATCCTACAATTGGAAAATGCTAAATTGAAAGAATTAAAAAAAAAACACTATACGGAGCATTATTCCTCACGCAGGCTATAATGTCCTATGGCTAATGTGTCAATGCCATTAGGTAAAATGTGGCGTTTGTCGTCGTGTGGGGAAAGCGATATTTTATTTAAAACGATACTTTGAACATTGTGGGACTTCGACCTAATGCTAGTGCAGTCATGGCGGCTTATTGTGGAGGAGGTTATACATTTGAGGTAATCATCAACGGTAATTTGATTTTCGACTACGGCCCGTTGGATACCTTTGGCCCGCTTGTATTCTTTGCCCTCGATTTCAATACCGTACATTTTGGATCTACATGCTACAAAACGATATGTAATCTTCCCTGCCGCCTCATCCTTGAATCTACCCAAAAACTTTTTGTACAGGGGAGAATAAAGGGGGTGTTGTGTTGGGTAGTTGGAGGTATCGAGGTACCGATCTGCCATTTCCCCTTCCATATCTTTATAAAAATCATTTGTCTTTATAGTCCATATGAAAGAGTCGGTATCCATGTAATTTAACTTGAGGCGATCCCCTGGATACTTGACCTTCATGACGTCATACTGGTACTGGTACATCACCGTCTTTGATAAATCTAAAACTGCTTGTCCAACGTAGATGGCTTTGTTAAAATGAATCGAAGTTTTCCCCATTTGTATAGCCACCAAGTCTTCGTTTAAAATATTTGAATCGATAAAATTTGATTTGGCAATTAGCTTCTCCGCCTGCCTATAGGAGGTGGCTAATCTGACGTCGATACGTTTGCGGATCTGCTCGCACGTCTTCCCGTATATGGCATTGTTATAAAGTTTGAATTGGTCTTTTTCAAAGTCATTTCTAGAATTTTTGCGAAGCTCATTGTTCATGTCTATATAGGGCTTGAGCCATTTCGATTGGCGGAACTTTATGGCACGATTTATTTTTACTAATACAAGACCATGATCGAGAGCTTGTTTTAATGCCATGTAGTGTACCACATAGTTTTTTCGGTTGCCCAAAAGTGCCACTAATTTTCCCCCGACATTGGGCAACTTCTCAGGGAGGAAAGGTAGATCACTGTGATCGTCGTGGAGTTGATCCGGGTATTCTAAATCTACATCCAACAAGTAGCCATAAGGGTCATCATCTTTCAAAGTGTCTAATTTGATGGTATCCGGATCAACCCACGAAAACTCACCTATGGGGAGGGGCTTTGTCATAACCGTAGCATACAATGCGTTGCAATCTTGGTACGTTATATAAGTATCATCTTTCGTGGGGTCGTATTGGGGGGCGTATTTATTATTTGCATTAGAATACCGCCCCGAAGCTTGTACTAGGCCTCCACGAATACCTGATTCCACCATCAAAAGCATGTTATAGTCGGTCAGCAGCTCTAATTTGACTTTTGTCATTCGTAGCATGCTGGACCATGTCATGTGGGGCGTTGTGTAAAATTGGGCGGGGCCAAGTTTGTGGGATTTTAGCGTCACATCCCTAAACGCTTCAAATACCTCAGCTAGAAGGAGGGTGTCAATTTTTAAATAGAGATCGTGATAGTCACCGAGGGTTTCACAGTTGAATTCCTGCCAAACATTTTGGGCCCGTTCATACTCCTCCTCAGAAATACCCGCATGCCTCAATTTACTATAAAACTTATCAATTGGCGGCAATTGGGTTTCGAGGAAACGGTCCCAAGAATCCATATACTCGTATGGGTAAACACCTTTCTGCTTGACGAGCTCTAGTAAACGGGGATCGGGAAAATAACGGGGTAAAATATTAAAATCATTTAAATTTTGACTCAGACGGTCGAGGCTATTAGATAAAAATCGGTAACTATCTAAAAATCTGATGCAAAATCTATTGGAAACATACTTGCTAAAACTAATATATTTTTCGGAGTTTGCTGCAATTACTTTAATTCTTTTGTTGTCTACTGCATTAAGATTTGGAATTAAGAAATGAGAATCGTACCCAGACAGATTATGGAAAAATACAGGCAGGAACGATGGTGCCTTAAACCTAATATTGCAGTTATTGTGGGCAGCACCCCGGTACATGCCTGTGATGTGACAGTGGTCATATACTTTTCTATTGTTTGAACTGAATGACTTGTCGCACATGTAGCAAATAGTGGCAGCGTCATGATCCAATTGTTGAGCTACGGTAAGTGGGATCATGGGAACTTTGCGGGCATACACCTTCTCCACTTCCTGAGCTATTATGTCAAGAAATTCATCAGCTTCTCGACTACGTCTGGACCTCTGTATGAAAAGAACTGTTCCAAATGTTGGGCATATGGTAAAACTGAGGGATCAATCGATAAAAATGCACATGCAGAGTTAGGCTCGTGTCTGTTATATGGGAGTTGGTAGGAATTGTTCGGATTCGGTGGGCAGGATTGCACTGTTGGTAACAGGCTTTCGAAATCGCCATATACTACAAATGGAACCCTCAGTGCCCTCAGTGCCCTCAACCTCCTTAAATTCAACGAATTTGTCTTCTTCCTTGGGCATCGATACAGCCACAGGTTTATTCCTGTTACATACATTTTCATGAGCTTGTAAATCTCCTGAAAGTGGATCGATTTTCTTATACCACAAACAACGCTTACATATATTTATTCTTCCTTTATGTTTCGTAATTTGACTGCCAACTAACTTGTTGAAATCCTTAATGTAAACGTAATGCCTATTGTCCCCTTCTTCTAGCATAAGAAGGTCCCTGTGGTCATCCAACTCCCTATTCACGATCTTCTTCGGGCAAACTACCATTTTTTCATTTAGCGTAAAGACGTTTATTGATATATTATTTCTAGCTTCGAATAATTTAATATCTTGTAGGGAGGTGGGGAATGATACACAACTGAAATCGTATCGATGTGGGATCGTGGTATAATGCAATACTCTCATGTGATTACATGGTACGAATTTGGCTGAAATTGCATATTGGAAGCAACGGTTACCACCAGAAGGGACATTTATGCATCCCTTCCTATCGGATATACTCTTGCGTAGCCTAATGGGGCCAGCCCCTCCACGTAACGGGGAATACTTGTTGATTTTTAAGCGTAGCCCATATATCACGTCCAACTTCCACCCACTTTTCTTTAACTCCAACTCCGATAGTTCATTGTTCAATTTGGTAAACATAGTATTTAATATGCCATTGATTTCCATATGGTCTAACAAGATTTCATTTCGTACCTTTATATTAGTTTCTAGGTTTTCGTTCAAAATATTAACCATAAGGCAATCTATAAAAAGGTTGAACTTGATCGGGCCGTGATCATTGAGGGATTGTTGTAAAATTCGAATTATCTTCTTCCTCACATCATTTAAAAACAGCGGCAGATGTAATGTAAAGTTTGATTGGATAAAATATGATGCAATTCGCTTGGTAAATGCTGTCTCATACGGTAAAATATAATCATTATTCGTTTGGGTGGCAAGTAAATTTCTCACATGGGGATCAGTGGGCCTTCGACTATTGTTGTTAACGGATGTTACTGTGGTACATAATGACCTATGTGCTTCATTTCAAAGAGTGCTGCACTAGCATAATGTCCACCACACGTATCACATAACAAATCACACTTACAGAATAATTCATGATCTATTTTTTCTAACATATTCGTAAAAACTTCCCCACATTTTGCACATACTAGCTGTCTTGTATGGAGTAATTCGTGTGTGATTCTTTCGGGTGGACTATTTAACGCTTCCCCACAATACTGGCAAATACAATCAAACAAATCTGCATCTCCTGGTGGTGGTGGTGTTGGGGAAGAAAACCGCGTTTTTTTAAGCGGGGGCGCGTCACAGTTGTTATTATGGGCAGGAGAATTTAAATTTCTACCACACCTGTCGCATAGTACGAAATCATCGTCAGCCGTCCTTTGCCCACAGGTTCCCTCGTGCTGCAATAGCATGTAGTGGCACGGGAAGGGCAATTTGCAAAATGAACATGTTTTGGATGACGATGCCATTTTACAAAAAAAAAAAAGAATACCTAATATGCTTCCAATTTAAAAAAAAAAGAAATGTACTCTTATACAGGTAATTAAAAAAATCAAATAAACCCTTTTTCTATGGGAAAAAAATCAAATTAACGCTCTTCTATGAAATGGAATAACAATGGAAAAAAAATTCTCTTTTAAGGAAAAATAAATTAATTATGAAACCTCTGAACAAGAAAAAAAATAAATGAACGCGAAAACGGGACCAAAAAATTGTAAATAAGTAAATCCTTCTTCAAAATTGGGTCTCAAGAAATGAGAAGAGAAAAAAATATTATGGAGTACAAAAACAAATAGAAAAAAATAGAACACTACTATGAGAAAGGGGTAAAAACTGAGTTGGGGTAAAATTAAATAAATACTTCTTCAAAGCTTGAGGGGGAGAAAAAAGAACACTATTATGGGAAAGGGGGTGAAAAATCTGTGTTGGGGTAAATTAAATAAATACTTCTTCGAAGTTGGGCTCAACTAGTGAGAAAATCTATTGCAGGACTTGGAAAAATGAAAAAAAAACGATAGAAAAGGGAAATGAATGAAAATCAAAGTAAAGTAAACACAAAATGAGTGAGAAAAAATTAAGAAAAAAACTTCTACAGTTAATGGAAAAATAGTAAGGGAAGGGGGGGGGGGGTGCTGGTACTTCAAAAAAATTAATTTCCTAACAAGATATTAATAGGGGTAATTACCTTAAATGGTTCCTATTTATTTGGTGCTAAGGAAACTGGAGTACTGGCAGTGAGGAGCAGAGAGGGAGAGCTGTTGCTGTGTTGAGAACTCAGAACGAAATGTGGCTGCTGGGAGGCCCGCTGCTCCTTATATAGGGTGGGCTGAGGCGCGCATGTTCAGACCTGCTGAGGCAGGTGGGTGAGTGGCCTGGGTGATTGTCCAGACCTTCCCAAACTTGATTAGACCTGCCCACACAGGTCCTTCTAAGGTGGGTGAGTGGCCTGGGTGATTGTCCAGACCTTTCCAAATTTGATTAGACCTGCCCACACAGGTCCTTGTAGGCACAGCTTGATATTGGGGGGAATAGAATTGTTCAGAAGGTTGGAGGTGATGGGTGAGAGGTGGTGGTGGATGAGGGTAAGGGCGAGGGGGTAGGGGGGTGAGGGGGTGAAGTGGTGAGGGGGTGAAGGGGGGGGGGGTTGAGGGGTTGAGGGGGGAGGGTTTAAGGGGCGGGTGAGGGGGTTGGTATGGGCGGGTGAGGGGGTGGTGCCACCCGCTAAGGCCCCCAGCAGCTGGTTAGACTGACAAGCATGTTGAAACAGGATGTTCCAGGACCCGCATATTGACTCTACTCACCTGTAATCCAACCCGTGAATTTCCTCAAAATTTCAGCTCTCTACGACTATTTTTCGCGTAGCTAGAAGCCTTACAAGGAAACGATCAACATTTCATGATCGCGCATGCGCAGACGAATGTTACAGTACGATTCCAATGAAATTTATATGGAACTATCAAAGTATTATTCCTGATCGACCCTCCAAATCTGAACTCATTTCAACGACATTCAAGATAGTTATGGGTGTTCCAAGTATTTCACGTTTGCGCATGCGCAGACAAAACGATTTCCATGATTTTTAAACGGCATCATCTGTGATCCAACCCGCGTACCCTCAAAATTTCAGCTCTCTACGACGACTATTTTTTCGCTTTGTTAGAAGCGTTACAAGGAAACGGTCAACATTTCATGTTCGCGCATGCGCAGACGAAAATCGCAATACGATTCCAATGAAATTCATTTGGAACGACCGATGCATTATTCCTGACCGACCCTCCAAGTTCGAACTCATTTCAACGATATTTAGGGTGGGTAGTTATGGGCGTTCCAAGTATTTCATTTTGCGCATGCGCACACGAAAGTTACAGTACCTTTTAAATGATTTCGGTGTGGGACCATCTGTGACCCAACCCGCACACACCCAGCAAATTTCAGCTCATTTCGACCATTATTTCGGGGAGTTAAAATTCTAAAAAACAAAACCTCACAATTACCATTAATGTGATCGGTTATGAGACGGAAGAGAAACGTGAAGCCCCATTAGAGTAGCATCTTAAAAAAATCGAACCAACCACATCAATGTGGGGTGTTTAGAATTTCACTTTAACGGGAAACTCTATTCTTCCATATCGATTTTCCCATCGTGTTTCTTATAGCAGGAGACTCAATAGTTCCATCCTCTATCTGGGACAAGTGCGGCCCAAACAGTCCACAGAAAGCTTTTTTCATCGTCATTTTTGATGTTGATGACGCCTATCGTTGAGATTGAAATTGAAGAGGGAGTGGACATGATCGACACAGTGAGATATTTTATTGATCCGAGTAGACCTCGGCGGAATTTGCTACGTAGTTAAGTAGGTATTTCGTAGGCCGTAAATAATTTCGCAACCTAACGTTTAATGAGAATATCGTCACTACTCGATACCTTTCACCGCTTTAGTTGAGCACAGCCCACTTTATTTAACGTTGAGAGCGTGAAATTGGTATGTTATTTAGTACCTAGAAGAGAAATAATCTACAAGACACCCTACGAAGAACGAAGGGATTCCTACGCTGATCAGCAAATCTTCAACACGCTACAAATAAATTGTTAAACTAAATAGCCGATTAGTTATTTGATTAAAATATTATAGAAAAATAATAATAAAACGTAGAAAATTTAAACATCTTGTTAGCAAGTTAATCGAAAAATATCTCAATTTGTGGCTGTTGACAGTGTTTAACCAACTTTTCGTGAAATGGTACCTACTTATGCGACGTGAAACGGTGACTCAAGATGGGTACTAGAGCTCTGCTATCTCCTCAAATATTAGAAAATGGAAGTTTTTTGTTCAACAGTAAAATAGCTAACAGTCAGCTAAAATACGTTGTACAGTAGAGTCTCAAGAACCTACTAGTTTATTGGAGATCAGTAATTTTATCAAAAATTCCAAGGGTTCGCTTTGGCAAATGTTTTTTGTTTGTTGTTACTTAATCATGTACACCACATTATTTAATAATTATAGTTTGTGCCTTTCTTAGTCAAAAGCTTCATCACCACCGTCAAGGCGAAGGCACATCGATGGAGTCCTACTTACTTAGGTACTAAACATTCGTACTGCTTTACGACATTACATTCGTCTTTACGACCACGCCAGAGGCCCATTCATACAAGTCCATTTCCAAGGATAGTAATTCAGTTTTGAGTATAAGTGGGGATGCCGTGTTTCCGGTAGGTGCGTCTCTAAGGAGCAGTTATACCATTTTGGGCTAAATTGGGGGACTAGCTGGGAATGCCGTCTTTCCGGTAAGAACAATTCCATAGACACACCTACCATTTTGGGCGTTTGGGTTACTGTCGTGGTTCCGATTGGTTACATTTTTTACAATGGTAGCCCTCACAGTCTCTTTTTAGTCCAATTTAAATAGTTGTTATTCGTCATTTAGTAGGCTGTTTTTGACTGGAGATCACTGCAGATCAATATAACCAAATCATTTTGGACAGTGTTTATATCGAAAGAGCATTGGGTCTGTAGGACGTTAGATGATTTACTATGAACTATCCTTAATTCCATTCGTACTGCTCGGTGGTTCTTTACGACCACGCTAAAGGCCCATTCATACATTACACACATTCTAAAAAACGAGTCAATCATCGGTAAATCTCGTTACCTTTGAATGCAACGTAACAGGTTAGTTCAATAGGTTTTTTGTTAGTATGTTTGGAATTATTTTAATTGATTTTCATAACGGTGCTATGTACGATATAGGCACACTACAATCATAAATTTAATAATAAAATATTCAAGTTGAATAAAAACACGTGATATTTAAAAAAATAGGAATTTTTTATCTTCAACCACACCTATTGCTGAGAAGTCTTTTTTTAAAATAATTTTTCCCTACAAATATTAATTATACTCAATATTCTATTACATTTTGGTTTATTATTTTCAATAATGAACCATTGGAATCGAGCATGAAAAAAAAAATTCTTACCCCCCCTCTCAAAATTTGATGGTTTACGTTTCAAGGTACGTAGAATCCGAAAATGCAATACAAATATGTCTGTCTGTCCGCCGTACGCCGTACTGGCCACTTTTCTTAGTTACCATGAATAAAAATTGATGAAATTCGGATATAGGTTCCGTTCGGGGTCTAGTTGGTCCTCGAAGCTTGGCGTTACTGTCAGTCATCCCTAAGCGGTTCAAAATAGGGGTTGAAATTTTCAGAACGCCGTAGCTCGAAAACTTTAGATTGAAGGGTATGGTTTTTTTTACAATATTAAATTTATCTTGAGCTAAACAATTTTTTGAGACCACCCGGAGCACTGTACGTCCAGCCGTTCGTGTGCACCAAAAAGCTTCGTCAACACGATCGTGAATCAAACGGTATAAATCCGGCCCGGATATCATCACTGAGGAGCACCTGATTATAATCAAGGATGGCTGTATGAAGTCGAGTTGGTTGTTGTGCGATATTATTTCATTTGATAAGTGATGGACTATTGGATTTTGTTGGTAGATACTTGTGAAACTTGAACAAACTTTGAAGTATTATTGATGGGTAAATTATTACACAACGGTAAATTATTACATAACGGTAAATTATTACACAACGGTTCATCTACCAAGAAGAGGCGGTATTCTGTTGATCGGTACTTTTGCAACTTGACCAACCGTTGAAGTATTATTATTGATGGGCAAGTTATTACACAAAGGTTCATTATACTTGACCACGAGGGTACTGACCACAGAAAACAGTGATCTACGCAGAAGGGGCATCTATTTCACTCCACATCAACAATGTTCCTTCAAAAATTCATTATTTGCGTTTCTTTTCGCCATTTTAGTTAGGTACTGTTTGTCATCGAAAGAATTATTTTAGCAACATTTAACTCGTGATTTAGGTAGGTACCTAGTAACGAGTACGGGGTTAGGTACTCACCTACGGAGGGTCTGCGATCTACATAATATGTATAGACTAGTACATATTATATTATATAGACGGGTTATCTTTACAGAGAGCTGTGATCTGTAACAGAAGGGTATTCTGTACAAAATAATAAACCGTTGTGCAGGGATTTGTAGCGTTTTAATTATATTTTTCGAAAATAAGGAGTTGTAATAATCTTCGAATCGTATTTCTTTTTCAACGACATTCTTACTTATACCCTTGATTTTCTTTATCTCCTTTCCACCTTCTGTTAGAATCTCATACATCTTTGCTTGCAAAGCTATAAACTCGGAAATTATTTCCCCATTCATTTCATCTTTGATTTGCCAAGTACTTTTTTGTTTTTGGCAGAGAAGCATGGATGATCTTTAGGATAGTCGGATGTATCCATGTGGTCTAGCATATTTAGTGTATCGAGGTATAGATCGTCTGTTTTCATTACATATATGAAACTATCTGTATCCATATAACATAATTTCAATCTTTCGAACCCGAATTTCGGCAACATTATGTCATAATGATATTCGTACAGTAGTTTTCGAAATATCGAGTATACCTACTCATGCCAATTTATATTGGCTTGTTGAATAAAATAGATTTCTTAGCCATGTGTAGCAGCTAGATTTTCACTGTATATGGTTCTATTTAAAAATTCGGGTTTCGCAATGAGTTTTTCCAGTATTGTAGGATCTGACACCAGTTTTATGGATAGTCTGTTCCTAATGTTCTCCATCGTTTTCCCAAAAAATTTGAATGTCTTTTTCAAAATTGTTTTTAGCGTTTTTTCTTAATTCACTATTGAAGTCTATATACCTATGGCTTTAACCATCGTGATTGATTGAATTTCAATACTCGGTGGATTTTGACAACTTTCAACCCATGAGCTACAGCCTGTTTTAACGCCATATAATGCACGACGTAGCGTTCACGTTTGCCTAGGTGAGGTGTAAGTTTTGTGTTCGTATCTCCGGGTGGTATGATATTTTCTGCAAGGAACGGCAGATCATTGTGTGATTCGTGTAGGTGTTGTGGATACTCGATATCGACCTCCATGATGTACCCATATTCATCATCCTCATTGAGCTTCAATATATCAACATCGTCTTTACACCACGTAAATGCCCCATAGGGTAAAGGTTTTGACAGCGAATCCATACAGATTGTTGCAGTCCTGGTATGTGCCAAATTCCTCGTACGGGTTGTAATCCTTCGTATATTTATTGTTTGCTTTCACGTATCTGTGGGAGGCTTGACAAATCCCACCTCTTATCCCTTTTTTCAATAATCATAATCTGATCGTAATCAGCTAGAAGTTCCAGTCTGATTCCTGTGTATTTTAACATGGCATGACAAACCTGGTAATGTAAAGTAGTGAGCATGTTGCTCGGGTGACTCGCAGGACAATGCGGTGGGGCAGACATTTTTTAATCTTGTGTAAACGAAGCAGGGAGCGATAAACAAATATCAATCTTGATGGAAGAATATCAAAGTTTTTAAAAAGATCATTGATTCGCGTTCCGGAATGCGACCGAGTGATAATCCGAAGGAGCGAAAGGTTTGGGCATATGCTCCGCCCCAGAATTCTATACCATATATTAGGATACTGTATACATATATGCATAATACAACATCTTCAAGTTAAACTTTGCAGCGTTTTTCTAGAAGGAATGGTGGGTGTTGGGTGGGGGGGGGGGGGGGGGGAGATGTTTTAAAATGTTGAGATGAGAGCACTAGAGAGCGCCCAGATCAGTTTTGTACGCAGAACTGGGCTACAGTGTTTCATGGAAGTTTATTAGGTTTGCCGTAAGGTTGAGGCCGATTTCGATGAGATAATAAATCCCTAATAATCCTATAGGAGTGCTTGACGGTGCTCTGTAGCACTCAGCATCACAATCCCCATTGAACACGTACACTTGGCGACGTCCCCAGCGCGATGCACCACAGCCCGGCTGGTTGTCGACACTTGTATAACCCACTCGATCACCACGTTTGGCGAAACCTCTCATCGACGCTGTCAACCCCTCTTCATTCATTTTATTAGAGGCGACCTGTGTTTCCGCGGACGGGCAACAGGTTGCCAAGACAGGTGGAAAACTGGGACTTTGCCCCCCCCCCCCACCCTTAGGGCATAACTTCACCTTATACACCTTCCCCGTTTCCCCGCTTGGCCCACGACAGCAGCATTTTAATTCGCCTCTCAACACCCCCATGACATTATCAAGTAAATACAGCCTTAGTAGGGTAGCGTCAAAATACAGCCTTTTTTCCAGCAAAACTCACACGTACTGTTTTCAACCAAATTTGCATAATTTTTCAGACTTTTTTTGTACAACGTATTCAACAAGTAGGAATAAGCGTTAACGGTCCACATGAGCTGCGACTGGGCGGATCAGTGTCAGCCGCCTTAATATAAAGGTTTGTATGTAGGTGTGAAGAAACCGAGATAACATTCGTTTTCAGAATTTAAGTTAATTTCCAACGGACTGTACTGTCAAATTCAAGTCGTTATACTCAAAATTAGTGGTTTTTTTTTTTTTTTTGGATGGCACCGTGGCGCCGTTGAGACACCAAAAACTGTACAGTGAAATCCAAAGGTTCAATACATTCGGCCAAGAAATTCAGCTGAGTTTTCTTTCGCAATGCACTCTCGTCTCTCCATACGTGTTACTTTGCTACATAAATGACAACCACAGCATGCGAACAATAAGTGATATAACAAACCGTGGGTAAGTGATAGAATCTCCACACGCGCACTGTGCAACTCAGGCGAGGATCGTGGCCCACTGCCCCGTTCTGTCTTACAATTACAAGGAGATATCTTGGGAAACCAGAGTTAACGAGAACCGAATTTATAGGGATGTTGAATGGACAAAATTGGTCAGGACTAGATAATTACCTGAAAGAGGCCTTAGCATACAGAAGATAGCTAGAAAGCAATTCAGTTATAACAAAAGAAAAATAAGTTAAAGGATTATATTACTTATCTTTATTGGACCTTCGCTGCGAATGCCGATCAAACCCTCTAATGGAGAATACATTGGGATAAATTCCGTATAGAATGATGTAATGAGCGTATAAATAACTACAGGCAGCTATGTAACTGCATGAACGTTTAGTGTAATAATTTAAAAATACAATTCTTCTTTCTTATACAGGTGTTACTTTCAAATATATTTATAATCATCATTATTATAATAAAAGCGGGCTCCGGCTGACGGATGCCCAAAGCCTGATTGTGTTTGTCAAATTGTCAATGTCAATATAATATTGTAGCAAAATAAAGCATATAAAACAACAACATTTGGCCAAGAGGTATAAACACCTGCAACGTTAGGCCATTATCGACTAAATATCACACGAGTCATGTAACCCAAGTATTAGGTACATTAGAATAAAAATGTTAACACAAAATCTTATTTTCTATTTAGATTTATACCAGTGGGACACTAAAACGAAGGCCTAAAGCGACTAATACAACATAACAGCGCAGGGCTAAAAGCATTGAACGACTCCAAGTATATGAGACCTTTTGATTAAAGATGAACACCTTCGCGACAAAGTACGGAGCCCTAATGGATGAGGACAGGAAGCCTATTGAGAAGGAAAAGGAAAGACGTGCGAGGGCGAGGAGATAGGAGGAGGATTAGGTAGCGCACAGAAATCTACACAAAAGCGGTTGGGAAATGTCTGGTGCCGAGCTATTCGGGTTTCATTAGAGCCAAATCGCATAACTTCCCTATGCCGGTTTGAAGCTGTGCCTTCCCGCAGTGTTATAGTTGAGTATTCAACTCGTCGAAGGGTTGGAACTGGTTCAGAACTGAGTGCCCGTAAAGGGAGTTGGTTTTACGTCTGAAACCGAGTAGGTACCGTGTGGTTCCGCGTGTTAGCGTGGGAGTTTCAACCTTCAAAAGGAATTTCAGCCTGTTGAAGGGAGGCGTTGAAATTATAATATGGACGCCTCGACGGGAAATTTCGAGATGAAAAGTAAACCTCAAGGTGGAGCTCTCGAGATGCGCAAGGAAGATTGACACCCACGCATCAGCTGTCACTCTCCGCCGTCTTCGTCTCTTATACGCAAGAGATAACCTGGAGGGCAGTATGTTTAGTTCAGTACCAAAACATGCATGCTGCCACTATCGCACAGGTGTAGTTTTGCTCAGTCTCTCATAAAAATTCTAAATATAAATTAGTAAGTATACAACACTATTGAGCAGATTTAAGACTAAAAACGCTGCAAATCCCTACACAACGGTTTATTATTTTCCCCTTCTGTTGAATCATAGCTCTCTGTAGCTAGCTATAGCTCTTTGCCTTCTATATAATTATATATTGTTCTATACATATTATGTAGATCGTACCTTAGGTAAGTAGGTACCTGAACCCCGTACACGTGATTAGTCTACCTACCTAAATCACGTGTTAAATGTTGCTAAAATAATTCTGTCCAAGACAAACAGTAGGTAAAATGGCAAAAAGAAACAGAAATAATGAAGTTCTGAAGTGGAATTGTTGATGTGGAGTGAAAAAATATTCGGTCCTGGTAGGGTTTCGATCACGGAGAGGTTAGCCTATCAGTTCGTCGGTTAGACCACTGCGCTATGAAGTCCATCGAGCAGGAGACCAGTGATGCGCACTCTCAACACAGCTTGATGCCTGCATACACCCTGCTCTTTACGGCAAATTGTATAGCAAATTTTATGGCAACATCGTAGAATGCTCCGGATGGTCTCAAAAATTCAGAAAAAATCAAACTATTTAAAAATTCGAGAAAACCCACACCTCAAATTGAAATTTTCCGAGATAGGGATACTCTAGACATTTCAACCCCTATTTTTCACCTCATAGAGTTGAGTGACAATAATGCCGAGCTTCAAGGACCAGCTAGAGCCAAAGGGACCCATATACCAAATTTCGTGAGTTTTGGTTCATGGGAACTAAGGAAAAAGCCGTGGACGGTGGACGGACGGAAATTTTTTTATTCGATATTCGCATTCTACGTCCCTTAAAACGTAAAGCATCAACTTTTGAGGGGGGGGGGGGGGGGGGGGGGGTTAACTTTTTTATTACATGGTCGATTCAAAAGCTTTATTACTGAAAATAATAAACCAAAAAATGTTCTAAGCAATTACTAGACCCCCCCCCCCTTCCCACGGCACCATAATTAGCACCAATGGCACCTCGTTCCTGCATTTTTGTCATAATTCAACTTAACGTGAAAGTTATAAATAATGCTTGACAACAATTGCAGATGTCTGGAAGGCATGAACTACATAGAAAAAATTTCTGAACTCGAGTGAACCTGTGAATTTTTGGGGTCAACGCTGATTGTTTTCTGAATACTTAATAACTTGTTATTCGCCATCTCGAATCCATCCAATTTTATGAGCTACGTACCCGGTACAAACGACGCGCTTCCATGATTATAATGGAAACGAGACGAGGAGTGTGTCGATTCAGGCAATAAGTGAGGCGAGGGCCAATATTTGCTTCGGCCGGGCCGGGCAAATATAACCGCGGTGGGTTCAGCTCTCACGGAGTTAATTTCATTAAGGCAATAACCGTAACAGGTTATTATTCAGAAACCGCCGTATTATTCAGGAAACAATCAGCGTTGGCCCTAGAGGTTTCCCGGCATTTCTATATTTTATCACTGAATAGTCAAGACAATTTCTTCGTTTATACGATTTTTTTCAAGAGCCCCGTGCGTCGCTTTTCAACAAGGAGTACACACAGCGCTTGGAGAAGGTTCAGCGTAGGTTTCTCAGGTACCCCGCCTTCAGAATGCGAATTTTTGTTGACCAGGAGGATCTCAGGGCTCATAAATTGCGGACCCATAACTTGCTCAAATTGGAACACCGCCGCGTGGTCGCAGAAATGACATACTTCCACAAATTGGTCAATGGCAGGCTTCAGTACCCGAAGCTTCTGTTTCCAGAATGTTGCCAGAAGCTTCGTGGCAACATTACCAGATGCACCGTCCAGTAGAGGTGCGTGGAGTCGAAAACGGTGGGGCACCAGACCAGAACACAAAACCTGTTGGTCCTATGTAAACGCGCAAAATTTGACGCAAAAAAATTGAAAACTGACAGACAGAGAAAGGGAATGTGATTCAGTGGAGTGAAGTTCTCAGCTTAGTTTTCATCTGTAGATGTCGGACATAAGCCGATGTCGGACATGTGGTTCAGAGACAACAAAAAACAAATCAGAAGAAGACGCATCTAGTATCGAGATGACAAATTGAATCGAAGGGATCGAATCGATTGTGAAATGAACGATTTTCGGGTTGAAATCAGATTATGGGGCTGGGGCCCAAAGTGGGCGTGGCGAACAACATTTTTACTCGACTGAGCATGCGCGGACGGGCCAATTTCCTCGGTTGCCATGGCGACACTAGGTCCCAAGACCCAGAACCTACCTTCCAGTTTCAGGAGCCTATGTTTCGATTTCGATTGCAGGACATCGATTACTGTCGCTTTATTCCGATAACATGCTTGGCCTATGGAGCTAACATTAAGGAACCACCATGGATGCTCTACTAGAATATTGAATATCCATAGCCATCTCTGGCGTGTGGCTGTTGAGCTTGTGTAAAATACTAGGTAGGTACAGTGTACCGAGTGAAATTCAGATGCCAACTGAATAATGGTTGGTCTTTTTTACTCCTAGTGTTTTTGGGTGCCGTCCCATCTACCGCGGAGAAATCCGGAGAAATCGAACTTCGACAGATCAGCCCAGTGGCTCAGGCGCCAACTGCTGGAGTACCTTCGGAAGGTATAACTTATGCCGACACGATGCCGCATGTATGTTGTGCCTTTTTCAAATCCTTTCAAAATCCAGAATCAATGTTATTCCTTTTTATTTCAGTTATCCCTGTTTTAAATGTATCTCATCTCATATTCCGCCTTATATATATGTACCACTTATATCATGCTCTTACCCAATGTTAACAACAATCTTACTATCACTTTAATTGGCCTTGAGCCGTATAAATATGAATAAACAACTGTTAGCAGAATTCAAAGTGAACGCCTGTATAACACTAATTGCCTTCCAGCTTAGCTGTATATTATAATGGGTTAGCTGGGCTTGCAATTTCGCGATGCCAACCACACGATTACACGGAATAATTCATAGTAGGTATTGATGTACGTGTTGAAAGATTGAGCACCACCGAGGTTATAGTGATAAAATATCGACGGCATGGGCCACTGCACCTTGGGATTGATGAAGTTCGGCGGTGGGGGAGCTGTTTTCGAACTATCGGCTGTGACATTAGCCAAACTTCGGGCTGGTAATTCCGTTCGTCGCCCGTTCCGTCGTTTCGTTCCGTTTGCCGGGAAACTGTCGATGGCGCTGGTTACGGCGATCAGGTGAGGGGGTGTTGTAGGCACTAGGCAAATGCTGAATATGAAGGAACGTGTTGGTGGTAGGAGGAGGTATCCAACAGTTAATAACCTACGCCCACACAAAACTCCCAACTGTTGAATCCGCATTTATTCCGCAACCGGGCCCGTTTTCCCTGTTTCCCAGCTATCGCTGAGTGTTAGCGGTAAGCTGTAATCTCTACTATATTATAAAAACGAATCTCTGTCTGTCTGTCTGTCTGTCTGTCTGTCCTTCTATGCACGGCCAAACGGCTCGATGGATATCGACCAAATTTGGCACGAATATCCAGTAGGCTCCCAAGTTGTGCAACGGCGCATTTTTAATTCCCTCACCATAGCGGAACTATGGTCGACCATGGTCAACTTCGTTAATTGAAATGGTAACCCCTATTTTTTATCGCGTATTCGTAATGTACGTGAAATTCTATCTACGATCGACCCTTCGGACTACCCCCGCGGTCGACCATAGCGCATCCATGGGCCCCTCCATGGTCGAATCCCGAATTTCTTTTCACGGCCAAACGGCTCAACGGATATCGACCAAATTTGGCACCAATATCCAGTAGGCTCCCAAGTTGTGCAACGGCGCATTTTTAATTCCCTCACCATAGCGGAACTATGGTCGACCATGGTCAACTTCGTTAATTGAAATGGTAACCCCTATTTTTTATCGCGTATTCGTAATGTACGTGAAATTCTATCTACGATCGACCCTTCGGACTACCCCCGCGGTCGACCATAGCGCATCCATGGGCCCCTCCATGGTCGAATCCCGAATTTCTTTTCACGGCCAAACGGCTCAACGGATATCGACCAAATTTGGCACCAATATCCGGTAGCCTCCCAAGTTGAACGTAGGCGCATTTTTAATTCCCTGACCATAGCGGAACTATGGTCGACCATGGTCAACTCCTGAATGGCTTGACGGATATCGACCAAATTTGGCACGAATATCCAGTAGGCTCCCAAGTTGTGCAACGTCGCATTTTTAATTCCCTCACCATAGCGGAACTATGGTCGACCATGGTCAACATCGTTAATTGAAATGGTAACCCCTATTTTTTATCGCTTATTCGTAATCTACGTGAAATTCTATCTACGATCGACCCTTCGGACTACCCCCTGCGGTCGACCATAGCGCATCCATGGGCCCCTCCATGGTCGAATCCCGAATTGCTCAACGGATATCGACCAAATTTGGCACCAATATCCGGTAGCCTCCTAAGTTGAACGTAGGCGCATTTTTAATTCCCTGATCATAGCGGAAATATGGTCGACCATGGTCAACTCCTGAATGGCTTGACGGATATCGACCAAATTTGGCACGAATATCCGGTAGGCTCCCAAGTTGGGCAACGTCGGAATTTTTCGGTCCCCTTCACCATAGCGGAAATATGGTCGACCATGGTCAACTCCTGAATGGCTCGACGGATATCGACCAAATTTGGCACCAATATCCAGTAGGCTCCCAAGTTGTGCAACGTCGGAATTAAGTACGATACTGCGTACAGCGAATCTCGGATAGCGAGCGAAGCGAGCGGTCATGCTAGTATACTATAATAACTGCTGTATTATGGCACTAATTAACTCCCATGTGATGGTATATTGTTCAACCTGTGGCTATGATTGCAATATGGCCGAGGAATCACACAGTTCTTCGTGTTTTTTAGTGCGAACATCGAGATTGGAAGATGCACAAAACTCGCGTGAACCCACCTAACAATCCATCATCCCAGTTATTGCTAGAAACTCTGAAAACTAATTTTTCTGTTCTCACGTATGATTTATGGTGTTCACGCCAAATAAATATGAACGTCTTTAAATTCTAGTAAAAAAAACCAAATTTCTCCCTTATTGGGAAAAACATTTGATCATATGGATATGTCTCTTTTTCGCAGTAAGGGAGAAATTAAGTAATTTGCATAGCGTGATAGATGATTAAAGTCGTGAAAAACTCGGCGGGGGCTTCGCCCCCTGCACCCCCGGATGACTTCCGCTTAAAGCCTGACGGCTAAAATGTGGTGTACCTGACCCTTCAGGTTTTTGTCCCCCTCGCTGTATTATATAAATGTATGTACCCAACTACTATTGCTATCGTTATATTGATCGAGTAAACCGCTTTGTATAATGATGACTCACCACTACGTATCTATAACCAAGTGACTACCAAACAAGCGTCATTGTTTACTATCCATTTATAACATTCATTTATATAGTTATATAATAAAACTAGGAAATAAATACCAAGAACAAATACGAAATACATTCGTGATAAATCAAGAGCTTTCCAACGAATGGAAAACGATTTTTGTCCGATGAAAATGAAAGAAGTTTCATTTCCCTAGCAACTACTCGGTTGTACGTGAAAATCATCGTTAAAATACGCGCTACTTTTGTCTCACAATTTGGTCTCACTATTTGGTCTCACAATTTGGTCTCACTATTTTGTCTCACTATTTGGTCTCACTTTTTCCTGTCGCTTTTCGGCGGGGGGTCCCATCGCAAAAACCTGAAGGGTCAGGTTAAAAAGTAAACTGCACTAACAAAATATTATTTTTATTTATTCTAACCACATGCACCACATGTAAGGGATTGATACATCAGTAATGCTGAGTAAAGGTTTGTGGTATGAAAAATATGAAATTTTTTTACCAAATTACAGATTCATAGAGTGAATAGCATAGCAATTAGCTGTAGGAGCAACTCAGCTGATCCGGGGCCTGTGCAGTGTCAAGTTAAAGTCCTAAGGAGGCTAAATACCAAATTGCAGCTTCATACAGTGAATAGCATAGAAATTAGCTTCAGGAGCAACTCAGCTGATCCGGGGCCTGCGCAGTGTCAAGTTATAGTCCTAAGGAGGCAAATTGCAGCTTCATACAGTGAATAGCATAGAAATTAGCTTCAGGAGCCACTCAGGTGATCCCGGCCCTATGCTGCTTAAAGTGTAAGTCCTCAGGAGGCGACATGCCAAATTTCAAGTCTCTAACCACGGGAATTGAGCCAAAAAATGTCACTTTTTTTTATCACGCAAATTTGTATCACGCAAATTTTGGAATGATCCCCAGCCATAAGACATATCAATATCAAGAAACATCATATTTGTATGGAATAGAACACTCATTTACAAGTCACTTTTGGATGAACCAAACCCCTACGAGACCATTAAAAAAACCCAGTGAAATGGCTTACAGATTTTGGTCACGAAAATTCTGGTAATGAAACTCAATGTCGTTGTAACGCATTTTCATGGTTTTCTTTGTGCCACTATGAAATACGAGCATGGAGTGGGTATATAAAGGCGGCTGGACTAATGTTCTACTCAGGAAAACGACCTATAATACCCACAACGGTACCACCGGTAGCTAGATTTGAAGAATTATCATTGCCGGTTGAGTTTCGATGAAAAAATCTACCCATGGGCATAACTTACTAATATATAGAGGGTGCTAAGAAGTTTAATAGGTACTCTACCCGAAGAAATAACATCAGATAACACAAATCTCTAAACTAAAATACGTATTTTCTCGTCACGTTAATGTCTAGCCATATACTAACTTGTCTATATACTAGCCAAATCCACCCATGAAGGATGTTTTCATTTCAACATGGGTATTTTTTTATCCCCTTTAGTTTAGCTTGTAACTAGTATTTTCATGCTCATTGCGAGCATATCTTTTCGATTTGTGTGGCTCATATATTTACATTATTATTTATTTTGTAAATACCTGAATAATAAATGACCTATACGGCAACTTAACGACAACCCCCTCTCTAGTGCAAGTTCCGAATTTGCATGAGAGGGGTCGCAATCCATTTAATAAATTTATGTCATGTTTAGTTTCTAAGCATTACATCTTAAGAAGAGTTGTATATTTTATTCATTTATTCATTTATTCGGAGGAGTCAATGGAGCAATATTTTTTTTACATTTCGATTTCCCAGATTAAAACCGAAATGTTCTTAGCGTCTTCTGGAGGAAGGTTAATAAATGATGAACATAATATATATCGCATAGAAAAATCAGACTTTATTGTGATCTACATAATAGCTGATATCGGCTGATTTCGACGGACAACGCGAAACGGTTTATTCGTGGCTTCAGTACAGAAGTGAGTGGTCGTGAGTCCAGGTTTTGCAGATGGGCCTAACTCCGTTGGCAATCCGAGCTGCGGAGCATCCGGAGCAGCGCCCCTGACCTCCGGGCCGTTTGGTTTCGCAGTGCATCCCGCTGCCGCATTTGCCCAGGAAGTTGTCCACGCCTCCGCACTTGTCTCCGGGACCTGATATCAAAAAGAGTTATGGTGCCGTATCAGCCAAGTTCGCGGATTATAAAATTCTTTTATTACGTTAAGTATGTATGTAACGGCCAAGAGCTCTTATGTTCAACTGGCCTCATCGAATCTCAGTGTCTCTGGATTGATATTGCGCCAGATACTGCAGCCATAGGTACCTAATCAAAATTCTGAGAAGATATAGAATTCAAGTGTGGTTTTTGATGCCAAAGTACCAGCAGTAAGCATAAATTCTCTGATCCCATCCAATTATTTATAGAAGTAAAAGGAAAACATGCTAGTAAGAGCTCCCACATTATTATTTCACTGACAAACTGGTTCCTGATGCCACAGGATCAGCAACCTTGCATAGTTATAAAATTCTTTATTACGTTATGTATGTATGTTACGGCCAAGAGCTCTTATGTTCAACTGGCCTCATCGAATCTCAGTGTCTCTGGATTGATATTGCGCCAGATACTGCAGCCATACCTAATCAAAATTCAGAGTAGATATAGAATTCAAGTGTGGTTTTTGATGCCAAAGGACCAGCAGTAAGCATAAATTCTCTGATCCCATCCAATTATTTACACTATTCTGTTCAATAAGTAAAAGGAAAACATCCTAGTAAGAGCTCCCACATTATTATTTCACTGACAAACTGGTTCCTGATGCCACAGGATCAGCAACCGTGCATAGAAAATGTTAGTTGTATCGAGTTAGTCGAATCGAGATATCAGTAACAGTGTATAGAAAATGTTGTTGTAAGTGGTCGAATCGAGAGAACAGTAGGAAGCACAGTTATCACGTCCTAGCAACTCATATCCGGTCAACCCACCCAAGCAGGTCTGTTATTTTGACAGCTCAAAAAACTAATGGAACAACCACGATTGATAAAGATAAACAGTAAATCTGACATATATGTGAACTAAATATTCCCGACGTACAGGTAGATTATTACTGTCAGTTTCTTGCATGTAATCGACTCAACCACAGGCCAACCTTAATAGAATTCAGCTGCACGCTAAGCATATATAAACCTTGCTCGTAAGGTTTGCTGGGATATCTGTCTGTAGGTATATTCCCTAACTCTTCCCTTCGGCAGCAACGCAAAATTTGTATGCCGAGGCGACAGAATCGAGCACGTGCGTAAACTCAGAATAGTTTACCGTGTTACGGTTCTTTGAGATGTCAGTGGGTTGTGAGTGGCCTACTGCTTCCGTCCTAATACCTACTTATCTTCAGCAGCATATTCATTTAGGTACAATGTACTTAAATATAGTGAAAGCTAGAAAGCTGATTTCTCTCAGCATCTGCCAGTCAGTAGCAATACGGAATGTGACGGACGAAACAATCCTGAATGATAATACAGGATCTTCTCTCTGTATGCATTACAACTAGGATAATAGTGCTCAATAGTTTCAAATTCGATACCTTTGCCGCAAACGCGTCTCCCACAAATTTCGACTTCGCCATCGTCGCACGGCCCAGGGTCGCTCCTGCAGGATTCGTCCAGGCAGTACTGGAGGCAGGCTTTGGCCATACCCGCTGACAAACAGAGGAGGAAAAGTGCAGGAACAGCGTTGCTCATAGCTATGTGCGTCAGGGGATTGTCCGGCTACTGAGAAGATGGCCAGTGTATAAGTGATCTCCTAGTACCATCTTTAACCCTTATATACGCCCTCGCCCACGCCATCGATCCTTCTAAAAGGACCTTCTTCCTTAATGAATGCAGTTTTTCCATTAACGACATTTCCTTCAATCTCGTTGCCGACGACGTTAGGACCTGTCACCTCACAGTCTGGTGAACCTATGACGAACCCGTGAGTAGACGGACTGGCCACGTCGGGTATTGCGTCTATCGATGTGGACTTCCAGAAATATACTCGTGAGCAAACGGGGATATGAAAGTTCGACGTTTAAAAATCTCGAAGAACCTAGAAATCAATATGATGTAATAGAGTTTTTTCGGGCTAGTGAAAGCGTTTGCATAGAACGGGATCAGGCGATCGAGTGAATGAAAGAGAAAAGGAAGCTTGGATGCCGCCGCCATTCAGAAACACAAAGAAGGAATGCCTTTTTAAATTCCCGTCAGCTCAAGAAAACTAGTAGGTAGGCAACGGAAAATATTGTATTAAGTAGGTTCCTTATAATACATAAATTTAGTTAATTTATTGTTAAAAAAACGCTGCAAATCCCTGCACAACGGTTTATTATTTTGTATAGAATACCCTTCTGTTACAGATCACAGCTCTATGTATAGATAACCCGTCTATATAATATGATATGTACTATTCTATTATATACATATTATGTAGATCGCAGACACTCCGTAGGTTAGTACCTAACCCCGTACTCGTTACTAGGTACCTACCTAAATCACGAGTTAAATGTTGCTAAAATAATTCTGCCGATGACAAACAGTACCTAACAAAAAGAAACACACATAATGAAGTTCTGAAAAGAAATTGTTGATGAGGAGTGAAAAAAGTTGCAAAAGTACCTACCAACAAACTCCAGCCCCTTCTACGTAGATGGTATAATGAACCGTTGTGTAATAATTTACCGTTGAGTAATGATTTACCGTAGTAATAATTTACCCATCAATAATACTTCAACGTTTGTTCAAGTTTCACTACCTACCAACAAACTCCAATAGAGCCATCATTTTTCAAATTAAATACCTAATATCACAGAACAACCAACTCGACTTCATACTCCGCCAATATAATCAGGTGATCCCTACCAATGATTGGCCGTATTCACAAATTCCTATTGTGGGCGCGTCTCTGGTTACGAGATTTGGTTTGAATTGTATACAATTTCATTCACACTGGAGTCGAAAATGCCTGTCGGTGCAAACTTCGGGGCCTTACTGTGAACGAACGGCTGGACGTACGATGCTCCGGATGGTCTTAAAAAACTCGCAAGTTCAAGAACTATTTAAAACCGTAAAAATATTTACGTAAAAAAATTGTATAGGCGTTTTGAAAATTTCAACCCCTATTTTGAACCCCTTAGAGATGACTCACAGTAACGTCGAGCTTCGAGGACCAACTAGACGCCGAACGGAACCTATAACCCGAATTTCATCAATTTTTTTTTCATGGTAACTAAGAAAAGTGGCCCGTACGGCGTACGGCGGACAGACAGAAATATTTTTATTGCAGTTTTGGATTCTACATACCTTGAAACGTAAACCATCAAATTTTGAGGGGGGGTAAGAATTTTTTTTTTCATGCTCGATTCCAATGGTTCATTATTGAAAATAATAAACCAAAATCACATGATCGGTAGGTAATTACCAATATTGTGATTTTTTCAAAAGAAGGTCAGTACCTATTGGTAGCTTTGGAACATAACTATTAGGTATATTCCTACTAGATGCCCCTGTTACTAATATTTTTTTATTACCTTGATTTCTAATTTATCCATGTGGTTATAATTTGTTATTAACTGCTACGAACTCTTTACACAATCATTTTGTACGTAGGTATTAATTTCATATAATTACCTACGTAATATATAAACTGTTATGAGTAGATTCCTTGTTCCTTCTGAATGGCCTTTCCTCTTGACTACGATTTCAGGCCTGGTATCAAAAACCAGTTCAAGATTTGCTCTACTAGGTAGGTAGATCCTTCCTTCTTCATTGATATTATTTTTATCATGTTAAGTACCTACCTACCTTTGAATATCAAATATTCGTATGATACTGATAATAAATTGATAAGATACCTACCTAACCTTCTTCCTCCTACTGTTAGTACCTAAATTGAATAATTTGAAATAGATTTTTTCTTTCGTCTTCCTTCTAGTAATACGTGGGCCGGTACTTGTCTATCTATGAAGGTATCATAACAATTATATGTCAAATGGGAAATTCAAGGAGTTGTACTAATCGTTTGCCTCCCCCTTTTTTGCTTCGAACTCTCGTCTTCAATTAATACTTCTCACATTTTTCAATCTGACCACTCTAAGGGGGTGGGGGGGGGGGGGGTAAGAGTTTAAAGATTATCCTAGTTTTGGGTAATTTTTGCGCACTTTAAATGCTCTAATTTAAGAACGGATTTAGATATCTAAAATCCGATTTCACCATCGTGTTCAGCGTGCAAAAACCTTTAAAATGAGGGGTCACTTGTTAGAAAATAACATTTTGGGGATTTTTGGGTAATTTCTGCGCACTTTAAATGCTCTAATTTGAGAACGGATCAAGATATCTAAAATCCGATTCCACCATCGTGTTCAGCGTGCAAAAACCTTTAAAATGAGGGGTCACTTGTTGGAAAATAACATTTTGGGGATTTTTGGGTAATTTTTGCGCACTTTAAATGCGCCAAAACCCTCCTTAGAGTAGGCCAATTTCGCCCATCTTCGAACTTAGCCTTTCGATTGCCAAGATAGATTTTTTGTGCAAATTTGAGCTGTTTATCTCAATTCTATCGAGAGTTATCGTCTGGAGTGACACATATATATATAAATATAAGTAGTATACCAAAGCCAATCCTGGCTCACCGACTTAGATCCCTGATGTTTTCATTTTCACTTGAATCTCTGATGTTTTTATTTTCACTTAGATCTCTGATGTTTTTATTTTCACTTAGATCTCTGATGTTTTTGTTTTCACTTAAATCTCTGATGTTTTTATTTTCACTTAAAATCTCTGATGTTTTTATTTTCACTTGAATCTCTGATGTTTTCATTTAGTAACTTTTTTTTGAAATATTTTTTATCAGAAACTCTAGTGAAAACTCTAAAAAGTCACTGGTTCTGATTTTTTGTTTTCACTAGAAAAAATAAAAAAATTAAAATGACGTCACGCTAAAAATATTTTTGAATCGTCTTAAATTAAAATGATATCGTCTTAAATTAAAATGATATCGTCTTAAATTAAAAAAAACGAGACGCTAGATCTCTTCTGAATTTGGGAATCCCAAACCATTAGAGGTTGGGTCCCACCAATAAGAATTCAATGGGTGGATAAAAAAAAAAAAAAAATACACTGCCAAGGTGATGGCACAGGAGCTTCCTCGTC
Source organism: Leptopterna dolabrata (assembly GCA_954871275.1). Classification (NCBI taxonomy): domain Eukaryota; kingdom Metazoa; phylum Arthropoda; class Insecta; order Hemiptera; family Miridae; genus Leptopterna; species Leptopterna dolabrata. The sequence goes on along the minus strand of OX940988.1, from coordinate 9,851,885 downwards.
ACAATCAGAGTGACCCATTATAAAATAGAACAGACTCGGAAGCAAAATAACATAACATTACATTACATTACATAACATTACATAACGTTAAATATACATATTACATAACATTACATTACATAACATAACATTACATAACATTACATGAAATATACATATTATACATAACATGACTTCCATAATACATTACGTCCATTATACATAACTAGCCTGACCGCTCGCTTCGCTCGCTATCCGAGATTTGCTGTACGCAGTATCGTGGAACCAACAAACGACGGAAAAATCCCATAGCCTACCGGGTATTTGTGCCCAATTTTATCAAAATCCGTCAAGCCATTCAGGAGTCGACCATATTTCCGCTAAGGTCAGGGAATTAAAAATGCGCCTACGTTCAACTTGGGAGGCTACCGGATATTGGTGCCAAATTTGGTCGATATCCGTTGAGCAATTCGGGATTCGACCATGGAGGGGCCCATGGATGCGCTAAGGTCGGCCGCGGGGGTAGTCCGAAGGGTCGATCGTAGATAGAATTTCAAGTAGATTACGAATACGCGATAAAAAATAGGGGTTACCATTTCAATTAACGAAGTTGACCATGGTCGACCATAGTTCCGCTATGGTCAGGGAATTAAAAATGCGACGTTGCACAACTTGGGAGCCTACTGGATATTCGTGCCAAATTTGATCGATATCCGTCGAGCCGTTTGGCCGTGCATAGAAGGACAGACAGACAGACAGAGCGCATGCGCAGGGCGAACCGCTGGCTCTATCATTTTGAAATTTATATGGGACCTCAATGGGCCCTACCCGCTTAATCCCTGAGAATTACATTGAAATTGGGTGAAATCTCTGGTTACTACGGCTGTAACAAGGAAATTGAATCTATTTCACGCCAGCGCATGCGCAGAGCGCACCGAGGGTCCGATCATGCTGAAATTCATACTGGAACTCACTAGGCCTTGTCCAAACAACCCTTGAAAATTTGAGCGAAATTGAATCAAAATTGTGAAAGTTATGCGTGTTTGTTGAATTTAACGTTAGCGCATGCGCAGGGCGTACCGCTGGATCAATCATGTTGAAATTTGTATGGGACCTCAAGGGGCCTTATCCGCACCATCCCTCAAAATTTGAGCTGAATCAATTCAAAATCGTGGAAGTTATGGCTGTAACAAGGAAATGCGGACAGACTCACAGACTCACAGATTCACAGACTCACAGACTCACAGACCGACAGACACGGAACCAAATTTGTTCAGTAGGCTTTGAAACGCAAAATGCAAGTGAAAATTTTGATTTCTGAAGACAAAAATTTTTTGGCTCACGAAAGTGAACACAAGGCTTCCGCTGCTTCGCAGACTCGGAAGCAAAAAGGTGAGGGGTTAGTTAAAAGGATGATATGGGAGACAGGATAAATAGTATCCATACAAGAATAGACAAAAAGAAAAAGTGGGTGGATAAAAAAAAAATGAGGGGTTAGTTAAAAGAATCTCTTTTCTAATAAAAATGAATAAGGAACAGTTATTGAAAAAGGTTAATTTTGAAAGCTCCACAAATAAACTCTCTGAGTTGGAACGTGGAAAACCATACAAGGTTATAAGTTTTGAGTTCGTGAAAACGAAATACTCCCAGGAAAATTCAGAGAGTGTAATTGCCAACTTGGGAGAATTCAGAGTATTTTTACCTGAAAGATATGCACTCACTTTTGAAAAATCCGAACTCAAAGCTCTAGTTAAGCACGGTGTTTGTTTAGTGTACTATGGAATGGTTAAATCGAAAAATGGAAAAGACATGCATAACATCAAGTTTGTTTATTAGAGGTACACCTATAATTTTAAGAAAAAATCGTTTTAAGGGAAATTTTCCACTAAAACAATAATATTATACTAAGTTGTTTTCCAAGACAAAAGAAAAAAAAAGGTGGGCTTATGGTAGACACTCGAATAACGAGACGCTACAAAAAAAAAAAAATTTCTGAAAAAACCTGCTAGTTAAAAGAAATAGAACTGCAAGCGCTATCTACCGATTTCTCGACGAATCTGCATTATCATGAACCAGTTGCATCACCGATATGGGCCAAGGACAATAGGAAGAAGTGACCCGCTCTGCACGTTAGTTAAAAGGATCTCTACTATAATAAAAATTATAGTAGAGGAAACACACACATGTGAGCCGAGGAAAAGTGTACGATAAAGAAGGCACACACTTTTTACCACAAAACATCAGAACACCTTTTTTTTTTTACCACAAAACATCAGAACCAGTGACTTTTTCTTTTGGGGGGGTAAGTTAAAAGAATCTCTTTTCTAATAAAAATGAACAATATGAAAAAAAATTATATATCCTATAATAAAATGTACTATACGAAAAAACATTGTGAAAAGTGCGATGTTAACATCACCTATAAAAATTGGGCTAGACACCTAAAGTCTAAGCGCCATGGAAAAAACGACCCGGACCGGACAATGACTATCAGAATTAGAAAACCTAGAAAAGCGAAACCTGTATTTGTAAATCCGAGGAAATTGCACAAAGTATTCAATTTTAGTGAAAAAGTATTTGAAAAAAATATAGAACCGAGAACGGAAGTTGAAAAAAAGGAAACTGCTTTTGGATCTAAATTAGTGACTTACGATATTAAAAATACGAAAGGATTTAAAGATGCTTCCAATTTTCTTAACAGTATTAAAAAAATCGTAACAGGTTTACTCAACAGGGGACTTAGAAAAATGGAACTAAAAGCTAATGTAGTTTTAATCGCAGAATTTAAAAAAGGAACTAACGAAAATAACATGGAGTATCAGGAACTCAATTTCAAAACTAAAAACGTAATATTATTGCAGTCAGCAGAAGTTGCAAACTGTTACGAGAAAATGAAACAGAAAATTCTAAATGAAATGGAATCGTTCGAAATAAAAGGATCTCAATGGCAACTTCATAAGATCAAGCATTTGAAACTGTACGTTAACAAGTACACTCCTTTGAAAGGATCATCTTTCATCACACTCCCACCTTTTATACAAAGTAAGAAAGCAATTATAAATGTGAAAAATGACGATAATAAATGTTTCCTTTGGTCTGTTCTTTCAGCTTTACATCCAGCTGATAAAAATTCTGATAGAATAGGAAAGTACATAACATGGGAACATGAGTTTGACGAAGCGTTGAAAGATATCAGTTTTCCTATGAAACTTACAGACGTAAAAAAGTTTGAGAAAAGAACTGGGATTTCCATTAATGTTTACTGTCTGAATGAAAGAAATACTATAGTACCCTTGGAAATAACGAAAGATGAAAAGGAAAGGCACATTGACTTGTTGTACTTGAAAAACGAGGAAACTGATCATTACTGTTGGATCAAGGATCTTTGGAAACTGGTTGGCCATAGTCAGTTATCAAAGAATGGTCACAAACGATTTTTATGTAAAATGTGTTTGAATAGCTTTGGAACTCAGGTCAAATTAAACGAGCATAAAGAATATTGCGGAGCTCATAAAGCTGTTAAAGTAGAATTACCAGAACCTTATGATAATCTTTTACAATTTGAAAATTATAGACACTCTTTAAAAGTTCCATTCGTTATCTACTCGGACTTTGAATGTATGCTGAGGAAAATCTCTACTTGTCAACCTGATGAAACTGAGACGTTCACTAATAAGATACAGAAACACGAAGCTAGCAGTTTTTCATATTATATAAAGTATTCCAACGGATATTATAAACCTCCAGTCGAATATTCCGGTCAAGATTCTCCAAAGGTTTTCTATCAGAAACTGAAAGAGGATGTTTTACACATTGCTAAGGAATACTATGATAAGGTAGTACCAATGAAACCCTTGACGAGTGAACAACATACAGACTTTGCTAATGCTAAATATTGCCGCATTTGTGAAAGAAAATTTAACGAACTTCCACCTATAATTGAAAATAAACTTGATGTACTGAGAAAAACAATTCAACACTTTATTGATAAAAAATATGACAATCAAGCAGATATATATATTGAAGAATTAGGATTTGAAGTCAAATATACCTGATAATTGTATAAAAGTAAAAGATCATGACCATTTGTCAGGGGAATTTAGAGGTGTTGCTCATTCTCTGTGTAATTTGGAATATCAGTGTCCCAGGTTTGTACCAGTATTTTTCCACAATCTCGCTGGTTATGACGCTCATCTGTTCATAAAGGAGTTTGGAGAAGACGATGGAGAAATACGATTAATTCCAAACACCGAGGAAAAGTACATTTCATTTTCAAAGATTTTCAGGTACGACTCTGGAAAATTGGATAAGAAAGGAAACCCGGTAATGAATAAAATTGAAATAAGGTTCATCGACTCTTTCAAATTTCAAGCAAGCTCTTTGGAAAAACTAGTAGGAAATTTAACGAAAGATCAGTTTAAAGAATTAGAAAAACATTTCAGCCCGGAACAATCAGAACTTTTGAAAAGAAAACTAGCTTACCCCTATGAGTACATGGATTGTTTAGAAAAGTACGATGAAACATCTCTACGTCCTATTGAAAAATTTTACAGCACACTAAATAAACAAAACGTAGAAGTATCCGAGTATAGAAATGCGCAAGAAGTTTGGGAAAAATTCAACGTAAAAAACATGTGGGAATTCACGGCGCATTACAACAAATGTGATGTCTTACTCCTGACAGATGTAATGGAAAATTTCAGAGATATAGCCCTGGAGTATTACAAATTAGATCCAGTTTGGTATTACACAACTCCTGGTCTGGCATGGGATGGTATGTTGAAAATGACAAAAGTTAAATTGGAACTGCCGACTGATTACGATAAAATTCTAATGACGGAAAAAGGAATTCGCGGTGGAATATCACAATGTAGTAACAGACACGCGAAAGCAAACAACAAGTACATGGTTGATAAATATGACCCAACTAAACCTTCCAACTATATAATGTACCTTGACGCAAACAACTTGTACGGATGGGCTATGTCTCAGTACATGCCATACGGAGGTTTTAAATGGGTAGAGAACTTGGAAAATTTAGATGTTGAAAATATAAGTGATGAGTCTCCTAAAGGTTATTTTCTGGAAGTTGATTTAGAATATCCCAAGGAACTGCACAATTTACATTCAGATCTACCACTTGCATCGGAAAACAGAATTGGAAATGTGAAATTGCCTAAACTGATGACGACTTTGTACGACAAAGATAAATACGTTTTGCACTACAGGGATTTGAAACAGTGTCTGAGCATGGGAATGAAACTAAAGAAAGTACATAGAGCACTGGAGTTTGATCAATCGGATTGGATGAAAGTCTACATTGACTTCAACACGGAACTGAGAAAGGAAGCGAAAAATGATTTTGAAAAGGATTTTTTCAAATTGATGATCAACAGTCCATTCGGAAAAACAATGGAGAATATTAGGAATAGAGTCGATATCAAATTGTGTTCAAATGGAAAGAAACTGGAATCGTTGATAGCAAAACCCACTTTTGATCGTAGAACGATATTCACGGAAAACTTAGCAGCAGTTCACATGAAAAAGACCAAAATTGTTTTCAATAAACCCATCTACATTGGCATGAGCATTCTGGAAATTTCTAAAACTCTAATGTACGACTTTTATTATAACACAATTAAAAAACAATACGGAGAAAATGTTAAATTAATGTAATGTGACACGGACAGTCTGATCATGGATATCAAGACTGAAGACTTTTACTCGGATATTAAAAACAACATGATTGATCAGTTTGATACGTCCGATTATCCGAAAGAAAATGTATATGGAATTCCGCAGGTGAATAAGAAAGTACCAGGAAAATTCAAAGATGAAATGAACGGAAAAGTAATGGTGGAATTCGTTGGACTGAGATCGAAACAGTATGCTCATAAAACGTTCGAGAATCAAAAAGAAACAAAGAAAGCGAAAGGAATCAAGAAAAACGTTGTTGAAAAGGACATTAGGTTCGAGGACTTCAAGGATTGTCTGTTGAACAAGAAACCGATCTACAGGAAACAAATGATGTTCAGAACAGAAAAGCATGATATCTACACCATTGAACAGAACAAGAAAGCGCTCAGTGCCTATGATGATAAAAGGCATATTCTGGAAAATGGTATAGATACTCTTGCTTGGGGACATCATAAAATTGGAATAGAAAAAGAAAATTTCGTAGATCATTTGAAGGAACTAACCAAAAAGAACATGGAAAATGAAAAAGACGAGTAGGTAGGAAATGGAATTATAGGTAAGGTAGTTAAAAGAATAATTTTTATAATAAAATATAAGATGGAAACTTGGAATGACAAATTTAGTGAGTTGATGAAAGAGCGAATCATATTATTTAAACTGTTTATTGCATTTTTAAAAAAGCTTGATGCTGGACAGCTAAGATGTAAGGTGACAAGAAATATGGGGAACCACATAGATAACTTACGGAGATTGTGGAGGGAAAGTACTATACGATCATCTTATCATCATGAATATTATTCAAATATGGAATGTCACCATGCGTACTTGAAATATTTACGGGATAAGGAATGGCAAAATTATGTTAATTATTTCCAAGATTGGAGAAAAAGGATGATGAGTCTTGGTGACGAATGTACTTCAATAATGATGAATGATTTATTTTTAAAACCCAATTACTAAAGGGGGGGGCGTCGAATCGACGCCCCCCCATTAAGGCAAATACAAGTCAAGTAGATTTAAAAACTTAAAATTTAAAACCCAATTTATTAAAGGTGGCGTCGAATCGACGCCACCTTTAAAATGCAATAAAAACGATATGAAGTTAATTTTTATTAACGAAGCTATGAAGAAAGTTAAGTAGCTAATATACAAATGTATCAGGCTTAATTATTTTAACTGAATATCGGTTAAAATAAACCTCTTTTATTTAAGTAATTTTCTAAGTTATACATAAGTTAAAGGACATAAAAATATAATAGAATGATAAACAATACAGAAAAACTTGTAAAAGAATTTAATTTTAACGGATTTAAAATAGTTCCGTACCTAGATGCTAACAACAATCCGTGGTTTAAAGGAAAAAAAATTGCTGAAATTTTGGAATATAAAGATACAAAACAAGCTATAAGAAAACGTTTGTTTAATTATTAATTTTTAATAAAAAACGTTTTAATGGAAAATTTCCATTAAAACAACAATATTATACTAAGTTTAAGAATTCAATTTCCCTCTACATGTTTTTAAAACAGTTTCATAATCTTTTCCGTTTGAAAGTTCTTTTAACACTATCAAAGACAGATGACCGCAAATCGGAGGATCGTTATACTTTTGAATTTGTTCGGAATTGTAAAAAATATTTTTATTTTCCAAGTATTTTACCAACTCTTTAGGAGGTGGTGCGTTTCCATAGGAATCGAAATAATACTTTTCTTTTTCGGATTTTTTAAAATAACAAGTCCAGTGACTACCATTTTGATTAGAATTTTCCAAATTAATAATTCCGCATTCAACGGGTTTAGACCGATTAGGAAGTTCGTCCTTCATGAAAACACCTCGGAAATGTTTTATTTTAAAATTTTTCGCATAACGATTTAAATCTAAATTACTCAGAGGTTGGTAGTTTTCCGTTTTTTTCATTTTTTTAAACCGGACCCAATACTTAAACTTTTTTGCATTTTGAGCTAGTTTTTCCATCTCGAGATTATGACGTTTTATTTCCGCTTCTTCAGCAGCTTTATGTTTCGAGTCTATTACTGAATTTGCTACTGCTGCACCTCCACCTAATAACGCTCCAGGTGCTCCTATTCCTGCAAATATCAGTGGTAGGAATCCACCCGTGTGATTCAAATGTAGTTGTTCATAATCCAAAGTTAACGTAATTCCTTTCTTTTTTTCTTTAGCTTTTTCAAATGCTTTTGATTGAGTTTCCCACAGACTGATTTTATGTTTTCCGTTTCCTGAAATTTGTTTCGCTGTCAAAAGAATTGTAACAGATCTGCGCTTTTTGTAAGCGGTTCGCAATTTGGTTAATTGATTTTCGGTTAAATCTATATTTTTCGTAATCATAGTTATTTATTATATGAAAATTTTTTGAAACACCTAGGCGTTAAAACAATCGTTCAAGCGTTCAACCGTCAATCGCTTAGGCGTTAAAACAATCGTTCAAGCGTTCAACCGTCAATCGCTTAGGCGTTCAAACGATCGTTCAAGCGTTCAATCGTTAATCGCTTAGGTGTTAAAACAACCGTTCAAGCGTTCAATCGTTAATCGCTTAGGCGTTAAAACAACCGTTCAAGCGTTTCTTGAATAAACTGACGATGGAAAAAAAATTATGTTTTACTATAATAAAAGAAATGCCTACTGAAAAACATTTAGAAAAACATTTAGAAAAACTTTTGTTGAAAAAATATAACGAACATAAAAAAAATATTGAAACTGATGATTCAGAAACTGGTGATCAAACTGATGATTCAGAATTAGAACCAGAAAATCGAATTTTAATGAGAAAACCCAAAAAAGAAATGACTGTCAAGGAAGCGAACAAAATTCGAAAACTAGAACAAGAGTTGAGACGTGATTTCCGAGAAGCTAGAGTAGATAAGTTGAACGAAAGAGAAACTCAAGAAAAGATGTTTGCGCCCATCACAGAAAAATTAGTTGAAGTAAAAAATGCTGTGAAACAAGCTGACGAAGACATCAAGAAATTGGAGCTTGTTCCTTACATGCAAGCTCCTATGACGAGTAGTTCTCCCGTCAAGAAAAGTAAACTGGTAACTTTCGGACCTACTAATACTTTTGATATTAATCCAACGGAAGGAGCTTCTGATACGACGTCAGATGAGACCGTAGTAAACACAAGAAATAGTTTATCAAACATCGTGGATATGGTAGATCGGAATGAAACCCCATCGAATAGTGTTGGTCCGAAAGGAATTGGTTCGATTGCTAGACTTTACATCAGACAGGATGATAAACAATTTGGTATATGGGGAGAAGAGGACAAAATTTTCATCGGAGACCAACAAATTCAAGTAAACGGAGATGCAATCGTTATTCAAAAAGAAACGTACAAAGGAACGCACGGATTATGGCGTTTGTTAACTGATCCTCTGGGACCTGATCCTAATAAATACACTCAAGAGGATTTGAAAGTTTACAAGAAAATTCTCATTCAAACGAATTCTTTATACCAAAAGAATGATCCAACTACGGGATTACCAAAGTCAAGTAAGGGGAAAAAGTACAGAGAGTTGATTGCTCCTATTTGGAAGGAATTGAAGGCAGGTAAATCAGGATCTGGAGTGATCGAGTATACAGAAAATCCTGTAGAATTTAAATACATTGACAACCTTCAACAGTTGCAACAGCGATTGTATTATTTGTACGCTCAAGAACAATTGGGAAACAACAATTTTCACAACGAAAAACTAGAAATTGTAAAGTTCGTGATTGATCAGTTGGAAAAGAAAATTGATAGCGAAGAAGGAATAGAATATTTGATAAGAATCGTAAATTGTTTGCCTAAAGGTATTGTTAGGAATGCACCTGAAGATTTCAACAAGACAGAGGATGAAACGTCTGAACACACAAAAGATGAACAGGATCAGGAAGTAGTTGATGAAAATTCTGAGGATGAGATACTGAAAGAAAATTTTGTTGAAATACCTGTGAGAAAAATAAATAGTAGAACGAATTATGGGTTCAAAGTTCGTTATTAATTTCTATCTAGGAGCTTCAGAGCAGAGTTTAAAAGTATTCTAGATAAATATGTGTAAAAAATAGGTTTTAAGTCAGTTTTTATAGGGATTCCCTATAAAAAACACAATGTATAATTATTGTAAGTCTAAGTTTTGGAAAAGGTGAGGGTGCCTGCCATAAGCCCACCTTTTTTTCTTTTGTCTTGGAAAACAACTTAGTATAATATTATTGTTTTAGTGGAAAATTTCCCTTAAAACGATTTTTTCTTAAAATTATAGGTGTACCTCTAATAAACAAACTTGATGTTATGCATGTCTTTTCCATTTTTCGATTTAACCATTCCATAGTACACTAAACAAACACCGTGCTTAACTAGAGCTTTGAGTTCGGATTTTTCAAAAGTGAGTGCATATCTATCAGGTAAAAATACTCTGAATTCTCCCAAGTTGGCAATTACACTCTCTGAATTTTCCTGGGAGTATTTCGTTTTCACGAACTCAAAACTTATAACCTTGTATGGTTTTCCACGTTCCAACTCAGAGAGTTTATTTGTGGAGCTTTCAAAATTAACCTTTTTCAATAACTGTTCCTTATTCATTTTTATTAGAAAAGAGATTCTTTTAACTAACCCCTCATTTTTTTTTTATCCACCCACTTTTTCTTTTTGTCTATTCTTGTATGGATACTATTTATCCTGTCTCCCATATCATCCTTTTAACTAACCCCTCACCTTTTTTTTTTTTTTATCCACCCATTGAATTCTTATTGGTGGGACCCAACCTCTAATGGTTTGGGATTCCCAAATTCAGAAGAGATCTAGCGTCTCGTTTTTTTAAATTTAAGACGATATCATTTTAATTTAAGACGATTCAAAAATATTTTTAGTGTGACGTCATTTTAATTTTTTTATTTTTTCTAGTGAAAACATCAGAGAGAGCTAAATTTCGAAAATATCGACCCCTAAATAGTCCTAATTTTGCATTTTAAGTGAAAATAAAAACATCAGAGATTTAAGTGAAAACAAAAACATCAGAGATCTAAGTGAAAATAAAAACATCAGAGATCTAAGTGAAAATAAAAACATCAGAGATTCAAGTGAAAATGAAAACATCAGGGATCTAAGTCGGTGAGCCAGGATTGGCTTTGGTATACTACTAATATATATATACATATAAAAAAGTGTTAAATTTCAGGAATCGTTTTAGAATGGTCTGAAACGGATTTCTATGAAGAAAATTTCCAAAAATTTATATTATTTAAATTTCGAAGCCATTGCAAAAATTCGCTAAAAAGAAATGGCAGTCCTCCGACCCACAAGAAGTTTTCATCACAGATTTTTAACTAAGTACGATTCATCAGAATCATCAGGTTCAGCTAATGAGCCATGCTGAAAGTAATATAGAACATGCCTAGCCGTATATTTTATATCTAAGAGATGACCAGTCAGGATGATTCAATATTCCCATGTTCATTCTCTTTTCACAAACCGAACAGACTGTAAAATAAGTTGATCTGCGTAGTGCATGCACAAATTTTACGTCAAATATTTGAAATTTAAATTTTTCCATATACTCTCACGCAGTAAAGGAGACGTAAAGATATTTCTAATTTATGCAATAAACAGTACCTACCTAGTCCAGTAAGGTATCAACGAGCATCATTAAACACCAATTTGAGGTGATACGAATTAGGTAGATCACTCCGTTTTGTACATAGGAACTCAATCAATGACACTGCGGATACATCAGTGTATCCGCAAGTTCGGTTTCACATCAATTTACACAACACCTGGAATAACTGGGCTCCTTTTTTTGTAGATCTAAAGGTCTTTTATCCTTAAACACTAAATTGGACAAATCAGGATTATATACAGTCGAAATAGCGGAGAACTGAACTGTGATTTCCATTGCATAGGTCAAAGAGGAGAAGTAATAAAAGCGGGAACAAAGAACATGAAACGGATTCGAAATTGGAGCGCGTTTCCAAAAGAATTCACTGAACATCTCATTAAGTACTACCATACAACCCTTTGCAATATATCTCAACGTAAAAGTACTTCATATTAAACCAAAGGCAGTGAAAACGAGGTAGTGAGATGTAGACAGAATATATATATATATGAGCTGAGCAACGGAAGTTCAAACAGTAACAGAAACGGGCGCCATTGCCTCAATAGTTGAGTATAATCTTCACATCCTATCACACATTTCAAGAACATCTGCAGATTCTATAATACAGAACTTAGATACAATACAATAATGGTACTGTGCTCTCAATAATTTATTAGATATGTGAAAGCCCAAACTTGCTGAACTGTGTTGAATAAAATTGAATAGGTCCTTAGCGAATGTAACAAGAATAAATAAATATGTAGGTAATAAGTGGACTGTGGACCGATATAAGAGGTGCAATTCTTGAAGTGGCAAGAAATGCAAGACCACAAATGAGGAATGGTTCGCTCATCCAAGAAAAGAAGAAAGGCAAAATTGGATACAACGACATACCAGATGGACATGCGAAGCTTACAACACAAGCCGTAGATTAGCCAACTATGCCTGCCGCTCAAAGAAAAGAGAACGGGAGAACCAAATGTTCCAGCATGGAATCCTTGAATGAAGCAAATGAGTCAAGGCAGTTTTACCACACCTCATCGACCTAAGGAAAATAAAGAATTATGCTTCGGAATTATAGCGTGTATTTTTACAGCAGGTTCTCAAAGTGACCTCCTTGTTGACGACACATGCGAGTCCGTCGCAACACAGTTGAGGTAGCGTCTCGAATCTCGTGATGAGGTTTAGATTTGGTATCAGTTAGGCAGGTAGGTACCACCTATTTCAAGAGATCGGGAGAACAGTTTTAATTACCTACGTTGGAGAGGCTCGGGAGTGTCATCATTTGATTCAGCGTAAAAAAAAACCACAGTCATGCAGCATGGCTATAAGAGCGAATTTTCGAAGAAATAACTGATTTTATGTAAAATGTGATGTTTGGGATATCCCATTCAAATATGGGGAATCTTAAACTTATTGGGTAATTATAGGTATTCAAGTATGTACGTATACTGTAGTATTGGTACTACAATATACGTACAGTTACTTATCCAACATACGTACAGTACGTATGTTACGTATCCAATACAAAGTAGGTATTGGATACGTAACAAATTTTTTGTTCCATTTTTTGCCGAGTAACACCTCGGTTTGTAGATTTTCCAACGCTGAACACGATGGTGAAGTCGGAATTGCGATATCCCATTCCGTTATCAGATTAGAGCAGACGAACCAGGAAGAACATCTCAAGAAATAACCACGTTCCTTCATCTTCAAAGTGCTCCAGTTTGAGAACGGAATGAGATATCGCAATTCTGATTTCACCATCGCGTTCAGCGTACAAAAACCTTTAAAATGAGGTGTCACTTGTCAGACTGCTTCATTTTGGGAATTTATGGGTAATTTTTCCCCCCTAAAACTCCCCAAAATTCCCCCTTAGAGTGACCCGATTCTGCCCATCTACGAACTTAGCCTGTCGATTGCCAAGACAGATTTTTCGTGCAAATTTGAACTTTTTATCTCAATTCTTTCGAGAGTTATCGTCTGGAATGACACATACACATATAAATTAATTGCTATGCAATTTTAACGCCGGGGGTCATGTGAAAAAAATGTCCTGTCACAATATCCTGTCACAAAAACGCGTCACGCAAAGAGGAATGTGATGAAGATGAGCACAAAGAGGAATGTGATAAAGATGAGCACAAAGAGGAATGTGATAAAGATGAGCACAAAGAGGAACGTGATAAAGATGAGCACAAAGAGGAATGTGATAAAGATGAGCACAAAGAGGAATGTGATAAAGAATTACCAACGTTATCTTTGTTACCTATGAATAACTAGTTACCTACATTTCATGGTAACGGGCGCCGCTTGGCTTTTTTAATGTGTTTCTATGGAAATTGGCCCCGTATTGGCAACGGCTCGTTTGAATTTGGTATCTGCAATTTTATAATTACGTATGGAACGTTTATCGTACCCTTCGACACAGGTAAGTTGTTCGTTGGAAATAGTTTGTAACATCCGTAAAATTCGTTTGCGTCTACTAACTGGCACAATATACGCGATGTCAGATGTTCGTTTGAGACGATAGCTGTGAGGGCAACCCTTTTCGTCGAAGTGAGACGCACGTACGTTCCGAGACGTGTTATTGCCATTGCGTGTTCGAGCACATTCGGCGTATATAACGCGATTTCTTTGTTTTGTGTGGACATACGCGTTAAGCATCGTTACGGAATAATACACTCGACGTTCCAATAACGTACGTACAATTGAGTTGCCACTAGATATATTCGTAGTGTTCTATCGTCCTAGCAGGAGACATAGTTCCAACTTCTACACAGCGGACACTTATAATGGATACATGCCCAGGTCCAGATTGTCCACCCACTACCAGTAATGGTAAATGCAAGTTACATTCAAATACTAAAACTGAAGCCGAAAGAGCGAAAGAGTATCGAATGCGTAAAAATGCTAATAAACCCGCACGAATACAAAAAACTGACGCGGAGCGTCAACACAATTGTCGACAACGAAAACGACAACTGAATGCTAATAAACCCGAACGAATACAAAAAACTGACGCGGAGCGTCAACACAATTGTCGACAACGAAAACGACAACTGAACGCCGATAATGACGATATAAAGAAAAAACGAAAGATTGAAGCCGAGCGTAAACGCGAATACCGTAAACGAAAATTACAACTCGCCAACGACGAGCCACCGACGAATAAACAGCTTACATTCGATGCGACAATTGACGTTTTATCCGATACAGTCCAAACCATTTACAAATTGGCCAATGACGAGTTTCACAAACGATTCACGACCAACAAATTCGGACACGCTTGCGATGTTTGCGATCGTCTGTGGTTCGAACGAGATTTGAAATCGTTGGGTCCCAAAACGTATTCGATTCTAACGAAAGAGTTTCCGGGCGAAGACGTTACGTCGTTTCGCGCTTGTACAACGTGTTATCTATCGTTGTACGATAATCGCGTACCGATAATGTCTCGTTCGAACGGTTTCCGATATCCCGAAATACCGTCTCATTTACCGCCGTTGGATTGCATGACCGAACGATTGGTGTCGCCGAGATTACCCTTTTTACAAATACGTCGCGTACGATTTCATTTCGGCAGTAAACAACTACTAGGTCAAATAATAAACGTGCCCGTCGACATCGACAGTATGGTATCAGCGTTACCGCGTTCCGTCGACGACGACTACGCCATTAACGTGCACATAAAAAAGCATCAAATGTACAAGACGAAAGCGTTCGAAGGATACGTGAAAAAAGGAGTCGTGAAATTGTGGTTGGAACATTTATTGACGAAACCGCTATAAAAAAATATAACCGTCGACGAAACGTTCTTCGATAAAAATAAGAAAAAAATAAAAGGGAGCGCTCTCCAATTGGAGGCGTTGCCCGATATCGACGATGCGGGCGAAAATATGGCGTGTCAACAGCGTACGATGCTTTGGAGCGAAGACAAATGTCTGTCTTTAGCGCCGGGTTACAATAAACGGCCCGTTGGTTTGGCCATAGACGAGTTCGCCGAGGAGCTTTCTTTCCCGGGAATCTATCTCGGCGAACCGCGTCGCTTTAAAAACGACGTCAAAGTAACGCCGTACGTGATGGCAACCAGCGAAGTTCGACGCAAAGACAGACGAGGCGCGACGCCAGAACACGTACTGTACATGGCGGCTAAAATCATGAAATTGCGAGTTACGGCATCCTTGTACGCAACGTTCAAAGGAGTGTTGAGCGACTCGGGTAACGTTACACGAAAAATGATCGAAGACGAAGAATATTTAGAAAGGTGTTTGGATACCAATCTGTCGTTTTTGAAATCCATCCCGAATTCCGTTCATTATTGGGCGTACCGTAAAAAGGATTTGTTCGCGATGATTCGTCAACTCGGTCGACCAACGTTGTTCTTTACGTTGAGCGCGTGCGAATCGTCTTGGCCCGACCTCGTTAAAATTCTGTATCGACTGAAGCACGGAGCCGATTTTAACGGCGACGATATTGTCGACGAATTAAACAGTTTGGCGCGATGTACGCTAGTCAACGACGATCCGGTGACTTGTTGCGCGTATTTCGATAAATTGGTACACGCGATTCTCGCCATTCTTCAATCGTCGACGTGTTCGCCGTTCAGATGTTATCGCATCGTCGACTATTTTAAAAGAATAGAATTTCAACATCGCGGAAGTCCGCATGCTCACATCTTACTTTGGTTGCAAAACGATCCGCGCGAACAGGTCGGAGAAGATATGCCGGAAACGGTAAAATTAATCGACGAATTGATCGGCGTGGACGTCCAACGGTGGCTCCGCGAGCGCGATCGTAAACTTCAAATCCATCGACACACGTTTACTTGTTACAAAAAGACCAAAGGCAAAGAAATATGTCGTTTCGGCATTCCATTTTGGCCGATGAACGAAACGCGCGTATTGTTACCGATGAATAAAGAGGATAGTCGAAAGGAAACGTTATTGGCGAAATACAAATCGATGAAAGAAGATCTGGAAAACCGGTGGAATACGTTCGCGTCGCTCGAAGACTTTTTAGACGCGCATCGAGTCGGAAGGTACGACAATTATTTGAACGTTTTGCGCGCCGGAATACATAGACCGATGGTACTCTTAAAACGACGCATCGACCAAGCGTGGAATAATCCGATGAATCCGTGGGTCGCGTCGATTTTACGCTCGAACATGGACATTCAATTCATTCTCGACGAATACTCGTGCGCGACGTACATCGCCGACTACGTAAATAAAGCGGAACGAGGGTTGAGTTCCCTGCACAAAGATCTAATCAAATTGAGGCAAGATTATCCGGATCAAGATTTTATGGATTCCATGCGCGAACTCGGTACGCGAACGTTAAACGCCATCGAAATGAGCAGTCAAGAAGCGGTGTGGTTTCTTATGCGGTTGCGTATGTCGGAATCGAGTCGAAAAATCGTTTACGTGCCTACCGTCATGCCGCACGATCGTCAAAGAGCTTTGAAAACGCGCAAGCAAATGGACGACGAACTGTTGGACGAAGAAGCGACGAACGTATGGAAAGATTGCGTCTTTGACCGCTACGCGGTTAGACCGGAAAACATGAACGACGTATGTCTAGCTGATTTCGTTACGTCTTATTACACGAAAAAAGATGGGACTTACGCGCGAAGAGAAACGCCTAAAATTTTGAGATATCGACGTTATCCGATGGAACAACTCGACGATTACAAACGAGAAATGACGTTGTTGTATTGGCCGTTTAGAAACGAAGGAGCCGACGTTCTCGACGAACAAAAATATCTACGCATTTACGACGATAACAAGCGACGATACTGGAAAACCGACGACGATACGAAGCCGATATCGATATCGACTTGACGATGGACAAATGTCGACGCTTGTACGCCGATGAACTCGGCAGTGAACACAATAACGACGAAACAACCAAACGTATGCGAATCGAAGAAGAGAAGGATATGGCCGCTCAATTGGCGCGGGCCGATATCGAAGACATTCGTAAATTCGCGTTAGAGAAAACAGCGATCGTCAAACGACGCGAAGGTCTGTTGTCGCCCGAGGAATATTGCGAATTAATGCGATCCGGCAACGAACGCCAATTGGATCTCGTAGAAGAATTCATTCATCGAAAGTGGCCAGGCGGAAACGAAGACCCGATTCAAATCTTCTTCACCGGTCCGGACGGTAGCGGCAAAACGTTCACTATGAAATTAATAATGGAAACGTGTAATCGGTACACGACCGGTGTCGCCAGTTACAATTCTTACGTTGCTACAGCGTCGACTGGAATGGCGGCTAGTGCGATTGGCGGAGTAACCATTCATTCGGCGTTTCGAATCGGTCAAGCTGGAGCTGCTAACGATAAAGCTCTTTCGAAAGAGTCGCTGAATTCGTTGCGCGTCGTTTACCGAGACATCGACACAATTTTCGTCGACGAAGTGAGCATGATCGGGGCGGATTTGTTAGGCCGAATTCATAGTCGGCTGGAACAAATTACGTGTAATTTCGATAGACCGTTCGGTGGGATGAACGTTGTTATGTGCGGCGATTTACGACAACTACCGCCGGTTCGACAAACGGCAATTTACAAACGATCGAAGTTGTCGTTGAACAACGAAGCGTTGTGGCGTTCTCTCGAATATTATCCGTTAACGCAGGTAATGCGCCAATCGGACTTAGCGTTTTCGGTCGCGCTTACAAAAATCGGTAACGGAGACAAATTGACCGAAAACGAAAAACGTCTAATTGAAAGTCGGTTCGTTAATAAATCGCAGTTGGCGAATAATTCGGCCATTCGACTGTTTTTCAAGACGGAGGACGTAAACGAATTTAATAAAACCGCGTTCGACGGCCCTACGACAATTAGACACGTTGCTTTAGACGAATACAATGGCCACAAAACTGCTTCTCAACTACAAAGCGCTAAAAATAAAATCGATAAAATGAAACTAGACGATACGGGAAGTTTACCGAGAGAAATCATGTTATGCGTCGACAAACCGTACATGATAAGATGTAATGTAGATGTTGCGGATGGATTAGTAAACGGTGCAGTCGGGATTTTAAAATTTGTCGAACGTTCTGAAGATGATAACGTCGTTCGGTTGTGGTTACAGTTTCCTAGAGGAACGAAAACTGGTCGACTCGCTAGAAATAAATGGTCCGTGTATGTTCGCGAACGTTCACATTTACGAAGACAGTGGGTACCGATAGCTCGTCGTTCTGCGCATATAAATCTGAGGAGCGACGAACGATGTCGTAGAACTCAATTTCCTTTGGTCGAGGCGAGTGCTATAACGGTTCACAAATCGCAAGGCGCTACCTACGACGAAGTTGTTTATGATTACGACAAAAAACACGACCAACAACTCGTGTACGTAGCTTTATCGAGAGCAACTTCGATCGGTGGACTCTACATTTCGAACAACTTAGAAGATAAGAAGTTCTACCACGCCAAAGGAAGAGTTAATTCGGAACTAAAAAATGAATATAAACGACTGGACAACAAACAATTGAAGGTAATCTCCGACGAATGCAGAGAATTTTTAAAAGCAGCGAGACCGACCGATCTATCTTTATTAACGTTCAACGTTCAAAGTCTCAAAGCTCACGTCGACGATTTACACGCAAGACCGTTATTACTGAGCGCGCATATAATGGCTCTGACGGAAACCTGGTTACCCAACGACGAGCGAATCGAATTGAAAGGATACCGATGCATCACGCAATTCAAACGCGACCGAGTTAGAGCCGGAGGAGTAGCCATGTTCGAAAAAGACGATTGTATGTTGTTTTCTACTCCTCACATTTTAATGAAGTTCGACAAACAACTTCTCGGATTAAAATTAGGAAGAAGTATCGCTGTCAGTGAAGAATGTGGTGACATTTGCGCTGTGGAAAGTACCATCAACGGACAAACATGTATGTTAGTGACTACATATATTTCTCCGGGATCTTCTATGGATAATATAGAATTCTTCTTTCTGGTTAATTTGCTAATGTACACACCAAAAGCGGCACAAATGTTTGAACAAATCGCTAAACGAGGCTACGATAAAATTCCGATCATATTGTCAGGAGATTTCAATGTTGACATATCCAATCCGAAGCATCACCGTTTCATCGAGTTCATGAAAAATACTTTTGATTTAGAATTACATTCTAACCCGAACGTACCAACAACAAGAGGAGGATCGTGCATCGATGCGATATTTGCGCGACATATAGATAAAATAGACACCAAAAACTATGTCAGTTACTTTAGTTATCATAGACCAATGTTTTCAATAGCGACTAAAGAGCAAAAAGCTTTGTTGTTACCTCCTTCAGAAATAAATGTGAATAAATAACGTTTAAACAGAATCGTTTTTTTTTTTTTTTGTTGGTGGTGTGGGGGGGGGGGGGGGGTAAATTGCATAGCAAATTCTCCTTTGTTATACGAAGTATAAGAACACATCCTTCGGGGGTGAGGAACGGCGAAGCCGTTCCGAGGGGGCGGAGCCCCCTTTGGGGGTCCAGGGGGCTTGCCCCCTGGCGAGGCCCGAGTTATATATATATATATATATACATATAATTTTTGGTGTCCTCCGGTAGTGAATTCAGGATGGTCTGAAACGGATTTTGGTATAAAAATCTTTCGGAAATTTGTGTTTTAAAAATTTTGGACCGAGAACAATAGCTTCCTTTTCTTCGAAAATTCGCTAATAATAGAATGCCGACCAGATACACCCCATACCTCTCCAAGTCCTGAAAATATCTTTATTCTTGCAAAACCCTCGATTTTGCTCAACAGTATCACGTTTTTCCTCATTCGAACGCCGTTTTCTCAAAATATTATGTAGATAAAAATAAATTTGAGCACACCGTTGAAAAGCTGTTGAATTGCAGAGGTTTTTTCCGAAGAGAGGAACGATTGGGTATGGGTAAAAATAGCGTTCAAAAATACTATAAAGTTCAACAAAAAAGTTGCAATTGACAAAATTTTCCGTTTGGCGTGATTTTTTACTCACTCAGCTCTCGTAAGAATTTTGATTAAGTATTGAGAAGAAAGAAAATTCAACGCTCTTTCTAATGGTATCCTCAAATTTGAATTTACGTCGTAACTTAAGGGAGTTACGGCCATTTTTATGACTCGAGGTCTAAAACACGAAAAAAAAAATTTTAAAGTGAAAAAGTCGGATTTGATGGGGGTTTCGGAAAAAAATGTTATAGCACAAAAGTTGTTGAAAATTACTGGTAGAATCGATCGCTGATTTTTGGATAATTAATTCTGTAACCCAACTGTTCATCTAGAATAGTTAGAAATGTAGTTTGTATGGTCCCTTATTTTGTAATTCACTCGTAGTTATGGGAATTTAAAGATAGGTAAATTTAAATTAAAGGTAGCTAATTGAATGGACCTAGTTCCGAGGTCGATGTGGCCGGTGTCACTCGGTGAATGGCATACAAAGCCGACGTTCACTTACATAAACAGCTGAAATATAATACGTAATTGGGAAACAATAAAAATCTGTAAAATGCTGGTGATCCCGTGATGGTGTAGAAGCCCTTATCAAAAAAGGAGAAGTTTAATAGAATTAAGACGTCGCCTACTAGTTTTATAGTTAATTCAGACCGGTTTCGTCTGACGAATCGTACAAATACTTTTTTCAGAGGACCGACGGATTCGTGAAGTCGTCCACAATATGTCATAGGTCAGTTATTTTTCACTTGATAAACGATCGCTACCACGAAATTTCCCTTCATCCATGGATCTCTTCTAGACAATCCCAGGCGAATTCGCGGTAAAAGCGTGAGATACGGAGAGGCAAGATACACAAGAGTTTGGAGTCAACCCCTCCCGATTACTCACCTTGGAATTATCTTCGAGGAGCTGTTTTTTATTGCCACGTAGCATCTTGGAGGTAGCATTACCAATTCACGTTCACGATGCGTCTGAAATGTTTCTGGTCCTTTATTTCCTATGGCGCCTAGTAGAACAATATGTAAACCACATCACTCAGCTTATTTCAGGAAAACCAAGATTACACGGTTGAGTCATATCGATATAACGTCGAAGGACTGTTTGATAGAGAAGTGGCTCACGTTTACTAGGAAACGAACTGAAGATGATGTAACAGGTATACATGAAAACCTCTGTTTAAACGAGTTCTGTCAATATGATAACATAAATCACATGGGCAAGGTTGTGCAAACTGACACAGCTTGTTCTTAGAGTCATGTCGAATTCGTACATGGACACCGGTTGAGGTCGGTTTTTCCGAGCATCCTAGTGTTTTTTAATAAAACGGTTCTCGTACTGTAACTGTTCTCGCGGATCATAATAGCATCCCGGAAATTGATTATTTACAAATACACAATCGAATATTCGATAAAATAAAATGAGTCACCACAGTAAGACAAGAGAAATGAAAATACCAACTATCTGAAATAACAATACGATTAGCTGAATATATAAGAGGTTGTTTAAACAAAAATAAAATTAGAACAACATTATTTTTAACTCCTGACCTTCAGGGATACACTTAGAAAAATATCTACTCGCAGTTATACAATTTCAATAAATTGCTGGTAGGGCATAACCGTGTTGTCATAACCGTTCAAATAATGTTGTTGTAATAATCCTCCGTTCTTTACCATCTTACAGAATGTACAAGCTCTCCACGTAGCTGTGACCAATTCGCCTCCGAAGGAAAAAACGCTGCAAATCCCTGCACAACGGTTTATTATTTTGTATAGAATACCCTTCTGTTACAGATCACAGCTCTATGTATAGATAACCCTTCTATATAATATGATATGTACTATTCTATACATATTATGTAGATCGCAGACCCTCCGTAGGTTGGTACCTAACCCCGTACTCGTTACTAGGTACCTACCTAAATCTCGAGTTAAATGTTGCTAAAATAATTCTGCCGATGACAAACAGTACCTAACAAAAAGAAACACACATAATGAAGTTCTGAAAAGAAATTGTTGATGAGGAGTGAAAAAAGTTGCAAAAGTACCTACCAACAAACGCCAGCCCCTTCTACGTAGATGGTATAATGAACCGTTGTGTAATAATTTACCGTTGAGTAATGATTTACCGTAGTAATAATTTACCCATCAATAATACTTCAACGTTTGTTCAAGTTTCACTACCTACCAACAAACTCCAAAAGAGCCATCATTTTTCAAATGAAATAATATCACAGAACAACCAACTCGACTTCATACTCCGCCAATATAATCAGGTGATCCCTAGCAATGATTCTATCTCCGCCAAATTTCCTATTGTGTGCATGTGGGCGCGTCTCTGGTTACGAGATTTGGTTTGAATTGTATACAATTTCATTCACACTGGAGTCGAAAATGCCTGTCGGTGCAAACTTCGGGGCCTTCTGTGAACGAACGGCTGGACGTACGATGCTCCGGATGGTCTTAAAAAACTCGCAAGTTCAAGAACTATTTAAAACCGTAAAAATATTCACGTATAAAAATGGTATAGACGTTTTGAAAATTTCAACCCCTATTTTGAACCCCTTAGAGATGACTCACAGTAACGTCGAGCTTCGAGGACCAACTAGACGCCGAACGGAACCTATAACCCGAATTTCATCAATTTTTTTTCATGGTAACTAAGAAAAGTGGCCCGTACGGCGTACGGCGTACGGCGTACCCCGTACGGCGGACAGACAGAAATATTTTTATTGCAGTTTTGGATTCTACATACCTTGAAACGTAAACCATCAAATTTTGAGGGGGGGTAAGCATTTTTTTTTTTTCATGCTCGATTCCAATGGTTCATTATTGAAAATAATAAACCAAAAAGATGCACCATCAACTAGATCAGTGAATATTCACAAACGTGTTTTCAAACCAACCAACAAGTAGAAGGTTACATGAAGGCCGATTTTCAATTATTTTAATAGGTTTAGTTCTGATTGCTTTTTGATTATAACCTCACGTTTTAGCGGTGCATCAGTAGTGTAATAATTAATTGAATGAAAAAATCACCCCTTAAGCAGTACGAACTAAATCGCTCGTGATGAAATTGTGGAAACCCATTTCAAAGAAAAATTGGGTTATTGAATAGTTGTCTATTTCCACTAATACACGAAAAAACGCGAAAAATACACTGTTATAACGGTTTTGGTGATTCAACCATCGTCATTAACACACAATAGCTGAAGGCACACTGGAGATAGGTGACCTTATAAATAGTCCCAGAAGTGAAAGGTGGTCGATTGGGATTAGTTGTGAAGATGAATGGAGAAGGACACAAAGTGAAGGGGGTCGATTCTGATTGGCCCTGGAAGTGAATGCCAAAAACTGAAAGGAAGGTACGGCGAAGCTGTCACACAAATGAACGCAATAATGGAGAAAAACTTAAAGGAATTAAATGATTCAAATATATCCAACATGCTCCCTTTAGGGCAGAAATGAAGATACTTAACCTTTTGAGGACGAAAGAGGTGAGCCTGAAAAACAGTTGGAGGACGAGAGCATCGGTACGATGCTTCAGGTGAAACAACCTACAGGACGAAACAGTTTTGAAAAACTCCCTGAGGACGAGAGCATCATACCGATGCTGAACAGAAAACCCCCGAATGGACGAAAGCATCGTAGTGATGCTGATTCATTTTTTCTCATTTTGACTTTACTCTAATTTATTTTCGACTCCTTGAATGCACGATAATTTACTTCAGATAATGATAAATCCGGTTGAACAATTTTCACACTCCAATAGACCCAATAACTCCCGCTTCAGGTGTTCAAAGTTAAGCTGTTACTGTGTTTATTTGAAGAATCAAACAGCGACCAATGAATGAGCCTTTGTAAAATGAAATTCGTTAATAATTATGTTGTTCCACGCAATACACATTCGGGACTACAACTCTTCGTGCAGGATCTGCAGTTTGCCGAATCAGCGGAAAACTACACGATTTTATTGCAAGACCTGCCCAGGGAACCCTGCTCTGCACCCAGGACTTCAAAGAAAAACGGAGTCACAGTTATTGTTTGTTACTGACGATGGTGTGATCACCGAAACCGGTATAAAGTGTTTTTCGCGTTTTTTAGTGTATTAGTGGAAATAGACTATTTTTTCATTTCAATAACTCCGTTTTTCTTTGAAATGGGTTTCCACGATTTCGTCGCGAGTGAATTAGTTCGTACCCAGGACTTGATTTGAGAGGTTTCATTACCTACTCCAGGAGATTTACGAAATTAAAAAATTTAAAAAAATTTTTGCCATGTTCCTAAACTTTCATTAAATCATTTTAAATAGTTCAATAATCAAATCATCAAATCATCAAATTCTTATTAGCAGAAAAGAAGATAGTGAAAATGTTGCTTCTGAACAACGTCACTTTTATACAAAGAATATTAACAAACTGTCTATCTGTAAGATCAAAATTGAAGCTATGACTGGATTCATTCAAGTGATGTGCAAAGGCCGGATCACTGAAATCTTTCCTTTCCTTTTGAAATCATGTTCCTTTATCCTTTCTCTAAACTTCCTACCAGTTTGACCACAATATCTAAGTCCAAAAGAACACATTAATTTATACACACCGCTTTTATCTTGAACAACTTCAAGATAAAATGTATAAACACCACTTTTATCTTGGTTTATCCTCTGGCTTTGGTTGTATACGCACTTTCCATCCACCCATTGATGGATTTTTTCTCAAGGGAAATTCTTTTGGAGGGCCACGTCAAGTTTTTCTCATTAGTATGCAACAGACGTCACACTATTCGCCCCTCACCAGAGGAAAAGCGGCTATAAAAGGTCCGGTGGTTGAGGTCAAAGGACACTCAACTAACGGACCACAGTCAGAAATGAAATC
This sequence comes from Leptopterna dolabrata, assembly GCA_954871275.1. Lineage (NCBI taxonomy): Eukaryota > Metazoa > Arthropoda > Insecta > Hemiptera > Miridae > Leptopterna > Leptopterna dolabrata. Next base: position 9,826,805 of record OX940988.1, on the reverse strand, counting down.
GGCACCCGCAGTTCTTCTGGTGATGGTGGTGATGGCCCTCCTAGTCATCTCTCAGGGGTACAGGCAGTTCGCGCCCAACTGCCCTGAACTATGCGTCGGACGAGGATGCAACCCAGAGCCAGAAGGTAGACATTACCATAGATTAACTAAAATTGACGCTACCTATCTCAACTGCAACTAAAACGTATGCCACCTGTTCTGTGGATTTACTTCATGATTTGCCTACTTACTTGGAGGCACCTTTTGTACATATCCGAATTCACTATTTCCTTTGCTATTGGCGTTCGTGGATACTTTCTGTACGAATTTGATCCGGAAGTTCATCTGTGCACCATGCAAGCCATTGACGTGAATATTCAACAGCAAATCTGCAGTCAAAAATCGCTTGAAATTGGCAAATTTCTGGAATTTTTTGTGAAACTGCTTATAATTGGTTAAAATTGCTCAAATAATTGGTGAAAAAATAAGAAAATCGTTAAACGCTGGTACATTATCAATGGATCCTAAGCAGTATCACCTACTTACAGAGCATGCTTCAATCAGGAATCGATTTCTGTCCTTCTTAATTGTGATACAGCAAAATATGAAATCGTAAGCTTTGCTTTTTTATTTCTTGGCACTATCGTGTTCCTCTCTATTTATCTCTATCGATTTGAGGTGCTCATATCTGACTGTTTCATCCGCAGAGTGCGGAGTGCTTGGGGACGAAGTGATATGCGGGCAACGCGTCTGCTACAAGGGGCCAGGCGAACTGTGCGGAGCGCCCTACAACAAGCACGGCCTCTGTGCTCCCAGCCTGAGATGCGAGCTAGGCAAGTAGACTTGCAAACAGCGTGAAAATCCGTAGGAAATGAGTTTTATACAGTATGCACACCAAATTCGGTAGACCCATGGTCACGACTTATTACTTAGTACCTAATATCTATGGTGAATATTCACAGTATTCTTCCAAACACCCTCAATTCAATGCCGGGTGATATTATTTACGTGATGTAAGGAAATAAAATTATAGAGCGTGGGTGTTCATGAAGACACGGTACCATAACAGTGCTTAGCAAATTCACAATTCCACGAGCCGGTGAAGTACGATTATGTAATAAAACGTCCAACACAGCCCTGGGCTTTACTTAGCATGAATACTAAACTGAATACTAAACCCAGACGCCATAAATCCAGAAACTATTGTACGGTAATCGTAAGATTATGGTACCTACCTGATATAAATCAACTCAAATCACCATTTTAGCAGTGTTAAGTAGTCTGAGGAGTCGACATGTGAGAACGCGAGTGCATCGAAATGAAAACTAACGTATTTGCCGTGTAAGGGCACAAACTAATTAGCAGTACATACACCTAAATGAACAATACATAAATCTACTCATTTACCTATTTCAGATAACGTAACAGTTCGTGGTCATCAAAATTAAAGTTGTAATAACTTTGAAAACGTTTCAACACGTTATGTCAAGATATTTTGGACTAAATCGCGTTTAGTAGAAAACTGAAAAGAGAGGTTCAACAGAACTGCACTGGTTTGATCAGAGAAGTCTCACACGCGGAATAGCGATGCAACTCCAGAACTACTGGGAACTCTATGAATAATGCCAACAGACAAACATAACAATGTTGAGAGTGAGGGTATATTGACACTATCTTCTACATTGATCCTAAGATATCTATAAACATGAATTTACTTTTTGGAAAACTCCCCCTCATCTTTATTAATTCAGTGTTCCTTTGAATACAGTAAAATAAATTAGCGAAACTTTGGGTAGATTGCTAGATTTTCGATAGATTTTTAACAATAACGTGGACGTTGATGGTGGTGTGGGTTTTAGTATTGAACCAGTGGATTTTAATGTTAAATATGGCGTTTTAACTGGGGAAGTATTGATGCCGGTTGTAACAAATGGAAGAGACACGACTGTTTCTTAACAATCGACAGTTTCAATTCATATTCGAAGTCCTCTTCGCCTTGTGAGCACTTCTCGATTTCTGAGCTTTTTTTTCTCTTTCCAGTACAAAATAATTTTGTACCAATTTAAATGTTGTAGGCAAGTGCAAGGGATGCGTTTGGGTGAACAACGAGAAGAACTGCAGCCAGTGGGACCATCACTTCACTGAAAGCCTCATCAACAGACTCAATCGCTACAGAACCTATTGAAAACTACTGAACGAGCTCTCGTCAACTGAAAAATCATCCACGTAATGTATCTTCAAGAATAGATGTTGTTGTTGGAAAAAAAGAGGAAAATTAAATGATGTCCTTATTCTTGATTATGGATATGTGTTTGTATTTTACCCTCCCGAGAATTATTCTCTCGCAATAAAATTGCAATAGAATAGAATTTAGGAGCAATAGGAATCACAGTATCACCTCGAGCTTGACGGATGCTGCCAAACTGTTATCATCTGGTTCAACAATAGGAACATAAGAACAGATGGTTTGATTCACCGCAACAGACCTTTTTTGTCTCAAGGCAAAAAGGAAATTCGAATGTTGATTCCAGTGGGATCAATGGCGTTTTAAATTTTGCAAACTGCAAATCGTCATGTTGAAGAAAAGTAAAATTGAAATTAGTGAAATATTCATGCCTATTAGGGTGGTCACATGGCAATAGGCAAAATTTTTTTAAAAGAAAATCACTTCTGGCAACCCCCTAAAAGGTGCCATTTGACTAGAAAATGAGATTCGCAAAGTTTTAGGTCGATCGGATAACGTTAACCCGTGCCGCATTGAGGTTGAAGATCAGAAAAACCCACTTTGTTTCATAAAAATACTCTGTTTTCCCTCATAACATAGTAACCATTTGTCCTAGAGACTTGAAATTGGTCTCATTTTATTTAAAATGTTAGGTATCTTCTTCAACTTTTACTTCCATAATTTTTTCGCTACATCCTGTAGATTTTATGTTATTCAGCTTTTCCCATCTCAAAACGTGGTCCGTTTCAGCAAATATGCCTTTTTACGCATACCCCTAAAAACCACACTCCAGTCAATGAAATCGACCTCCAGGCGATTTGACACTTCTTTATCACTCTGGTTTATTGAAAATGAGTATGTTTCAGGTATAAATGTAAAGGTTGAGGCTGTAATAAGGGGGGGGGGGGGATCTAGGTAATGAAGGGTATTTAGACCGGTGAAAGGTAAGGAAGTGTGACCTTTAGCTTTGTATTCGCTGTTATCTGTTATCTCTATTACTGTGAATCATCACTACTACTGTGAAAATTGTCTTTATTATTAGATAGGTGCAGAATTTCTGATAGAGATGCTGTAAGGATAATATTAGCTTCAGCTGAGGCACTAGGCCATGACGTACAACAATTAACCGCGAGCAGAAGTGTAGTTCGACTACGGCGACAACAATTTAGAACGAAGAGGGCTAAACTTATAAAAGACAGATTCAAAAATAATTCAGAATTAGAAAGTGCCGTAGTGCACTGGGATGGGGAATTGCTACCAGATATCTTGAAAAACGAAAACGTAGAAAGAGTAGCGATCTTGATTAGTTGTGGAGATGAGGAACAGTTGATCGGAGTTCCTCAACTCGAAAATAGTACTGGACTCTTGCAAGCCCAGGCGGTATTTGAAGCCATTCAAGAGTGGGGTGCAGCAGACAAAATTCAAGCAATGTGCTTTGACACCACAGCTGCAAATACTGGTCGGGTTAGGGGGGCTTGTGTTTTGCTGGAGCAATTATTGCAAAAAGAATTTTTGTACTTAGCATGCCGTCATCATATTTTGGAAATTATTTTGAAAGCGTGTTTGATAGCAAGATAGGCTCAACCACTGGTTCTGAACCTAGCGTTTTCAAAAAATTTCAAGTTGGGTGGCCTAAGTTCGACCAAACTAAATACAAAACTAGTCTACATGATGATAATACGAGTATTAGATGCAAAATCAGTAACATTAATCAAGTTTCACTTTTTTTAATGGAACATTTGGAAACCCTGCAGCCCAGAGAGGATTACAAAGAGTTTCTTCAACTTTGTTTAGTGTTTATAGGGCTTCCTCCCCAAAACTTTTCTTTTAAAGCACCTGGTGCAATTCATCACGCCAGGTGGATGGCCAAAGCAATTTACTGCCACAAAATTTATCTTTTTAGAGATCAATTGTTATTAACTCAAAAAGAAATGAAAGGAATAGAAGAAATTTGTGTTTTTATAATAAATATTTACGCCAAGGAATGGTTCAATGCCCCCAAACCTGCTTTGGCCCCTAAACAAGATCTGGAAATGTTGAAAGCATTAGTAGAGTGTAGGAAAATTGACACAGAAATAGCAGATAAGGCTTTGTCAAAATTTGTAAACCATCTGTGGTACCTCAAATCAGAGAAAATAGCGTTCTCGTTTTTCGACCACACTTTAGACGACAACATTAAAAAAATTATGGCCATGAAATTATTTTCCCTAGGTGAACCCGATAGTGAAATTGATGGTAGGGATAGAAAAGCGATTTTAGATTTTGCACATGTAGAGCAAATTTTGGATAAGCAACTTGATTTTTTTGTCACCTCTCAAACCTTGAATTTTTTCAAGCGGTTTTCTAAATTCAGTGGTGTTGGAATAGATATATTGTGTTGTAAAATACGTTCCAGGCTATTATTTTCTATACAAAAAACTTTCAATTTGTATTATTAAAACACTTTTTACATAATTTTTATTGTTTTTTGTGCATTTCATAGCACCCACCAACCACCCATCTCCCCCCTACCCCCTCCATATATTATATATTAGATTCAAATGTATCAATTTTCAATATACCAGAGTGATAAAGAAGTATCAAATTGCCTAGAGGTCGATTTCATTGACTGGAGTGTGGTTTTGAGGGGTATGCGTAAAAAGGCACATTTGCTGAAACGGACCACGTTTTGAGATGGGAAAAGCTGAATAACATAAAATCTATAGGATCTAGCGAAAAAATTATTGGAGTAAAAGTTGAAGAAGATAACATTTCAAATAAAATAAGACCAATTTCAAGTCTCTAGGACAAATGGTTACTATGTTATGAGGAAATAAATAATATTTTTATGAAAAAAAAGTGAGTTTTTCTAAACTTCAACCTCGATGCGGCACGGGTTAATGTTATCCGATCGACCTAAAACTTTGGGAATCTCATTTTCTAGTCAAATGGCACCTTTTAGGGGGTTGCCACTATTGAATTTCGAAAGTTGACTTTTTGTGACCACCACACGTTTTGGAGTGTGAAATATATTCTGACGTTTTCGTTGAATAAAGTCGACATATCAAATGAATAGGTAAGTACTAATAGTTCCAGTAGTGCATTTTACCGAACATTCACTCCATTGGAGCCTGTGGGATGTAAGAAATACTGTTTATTATACACCGAAAAAAAGGATAAAATATGATTAAGGGTAAAAACTAAGTGGAATATGGCATTTGCGTTAACAAGAATCAATGGATTATGGAGTTCGGGAACAGTGATGATGTAATAAATAACTGACCGAAAAATAGCGCACAATGCGAAAAATCTATCAGCGAACTCTATCAGTTCTATCAGTGAAGGTCGTTGTCGATGTCCGCAGTTCATTGACAACAGTTCTTTGATGTTGTTGCATGTTGCAATACACACTGTAATATATTGTTCAACAATCTTAAGGAACGATTCTCCACCAACAAATATCACTTCTGAATCTTCAGTTCCTTCCTGAGAATTCTTGGGTTCCGCAATGTCTCTTGGTAATCGTGGATGTTCAATTAGGTATTGAAATTTTTCTATGGGCATATCCATTTATACATGCCCATAGATTTGATGAAATCACTTCTGCTATACTTGAAACTATCGCAAACCGCAGGTGCCGAAAAAATAAAGCCACACTGCTGAGAAATCGTGTAACACGTTGGGTCGCTACCGAACCGGTGGAATTATTATCGGTTCATCTCATGAGTGAAAGTAAACAAGTGGAACTGCAACGAATTAAATCACTCGCGTAGAAACGGAGTTATTGAAAAGTTGTCTATTTCCACTAATACACGAAAAAACGCGAAAAATGCACTGTTATACAGGTTTCGGTGATCAAACTTATCTTTCGCCTTCTGGTTTATTATTTTCAATAACGAACCTTTGGAATCGAGCATGAAAAAATTTCTTTCAACCCCCCCTCAAAATTTGATGGTTTACGTTCAAGGTATGTAGATTCCCAAAACGCAATAAAAAACGCTGCAAATCCCTGCACAATGGTTTAATATTTTGTACAGAATACCCTTCTGTTACAGATCACAGCTCTCTGTATAGCTAACCCGTCTTTATAATGTACTATTCTATACATATTATGTAGATCGCAGAACCTCCGTAGGTTGGCAGTTAACCCCGTACTCGTTACAGGGTACCTACCTAAATCACGAGTTAAATGTTGCTAAAATATTCTGCCGATGACAAACAGTACCCAAAATGGCGGAAAGGAACGCAAATAATGAAGTTCCGAAGGAAAATTGTTGATGTGGAGTGAAATAGATGCCCCTTCTGCATGGATCACTGTTTTCTGTGGTCAATACCTACCCTCGTGGTCAAGTATAATGAACCGTTGTGTGGAATAATTTACCCTTGTGTAATAATTTAACCACCAGCAATACTTCAACGTTTGTTCAAGTTTCACAAGTACCTGGCAACAAAATCCAATAGTCCACCACTTATCAAATGAAATAATATCGCAGAACAACCAACTCGACTTCGTACAGTCATCCTTGATTATAATCAGGTGCTCCCTAGTGATGATATCCGGGCCGGATTTATACCGTTTGATTCACGATCGTGTTGACGAAGCTTTTTGGTGCACACGAACGGCTAGACGTAAAATGCTCGGGGTGGTCTCAAAAAGTTGTTTAGCTCAAGACAAATTTAATAACTTGAAAAAACCATACCCTTCTATAGAAAGGTATCGAGCTACGGCGCTCTGAAAATGTCAACCCCTATTTTGAACCCCTTAGAGATGACTGACAGTACCGTCGAGCTTCGAGGACCAACTAGACCCCGAACGGAACCTATATCCGAATTTCATCAATTTTTTTTCATGGTAACTAAGAAAAGTGGCCAGTACGGCGTACGGCGGACAAACAGAAATATTTTTATTGCATTTTCGGATTCTACATACTGTAAGATCCCAGTTTGGCACTGATTACCAGACGAAAAGAGTAAAAATAAGGAGGAAGAAGCTACGGAAAAATCGCATAAAACCCGATAGAACAATACGATCGGGGTCAGTCGTCGAAAATCCGCGGAGGTGTGTGCTGTTGGAAGTGAAAGGCCCGGCCCACCGTTGCCGCCTTTCCTCACGCTGTCCAGTCTTGGAGCTAGCCAGCCGAGACGTACTTCCCGGAGAGGACAACTACCAGGGAGTCTCTACGGAAAAGGTCGGATCCACCCTTAATTTAACCCGCCAAATGCAATCGGTCGCGAGCGCGAATTGCGGGCACCGAAGAAAATTAATTTCTAGAAGTGATAAGGCTGGAGAGTACTACTTATAGGATAAGAACAAAATTGTATCAATAAAAGTCCTCAGTGAGATCTATCCTTTTAATTTATTCCTATAGACACCGGAGTAGAAACCTCAAGCATTATACCCAATGCGGACAATTGGTGGAGGCGCCGGGATTGTACTGTCTTTCGGTTTCTCTTGTTTGACTCTTGAGTTGTATCAGTTTATCAATTTGCTGTTCTATGTTGATGAGTTCTAGGGTCATTTTTGAATTGCTGGTAGCATCCTCCTGTTTGTCTTGGTTGGATTGCAGGTAATCTCCTGCCAGACTTTCACCCTGGTATCCTTCATTATCGTCACACCAAGGGGTAACTGGTTGGGACTGACTGTTGGATTTATTCATCGCATTCCTACTATAGTCATAGCGATTTGTGTTAGTTGTCTGCTGACAGTCATAACTGTCTGAAATAGGGTTTGTAATAGGTTGTATGATTCCATAAATATAGATTATCGTTGGTCTTGTAATGAGCCTATGATACTGCTTCTTTGGATACGTTGTATGATTGTAGTTTTCGTGATAGTAATGGTGATTCGAGTAGTTGTGGGAGTCGTTTGGATTTTTCCTGTGAATTTGAGGTTGGTTGGTAGACAATAATTGTATTGATTGTTCTAAATTTTTCTCCTCCTCTTGTAGTTCATTAAGTTGTTTCTGTTGATCCTCTCTCATTTTTATGAAGTGCATTGTGAGATCTGCTCGTGTCAGATTTTCCATGACCTCTTGTACGGTTTCTTTTTGCTCGTGGCTGCAATCATTTCCAAATATTCCGGATGAATTGATGTTAAAAATATGTGTATAATTTCTACGTCTGCCGTGATTTTAGCTTCAAAGCACTTGTCTACTGTGTTCATGACAAAGTCTCGAAGTCGTTCGTTTTCCGTCATTCTACTTGAGTATAATTCATTTCGTAGTCTGATTGATCGGTGAATTGTCTTTTAAACTGGTCTTTCCATTGCTGCCAATCTCTCGGTCTCTCTAGGCTGCTGTCTAACCTGTTGTAATAGTTGAGGGCCCTGTCATTTAGGAAAAGTGGGAAGTATTTCTCGCGCGACTCCTGGATCCATTTGTTGACGTCTCCTACGCGGTCGTAATGTGTTAAAAAGTGCTCAACATTTTCGTTCTGGTTTCCATTGAAGTATTTCGGCAATAATTTAGGCTTTATTTCTAATATTGCTTCGTTGGTCTCCTCTCTTGTCTCAGTGCGTAACGTCTTTATTTCATACAGTAAAGTTCTGATTTCGTCTATCCCCCTGGTGTCCTCCAGGCCAATCCTTTGTGGATCGCTGTTTGGCGGTTGAATACTACATTGTGTTGACACATCGTTTACTTATGTTGTACACTACTCGTGTTTGTATTTGTGCGTGATCGGCGCAAAATGTCGATAGTTTTTTCCAAATGATTCTTTTCACGTTGTAAATTTATGTATTTCTCTTCTAACGAGTGTAATGATTTTAGCTGAGTCAGAAGTTCTAACCGTTGGGAATTCGCCTCATTGAACTTCTGTCTCAAACTGTTTTCATTCTGTTGCGCTAATTCATCTTGTTCGTTCAGGCATGATTCAAGCTGTGCATTGTTCTTTTCAATTTTTCAGAGATTTCTGCGATCTGATGTTTCAAATATTCATCTTCTGGTCGGTCCTTTAGCTCGCTAATATAGTTGTCAGTGAGTTTTTCCACTCTTGAAGGATTTCAGGGCATATCTTTGTTAATGTTCCCGCTACATCTGGTTCTACTGTATGGCATACTTATTGAAGTTCAAATCTTAATGCTGCAGCTTTTTCAGCCACACTCTGATGAAGGTCCCCAAGCGGTAAGCCATTCATTGTTCTGATTTAGAGGATTCCTATGTCGATTTCAATACACCATATCATTACATTTAGAATTTATCTTGGACTCAGTTTTGGTTGTCAGTTTTTCTTCGTATCAAATTGAAAAAAAGTGGTTATTTTTCGTATGTACGCTTTTCGTCTGAAGTGAGAGGTTCTCCTATGATTATGTAGTCATTTTATCTCACATCCTTTTAATTGACTTCGGATATTTTAGATTTCAATCGGTTCCACCTATACTTGTAGCAATCTTTTGATGTTGATTGTGGTAATTATTTAGCCAAAACATTTTTGATAGTTCTTGTTGTGGGTAGATACCACAGTATCTACCTAATTTATTTCCCTTAGCTAGTCTGCTTTCCGTTTTGTATAAGCCCTTTAATGTAGGGGGGTTTTTCATTAAATTTGCAAACAGTCATGACTCATATTCCTCATTCCATATACACATCATTATTCCTTATAATGATAACTCAATTATTTTTCCTTCTAGTTTGAACTTCGTTTCTTCAACAAAAAATAGTGTTTTTTTTTTAAATATTTTTAATTTTTAAATATATGATACAGTGGGGATAATTTCTCTATGTATCGAGGTGCAAGTGTTGATTGGTCACACTTCTCTGTGTGAAGATAGTTATTCGTGTATAGTTATTCATAGATAGGCGTGGCATAGTTGTTCATAATCCATAAGGCATAACATATACATATCCCTATTAACACACATTATAATGATTCTTATAAATAATACCTAACATCTGGGAAGGGTTAGATTGGGACTGGTGGAAATAATACTTCCTAGCATGTTACTGGATGGATTGGTATGCTGTTGGATTAGACTTTCAATAAGAAGCGTATTCTTTATTTTCGGTCAATTACTCTTTTTAAATAATGTTATTTCAACAAAATGGTTCCAGTTGTGTTGTTACTTATTACAAGCCCTGTAGGTAGGTTGGTCGAAAAACGCAACTGATAATAATAATTCTATATCATTCCTTTGTAATAATTCCTTGCAGTGGAACAAGCGGTTTGTCATTTCGCGTATTCGAAAAATGTGGCTCTAAAAACAATTGAATAGGCGTGAGGCACGTCTTTAGTTTACTCAGTGAGCCTTTCCGGAAGAAATAGACGAATCAGGTTCCCGTCGTGAGAACTCTGTCTTAAGAAAATATTAGTAAGGACTCCAAAGAGGGGGCGACGGAAGACTGGGCATATTCACCATGACCGGAGGAAGATTCGGCAAAAGTCCGAGGGGTCATAATCTCGCCGGTCGTTATTAGTAAACAGTCCCTCGGGCCCAAGAGATAAGCGAGGTGTAACACTCGGCAAAGGCCAACAGGTACCTAGTCAGTCAGTACCCGTGAAGCGATGTCGCAGTGCAAAGCGGAAGTGTTTATTAGTGAACGTGGCTGCGTGATGTTGCTTATCGCTTCACCAACGAACGCGGAGCTTAAATTTAAATTTAAGAAAAATCGTGTGATGGCGAGTGGCGAAATTAGTTGGCGGTAAGTACCTACCTCCAATTGTAGTATTCATTATAAGGTGGTTGTCATCGTGTTGTGCTTGTGTGATTCGCGAATTTCCTAATTGTTTAGATGCAGCACTTCTCACTGCACCGCGTACCTCAGAACCGTTGGGCCCAACTACACCATCACAGGGGCGACGGAAGACTGGGCAAATATCCCATATGGGCATACCCTCCCACCATATGGGCATCACCATCTTCGGAGCTTAATTTGACAACAAACGCATGTGAATCGTTTCACTCCCATTTTGACTTCCCAACCGCCCACCCCAATATATTTTTGTTTACTAGGCAGCTACTCGATTTTCAGAAGGAAGTACAGATAAAAATAAATAGTTGTGCGACTAACCCTCACACAAAAAATGTCCACACAAGACAGAGGCAACTGTTCCTGGCTGCCCAGCTGGATAAGTACCTGACAGGTAGCATTACACCTTATGGCCTTGTGAGAGTTAGCCACCACTACGCCCCTCAGGCATAAACCGTATTATTATTATTATTACTATTAATAATAATTTCGACATTATCTAGTCATTTTGACGAATATTTCTCTCCTGACGAACATATACCATGTGATAAAATGTGATATAAACTTGTGATGAAAACAAATGTGATGAAAACTTCGTTTGCCCAGTTTTCTATTCTTAAATTCCCCTGCCACGGCTTGCGAAATAATGAGCCCTCGGATATTTGCCCAATCGTCATCCGCCCCAAAGAGGTTTAAGATCGCAATGTTATAATACCTCCTTGTTTCACTTCAATCACATAAATTAAATTTAGTTTCAATTCATATATTCGCATATATATTCACCTATCCATTTTATTATTATTATTTTATTTTATTTGATTAGTATTATTATTTTTTTAAAGAATTCAGTCAGATATAGGTAAATTTGTTTCAAGTGAAATAATTAATCAATTCAATTTAGTGAGCATTATCTACATTATTTTAAAAAATGGGTTTTTTAAAATTATTTTATATATTGGGGGGGGGGGGGGGGGTCTAAGGCGCCTCCACCAATTGTCCGTATGGGTATAATGCTTGAGGTTTCTACTCCGGTGTCTATAGGAATAAATTAAAAGGATAGATCTCACTGAGGACTTTTATTGATAAAATTTTGTTCTTATCCTATAGTACTCTCCAGCCTTATCACTTCTAGAAATTAATTTTCTTCGGTGCCCGCAATTCGCGCTCGCGACCGATTGCATTTGGCGGGTTAAATTAAGGGTGGATCTGACCTTTTCCGTAGAGACTCCCTGGTAGTTGTCCTCTCCGGGAAGTACGTCTCGGCTGGCTAGCTCCAAGACTGGACAGCGTGAGGAAAGGCGGCAACGGTGGGCCGGGCCTTTCACTTCCAACAGCAAAGCTCCGCGGATTTTCGACGACTGACCTCGATCGTATTGTTCTATCGGGTTTTATGCGAATTTCCGTAGCTTCTTCCTCTTGATTTTTACTCATTTCGTCTGGTAATCAGTGTACGAATCCTAGTGCCAAATTGGGATCTTACAGTATGTAGAATCCGAAAATGCGATCAAAATATTTCCGTTTGTCCACCGTACGCCGTACTGGCCACTTTTCTTAGTTATCATGAATAAAAATTGATGAAATTCGGATAAGAGGTTCCGTTCGGGGTTTAGTTCGTCCTCGATGATCGGCGTTACTGTCAGTCATCTCTAAGGGGTTCAAAATAGGGGTTGACATTTTCAGAACGCCGTAGCTCGATACCTTTCCATTGAAGGGTATGGTTTTTTCAAGTTATTAAATTTGTCTTGAGCTAAACAACTTTTTGAGACCACCCCGAGCATTTTACGTCCAGCCGTTCGTGTGGACCAAAAAGCTTCGTCAACACGATCGTGAATCAAACGGTATAAATCCGGCCCGGATATCATCACTAGGGAGCACCTGATTATAATCAAGGATGGCTGTAAGAAGTCGAGTTGGTTGTTCTGCGATATTACTTCATTTGATAAGTGGTGGACTATTGGATTTTGTTGATAGGTACTTGTGAAACTTGAACAAACGTTGAAGTATTATTGATGTGCAAGTTATTACACAACGGTTAATTGTACTTGACCAGTGGGTAGGTACTGACCACAGAAAACAGTGATCTATGCAGAAGGGGCATCTATTTCACTCCACATGAACAGTTTTCCTTCAGAACTTCATTATTTGCGTTTCTTTTTGCCGTTTTAGCTACTGTTTGTCATCGACTGTATTATTTTAGCAACACTTAACTCGTGATTTAGGTAGGTACCTAGTAACGAGTATGGGGTTAGGTACTAACCTACGGAGGGTCTGCGATTCACATAATTATTACACAACGGTAAATTATTACAAAACGGCAAATTATAACACAACGGTTCATCTACCAAGAAGGGGCTGGATTTTGTTGATCGGTACTTTTGCAACTTGAACAACCGTTGAAGTATTATTGATGGGCAAGTTATTACACAACGGTTCATTATATGTACTGACCACAGAAGACAGTGATCTACGCAGAAGGGGCATCTATTTCACTCCACATCAACGATTTTCCTTTAGAACTTCTTTATTTGCGTTTCTTTTTGCCGTTTTAGTTACTGTTTGTCATCGACAGAATTATTTTAGCAATATTTAACTTGTGATTTAGATAGGTACCTAGTAACGAGTACGGGGTTAGGTACTAACCTACGACGGGTCTGCGATCTACATAATATGTATGTACTAGTACATATTATATAGACGGGTTATCTATACAGAGAGCTAGGATCTGTAACAGAAGGGTATTCTGTACAAAATAATATACCGTTGTGCAGGGATTTGCAGCGTTTTTTTATTGCATTCTCGGATTCTACATACCTTGAAACGTAAACCATCAAATTTTGAGGGGGGTTAGAATTTTATTTATTTTTTTTCATGCTCGATTCCAATGGTTCATTATTGAAAATAACGAACCAAAAACGAAAAAAAAAACGCTGCAAAGTCCTTGTCACATGGGTTTATTATTCTATTGGACACACCTACAGAAATTTTGGCTGTTCATTTATTGTTTCCATGATGTGAAATAACTGAAATAGCTATTTCTGATGGTTTCCACCAATTTTGGCCCCCAAAAAACAAATTAGGTACCTACGCTCCTTTTTCTTTTTTTTTCAAATTGTTATCCTTGATAATTGGCAGTGCCATTTAATCGTCTTGATCCACGCGCTGAACTTCTTCTAGTGTTATTCTACAAATTCATGGTGATTTCAGACGATTTTCCAGGTTTTTGCCTCATAAAAAATCAATTTTGGCAGCTGAACCTTCGGTAGAACCTCAATTTTCCACTCTTTGGTCAAAATCGACTTCATATTCGGTCTTCTCGTCCCCAAAAACATGGAAAAAGATACCTCAAAAGCTCATTTTACTAACATGTTACTAAAACACAAAAAGTATCTATTTTTATCCACATTTTCACTCATAGCACCCCTGGTTATATTCCGATGGGGCTGCAAAGTTTTGGGACACAACTAGGGCCCAAATGGAGCCTGTGTGCGAAAGAACGACTTTTTTAGACCGAAAATGAAGCCGGTACACGTGATACGGCGGACGGCGGACGGACATTGCATTTTTGGAATCTACGCACCGTGAAACGGAAAAGAAAAAAGTTTGAGGGGGTGCTACTCAATTTTTTTGCTGACCGAATACATAGGTGTATTATTCACAGAATAATAAACCAAAACAATTAACGATGCGCGCACCACTCCTCTCGCGTTTACACTTTGCGAACCACCACCCACGAAACTCCTTTGATGCTCTCCACAAACCGACTGATGAGGCGCTCACCCTGAATCAGCCTCGCTAATCAAGATTCGGGGTCTGGAACCTTCTACACAGTGCGGGTCTCCGTCTAAACCGTCTAAAACCGCCCTTAGGCTGAGGTAATAAACTGAGGAATGTTGTAATTCATAATTTTACCTGTGAACCTATCTGTATTATGCAAAATGTGTAAATAAACGATTTATTGTTATTAAAAATCGTCATCAGTTCTTGGTTGGACCTGCGAAGAAAGGCAATCAATCTTCCTGAAGATCGAACCCCACCTTCGCCAGGGACTTCGTGAAAAGTTCGCAGCGCAGGTTGTTCAGAGAAACGCCCCTTTAGTTCGAGTACACTGAACTCAGTCTGTTTGTCCCACTGAAATCACTTGAGCACTGACTGGACTCTTCACGAAAAACTGCTGCAGCGAACTAAATCACTCGCGAAGAAATCGTGGAAACCCATTTCACAGACAAAACGGAGTTAAATAGTCTATTTCCACTAATACACGAAAAACGCGAAAAATACACTGTTATACCGGTTTAGGTGATTAAACCATAGTTAGTAACAAACAATAACCTAATAAGTTATTGTTTGTTACTGACGATGGTTTGATCACCTAAACCGGTATAACAGTGTATTTCTCGCGTTTTTTCGTGTATCAGTGGAAATAGACTAGTTTTCAATAACTCCGTTTTGGTTTATTATTTTCAATAATGAACCATTGGAATCGAGCATGGAAAAAAAAAATTCTAACCCCCCCTCAAAATTTGATGGTTTACGTTTCAAGGTATGTAGAACCGAAATTGCAATAAAAAAATTTCTGTCTGCCCGCCGTACTGGCCACTTTTCTTAGTTACCATGGAACAAAATGGATGAAATTCGGGTTATAGGTTCCGTTCGAGGTCTAGTTGGTCCTCGAAGCTCGGCGTTACTGTCAGTCATCTCTAAGGGGTTCAAAATAGGGGTTGACATTTTCAGAACGCCGTAGCTCGAAAACTTTCGATAGAAGGGTATGGTATTATTTCTTACGTTATTAAATATTTCTTCAGCTAAACAATTTTTTGAGACCACCCGGGGCATTGTACGTCCAGCCGTTTGTGTGCACCAAAAAGCTTCGTCAACACGATCGTGAATCAAACGGTATAAATCCGGCCCGGATTTCATCACTAGGGAGCACCGGATTTATAATCAAGGATGGCTGTATGAAGTCGAGTTGGTTGATCTGCGAAATTATTTCATTTGATAAGTGACGGACTATTGGATTTAGTTGGTAGGTACTTCTCAAACTTGAACAAACGTTGAAGTATTATTGATGGGTAAATTATTACACAACGCAAATTATTACACAACGGTAAATTATGACACAACGGTAAATTATTTCATAACGGTAAATTACCTATTACACAACGGTTCATCTACCAAGAAGGGGCTGGATTTTGTTGATCGGTACTTTTGCAACTTGAACAAACGTTGAAGTATTGTTGATGGGTAAATTATTACACAACGGCAAATTATTACTCAACGGTTCGTCTACCAAGAAGGGGCTGGATTTTGTTGATCGGTACTTTTGTAACTTGAACAAACGTTGAAGTATTGTTGATGGGTAAATTATTACACAACGGCAAATTATTACACAACGGTAAATTATTACCTACATAACGGTAAATTATTTCACAACTGTAAATTATTACACAACGGTAAATTATTACATAACGGTAAATTATTTCACAACTGCAAATTATTACAGAACGGTTCATCTACCAAGCAGGGGCTGGATTGATCGGTTCTTCTGCAACTTGAACAACCATTGAAGTATTATTGATGGGCAAGTTATTACACAACGGTTCATTACACTTGACCAGAGGGTAGGTACTGACCACAGAAAACAGTGATCTACGCAGAAGGGGCATCCATTTCACTCCACATCAACAATTTTCCATCAGAACTTCATTATTTGCGTTTCTTTTTGCCATCGACAGAATTATTTTAGCAACATTTAACTCGTGATTTATATAGGTACGGAATAGTACATATTATATTATATTACTATTCTATAGTAGCAGAGAGCTGTGATCTGTAACAGAAGGGTATTCTGTACAAAATAATAAACATTTGTGCAGGGATTTGCAGCGTTTTTTCTGTGAACTGCTGCAGCTTCTTCCAAATGAGGTCTGGCCCATTGAGAATAGAAGATAAATCGTCTTCTACTCTCACTGGGCTCGTCTCGAACGATGAAGGTGGGGCATCATGTATGAACGCCGCCAAGGTTCCACCATGCCCTGCTGTTCGGACGACGACGATCTGGATGAGGCAGATCCAGTCACTGAGGAGAAAATGGATGAAATGACGGACACCATGGCTACAGTGCCCTCCATCGAAGACCCCCAACCATCAACGTCCAAAAGACTACGCCTCCGTTGATTTCAATTAACTTACATTATATAATCATTGCTTACTTTATTACTAACTGAAATTAATTACTTTTTATTACCACTTAGTCATAATTTTATTACTATTTATTACTACTTAATAAATTATTTAATAAAAATAAAAATTACAAATAAAAACTACCTCTTTGTTAAAGTGGTCAGATGATAAGGAGGGTATATATTAAATTTGGCCCTGCAATGTTTTTTTTTTTGTGGCCATAATTACACATTCAAACCTAGTATTCAACTCAGAATGAGATGAGAAGCGATTTGGGGGCCACAGGCATCAGAATAGTCCAAACATGGGGAGTAGTAAAAAATTACGATACTGACCACTGCAAACAGTGATCTACGCAGAAGGGGCATCTATACAGGCACATAATAAACCTTTGTGTAATAATTTGCAGCGTTTTTATAATATCGAGTTTGTTGTGATACGAGGAGAACTTTTCGAGTCAGACGGTACCATATATTAATCTCCCTATCTTATCGCTCAGTACTATTGTTTTCGGCTATCTCACTCTTCTACGTGGAGCAGAGTGCCTCTTGCTCTGAACCTTTCCTACCGGCTGACCTTCAGTGTGGTGGGAAATGCGCCTATAAATACCATAACGCATGTTGTTCTCAGAGAATCATCGTTCAGCAAGATAAAATAATAATGAGAGACATGCAGACAGGCACCGAACCAACTTTGTTCAGAAAGCACCAAAACGTAAAACGCGAGTGGAAATTTTGATTTTGGGGCAAAAAAAGGTTTTCCTCTCACAAGTGATGACAAAGCTTCCGCTACTTTGGTAGACTGAAGCAAAATGTGGTTTAGTGCTAAATCATTTGGTTTTCCCATGACAAGTCATTTCATAATTTAGCTGTTCAATCCCTTCACAGTTAATAATTAACGACTCGGGCTCTTGCTGTTTTCCCCCTCCTTAGTTCATTTGGAGACGTTCAGTTCAAGTATAAAAAATAAACTTGATTATGTTTTGCCTATCTGAATTTCCCATTCATCCAAATCCCTTTCCTTATAGCAAGGTACTAGTTATCTTTCAAAAATAATAATTAAATTAAATAACAATTAAATATTATTTATTTTTAATTAAATTTTCTGATTTATTGTATTAATTTTTATCTTGATTTCTTTTTAAATGGTTAAAAATTCAAAATTAACCTATTTAGAAATCTTGGTGCTTATTGAACTCTTCAATTGATGCTCTACAACTTTCGTGGGGGGGGGGGGGGAGGGGGATCGATTGGAGTGCTCGTTTTAGTGCTACAACACTTTTAAAAACGGTTAAAAACGGTCGAAACTTTGTTCTCTTTAATATCCTATATGGACACTTTTCCCGTAGGATGAACCATTTTTGAGTTATGAGCGAAAAACAGAAAAAAATGGTGAAATACCTGTGGGGGAGCATACCCGACGACCTGTGGGGGTTCATAATCAGATTACTCTTATTTAGGACCAACTGAAGGTATTAAAAAGGTTTCTAGTTTTGTCTAAGTTTTTCCAAGGTAGGGTTCTAATTTTACTGCCCATTTGCTTTTACCGTTTGCAAGTTGTCTTATACCGTTGCATAAAAATGCAAAAAAGTTTCAATTTTTTACGTAAAACACACAAGTTACTGTCTTTGCCATCATGACCAGCCTCACTGTGTCAACTCATCTCGGTCCATTCGAAGTTTATCTGGCAACCCGAAGCACACCGTTGTGTAATAATTTGCAGCGTATTTAAATTGACTCCTGATTTCCTGACTTGAGAATTTTTTTACCACCCGGAGTACGTCCAGCTGTCCGTTCAAAGTAAGCCCGTGAAGTCCGGCTTCGTTGACAAGATTATGAATGAAAAACGTTCCAAATCCCTGCACAACGGTTTAGTATTTTGTACAGCATACCCTTCTGTTACAGATCACAGCTCTCTGTATAGATAACCCGTCTATATAATATAATATGTACTATTCTATACATGTTATGTAGATCGCAGACCCTCCGTAGGTTAGTACCTAACCCCGCACTAGTTAATAGGTAGGTACCTACCTAAATCACGTGTTGAATGTTGCTAAAATAATTATGTCCATGAGAAACAGTAGCTAAAATGGCAAAAAGAAACGCAAATAATGAAGTTCTGAAGGAAAATTGTTGATGTGGAGTGAAATAGATGCCCCTTCTGCGTAGATCACTGTTTTCTGAGGTCAATACCTATAATGAACCGTTGTGTAATAACTTGCCCATCAATAATACTTCAACGGTTGCTCAAGTTGCAAAAGTACCGATCAACAAAATCCAGCCCCTTCATGGTAGATGAACCGTTGTGTAATAATTTACCGTTCTGTAATAATTTACCGTTGTGTAATAATTTGCCGTTATGCAATAATTTACCGTTGTAATAATTTGTCGTTGTGTAATAATTTACCGTTGTGTAATAATTTATCCATCAATAATACTTCAACGTTTGTTCAAGTTTCAGAAGTACCTACCAACTAAATCCAATAATCCATCACTTATCAAATGAAATAATATCGCAGATTAACCAACTCGACTTCATACAGCCATCCTTGATTATAATCAGGTGCTCCCTAGCGATGATATCCGGGCTGGATTAATACCGTTTGATTCACGATCGTGTTGACGAAGCTTTTTGGTGCACACGAACGGCTGGAAAATGTTTAGTTCAAGACAAATTTAATTAACGTCTATCGAAAGTTTTCGAGCTACGGCGTTCTGAAAATGTCAACCCCTATTTTGAACCCCTTAAAGATGACTGACAGTAACGCCGAGCTTCGAGGACCAACTAGACCCCGAACGGAACCTATAACCCGAATTTCGTCAACTTTGTTTCATGGTAACTAAGAAAAGTGGCCAGTACGGCGTACAGACAGACATTTTTTTATTGCATTTTCGGATTCTACATACCTTGAAACGTAAACCATAAAATTTTGAGGGCGGGGGGGGGGGGGGGGTTAATTTTTTTTCATGCTCGATTCCAATGGTTCATTATTGAAAATAATAAACCAAAATGACGATGCGGTCGGTATACATCCAGCCCAGATGTTGCTACATTGCTAGGGAACAGATGATTATAATCACGCTACCCGAAGCACACCGTTGTGTAATAATTTGCAGCGTATTTAAATTTATTCTGAACTTAGGCCTCGAATGGTACGGTGGGGTTAGCGCCAACCCCAGGACGCTTTGAAATGCAACGCGCATGCGTCATCATTATCTCCAACCACTATGTCTTTGAGTAGGTACCTGCCCCGCCAGCCGCATTCCAGCTGTTGTCAAGAGGGTATCGCTGCGCAAGGTAAGTCAGTTAGTTGTCTTTGTTACCCGAATCCCGCGTTAAGTCACGTTTGGGGTTAACGAAAACCCCACAGTACCATTAACGTACTCCACCGCGTTTTGTAATAGATGTTACTTCATTTAGTTATCCTCTTATCTCTTTTACTGATAACTCGACTATTAATTTCCATCAGGTACCTAATGTATTATATATACATAATTATATTATTTTTTTCTTTACAGAATGGAGAGGCTTGTAAGTGATGCACATATTTTGAGAGAGTTTCAAAGACAGAAGAGAGATGTTTGCAGTGCGGAACACGACGAAGATCTCACATATGAAATTTGTTGTAAATATGAGGACAACAGTGAATTAGATGATGACTGGGGACTGGAATTATATGCACAAAATTTGGCCAAAATATGCACTCGAAATAGGCAAAATGAGCACCCCAAGCGAAATTACGTTTGAAAAAAATTTAAAATATTTGTAAAATGAACTAAATTTTGCTGTGAGATGTACAGATAGTCTATATATAATGTTCCAGTTAATATTGCTTCCTTAAAAAATTATAGAAAAGGACCAAGGAAGAAAATGGGACTTCACTATACAATATTTACATTTATACAAAAAAAGTCACTCGCTATCACAATTATAGCACTGGATCACAACTGATGTTTCCTAATTGTCAACCGTAAATCTCTTATGGTTGTTGCTGAGGAGCAACTTTAAGGCAGAAAACGACCTCTTGAGAATCACAGGACAAGATGGGTAAAAATAATTCAGGGATAAATGGTAAGGGCGCGCCTAAGCCCTTGCAGGTGCACGGATTAAACGGTGAATGGCCTAAAAATATCCGTGACCCCATTTTCAGAAACACATATCTCGGAGGATTTGGCGAATGGAATGTCGAGAAATAGTGAAATTCCCAATTTTTATTAAAAATGTAGAAATATGCACAATACGGCCAGAATATGCAAAAATCTCCTAAATCGAACAAAATATGCTATTTAAATTTCAATTTAAAACAAGCTAAATGCTTCAGATATCCTCAAAACGGAAAAGCAGAACGATAATATGCACGATAAAAACACAAATATGCAAATTCCAGCCCCTAATGATGACGATCAGGAGGATGAACTTGTAGTTACCCCAGATGATGAAGTACCCCCATTTCTACTTGATGATGAAAGAAATTTCATTTTAGGGCATTTTTAATTTACTTAAAGTTTATGTTGCGTTTTAATAAAAATTTTGATTTGAAATTGTATGTTTCCGCTTTTAAAAAAAAAGTTGGGGTACGTGAGGACCCCACCGCACCATCTGTGTCCTCCTGGCTCACCGTACGTACCATTTGAGGGTTAATATTCTATTTATATTTACCACCCGGAGCATTGTATGTCCAGTCAGATCCTAATCGCACATACCAGGGCGCTTCAAACTCCTTCTCACCCTCTTGTCGGAAATCTACAGTGAACTTCGGACCCCGCTCTTCCTCACCCAAACCCCTGTCAATGGTCCGAATCAAACAGATAGCCACAGTCTGTTCCCCCACTTGAAGGACCTGGTGGAAACTGACATTATTTTTATTGACCCTTTTTTCACTCAGTCTTTGATTCGCCGACGGACCAATCTTTCCGGGACGACCCGGTCTGGACACCAGAACCCTGGGCTGCGATCTCGAAGCCGATATTTTGACTGTCAATGAGGTAAGTTGAACAACTACCGAACAACGGATCGGGGTGGCTCGGAAAGCCCTAATCGCAAAATAGATGCAAACTAATAAGTTATTACGACCAGAATGCGCCTTCTCAAGACATCATCAATCATTCGCCAACAACAAATGGGAGAGTCACCTCCCTCAAAACGCCGCCAACCTCCATAAAACGCATCATGGTCAGTTTTATCAACTACTTCTCTTATGCTTTTTCCACCTTCAACTTCAAAAGATTTATCTGAAGTAAATCAATCAGGCTGCCGAATGAAGCACAAATTAGTTTGAATGTTCGACTATTAATTAATTAATCTGACAAAAATTAGGACCATGAGGCCCTCTCTAACATTTTGACAGAAGCACAGTAAATAATATTTCTTTAGCTGGCTATACAGTTCGAGCTGAACTCTGGCATCCACGTAGGTAGTAAATAATTAAATACATAAATCAAAATGAATCAATCCTCAATCTTTGGGTGGATTTGCCATAAAATAAATAAAAACACCAAAATAAAATATTAAAAAATCAATTTTCTAGAATCCATCAAGAAAACATAACTTCTTTCAATTTTCAACAATTCCATCGTCTTTCTTGAAGGCGCTAATACTTGTTTTCATACTCAACATATCGGGATTTTCATTAAATAGCTCACTGCTGATACATGAAATGAAAGGTTATACAAAATCTCAATGATAAAAGACAAAACAAAAAATTCACACTACTTGGAAAACGTTTAAAACATTTCCCCATTATTCAAGTCCACCTCAAATTGAGAAATCCACGTCAAATTGAGAATTTTCAATATCACATCGTGTTGGGAAAAATCTCAATTTGGTTTGGAAAATACTCAATGACTTGCAACATTTCCTATTTGACTTGGAATGTTCCGCATTTGACTTGGACAATTCCACATTTGCCTAAGTCAAAGTTAGCCTGTACAAAATAAAATGCAATGTATAGCTTTCCAAGTCTTGAATACCTAAATTAACAAAAAAACCCGACTTCAAAAAGTTGTATAAAACTGAAAAGTAAAGAATAACACGTAATTTAGTCAAAACCAATAAAACAAAAATTTTGAAGACGGCGCCAAATTTCAACTAAAATGTAACCAAGGTATACAATATGAAGGCTGTGGGGTTCTTAGTTAAAATTATGTGCCGACTTCAAAATTTTGTTGTACTGGCTTTGAATAAATTGTTTACGTTTTTTTAGCATACAAATTATTATTTACTTTTGAGCTATATACAGCTTTTTTGAAGTCTGTTTTGTTTTTTGTTAAAAAAAATTTTTTTTGCTTTTTAGTGCGATGTTTTTTATTGCTATACATCATGCTATCAAGTAGTGATCCATCATTACTGGGGCATCCACTATTTTCTGATAGTGGAGTAATGTCTGTCAAAGCACTAGAAATCGAAGAATATAACTGGCCTAGTACAGGCCGAGTACTATGTTTTTTCACTTAAAAAAAAACTAAAACTAATACGTGAGCAACGGGGATGATCCTCTTTCATTTGAAAAAAAGATTCATTGAAATCGGCCCAGTAGTTTCGGAATAATCGCTTATCATAATCGTTATTCCTGCTCCTGTTGGCTACGCACTGGAACAATCTTTACTAAAATATAATATTATAATTTATTATTATTTAGTCAGTGTGATTGTAGGCAGACGAGTAGCAAACATACAAGCTGCCCGATTACAACATCCACTTCACCGTTTTGTCTATAATATGTCTATAATCAGAAGACTGAACGGGAGGTGGATAGGACACTGATGATAATCGTCACCCGGTTTTATTTACTTGCCTTGCACTGTTTACATCCCGGTTACTACATCCGCTTCAACGATTTTTTCGTATGGTGTCGACATAATGGGAACAATCAAAAGAGTGGAACTGAAGGTGGATAGGATATTAATGATAATCTTCAGCCGGGTTTGTTTACTTGTCTTCATACGAAAAGCCACCTATGTTTACGAGCCACCGAATTTTTTTGGGCGCGATTCGATGCATCACACTTAACCATACCCCTAACCATTCGCAAGGTGAGAACAAGTAAGAAAAAACATGTGATGAATCGCAATGTGTCATGAAACGATTGCCGCCAATTTTTGTTTTTACACCAGGAATCGAGGACCGCCGACCATATGACGTCAGGTTGCCACTAGGACGCCTCATTTTGCTGCCGCCCCGATGGTCAGACTTTTCAAAGATAATAAAATATTTTTAAGGTTCCCCATGTCCCGAAACGAGGACCCGTGCGGTTGGTCTCACAATTCTTAAAATGGAACCTATTTTCATTTAAAAATGGCAAAGTAATATAAATAGAAGCCACGGGTACTCCTCATTGCGAAGGAATCTGAAATCCCAGAATGTCTCCTCCCGAAATGTCTCCTCTTTTTTGGGTAGATCGTGGGTACAGAGTGTGCCTACCCGAATTCTAAAATCTCCTGGTTTGATAAGATAATTTGCCTACATCCTATCGTGACTCTGAAGTCAGGAAGACAAGTCATTTAACTCCATCAGGAGCAAAGCTATCGCAAAATAAACATTCAGCGCGAACAATGCCCGAAAATCACGTAGGTATTAAATTATTCAAAGTATTAGTTTATCAAATTATTCAAACCTCAATTTTCTCGTTTATTGGACCATTTTTAGCGTAGGTTCCCAAAAAAAAAATTATTGGGCAGTGCGCAGGTGCGCGAAACTGTGATTTTTTAAGTTTACCTAAAAAATTACGGGCGTTACAATTTAGGAAGTTTTTCAAAATGTGCTCAAAAGGGGATTTATTTGGGTGTGTTATGGTCCACCCGTATCCCTGTTATTCTTACTGTTTCTTTATTGAGTCTAAAAGTAGGTTAACGTCACAGTTCCAGGTCACTATTCCTTACAGAAGGCGATTCTATTTATTTCTCGCGTTTTTTTAAAGGGCGATCTAAAACCGGATTGCGCCAAGTTAAAATTAGACTCGAGTTTGGGTACTTTTCCGTAATTTGACGAGCGACTCTATGCCTCGCTATCTGGTTACATCACAGCTATCAACTGCAATTGAGGCCTTTTCGGTCTCCAAATCCATTTTTACCACTAGTTCGAATTATTTAGTCCGGCGCCGCAGTCAGTAATTACCTCGTGAAACCGACTATTAACAACTTCGGAGATGAAGAGGAATAGGGTGAACTTGAGAGACAACGAAGACTATCAAAGTGGTTTCGGACCTCCATTGTGAAGGATCGCATAACGTTTGAGAGCACTCGTTCCACCAGTCCGTTACTGTAGTAGGTAGTAACAAATTAATTATCGAATTAAGTTTAAAGTTTTACGTAGGTACTGTCTTCAGTTTCATATAATGCATGATTAACCTCACGTTAATTTAATTATTACTAATTGTTTAATTATTGTTAATTTAATTATGGGGTTAATTTAATTATTACGAAGACAAACAACCGTTCACTTCCCTTCACTTGACCCCTCTCGACGGTAGGTTGCATCTTCATTTATTATTTATTTATTCTCTCAAATAGGCATTAGGTTCATCATAATTATATATATTTTACAGATGATAGTGGTATGCGGTATGACACCTAATCGAAGTTAGTTTTCTAGCCTATAGGTTACTGACCTGTCCAGGTTTTCTCTCTTGGATTTACACAGGATCTGTCTTATCTGTTTACATTGGTATAATAACAACACAAACAAAAGTACAAATAAAATAGCATATTATCTCTTTTCTATTAGCTAAATATTATTATTTCCAGTTTACCTTATAACCTACTGTGTTCACAGCTTGAACGCAAAGAAGCTAGAGAAAGATTAGCTGCATTTTTTTAAGAAGTTTCGAGAGTTTTTCTTAAACACAGCTAGAGACGTAGCCGCTCTAAGTAAGTAGGGTAAGTGTTCAAATAATCAAGGAGCGAGCCATAGAAATATAGCATAAAAGTCATTATTTGGCCTAGGAATTTCTAGGATAGATGACATGTTTCTCCTAGTAGTTCTGATATTCACTCCCTCGCAAAACCTACTTAACGATTTGCAAACGTGAATGATCAATACATATATACATACTAACAAACTTACCTGCCCTTCGGGTGGAGAAAGCAAGCGAAATTAAATTAACTGGAGGGAAAACCTTCAGTTTACAAAAACACAATGATTTTGCCAAGACGCCGTTGCTTTACAAAGAAATAGAAAATCCGGAAAGGATACGACCGGCTATAAACCTTCCCCGGCCAACTCCGAGCATTATGCGAAAAACCTCATAAAAATCCGTCAATCCGTTTTCCCGTGATTCGAACAGAATCATCAATTTACAGTATAGCTATATCGATCTTGGCGACATCGAAATGTTGGCGCAGACTTCTTATTATAGGTGTGCGTCTACGGGACTTCGTGGCTATTCTCGAAATTACATTGTGAGCCACCTCTAACAGTGAAAATTGCTGCTGTAGGCACATCCCCTGACTATAATGCCATAAATGCTGTGTACATATGCAAAATAAATTATTCGGAGATTATCACAGGATATCCAATTACTACGGATGATACAGAAGTGGAAGGATTTTCTTATTCGCATTACACCGTATGTGCAAGTTCCATTTTAAACGTTGATCAAGTAAGAGACCTAAATAATTTACGCATTAAACTTTCTCCCGGCTTCTATTACAATTCTTTTTATTATCTATTATTAGTAATTATTCTCTGGTTGACCTCAAATGAGTTCCTCTGGAATCAGTCGCGTTAGTTGTGTTTGGTGAGGATGGGAATGGCGAAGGTGAATAGACGGCGATAAAATCTCTTAGTAACCGGTGGTTCAGCAGGATTACATACCACCGTTTTTTGTTTGACGCCGAGGCTTTGAGTTATATGTTCAGAGATACCTTATTCCTCGTTCTTGGTCATTTAGGCTACTTGTCGATACATGAACGTAATAATAACGGGACCAGAAACAAGAGAAAAACGCTGCACAACGGTTTATTATTTTGTACAGAACACCCTTCTGTTACAGATCACAGCTCTCTGTATAGTTAACCCGTCTGTATAATATGTACTATTCTATACATCTTATGTGGATCGCAGATCCTCCGTAGGTTAGTACGCAACCCCGTAATCGTTACGAGGTACCCATCTAGATCACAGGTTAAATGTTGATAAAATAACATTGTCGATGACAAACAGCAACTAAAACGGCAAAAAGAAACGCAAATAATGAAGTTCTAAAGGAAAATTGTTGATGTGGAGTGAAATAGATGCCCCTTCTGCGTAGATCGCTGTTTTCTGTGGTCAATACCTAGAATGAACCGTTGTGTAATAACTTGCCCAACAATAATACATCAACGGTTGTTCAAGTTGCAAAAGTACCGATCAACAAAATCCAGCCCCTTCCAGTTAGATGAACCGTTTTGTAATAATTCAACGTTGTGTAATAGTTTACGTGTAATAATTTACAGTTATGCAGTAATTTACCGTTGTGTAATAATTTACCATTGTGTAATAATTTACCCATCAATAATACTTCAACGTTTGTTCACGTTTCAGAAGTACCTACCAACTAAATCCAATAGTCCGTCATTTATCAAATGAAATAATATCTCAGAACAACCAACTCAACTTCATACAGCCATCCTTGATTATAATCAGGTGCTCCCTAGCGATGATATCCGGGCCGGATTTATACCGTTTGATTCACGATCGTGTTGACGAAGCTTTTTGGTGCACACGAACGGCTGGACGTACAATGCTCCGGGTGGTCTCCAAAATTGTTTAGCTCAAGACAAATTTAATAACGTAAAACAAACCATGCCCTTCTATCGAAAGTTTTCGAGATACGGCGTTCTGAAAATTTCAACCCCTGTTTTTAACCCCTTAGAGATGACTGAAAGTAACGCCGAGCTTCGAGGACCAACTAGACCCCGAACGGAACCTATAACCCGAATTTCATCAATTTTGTTTCATGGTAACTAAGAAAAGTGGCCAGTACGGCGTACGGCGGACAAACAGAAATATTTTTATTGCATTTTCGGATTCTTCATACCTTGAAACGCAAACCATCAAATTTTGAGAGGAGCTAGAATTTTTTTTTTTTTTTTCATGCTCGATTCCAATGGTTCATTATTGAGAATAATAAACCAAAAAGTTCGGGTCAACTGCAATCCATTTCCAAGGAACGCAATTTATTGGAAAATGTTCCAACAATGGGTCCAATAGACCCAGATGTTTATTCATTTATTCGTATTTACTATGTACCGCTAAGCCCAATTAAATGAATTGTACTAAAACAGAGTAATACAGTTTACATAGTTCAAAGAGAAGGCTTCACAACAGAGGATTAAAAATAGAGCTAAAAGGCTAACCAGACTTTGAGTTTGGTGAGACCATCATTAATGAAATCAAATTCTGAAAACGTGGCGAGGAAGAGGTTTTCCAAACGTGGTATAGATGGTGATTGGGCATCTCATCAAATAGTCATAAATGTTAAATTTTTCGTAAAATTTTAATATTAATATGTAAATTTTAACTTGATTGGAGGTAGATTATCAATGGATATTTCAATAAACGTATTGATTGTTGTACGTGTGGACGAACAACGAAGATAAATAACAAATTGATACAAAATGACTGTGGTGAATTGTCAAAATTTCTGGTAGGACGAAAAATATGACGGTGCAGGCCTATCAAATTTGCTGACATTTCAATAATGGGCTTCAAAATGAGCACTGGACATTTAAAAACATTCCAAGTATTTACTGCTCATACTGAATCGGAAAGTCGTAAAAATATCAGCCCATCTGTCTCTCAGTTGATTAGGATGAATCAGTCATTTCAACACATTTGCTATTATTTAAGCTGAACAGCTTCATGCAGTCCAATGCTCAATACTTTTCAGTACTGGGTCAAAATGAACATTGGACAATTTAAAACATGCCCCACTGCTCAAACTGAATCGGAAAATATTAAAAATACAGCCCATCTCTCTCGTGAGGTAATGAAGGACGCCTGAACTTACAGAATATGCAGAAAAATGTGCACATAGCATAAAATGGAATGATCTGGTTTCAATAGCAAACGCCTTATAGGTATATCCAATATAGCAATATGCAATATGTCGTGGTACCCTTACAATATATATTATCGCTCCTGTAAATACGTTAAGATTTTTCTAATAAACAACGGAGAAGTCGAGCTACGCAGTGCGAGGGACAGAGCCCAGGTAACTAACTCTCCCTCCAAAGGCTCCCAACGGCCATTCCGGTGGGACCCGAGGAGGGCGGAGGCGCCTTTATAAGGCGCCCGGCTCACGTAGCTCGACATTCATCCAATTTCTCTCGAACCAGAGCCTTCTCTCTCAAACCTCTCAAGCCTTCTCCTTCCCTCTGCGTTCTCAACGAGGTGAAAACCGGGCAAAAACTTCCTTCAGTACTCAACGTGGTGAAAACCGGGCGAATATTTACCTAAATCCCAGAAGCGTATCCAAGGAGGTGAAAACGAGCGGATACGATCCCTCACACTCCTCCTCATTCAAAACCCAACTTCTCCAAGTCAAATTTTTCATCTCCAATTTTATCAAAATCTGAGTCATCACACAATATATTGAAAATATCGCTGCATTAGCGGTTGTTCTTGATCTGATCAGATACAGACCGTCCTGTCTATCTAGGCCTTTTACACAGCAAAAACGAAACGGAGTGAGCACCAGAGGACCGCAAAAGGCGTAGAAAAGCTACAGTATCGCCGGGCTTCACCACGGTAACCACGCAGACGCCTCTTCTGACTGCATCGGTTCCAAATTTGACCTCAGAATATTCATCCACATTTACATCATGACTGACAATTTGGTTCGTTTCCAGGAGAAAAACTTTATGCACGCCGCTCCCTTCGATCTTGGCTCGCGTCCTTCTCCTTTCTTATTCACACACACGCATCGATTAGTGAAATTTCTCTTCTGACAAGGTCTCACGAGTTTTTTTTTTAATTTTACCTCGCGTTCTTTACGTGGGACGCTAAAAGATATTTTCTGAGTCTATTTTTTCCCACTCGTCTCCTAATGCGAGGGCGTTATATAGGTCAACGTAGTCGCGAATGTATCTGATATCCGAGTGAGCGTGCGCCAAAATATTTCAGTTCGCACCTGTTCGGCCGCGTCTGCCGAATGAAAACCTTCGCCGGCTTCGGGTTTCAAGCGGTAGATGCGGTAATTTACGTAGATGTGCACATATGCCGATGTTAGATTTATTGCCGTCGTCAGGTTTGTTAAATGTAATAATACTTCATTTATATATTCTCACGGACTCGTACTCACCTTTCGGACTACAGGCGGTTTTGACGAACATTTTACATTAGTTCTCACTAGAACTATATAATGCTGGTAGTTATATAAATAAAATACCGAGAAGTACCTACTTGTACTTATTCAACTCTACTACACGGTTCGATGTCCACATGACTAGATCGTGCTTCGGTTTACAATTTCAATACCAAAATGGCTTATTTTTCTCTCAAACTCCCCACACACCTAATCCATAATGATGTCCCTAGTCTATAAACTACTATCAGTCCCCACAGAGTAGTTTTCCGTGTAAAGCGGCAGTTAAATTCAATTCGCGTCGGCATTACCTTCATTATTCCAAGAGATGAAAAATACGTGCTACAATTTAGAGGCGAAAAATCGCAACGCGAAATCATTTAATATCAAAGCATTTTCCATAATGTGAATAAATTAAAATCTCACGAGTTGGATTTTCCTTGATATTACCATTCGGCTCCTCCAGTACCAAAGAAGTTGCACGAAATCAAAATTTGTATTGCGTTTAGACCCAACAAAGAACAATTTTTTCATTATGCCGTGCGAAATGTAAGAAAACTGCTCGCTCCACTGGTTCAAATACTCTTTTTTTTTTCAAATGTGAAACATGTTTCTTACCCAGCACAACACGTTCATCATTATTAGCATTTTTAATTTGAGTATTCGTTTTTTCTGTATACTAAAAAAAACTTAATTTTCTTGTAGCAACTTTCTTGTAGGTAAACACCAATAAATAAAATTCTAAAATGTATAGAGTAGGTGGTACTATACTCTTCCTCAAATTCTCTTACTAGTACTCTTACTTAATTTCCATTGTTTGATTCAAAGGTACATTTTACATTTCATTTCAGATGTAGTATTTTAATGACTGAAGGGACCTGTGCTAAACACGCTCAGCGATGTTGAAAGGCTGTATCCACCTTAATGGGGGGGGGGGGGGGGGGCTGGAATGAGGAAGTCTAGGAGTTCAGTAAAAAAAAAACTCAAAAAGTGTATAAAAAGGTGTTTTTCAAGCTCATAATTTCCACAGGATGAAATATTCAAAATCGAAGTTGCCAAGCTCGTTACCTGACCTCGTTTTTGGGTAGGTATCATTCCTCTTGTTATCACTCTTCGCAGCAATAAGAAGTAAATTCATACTTTCGTCCCAACAGACTGTAAATTATAAGCAAAGCCCTTCGAATACGCCCGGCCGAATGAAGTAAAATGATTACAAAGAACGCCCCATGGAAATATATTGCTTTAATTTTATTAAATTCACATAGGACACTCCTGTGACTTACTGACACACCTTATATAAGCTACAGGTACAGTTCACAGCCGGACTTTCTTCGGCCCGCGGTGTTTGCCAAGTTCCAAACTTATAACTCCTTCGGTAGCTCAGTTGGTAGAGCGGTGGACTGTAGAACGGAGAAAGGTGTCAGACATCCATAGGTCGCTGGTTCAAATCCGGCCCGAAGGAACTTTTTTTTCCCCCTGAAGTCTTGTAATAAAACCGCACCTAGGCTTTGATAAATATAATAATTTATGAACTATAAACTAGGGTTATGGATACTATGAGGTTAAATCCATTTACTGTACAAAAAATTCCGAACAACCAAACGTTAGCATTCTGTCCAAACTTTGTCCGGGTGACAGAAATGCGCACAGGTACGCGTTTCAGGGTATCACTAAACATCAATTTATCGTGTTGTGAAGGAATTTTGTTTTTATGACAAACTGCAGGGCAGTTAGGACGAGGGTAACTGAGCAAAACTTTGAAGTGTTATCCTGAAAAATTTGATTTTTTTAAAGAGATGAGGCGTTCTTCCTTTTTACGGCAGCATAGGCCGCTAGTCCAAATCCGGCCCGAAGGAACTTTTTTTTTCTCAAGTCTTATAATAAAACAGCACCTAGGCGTTGATAAATATAATAATTTATGAACCATAAACTAGGAATATGGATACTGTGAGGTTAAATACATTTTCATTCATAATAAACAGCTGCGTAGCTACACTGCAGTTATTGTTTACTTAACTCTCATTTCGAATAAATATTCATGCTGTTGTGTAAAAAGATGATTTAGCGAGAAACCATACCAATTTTCGTAAAATTATATCATTTTTTTCCCTTACAGATTTTTGGCCCTCATAAAGTCAGTCAAATTTGAATCCTATTCCGTAGGAAAAACAACAATGGTATTTTTCTGTCTCTACTCGCTCTTCCATACCAATTTTAGTGATGTAATATCAATTGTTTGTGATTTTAGCAGTTTTTACCAATTTCTGCCCACTACACTCAATTTTTGAAAATTGCTCATATCCGAAATCATCCTTCTGTTGGGCAATAACGATATTTTGGCAAAATTTGGAATTTTTATCATGTACCTACCTAAGTTTAGGTATCGTCTAGAGTGACATAAATAAATTATATACATATACATTTTGTTAAAATCTAGGGATGAATTTCAGGATGCTCCGAACCAGAGTTGCCTATAAGAAAATTTCAAAAATTTTTGTTGTAAAAATTTTGGATCCATTGCAACAACTTCAGTCAGGTGGTCTGCATCTATACGGATTTTTCGAAGGCATTTGACAGTTTCTCATGAGATTTTGTTGGGGAAGTTGGAGTCCTTCGGTATCTGTGGATCGCTTTTCGAATGGTTCGAGAGTTACCTTCGGGGGCGACAGCTGATGGTCAGGCTGGGGGGTACTCTTTCCCACCCCTTTGGTGCGACCTCGGGTGTTCCTCAGGGCTCCCACCTGGGTCCACTACTATTCCTGATCTTCATGGATGACATTGGGGTCTATCTTGGATAGGGTGCCAATCACCTGATGTTTGCTGATGACCTAAAGATTTTCTTGGTTGTGAGATCCGAGGACGATTGTGTGGTTGTTCAGGATTCTCTCCACAAGCTCGGGATTTGGTGCATTAGAAACGAGTTACACCTCAATGATGAGAAGTGTTCTGTGGTCTCTTATTGTACGATCCAGCTCGCCCATCCACGGCTGCTACACCATTAATGGAGAGGATCTACGCCGCTGTTCTGCCGTTAGATCTCGGAGTCATTTTTTGATACTCGGCAGACATTTCTGGACCACACTAATAAGATTCGCTCGAAGGCCACGAGATCCCTGGGCTTTATGAAGAGGAATACGAGAGAGTTCACTGACCGGCGGTGCTGAAGCTCATATACACGTCCTTGGTCCGTCCATGTGTGGAGTTCGCCTCTCCAGTATGGTGTTATGTGTAGTCGAACGCTAAAAGATCATTGGAGCGGGTCCAGAAAAACGCCCTGCGTTACTTGGCCTACCGGAGGGGCCAACGCTGGGAGGGCTTCAGCTACTCGGAGGCGCTGCGTGGAAGTGGGCTCCTTTAATCGGAGTCCCGCCGCCGGATGGCGGATGCCGTCTTCCTCCATGGTCTCACATCTGGTAGGATAGACTGCCCTTTCCTTCTGGCTGGGCTGAACTTCCTTACCCCACCATACACTACGCGACAGATAACCGTTCTACATACGTCATGCCTCCACCAACTACCTCCGCAATGATCCCGTGTTGCGCATGCAGGTTTACATCAACCGGCTGGCTGGATCGAGTGATGTCGAATACTTCGACATTTTCTCCAACTCTCCTAATTTAAAAAAAACAAACGTGTGCGTGAGCTGGACGTAGATTAGGGTTTGTTTTGTTCATTCTTACTGTATTATATATGTTTTCTTTTCATTATTTGGGTGTTTAGCATTTTTTTGCTCCCACTGCATGTAATTTAAAGTCTGTTATTTATATAAGTACTGTTGAATGTTCGAATGTATGAGTATGAATGGTAATTTTGTAATTTAATTTGTATTGAAATTGGGAATTTGCCCGTGTAATTTACAATAAGCAATAAACAATGCTCCGGGTGGTCTCACAATTTTGTTAATTCAAGATCAATTTAAAAACGTTAAAATAACCATACCTTTCTACTGAAAGTTTTCGAGCTACGGCGTTTGAAAATTTCAACCCTTGTTATTCACCCCTTAGAGATGACTGGTAGTAATGCCGAGCTTCGAGGACCAACTAGACCCCAAATGGGACCGGCAAACCAAATTTCATTAATTTTGGTTCATGGTAACTAAGAAAAGTGGGAAGTACAGTAATTTTTTTATTCGATTTTCGGATTCTACTTGAAACATAAACCATAATATTTGGGGGGGGGGGGGGGGGGGTAAATGGTTTTTTCATGCTCGATTCCAAAGGTTTACCTATTATTGCAAATAATAAATCAAAATTCGAGTAATGCTGCGCTGCCAGGACTGGTACAATGTTGATGAGCTGTGATATTTCGTTTCATTCATTGCCTTTGGAAAATCGGGGAAACCCGACTCCCGGGCGCCCATTATGTAATTAAAACGACCCGATGAAAACTCAATCAAGGAAATGGCATTAGGCTCGCTTCGGCTCTCAATACGAGCGATTCCCGCCAACTCCGGCGAACCTCGCCATAGCTGGCGAAAATACGCGATGCCCCAGTGAATTTTCCTGTGACAGAATCAGTTGACGAACGCGGGTATTGACGTCGAACGAGATGGTCGACGATAGCGTTGAATACAGGACCACCACAGAGTTTCCCATTTGCTGAATTTAGTTGGAAAGCATATTGCGATCAAACTCCCGTACCACCAAGTAACAAACGTATCGTTTTCAGAAATCATCGCATAGCGGATTTAAAAGGGGAAACGAGAAAGTGCCATATATTTGACCATATATAACTTGAGAATGAATTTTTTTGGTTTATTATTTTCAATAATAAACCTTTAATCGACCATGGAATTTTTTTTTTTTTTTTTTTTTAACGTACCCTCAAAAACGGGTTTCAAGGGACGTATAATACGAATATCGAATACAAAATTTCCGTCCGTCCGCCGCGCCGTCCGCGGCTTTTTCCTTAGTTCCCATGAAGCAAATTTCACAAAATTTAGTACATGGGTCCTGTTTGGGCTGTAGTTGGTCCTCGAAGGTCGGCGTTCCTGTCACTCAATTCTAAGAGGTGAAAAATAGGGGTTGAAATGTCCAGAGTATCCCTATCTCGGAAAATTGTATTTTAAGTTGTGGGTTTTCTCGCATTTTTAAATAGTTTGATTTTTTCTGAATTTTTGAGACCGTCCCGAGCATTCTACGATGTTGCCATAATATTTCCCGTAAAGACCAGGGTGTATGCAGGCATCAAGCTGTGTTGAGGGCGCACATCACTGGTCTCTCGGCTAGATGGGCAATACAGCCCAGTGGTCTACCTCACGGACTGATATGCCCAAATTTCTGGAGATCGAAACTCTCCCGGGACTGTAAATCTTTTCACTTCACATCAACAATTTCCCTTCAGAACTTCATTATTTATGTTTCTTTTTGCCATTTTAGCTACTGTTTGTCATCGACGGAATTATTTTACCAACACTTAACACGTGAGTTAGGTAGGTACCTAGTAACGAGTACGGGGTTAGGTACTCCGGAGGGTCTGCGATCTATATAATATGTATAGAATAGTACATAATATATTATTATATAGAAGGGTTATCTATACAGAGAGCTGTGATCTGTAACAGAAGGGTGTTCTGTATAAATTTAATAAACCGTTGTGTAGGGGTTTGCAGCGTTTTAAAATAAGATTTTCCGATTCTACATACCTTGAGACGCAAATAATCAAATTTTGATTTTTTTTGAGATGTTAGAAATATGAGAGTGAATTTTCACTTCCTGATGCTCATTTCGCCAATTTTTACTATTTCAGAAACACACCTCCTGGGCGGCCGCAAATATCTATAGACCAACTTGGGCATATGGACAGCTGCTCGAGGGCTTAAAGTCTGGATTCCCATAAGACAAATTGAATGATTCCGCATCAGGAAACGGAAATCGAAGACAATTTGGAACGCGCTGCACAATTTCGCTTCAACCAGCAACAGGACGGTATAAAAGTCACGTCTCATCAAGGGGCGCAAAGCTGGCTTGATCGACTGGAAGATTTCCCTCCTTAACGAAGAGCTTGATTGAGATAAACAAGAATAAACTTTGGTAATGAGTTTTTTCGCGCAACGTCGAATCCGGTAATTCGCGCTGTGGTGAATCTCCGGGTATAAGAGGACCGTTTTCGCTGAGACGGTTATCATCGTTTGCTGAGATGTCTTGGGTACGTTGTCTGCTCCTCGTTGTGATGTTGGCCGTGCTGGGTGCCAGCGGGTCCTTCTACCCCTGCAGGTCTTGCGTCGGGGACGAGTGCGATTTGGAGCCGGAAGATTGCAAACACGGTAAGTTATACAGGCGGAGACAGGAAGAGAAGTAAAGAATGAACCTTAAGTTCCAGTCGTGCAGCATGACTATATGAGAGAAGTATGATCCTCAACTACTTTGGCGATTTTAGTCATTTTCACATATTCGTAGCTATTCAAACGTTTGTTCGATGGTAAAATTTGGAATTTTTCAAATCTTTCATTATCATGTGTCTCGCATTAGATTATGATCCCAATGCCACATCAACCCTTTTAGGTTTTTTTCACACCATTTTCCACCGGCAAAAACTCAAATTTGACCAACTTTTAATTAAATTAATATTTAATATTAATTTTAATAAAATTAAACGGGCGGAGAGGGGGTGGCGATATCAGTGACAGGTGGAATCACCATTTCTCCCCTACTTCGGTCGAAATTGTTAAGATGAATATCATAGTGTTATTGGGATCTACAGCAGGGGGTTAAAGGAATAAGCTGGATATAAGGATAGAAGCAGTCAGGTCCCGATCGGCTGTAAGTAAACACATAGTGAATTGGCATGTTATAGTGATCAAAAGGTCGGTTACGGTGATCAGTTTTTGAGTTTTTGGGTGTTAAAAGTCGGCAAAATAGGTAAAAATGGCTGAAACGGTTACCATCGTTTGGAAAAGCTTCTAAGAGACTGCTTCTTAGTTATCACATTTTCCACCAGGCGGCTAAATCATGTTCCATGTTTTTATCATTTCAGCCGTCGGGCCTTTTTTGCTCTCATTAAGCGCGTCCGTTGAGGCATAAGTCAAAGCTGCGCATGTTCGTAGGTGCGCATCATCCAACTGCGCACAGTCAACCACCCCTATTCGGAAACGGCGTCCTATTTTAATAACAAACGGCGTCACTGGCGCCAGAGCCGCCGTCTGTGAGTAAATGCGTGTTTTGCATCGGTCTTTGTGAATAATGGAGTAATGAATAGATTTTCGAACAACATAACATAGGTACATGATGACCATGGTGCCAGTGGCGCCTTTTTCAGTAAATACCGACGTGTTTAGTATAGTTCTTCGCGGATTTTGGAGTGCTCAATCGATTTCTTATGAATTAGCCAAATAACCAGTTTTTTTTCTTCAAATTTTAATTGCTGTAGTGTAAATAATGAACAGTCCTCAAACATCGTGTGTTGGAATCGTTGACTCCGCCCGGGTCAACCACCGCAAAATGGCATAATAAAGTTTAGAGGTTGGCTGACCCTTCAGTTTTCGTTTTATTATTCTTCTGTGAATAATATGTATTCGCTCAGCAAAACATTTTATAAAAACCCCTCTAAATTTTTTCTTTTGCGTTTCAAAGTGCGCAAAAATGCAATGTCCGTACGCCGTATAACTACGTCAATTTCGGTCTAACAAATTCGTTCTTTCGTACACAGGCTTCATTGGCGCCCTGGTTATGTCCCGCAACTTTGCAGCCCGATCGGAATACACCCTGGAGTGTTATGGGTGAAAAATGAGTTTAAAAATAGGGTTTTTAGGTGTTTTAGTAAAAATGAGCTTTTGATATCTTTTTCCATGTTTTTTAAGGCGAGGAGACCGAATATGAAGTCGGTTTTGACCAAATAGAAGAATTGTGGTTGTAACGAAGGTTCATCTCCCAAAATGCATTTTTTATGAGTCAAAAACCTGGAAAATTGTCTGAAATCACCATAAACTTGTATACAAGAATTAGTATCAACAGGTGAATTAAGACAATTAAATGGCACTATCAATGATAAAAGATAATTTGAAAAAAAAACGTAATTCATGTTTTTTGGGGCCAAAATTGGTGGAAACC
This sequence comes from Leptopterna dolabrata, assembly GCA_954871275.1. Taxonomy (NCBI): domain Eukaryota; kingdom Metazoa; phylum Arthropoda; class Insecta; order Hemiptera; family Miridae; genus Leptopterna; species Leptopterna dolabrata. The sequence continues at coordinate 9,788,426 of OX940988.1, read as the reverse complement.
ATCAGAAATAGCTATTTCAATTATTGCTCATGAAATAAACAATAAAAATGAACAGCCCGCATGCCTGTAGGTATGTCCAATAGAACAATAAACCCATGTGACAAGGACTTTGCAGCGTTTTTTGCTTCCCAGAAGCGAAAAAAAACGGGTGTTTTTGACGAGGAAACTTGTCAGGAATACGACGAAACCAAAATGAAAGCTATAGTTGAGTCCGGCGTTTCAGGGACCGCCCGCGACCCCTGCAACCGCCTCATCTGCGCCGCCGGGCCCGGCGAGAGGTGCGGCGGCCGCGACAACCACCTGGGCAAATGCGGCGACGGCATGAACTGCCGCTGCGGTACCTGCAGAGGCTGCTCCACCGTTCGCTTCCTCCAAGGGTTCATCGACTGCGAATGGAACAACCAGATGTGCAGCTCATAGGAACCCGTGCGAGAACCCATATCTGCACGCCTTATTGACGAATATTGCCAAGATACTCGCTAGTTACGTGTTTTTAAATGTTTCAAAGTTTAATAAACGCATTTTTGAACTTTACATCCGTCCTCCTCGGCTTCGCCGGTTACCGCCTTGATGAGATCTGAAGAACGACCGACGTTCACGACTGATTCAGTTACCAGAAAGCTGACTTGAGTACTTACATGCCCGTGAGGTGACATCGAAATTAAGCCACAGACAGCTAGGCAATACAAGCCGAGGTTACACAAAATTACGTATTCACTAACCTTTTTCGAGAATTCACGAACCAGCTACGAACCTGTGACTCACCTGCACCCTGATAACTTAGAAATATGTTCACTGTCAGCTCAAAATTGGAACAACACGAAACAGTTTCAGTTCTTAATCTTGAGTCACACGATCAACAACAAAAAATCAATCTGCGTTGGCTAAACTTCTCCCAGATACGACACAACAACCACTCTTCTGGCAAGATCACACCTGCGTCCACCTTTGCTTATCGTCGTTTTCCATAATTTAAAATCACAAAAATTGTTCAATTTTTCGCCTGTACGTAATTATTGGGTTATCAGTTTATTGGAGGCTGGAAATAGTAGAGAAAATGTTTCTATAATAAATTCAGTCATTCGAAATCTGAGCAGTAATTTTTACGAAAATGAAGATATCAGCAAAGAATGACTGAATATCTTGGTGCAAATTATCTTCTTTCGTCCTCTCAGTATGGGTTCAGGAAAACACAGAGCATCAAGATGCTCTAGCAGACGTTGTGGCAGAACTTTCAAACGATCTAAATGAAAAAACAATAAGATGGTAGAAATTTATATTGATTAAACCTCAGTTTGACTCAGTTGAAACATCCAGCCTGGTTCTGAAGCTTAATAGAATCGGACTTGATAACGTAGTTGCTGTTAGTTGGTTTACCTCATAAACCGGAAACTTTACGTTCAATTCCATGATTCGAAAGTTCAGTGGAACCGGCAACCTATGGGATACCTCAAAGGTCAGTTCCGTTAATCCATTTTCATCCGCACTTTAATCCGTAATTTCAATCCACACTTTCAACAACTGAAATTTGTAGAACGGTTGGTGAAGGGTCTCATGTATTTTATACTCATACAATCAAGTAAGTTTGTCAAATTTATTTGAAGCCTTGCAAATTTGATGGTAAAAACATGGTTGAAAAAATGCCCTCAGATGAGCTTGATGCAACTGCTTCTGTACGGTCAGTATAAACTACTGAACGAATTTAAGTCGACACTGAATGTGTAAAGATAAACGGATTTGAAAATTGAAATGGAATACCTCGAATTTGACTTGGAAAACGTTGAATTTGTTTTGATACCGCTTGTTGGTAGCGTGGAACAGCTATATAGAGAGTCATGAGAGCGGTTGAAAATGAAAATACACGTAATAATATTATAATCGAAGGCAAATCCGCTTCTACTTTCACGTAGGTAATCTGATTACCTGCGAATAATTTTAATTTACCATCACGTAATAAATTATACCGCACGGTGTACAGACCCATTATACGATGAGGATTTTCCATATTTGCAGTTTTGAACGATGCTACACGGGGACCATTCGATGGCCCATTCAGGTAGAAATAACGAGTATTTTCATTTCAGTCGAGTTCAGTTAATTATTTCCGTTCATCGAGAATTTATTTAAAACGAATCCTGCAGCGCGCGTCTTCATTATTACTGCGAGGCTCTTTTTTCCAGAATTTCATGCAGAAGTACAATTTCGTGTGTGTGTGTGTGTATAAGCTATTGCAATGAGTTTACAAAATTTAAGTAAATGAACTTTGAAAGAAAAAAGAAAACCTTCCATTCTTTTTAGTTCCAGAGTTTAATCAGAATGCTCTGATTCAAATCCTAGATTTGATTATTATTGCGTTATATCTGGATGTATATAATCATATAATAAATATATAACTAGGATTGTGGTTCGACTAATAGACTATCATAATTTTAGATTAACTATAGTGGTTTGTAGGTTGTCGACCGTGAAATTATCACTTCTCGAAATCCGAAGGTCTCGTCTGATAGGATGCTGTCGATTGGAAGAAATGGATTCCAACGTTTCGAACGTTTATTCGGAAGTTTTCAGGGGGTTATTTTATATTTCGTCTGGTAGCGCGTTTTACGCAGCACAAAGTGGCCACCGCTGAAGATGGCCGGATAAACGCTCGTAACGTTAAAAGTCAATTTATTTCAATCGACCGCACCTCAACGAACCCCACGAAACCTTCTGATTTAACGTGCGAGCGTCATTACTGATGTTATCAGACGTTGGCTACGGGATAAAGAATTTTGAAATTCGCAAGAATGTCAAATGAACGGATGATGTCGAATACGAGAAATTTGGACAAATAAAACGTGAGTCAAGTTTTGAGTTGGGGGTTAAAAACTGATGAAAATAGGCTAAAACGACAAAAATCGCCGCGAATTTATATAAATTCATCAAAAGTGTAAAATGATCAATCGAGGCAGAAAAATACTGTTTTATTTAATGAAACCCACGTTTTCGAATGAAACCATGGGCTATTTCTTGCAGACCGCTCTTCTTGGCGTTAGCTAGGTTTGTCTTTCAGCACTAATGTTCAGAGTGAATTATTCTCCTTATTCACTCTGCAAGTAAGTGTAATGTTTAGTACATACTATACTGAATGTTATGTCGATCGTATTGTAGTAGATTTGTGATGAGATGGCTTAAGCTATGAAAATGTCAGGATGAAAAACACCTTGACCACCGTTTGTGAGGGAATGAAGACCTTCGGCGGTTATTAAATCACATTTCCGTACCGTCTGGCAGTGGATATGGGAGGCGGAACGGAGACCCACCCATCCACTTTGCGGATTATGTCTTCCCTATGGGCCCTTATACACTGAGAAGAGACGGTTTTCCCTATGCATCACTTAAGGGATGGTAAAGGCTCGGGGATGGCGGGTTCCTTCATAAATACGGTCATTTCTCCAAGGGATGGGCGAAGGAGGGCGCCCGCGGGGATACCCCGTAGGGACGGATTACTGGGCGAAGGAAGAGTGACATTCTTTATTCAGGGCGCGCCCTGGGGCTTCCTCGCGACGGGGTGCCTCGGGGGTAGTGAGTTAAGGGTTTGAATAAACCAAAATTTCTCGTTTTTACCGACATACACGCTCTCAACTTGCCGGTAGCAGCAGTAAAAACCACCGCCTCAACGACTCGCTTTTGACTGTGATTTCTGAAACTGAACCTACTTTGGAGAAGAATGTCTGAAAATCATCTGCTACCAGTAAAACGTCGGGATCAATCAGGTAGGTAATACAATAGACAGTTCTTGTAGACTTCCGAGTGGAAGGAACTGCGACTGGAAATGAGCGTCAGGAACTGGATGCAGACGTAAGTTTTCAAGTCATACGAACAGAATTGGGCAACTAATCGACGAACGGTCCGAAGGGTGAAGGGCACTGGGCACTGCTTACAGGACTGTGAATCAGACTACTTGACTCTGAGTGTTCTACTTGAGCCTTAGCTTTGTAATGGATGAGGGGAAGCCGCCTCGTATGTTATCTACAAGAAAACAGTATCTACGAGGACCGACCGATCTCCTCGTATGTTATCTTCACACACAAATCGCAGTTCTGTGTTATCTACACGAGGAAATTGTGTTTGCTTTAGTTCTTACCTGTTTTTTTCCATCGAAGGTTGATGACGTCCGTTTTTTCCATCCAAGGCAGATGTCGTATGGCAAATTAGGGCGATTTCACATCAAGAAACAGTCTTTCATGTCTTCTCAAAATTGATCGAACATGTTTTTTGAAGCATTGATGCGCCACCCCCTGATTTTATGCCGTATTTGACTTTGTTTCGTCTCCACGCTGATTCAATGGCCTGGGTATGTGCTCCGGTTTCCGGATCAATGAATTTAGGAAGTGAATTGTGGAGCATTTTTCTACTTCGCGTTCAATTCGGTAACAAAGTGGCTCTAACCATCTTCTCAACGATGAAGTACCGAACATCAGTACCTAACACCACCATTTTGTTCACGCCATAGTCCAATCCAAACACCCACCGACCCTGCACGCGAGACCCACAATTTCTGTTACCTAGTTGACCGTCGTCCGAATCAGAATCATGAGAGTCTGTAGATTCAGCATCAGAGGGAAGTGGAGGCCTACGATCGCTTTTACAGAGACGTCAACGACTGTATTTCCTTTTGCCTTGAAACAATTTGGACCACTATGCCATTTCCTCCCATTTTCGATCGACGGACAAAGCGGTCAACGCAAACGTCACGACACACATTAAACCAGTCTGTTACAGTAGACTTTTCCCTACCTGTCCATTTTGCAGTACTCACTAGGCTGACTCCGTTGCACCAATACCACACCAATTCCACCATTTGAAACAAACCTAGTCCGCTATTACTTTTCCCGTTCACGTCAACGAAAGTGAAGAATTTATTCTGTTTTCTAATAGACCGAAATTTTTGACACCCTATTTTCTGGCATCGTAAATACTTTTCTTTGACAACATTACCGTCAACATCCCGTTTCCGAGTACTCATCATATGTTCCTTAAGAGTCCCTTGACACTGTTCATTATTCGAATCAAGTTTCAAGCATTTATCAGCAAACACCACGTCCCTTTGGAAAATTAGTGCACGTTTCGTCGTTGAAAATTACAATTCTATAGAAGACGATAAAGTGTACCATTGTTAAAGAGAGAATGGTGACTGGAGCTGAGACACTTGCACGGACAGAACCGAATGAGTACTGAAGATCTCCTGCAGCAATGAGCGTAAGTTGATAAAATAGATAACAGAGGCTTCGATCATCGGTCATGTAGATAACATACTTCCGGATGAGGGGGTGTAACTAGCCGTCCATACAGCGTAGTTTTCCCCTCTCCACTCAAGAAAGGTAGGGAGGCACTGTGACAGCTGCCTCTGGAGATGCATTGTGTTGATTATTACGCAATGCCTCCAGGAGTTGACGATTCGTTTTCGCGAATCGACCGCCTTATCAGCCGCTTGTCCAAAAGATCGGTAAGAGCCCGGATCCAATATGAACGGGATTCCCATATAACGTCACACTCCTCCCCTTGAAAACATACTTATTTGAAGGATAAGTACGTGAAGTTAATATTGACACGGGACTGAAAGAAGTATGGAGTTCTGATTCAGGAATGGCTCATTTGGAAAACTCCAAAGCTGATAGATTCCATCGTAATGTTACTACTGCTAATTATTTACTGATAGATAACTTAGCTCCTTACAAATATCACTTGGCGGACTTGGAAATAAAAAGAAGAGGAAAGCAGTTGTCAGAGATTCTGGCTCAGGAAAATTCATCTGAACAGCTAGGATTTTTTGAAAAAGGTACCCCACTAGATTTCTAAATCCGCATTTTTGCCTTTAAAATTGGGAACTTTTGCCCTTGAAAGGAGAAAAAATATCGAAGAACCTTTGCACGCCTATAATAGCTCAATTTGATGAAAAATAGAAAAGGGAAAAATATAGAGCTATAAAAGAAACCTGACTGGCCGAAGTGTATATTCATAAAACAGAGGGGTATTAAAAAGAGGATTCTTTCTGGAATACCTCAGAGCTCTCCCTTTTGGAGAAGATCTCAAAATATAAAGTGGAGGGGGGTACCTAGGATAAAATCCTGCACGTACCCACCAACCACGCTCTGCCACCATGAAATGGATGAGGGGGGGGGGGGGGGTAAAACTACCAAACTAGCCGCCCATAGAGCGTAGTTTCCCCTTCTTCACTCAAGAAAGTAGGGATGGGGAAAATTTAATTTAATTACAAAACCTCAAGATTTTCTCTTCAAATTTTTTTTGTTTTCTTTTTAATTTTTTTTTTAATTTTAACCTGACCCTTCAGGTTTTTGCGATGGGACCCCCCGCCGAAAAGCGACAGGAATTTGGAACTCGCAATGCCCACTGAACGAGAGAAATCAGAGTAATGTTTTATAGACAGGTAGCGGACGATCAACCACTGTTCACAATTTCTCTTTAGTTAGATAAATTAAATTTCTCCCTTGAGAGGGAAAAACATTAAATCATGTTTAATGTTTTTCCCTCGCAAGGGAGAAATTAGATATAGTTTTTTAATGTCAAGAAAAAATGAAAGCCACAATTTCACTGAACTCTACAAGTATAATGTTGCATTTACTGTACTTATTATAGAACTCGCCATCAACATATGGTTGCTACAACAGAAGGTAGTAACTGTGTAGTAACCAATGAAAAACGTAGCTATTGACTCTTGTTTCTTTCGAGTGCGATATTCTTTATGGTTGCTACAACAGAAGGTAGTAACTGTGTAGTAACCAATGAAAAACGTTGCATATTTGCGTGTCGGAATTCACAGAATGACCCCCAGCCCTAAAACATTAAACATGTTAAAACGTGAAACTGTTTCTTGAAAAGAAGCGATGAAACAGTTTCTCGAAACCTGAAACGCTGTTTCAAAAGAACGGCCACAGACGAAACGAAGTGTTATAGTCACGATTCGATTTCAAGTCCCAATGTTGCCAATAAGCCAATTATTGTCATGGGCTATTCCATAGGTTCATTATTGAAAATAATAAACCAAAAAAAATTCTGTTGTAGGAAAAAAGAAAGAAATTTAAAAAACGCTGCAAATCCCTGCACAACGGTTTATTATTTTGTACGGAATACCCTTCTGTTACAGATCACAGCTCTCTGTATAGATAACCCGTCTATATAATATGTACTAGTAAGTATATACAAATTATGTAGATCGCAGACCCTCCGTAGGTTAGTACCTAACCCCGTACTCGTTACTAGGTGCCTACCTAAATCACGAGTTAAATGTTGCTAAAATAATTCTTTCGATGACAAACAGTAACTATAATGGCGAAAAGAAACGCAAATAATGAAGTTTTGAAGGAAAATTGTTGATGTGGAGTGAAATAGATGCTCGTTCTGCGTAGATCAGTTTTCTGTGGTCAGTACCCTCGTGGTCAAGCATAATGAACCGTTGTGTAATAACTTGCCCATCAATGATACTTCAACGGTTGTTCAAGTTGCAAAAGTACCTACCAACAAAATCCAGCCCCTTCTTGGTAGATGAACCGTTGTGTAATATTTTGCCGTTGTGTAATAATTTACCGTTATGTATTAATTTACCGTTGTGTAATAATTTACCGTTGTGTAATAGGTAACTTACCGTTGTGTAATAATTTACCCATCAATAATACTTCAAAGTTTGTTCAAGTTTCACAAGTACCTACCAACAAAATCCAATAGTCCATCAATTAACAAATGAAATAATATCGCACAACAACCAACTCGACTTCATACAGCCATCCTTGATTATAATCAGGTGCTCCCTAGTGATGATATCCCGGCCGGATTTATACCGTTTGATTCACGATCGTGTTGACGAAGCTTTTTGGTGGACACGAACGGCTGGACGTACGATGCTCCGGGTGGTCTCAAAAAATTATTTAGCTCAAGAAAAATTTAATAACGTTAAAAAAACCATACCCTTCATTCGAAAGTTTTCGAGATACGGCGTTCTGCAAATTTCAACCCCTATTTTGAACCCCTTAGAGATGACTGACAGTAACGTCGAGCTTCGAGGACCAACTAGACCCCGAACGGAACCTATTACCCGAATTTCATCAATTTTCTTTCATGGTAACTAAGAAAAGTGGCCCGTACGGCGTACGGCGGACAGACAGAAATATTTTTATTGCAGTTTTGGATTCTACATACCTTGAAACGTAAACCATCAAATTTTGAGGGGAGGTTAGAATTTTTTTTTTATTGCTCGATTCCAATGGTTCATTATTGAAAATAATACTTAAACCAAAACGCTGCAAAGTCCTTGTCACATGAGTTTATTATTCTACTGGACATACTTACCTACAGAAATGTTGGCTGTTTATTTATTGTTTCCTTCATATAAAATAATTGAAATAGCTATTTTTGGTGGTTTTCACCAATTTTGGCCCTCAAAACACGAATTAGGTACATATTCCTTTTTTTTTTTTTTTAAAACTATATTTGATCATTGGTAGTGCGTGCCATTTAATCGTCTTGATCCACGTGTTGACATTTTTTCTAGTGTTATTCTACGAATTGATGGTGATTTCAGACGATTTCCCAGGTTTTTGACTCATACAAAATCAATTTTGTGAGCTGCAAATGTGGTACAACCTCAATTTTCCACTCTTTGGTCAAAATCGACTTCATATTCGGTCTTCTCGTCCCCAAAAACATGAAAAACGATACCTCAAAAGCTCATTTTACTAACATATTACTAAAACACAAAAAGTACCTATTTTTACACACATTTTCACTCATAACACCCCTGGGTATATTCCGATCGGGCTGAAAAGTTTCGGGAGACAACTAGGGCCCAAATGGAGCATGTGTGCGAAAGAACGAATTTTTTAGACCGAAAATGAAGCCTGTACACGTGATACGGCGGACGGCGGGCGGACATTGCATTTTTGGAATCTACGCACCTTGAAACGGAAAAGAAGAAAATTTTGAGGGGGTGTTACAAAAATTTATTGCTGAGCGAATACATAGGTGTATTATTCACAGAATAACAAACCAAAACGGGTGTTTCGAAACCGTTTCCATTGGAGACAGCTTCGCAGCAGGAAAAGCGAAGAAACAGTTTCGCGTTTCTGTTGCATTGGCCGTGAGCCAAAATTTCTTGAAGCGCTATATTGTTGCCTAAGCTGTTATTTTGAAACAGCTTTCCCGAAACTGTTTCATACAATAAACGAACTGTTTCGTATCGTTTCTCAAAAACAACAGAAACGGACATCCCTACAGGAAAGGTAGGGAGGCAATGTGACAGCTGCCCCCGGAGACACTGGTTTGGTTATTACGCCTCCAGGAGTTGACGATTCGTTTTCGCGAATCGACCGCCCCACCAGCCGCGCGTCAAAACGATCGGGAAGAACCCGGATCCAGTATGGACGGGATTCCCATATACCGTCACAGCTTACTCCCAAATTTTCCAATTTTCCCTCCTAATTTTTTTTCGAATTTAAAGCACCCCAATGAACCCACCCCCCCCCCCCCCTCTTCCTTTGACAAAATATTTCCAGGCTCTCTAGACCGATCATTCTTTGGCCTTTGATAATTTTATGTAACAACTTCAATCCTCCTTCATACTGGTGTTTTTGATCATGAATCATGCTTTGCAAACCAGCTTGCATGATTCGTTGGTAGCATTTCTGTTTTAGACTACCAAAGCAGAAAGATGGTTTCGTTGTGTCATTGTGCTAGCGCCTGATGGTGACAAATTATTTATTTTAATCGTTTCCGAAATTGAGTGTTTTCCACATAAAAAACGCGTAGAAGTGCTGATAAAATTTTGTGAAACCACTCTGTAGCGTGACAGAAAATGTTGCGAACAACAAAGGAGAAAATGTTGTAATTCTTGAAAAATCAATCTCATCTCAGTTCCTTGGGTACATTTTCTATGAAAGAGCCTTTTCATAATTTCTAATTATTGAACGGAAAACAGAAACGTGTCGAGTGTCATTCAGCAATCCGCCAGAAAAAGGAAAACGATCGAAAAACCAATCTCCTAAGGTGTAGCGTATATTATGGCTGAAGTGGATGCGAAAAAGCGTTCTGACTGTCAGAGCTACTCGTTTATATGTATGGCGGTACGGGGAAGTATGGAGACAATTAACCAATTCGCATGGACCTGCATCCCCTCTCCCCCGTTCTCAGAAAAGGAAAATGCGGACTGAAGATCAATGGCAGCCTGTGCAAGAACCGGAATAAATTAGGTTGTAAAAGAGGCATTTGCCTTCCCACAGGAAAACCCCAAACAGTTCAACAAGCGTTCGAAGCTCGCGGGGCGATATGTATACGTTCTAGAAACAGGGTTTTGGGTTATTGTGCGGAAGAGACGGGATACGCCCGCGTGAATTTTTAAAACCCACCTGTCACTGCAGACAGCCAACGCGTAGGTGGAAATTGGACGGAAAAGCCGGCGAAGCTGGTTCACTTCGGGTGAAGCCTTCATCAAAAATTGAAGACAAGAGTTGGAGGACTTCGAACGGCGTCCTGAAGTTTCAAGTATTTCTGGAAAACGAGATAAACTTCGAGTGAAATGTGGAATCGGGAGTCGCTGACGAGGAGGACTTGAAACAATAAAGAAGGCCGGAGTGACATTGTGTGTAAACCTTCAACCCCTTTTCTACAGGCTATTGGAAATTGAGGGGTACCTACGGACAAGGGTGCTGAGACGGCTCTGATATGCTAGTTGCCAGGAACCCGGTGTTCGACCTGTAGTAGGTGGTGTCTCTGATGTTTGATCAAGTCAACCAGCTGTGCAGGGCCGTTGGAGCAGAACTGACCTCAGCACAATCGGGAGATCGCGAGTCTCAAATGAAGACCATCAACGAGACATACAGCACACAATGAGGCACAGATATGTTTTGGACTTGTTTAATGATAAAATATGAAATCACGGATACATACCACCATCATACATTATACAAACATCGAACACCCAAACCTGTAACAAACAAACCGAACCTACTTTCGGCTGCGTCAATGCGTCAACCTTGATTCTACCAAGAGAAACATCATTCATGTTCATGGCTGCAGCCACAACATAGAAAAATCAATGCTTCGGGGGTCGACTTTTGTCAATGAATTTTGTTTCAAGTGATCATAGCAGACTGAAGCATTGAAATCGTGGGCGAATTTACAACTCATTTACTGGAAACTATTGCGAATTGTGAGCTGCAAACGTCTGGAACATTTTCACGTTACATTTTAGCTACTGAACCAAAGGTTTACGCACATGTATTTTTGAGAACAATTTCGTTTCATGGCATTCGGAATTCAAATATTTTATGGTGTTAGGTGACGACACCTGACACCTCCAAAAATATTATAGAATTCATACAATCACGAACTTCGTATATTATGGTGAGTCAAGACACAAAAAAAGTGGGTCAGATTTGAAATCTTGGGGTTCAAAATAGCTAAAAATCCGAACTAAATCCCACGCGACGAAATCGTGGAATCCGATTTGAAAGAAAAACGGAGTTATCGAAAAAATAGTATATTTTCACTAATACACGAAAAAACGCGAAAAACACTGTTATACAGGTTTCGGTGATCAAACCATCGTCAGTAACAATTAATAACTTATCAGTTATTCTACGTTTTTCTTTGAGCTAAAAATCAGTAAAAATGGCTGAAAACCACCATACATTGGTGTAAAGCTCACCAACAAACGATTGAAGTGTTATATTATAACTAGCTGTGTACCCGCGCTCCGCAACGGTAGAACAGACACCCCCCCCCCCCCCTCCTCAACTGATCAGAAACCTTCCCCAATGCCAACCCTAACTGACTTTAACCCCCCCCCCGTATCATATGAACCCTCCCTACCTGGTTAGAAACATTCCTCAATGTTCACACAACAAATTCCCAAAGTTGCACTCCAATTGGTCAAGTAGTTTTGAAATTTCTGTAGACCCCCCCCCCCCCTCTCATAACCTGTACCCCCCTCCCACTAACATCCTGATTGAAGTACCACTTGAATGTACTCGTCGAGCTGAATCCAGAATCTAATTACAATCGGATTTACGTCCAACCGTTCAAAGTTATTATAAGCATAAACGTCCTCATAGAAGTGATTATAACACGTTTTTTAGTAGTATTTCATTCATAGCGTTTCAACGGATGGACAGATTGAAATGCGGATTTTTCATAAACCTTCCCAGATAAATTCTGCGTCAAATGGTACCAGCCGCAACTTTCTACGTTCAGCCGTTCTCAATTGATGCCGAGACAAACAAACAGACACTGTTTTATTATTATGTATAGATGTATAGATAATGTCATGAAAAGATGTTATGAGTAAATTTATTTCTCATAACATCTTTTCATGACTCTTTCAAAGAATGATGGTATGAGTCGGAAAAGACCATTTGGCAGAAATCACCAAAAATTTGAATAAATTCATCAGATGTGATTATAGAATGGTGGCTGGAGACATGAACAACTTGTTTCGACTTGGGGCAGTAAAAATATTTAAAAAAATGCTAAACTATTTCTCCTAAGAACAAGACAGTTTGGGGGTCAAAAATGGCTTAAATATATTATTATAAATTTTCTAAAAATCACGTTGAAGTGCTGTTGAATCACCTCGTTATTTGTAATAGGATGGTACTCTGAAATTTCGCTCATAAGGTCGTGCTGCATGACTGGATCTTTTTTCAGCGTGTCCCGTGCCGATTTCACCCAACTGATTTCCCCGAAGGGTCAAATGGGGGACCAGAATAAAAGAGTTCGTTTACAGAGGGAAACGTCGTTTTGTGGCAACGTCGGTCATAAAGTTGGATTAAGGTCCTAAGCTGGGCCCCCATTAATCCGAAAGGCTCCTCTACCCTCTCCTTATCTTTTGGGATCTCTCCTTCTATTTAGAAAAAAATAAATAAATAAAATGAAACGGAAACACTCATCTTTTTTTACGGGGGAGATTGTTGCTTTTTCAGGACAAAATGGTCTTGGAATGAAACGAATCGATAGGATTGTTACGGGCAGATTTGATTCATCTTCAGCTCGATTAGCGCCTCGGCTGGTGTGATGTGAACTTCAGGAGCTGACACAATCTCGCTAAACTGACTGAGCTGACCGCAGGCTATCGATTCAACTGTTCCGAGACCTCCCTAATCGACTCGAGCTGGTTCAATATCTTCATTTTCTATTAGACCCATCCCAAAGCTTCATCTTCCACTATAGCTGCGGTGATTAGCGGTTTAGCTGACCTTAATCATAGATAGCTCCATAATTGATAAATGGATTCCATTATCGAGATTTAGGAGATCCCTAATTCGAGGAATGTATAGCATTTTTCCTTTTTAATCAAACCTTCTGTAAAATGAATTGAACCTTTGCAAATTGAACTGAACCCTTTAGTCTACTGAATTAAACTTTATGCGAAAACAGTAGAAAATCAGGGAAAAAATGCATTATTTTGTAAAAAAAGAACAACCAACAAAATCCAGAATCACAGAAACAGCAAAAACGCTTGCATACGAGTCTGCAACGCATTGGGACATTTTCATGTCTTTACCTATTGCTTTTGACATTATTAATATTAAGAGGTAGGTACCTAATTTCAATAAAATAGACGATTCCGGATTAATTATCTTCTACACTCACGATCATTAGTTTGTAAACAAAATATGATAACAGTTATGCCCATAGCTCCGCTATTCGTATAGTCAATATGTTATGGAGAACATGAAAATGTTCGTTAAATCGAGAGCTTTCCAACGAGTGGTGAACGATTTTTGTGGGTTAAAAAGTGTAGAAAATGAACAAACCTAACAACGGGGTCGTTGTAAGCGGAAATCATTATAAAGGCACTGTAACACAATTTCGTTACGCAATTTCGTGACAGTTTTTTGTGCTATGTGCCAGGGCAAAGACATGAAAATGTCAAAATGGATGTGGAAAGGAAAAGCACGTCATAAACTGGTAGAAATCGGTGGGTAACATATATGTTACGTGTCAATATCTCTCCTTACGTGCATTATCTCTCAGAAGGTGCACATCTCACATGTAACAAATGAGTTACCCACCGATTTCTGCCAGTTTATGACGTGCTTTTTCTTTCTACGTCAATTTTTTCGCAAGAGGTTTAATTCATTTGGCTAAAGGTTAAATTCAGTTTACAAAGTTTTAATTCATTTGGCAAAAGGTTTAATTAAAACAGAGAAAACAATATTATCATACCATATTTGATATTGCAGTAGAACAACTTGTATTCTTCTTCCAGACTTAACCAAAAGGGTTGCCTTCCCCAGGGGTAGGGTATCGATCGGGTGGTTCAACATAATCGGATGATATTTCAACAAAATGATCTACACAATCTAAACGTCGTTGTAACCCAGTCCGCAGTTTGTTTTGAAATTCTAACTAACCCCACAACCATTCTCTGCGATTCGAGGACTATTATAAATATATATCAGCAAGAAAGAGACGAGAAAAGCACCGACAGAAATTATAATTTCCAACCCCTTGTTACGAATTTAATAATATGAAACAACTTATTCCAAGACTTCGTGACGGCGTTGAGAATAACGAAGAGGGGCTGGATGGAATCGAGAGCTGAAGGGTTGAAATTTTAATAGTATCGAAATCCTGCTTAGGGGCAGAGGGAAGATGTCGGAAACAACACTGGAAATGTCGAGAACGACTGACGCCCGTCATGAATACGGATAACGAGTCACACCCTTTCGTTGACGAATCTTTCCCGGGTTGTTTTCAGTCGTCCGAGCGCTTTTTGTCAGTTGTTTCATCCACAGGACGGGTTTACCGGATATGCCGAGTACGAGCACAACCGTCGGTACGAGCTGGAACGACAATTGTCATTAGTCAGATCAGGGCGAGAGTTGCTATGCGCGTCGGCATGTTACTGAATGAAGGGCTTATAAGGGCCAAGGTTGAGGGCTGAGGGCTCAATAACGATATCCCAAGACCCTCTGTGGGACGCATATTGAGCTAACTACGCCTATTCAATTAAGGAAAGTGCTAGAACCAGTTTGTTATCCTCAGGAAAACAACGATTTTTAGCAACTTTCTGCATTCAAACGAAAATTTCTCAACATACAAAGATGACACAAAACTATTTACCATTGGAAAGCTTAATTTTGTCTCGAATTGTCTGTGCAACCGTCTTGAACCACAATGTAGAATGTCATAGAGAAATTTCAATTTATTTTACTTTCCAAATTTTGCACGTATAGTTATTAAGACTTTATTAAATTGTGTGAAGGTTGCCACTCAGGATTCATTTTACAAAACTGCTTTTGTACCTATGCAAGGAATTTTCCACGAAAGCGCAATGTTTTTATTTCATTTCATTTATATACCAAGTTAATATTAGTTTTGGAATCGAGGAGATAAAATATTATAATATACCTACATATCGATTAGCTAGAGAAAAACCTTACGCCCACTTCAGCTCCAAAGATATACCAATTACATTAAAAACGCATTTCACAAGCGTCAGTTCTGCATGGCAGCTTACTTTGACGTGGATCAAGCTTTCGACCGTACCTGGCACCAAGGCCTACTCCTAAAACTGTGTCCATACCTCCCCAATAATCTGTACACAATGGCCCGACACTACCTAACAGATCGCTCATTTGTTGTGACGACTCAAAATGAAAATTCGACAACGAGACAAATACGAGCTTCAGTGCCACAAGGAAGCGTCTGGGCCCCGTATCTCTACTCCTTATTACTGCCACGACATGCCACTCCCGTCTGACCAAGATTTCTCCGGATTATATGCTGATGACCTCGTCTATGCAGTGTGTCACGATGACTCCAAAGAAGCAGCACGCCGTCTCCAGGAGCTCCTATCGGTGCTTGGCCAATGGTACACTAAGTTGAAGGTGAAAGTGAACTCAATCAAGTCTTGTGTCGTAACATACCATACAACCTGAAATATGTCGAACCACCCCTATACCACCAAGGCCAACCTATACCGAAAGCCAGAGGCCATAAATACTTATGAGTCTTTTTAGACAAAAGGCTCACATTTAACGAACATGTTTCCGAACTCATAGGTAGAGTGCGCAGCCGGGTCACATGCTCGAAATCCCTGCTTCATAGTCGCCATGTCTCACTCAATAATAAAATAATAATTTATAAGACGCTTATTCGACCAATATGGACATACGCCATAAATGTGTGGGGCACCTGTTCGCGTTCGCAATTCAAGAGGCTGCTGGAGCAACAGCAAAACTCCGTACTCCAACGCCGAATAATACAGACGCCACCATTTGTCAGGAATGAGACGATTTATCATGACTTTGAGCTGGACACTCCCACGCAGATTCTGACCCAACACCTAACCAACTTTGTGCAACGGAATCAAGACCATTACAACCCACTTGTCAACGACGGCTTCAGAAGACCGGAAGTCCGACGACTATTGCGACCTAGACACATCATGGACATCATAGCGTAGTGATTTACAAAATAAAGTGAAAAAAAGGATATGAATACTACATCAGGACCACCAACATCAACATTACGTAACTTTTTACTCGAATTTTCAATTCAATCAATATAATTTTAAAATTTACGACTTTCAAGTGCTTCTTCCATGAAAGAACACTATAATTAAGTTTTAAAGTGACTGTGTTTTGCCCATTATCACTGAGGTATGTTTATTTTAAACGGTCTCAAACAATAAAAAAAATAAAATTAAAAAAAAAAGGGTCAGTCAGACTGGTCGCAATATTCGCTAAACCTTCTCGAGAAAAAGGCTATGTTAGAAATACACATAAACATCTAATCCTGCATGTTGCAGCTCAAAATTACTCGTCCTAAATTGCAAGAAAACCTGCCAGGCAGAATTATTTGGACCATGCCAGATCACGTTAGGAGAGGTACTGAGAAGTTCCGAGTAAAGCCATAGGTTTTCAAGGAAAGACAGTGGGAGGGGTGGAGAGTTCAGCAGGACATAAACAATTGGCCGGCTGGCATCCAGGCTGTGGGTCCGATGCCGGATTACTGGTCACAAGTCCAACTGATAGAACCCCTGCCCTTCACCAATCTTATCTGAGGCACCTACACAGCTTCAAAATGCACTATTAATATCAAGTGAATTAATTAGGTAACAAACTGTTACACAGAATTTCCCCAGTTAGATAGCGTTTCGACCACATTTGCCCCAGTTGGAACGCTACCGTTGATTTCATCGAGGAACACCGAACCTTCTTGCTGGCTGGTAGACATGGAATCGTTTGGTTTTCTAGAAAACCCAGGATTTGGAGGTAACAAGAAATAAGATTCCTTTCGATACGAAGCCGTTGACCGCTTGGGGTGACCAGACCCAGACCAGTCGTTCATCACTTGCTGTCAAGCTCCCCGCTTTCTGTTTCTCATTCCGGAGCGAGGTCATAGTTTTCCCTTTAACCTCCGAGCTTGTCAAGCTCGGAACATCATGGCGAGCGAAGGACATTAGCTACAATGACGGACTTGACGGTAAGGAAGGGGGGGGATGACAGGCCGAGAATTATTAAATTCCGCGGGTGACAAGGACCTTACCAATCTTCCACCTCGACATAGTTATTCCAGCTGGTGGAAAAGCCGCTCCTGGGGATCCTCCAAAAGTTTAGGTCCCTCCAACTCCGACGCGTTTCAGCCGACCGAACAGGGGCAACCATAACTGCGATGGTCCTTTGAGGTTCCTTTGTTAACATCGGCGGTTTCCTATGGCAAAGGTGGAGAGGTCGCTCTTTGAGATCGCGTAGCCTGAGGTCTATTTTGAAGGGCTTGCCGCGAGTATGCAAATCGGCCTGGTCCCACCAGGTTTCTAATTAGAGCTCAACTGATTTTGCTGAGGCTAACCAGCCACCACACCTGTATAACCTCATGTTTACAGTAAGTTGACTCTAAACAACTATTCATAGGTATTTTGGTATGACTGTATTGTACCAACGTAAGGAGAATTCTGCCATTTTTGCTTTCAATTTATCTTACGCAGAAGTACCTCTACAGTGGTGGGAGTTAACGAAAACACTGAGCAATCTAGTTGACGTGGTTTATTCTTCTAAAAATAACTTTGCGTTCATTAGAAGCCGAATTGCGGACGTCAGTGAGGCTCTTACTTAGATTCTGGCGACATTTGCGGGTGGATATACGTATATATGTATATAATATATTCGTACCGCGAAAAGTGACTCTTGGAACCATCGTAAATATCTAAAATTTTGACAGTAAGTACCTATATTTTTTGAGCCCCCAGAATTACCTGTATAGTTTTTGGCTTTTTGGAGCCCCGTGCACCGTCAATTACCGGTTTTCGCCTAGGCACTAATCGGGAAAAATCTGATTTCTCTAACTGTACCACCTGAGACCTCCTGCAGGCTGTGTGCAAAATTTCTGATTTTTTGACATTTACATTAGGTGACAAGACTTCTACAGTCAAATGAATGTAGATGGAAAAAATCGAGTGAAATGATAGTCTGAAAGCGCTGTAGGGTGGAGAACCCCTTCAACCATTCACCCCTTAGATTATTCTTGAAACAACTATCAAATTCCCTCTAAGTTTGAATACTTTCGGAACGTGACGTGAGGCCCTGGCCAGCGGACCCACTTGAGTTCTTGACCGTTTAAGACCACAGCAGGGTTCTCCAACCCTGGTACAATGGTACATACAGCAGATTCGGTATAAAACTTCAGTGAACGGACCATACCTCAAAAACTGTATAATGAGCCATATCTGAAGATTTGTATTTAAAGATGGCGGTTGAAGAAATCCGTAGATTCAAGACGAAACTGAGGGAATCTGAGATTTAAGTCTCGTAGACTTACGAATAAACTCGCAGTAGATCTATGGGAGAATTTACAGGCTTGAAATGGGGGTTCGAAATCACCTAAACGCACTCATCACTGGACGCTCCAAACAGCAGACAGTACGTCTTCATCTCATTCATATTCAAAGGTAGATCAGAAGGTACGATCAGACAGATTTGGGGTCTACTCAAGCATTCGCCAAAATCGAATAAGCTGACCAACTTACCAGACGATAATTCACTTACAATGAGTACGACACCGGTGTATTCTCCTCTACTAACAGGTACTAACTGAGAATATCTTTCGAAAATATCATTGTAGATGCCTGCATTTGAACAGGAGTCAATAGATTGAAATCACTTTTCTCCTTCTCGTTCCGAACTCATGAATAAATTCATCCCCCTCAGACCACTAGAATTAAAGAGATCCCACTTGAGAGCTCCAGAGACAGGAATAAATCTGTTAAAATGAAATCCATTGCTGACTGAGCTTTTAAATATTGCTAAGATGCTTTCAAGATAGGAAAGATTTTGAATTTTGATCTCCGCTACTAAGTACAGACATTTTTTATTCCATTTTCAGATTCTACGTATCTTGAAACGGAAAACATCACATATTGCGGGAGAGGGGGCGGGGGGAGGTTAAAAAAATTTCATGCTCGATTTCTAAGGTTCATTACTGAAAATAATAAACCAAATGATACTGGTGACAGTGCGGATATGGGTACCTGTGTTGGACGAAAACTCTTTGATTTAGAATGAACAGGTTTCAAGTGGCAGTACCCAAGCAGACCTCCCGCTGATATGTCAAGCTTACCCTGTTTCGTTAGCCGAACCACGTGTGGCTTTTTAGTGTGGTGAGCCAAACCATCCTAGTCGAACCAACTTAGCCAAGTTTAGAATCAAATCCAGAAAATTTCACCGGCTGATTTGGAATTCATACCATTCAAGTATACGTTTTTTGTCAGTGAGTTTCCCATTGTCTCATCTCTCGATCAACTGGTGGCCTCGTTCTTTTCAAATTGAACGAACAAAACTCTACGTAAATTAATTCGGGAATACAAATAGGTGAGAGAAAGAAACCCGTTTTCGTCGAAACAAATTGCCGGGAAAGGAAATTAGGGAGTATATCACATTAGCCTCTTGTGTTCCTCCGAGACAGCTGTGCTTCCCGTGTAATTGGGGTCCGGTTGGTTTTTTGAAAAAAAACGGGCACCGCTGGCCCCTTCAACTTGCCGTTAATTAGCTCCTTCTCAAAAGAGCTTTTTCCGCCCTCAGACCATCCCCAGCAATTCTATTGAGACGAAGGCACCTAATTAAATATCAAACCTTTGGCTGTCGTTGGGGCCACGACACTCTACAGCTCCTTTCCAGCCTCCATTTGACGGTTTTCTCGTAGTTTTCCCTCTCGTTTACTACATCCCCGCTCTTCAAACGGATAATTATTACGAAGTGGGTAGGTACATACTTGGATATGCATTAATAAGCTGGAAGTGGTGGAGAGGAGACCAGCAAATTTGCGTGGACAAATAAGCGTTACATCTTACATGATATTTCGTACTTAAGCAACAATAATAAACAAAATGAGTCGATACTACCCAAATTCTTTCTCGGTTTTGGTTTACTATTTTTAATGAACCGTTGGAATCGAGCATGAAACCGCTGCAAATTATTACACAACTGTTTATTATTTGTCTGTATAGGTGCCCCTTCTGCGTAGATGGCTGTTTTCTGTGCTCAGTACCTAACATCGTGCTCCCCCACGGAAAGCCCTAAATCGAGTACTTCAGCCGGCTCGGGAATTACAGTTTCATAAAAATGAGTGGGATTCAATAAGTCAATGATTAATTATTTGTTGTTATTCATGAATCATAACGTTTGTTCAAGTTACAAAAGTACCTGACAACAAAATCTAAAAACCCATCATTCTTCAGATAAAATAATATCACAGAACAACCAACTGGATTTCATACAGCCACGCGTGATTGTAATCAGGTGTTCCCTAGCAAGGATACGAGCCGGATATATACCGTTTCATTCACGATCATGTTGACGAAGCTTTTCGGCGCAAACGAAGGGCTGGTCTTACAATGCTCCGGGTGATTTCAAAAAAATTCTTTACTTCGAGATCAATTTAAAAACGTAGAAAGAACCATACCTATTGCGACAGTTTTAGAGGTACGGCGTTCTGAAAATTTCAACCCCTATTTTTCACCCCTTAGAGATGACTGACAGTAACAAAGAGCTTCGCGAACCAACTAAACCCCAAATGGGACCTACAAACCAAAGTTCACCAATTTTGGTTCAGGTTAACTAAGAAAAGTGCGAAGTACGGCGCACGGCGGACGGACAATTATTCAAACTGGGCGTAGAGGTAGAGGTAGACATCACATTAACTCAGTAAATAATATAAGTTTTTCTCCCGAATGATTGAACAGCTGATCAAATTGATCTATTTTCATACAGCAAACGTGTCACCTAGTTCTTCCTGTAATTTCCAGGCTCACTGACATAGTCGACGAACACCACTAGCTCCCTCCCACCTTGATGCCAGTTTTCTATCCGTCTCCTTTTCAGAAGCCTTGAAAGAGACTTTTTTCCCGTTTTATTCCCCAACACATGAGCTGTTCCGAATGAATTTAACCCGTTCCCTTTGCCGCTTTCCGCGCTTCCACGGCCGGTTTAAACCTTGCACATCATATCCACGTATAAATCGTGAGTAACCCCCACTCCTCTCACCATAAAAAATTCTTCTTTCACGTTTTACCTCATCTTAGCGCCACCTTCAAAAAAGCTTATTATATCGTTTCAGCTTTGTTCAGGAACTTTCCCTCTACGGGTAGCCTATCAACTTCTCGCACCTCTCGTTTTTCAGTCGAGCACTTCAAGGGTAAGACTTTTTTTTTTTTTAAATTATAATTCAGGCGTTATAACTGAGAGGGTTGGAATGACGTGGTAGGGTATGGAAAGTAGAAATGAGATTTTCCTCAGGCTGTTGCCTCGTGGACTCCAAGCTGGACCGAATAAGGTTCACAGGTTCAGTTATTTAATCGAATTGAAGAGAGACTGAAATCATTTACAATCATTTCCAATCACTGGAGTTCGTTGCTGCACCCAATCCAGGTTTCAAGACCTTCTCCACATATTCTGCCACACGAGTTCAATGCTGGCTTTGCAACAACTTGTCACCTTACTACCTCCGTCGTCATGTTAGGTGACAATTATAGCGGTTCACCTGCATCCAACTCCTTCCTGCTGCCCAATGTTTCCGGTCCTACGACAGGTCCGGACTCCGGGTGTGGTGCAAAGCCAGGCAACTGGGTTCTTGCACTCACCAAAACTGGTACCACGGGCGGTGGGAGCTCCAGGCAACATTGCTTCGGCAAAGTGCCACCTGTCTGCCCCCCAGTTGAGGTTGGATTCGTGGTGGTTGTGGTTTTTTGCCCAGGCGCTGGAATTGAACCAGTTGCTGCATCTTGATAGGCACCGGCATGGGAGTTTTGTGGTAAACCAAAAACTCGGGAACCAACCTGTGAAGTTATTAGAGTGAGCTAGAACACTCGCCTCCACCTGTAGGTGTAACAGGAACTTGGGTATATCCATATACTCTGACTGATTGTACAGTCACCTCTCAGGAGGGCTTCTCTGTCTGTTTGCAGCAGGGGGGAGATCGTAAGCCTTGGGCTGGGTTCTCCTTTAACCATTGGACAATACCCAATGTTGGCATCTGATGACCGCGTGATGCATATAATCTATACGTCCAGGTGGCAACACGAAGGAGCATTTACCCTTCCCACCTCGTTCAAGTAGGTACAACAGAACAATCCATGTCTGGGTTAGAAAGTATTTCACTTCCTTTTGCTTTCTTCAAGCCACACTTTGATGTCAAAAGTCTTACTGTCAGTTAACCCTCCCACATCATCCGGTCACTGTTTACCTCTGGTAAGTGACAGCCTGAGTGATGTGGGTTGTGACAAAGTGAAAAAGCTCAGCTAGATCCTCGGAGATCTTCAGAGCATCAGCCCCGTACTTGAATGTACCACTGCCATCATCAGCAGAGTAGTTCGCTTTACCTAGTAATTCCTCATGAGGCGAATCTGAGCAGTTGTCCGCCATGCGCTGCCTCTTCTGCTGCTGGTCCGGTCCCAAAAATATATTCTGGAGTCGAACATGATGCCTAGGCACTCCCTGCTGTTCAACCCAGATCTCTGCACCTCCGATCTCCATTGATAAGTCTCGGTCTTTGGAGCCGCTAGAGTCAAGCTATGCTCACAGACTCTTCGTGATCTCGTAATACATGATTCGATTCATCTGATTCGTCATACCATCCGAGAATTAGCTCTCCAGTTTTGAATTATTACTCTGTGAATAATACACCTGTCAGTCAAAATTTTTTTATAACCCTTCTCGAAATTTTTTTCTTTTACGTTGCAAGGTGGGTTGATTCCGAAAATGCAATTTCCGTCCGCCGTACGCCGACCCCCGAACGCCACATCATACATGACTAATTCATTTTCGGTCTAAAAAATTCGTTCGTTCGCACACAGGCTCCATTTGGGCCCTAGTTGCGTCCCAAAACTTCGCGGTCCGATCGGAATATACCCAGGGGTGTCATATGAGTGAAAAATAAGTTTTTATGTTTTAGTAACATGAGCTTTTGAGGTATTGTTTTCCATGTTTTTATGACGAGGAGACCGAATATGAGGTCGATTTTGACCGAAGAATAGAAAATTGAGGATAACGAAGTTGCAGCCTTTTTAACGACGAATTTTGGTCTAAAATCGTCGTTCTTCCGTCACAGTTTGGGTCCTCATTTGGGAACAGATTTAGGTCCTGGTTGTAGATCGGAATGCACCCAGGGGTGTTATGGGGAAAAATTTGTGTAAAAATTGGGTTTTTCGAGGTTTTAGTGCACGAGCTTGTGATGTATAGTTTTCCATGTTCTTTAGGGCGAGAAGACCGATCATGAAGTTGATTTTGACCAGAGTGAAGAATTGAGGTTGTAACGAAGGTTCAGCTCCCAAAATGCATTTTTAATGAGTCAAAAACCTGAGAAATTGTCTGAAATCACCATAAATTTGTATAATAACTCTGAAAAAAGTATCAGCAGGTGAATCAATACAATTAAATGGCACTATCAATGATCAAAGATAATTTGTAAAAATAAAAAAAAGCCTTATTCGTGTTTTTGGGGGCCAAAATTGGTGGAAACCATCAACAATAGCTATTTAAATTATTGCACATGAAAGAAACAATAAAAACGTATTTCCAGCATTTCTGTAGGTGTGTCCAGTAGAATAATAAACCTATGTGACAAGGACTTCGCAGCGTTTTTGTGATGCAACGGCGCTTTCCATACAAAAAAATACAATTATGGTCCCACTGTAAAACATGAAGGGGTCAGTGCAGCCCTCCAAAATCCAAAAATCGGCTATTTTTCTGTATTGCCTACTTGAAATTTTGAATTTATACACCGTCAGGACTTGCGGTAGATGTAGGAATAGTTCAAATTAGTCTTGCAGTCGCCTAAGACTTCAAGGCCCACTGTCGCGACGGACCTTCATAGACCGCTGCGGCTTGAACTCGCCCTCATACCAAGGCCGAAGAAAACGGGATGTCCGTATCGGATTCCATACTTGAAATAGCGTGCAGTCATATCAAAGAGATCAGACAGACAAAGCTCGTAGCCAGGTACGTAATCAAACGGACCAGTCCCGTTCGCACACCCGTTGACGCTGGTCGCGGAAATCCCCCGTCCCAGCGACTAAGGACAAGATAACAGGAGGTGATGAAGGAGGCTCGAGGACGAGTTGACGCATCCTTCATTTGCCAAGACCTACGAGCCTGGTCGCTTCAGCCCCTCGCTCTCCGTCACCTCACAGCTCCTCTGATAATGACGCTCCGGGTGAGCAACAAGGTGCCCTCCTTTCTACCTCCAACCAGAGAATTTATGGCCCTTGTTGCTTCAATCCGAGAGAATCCTACGCCGGGTCCGTCCTTGCGAGTAATGGGGTAATTAGGCCGGAGCACAGGCCCGGTAGTTCATCAAGCCAACACATCAAACTCAAGTTTATGCAAGCGATGCTCAGCGGAGCAAAAGGCGGTGTTTTCTGGACATGAACATGTTAAGGACGATTCTTACAAGAACCCGGAACTTTGTTAGGCGTTTCTGGGCAAAACACCTTCAAGAAACACATTGTAGCAATTTTAAGAAGAAAAGACGCTATTGCAATAGGGACAAAATTCAAGTATCTACATGAATTTTCAATCATCCACTCAGTTGGTGATTTCAATATGATAGCTCAACTTTTCACTCAACTGATTTGGGGACTTAGGTACGGAGATTCCAGACAATTTCCCAGGTTTTTGACTCGAAAAAAAAAACACCAAAAAAAACCGAATTTTGGGAGATGAACTTTCGTTACAACCTCAATTCTCCACTCTTTGGTCAAAATAACTTCATATTCAGCCTTATGCCCTAAAACACATGGAAAACGATACCTCACAAGTTCAAGTTCCTAAAACACAAAGAAACCCTATTTTTACACCCATTTCTCAACCGCAACCCCCCTGGATGTATTCTGATCTGGCTGCCGAGCTTTGGAGCACAACTAGGAACCAAATAGAGCATGTATGCGAAATAACGACAATTTTAGACCAAAATTTAAGGTAAATTGAAGGCTGAAACTTTGTTAAAACCTCAATTCTTCGGTTACTGTTCAAAATCGACTTCATATTCGGTCTACTCGACCTAAAAAACATGGAAAAATATACCTCACAAGCTCACGTTACCAAAACGTTATTGAACACAAAAATCCCTATTCTTACACCCATTTTTCACTCATAACGCCGCTGAGTATATTCCGATAGGGCTGCAATGAGTTTTGGGACACAACTAGGGCCCAAGCGGAGCCTCTGTCCAAATGAACGAATTTTTTAGACCCATAATAAATTGGATAGGGATGATAACGCGGACGGCGGACGGACATCACATATTTGGAATCTACGCACCTTGAAACGTAAAAGAAAAACGCTGCAAATTATTACACAACGGTTTATTGTTTACCCGTATAGATGCCCCTTCTGCGTAGATCACTGTTTTCTGTGGTCAATACCCTCGAGTTCCCCCCAGGAATGCCATTAATCGAGTACTAAAGCCGGCCCCGGAATTAAAGTTTCCTACAAATGCACGGGATTCAATAATTCAATCATTAATTATTTTGTAGTTATTCATGAAGCATAAGGCAAATAATAAACCATTGTGCAATAATTTACCTGTATAAGTGCCCCTTCTACGAAGATAGTATAATGAACCGTTATGCAATAATTTACCTTAGTGTAATAATTAACCGTTGTGTAATAATTTTCCCATCAATAATACTTCAACGGTTGTTCAAGTTGCAAAGGTACCTACCAACGAACTCCAGCGCCTTCTCCGTAGATGGCGTAATGAACCGATGTGTAATATTTTACGATAATAATTTACCATTGTGTTGTAATTTACCCATCAATAATACTTCAACGTTTGTTCAAGTTTCTATCAATAAACTCCAAAAGAGCCATCATTTTTCAAATGATGGCTCATTTCATTTTTCAAAACAACCAACTCGACTTCATACTCCGTGATTATAATCATGTGCTCCCTAGCAATGATTATCTCGGGCCAATTCCTGATTGTTACCGCGTCCCTAGTGATGATATTTGGGCTGAATGTATACCATTTCATTCACCCTTCTGTTGAAGAAGCCTGTCGGTGCAAACTTCTGGGCCTTACTGTGAACGAAAGGCTGGACGTACAATGATCCGGGTGGTCTTCAAAAACTCCCTAGTTCGAGAACAATTTAAAACCGTTAAAAAAAATCGAGATAACGGCGTCCTGGAGATTTCAACCCCTATTTTTCACCCCTCAGGGATGGCTGATAGTAACGCCGAGCTTCGAGCACCAACTACCTATACTCCCAAATGGGAACTATAAACCGAATTTCGTCAATTTTGGTTCATGGTAACTAAGAAAAGTGCGAAGTAAGGCGCACAATGCATAGTGGTTTTCACGAACAACCGAGTAGTTGCTAGGGAAATGAAACTTCTTTAATTTTCATCGGACAAAAATCGTTTTCCATTCGTTGGAAAGCTCTTGATTTATCACGAATTTATTTCGTATTTGTTCTTGGTATTTATTTCCTAGTTTCATACTATAACTATATAAATGAATGTTATAAATGGATAGTAAACAATGACGCTTGTTTGGTTGTCACGTTTTAACATGTATCATCTATGGTGCTCAAGAAATGTAGACAAGACATCGTCAGAAGAAACGAGCACATACGTTTCAAGTAGTAGATATTTCTACCTAGCCTTAACTTTTCGAGTTAATAACATGATACATGGTTGCAATTTTTGGTTCTTGAACAGAAATAATTTTTTCATTGCATTTTCGGATTCTACATACCTTGAAAAAAAAAACCATCAAATTTTGATGGAAGGTTTTTTTTTCATGCTCAATTCCAAAGGTTCATTATTGAAAATAACAAACCAAAAATCTGAGATTTTCGAAAAAAATTTTTTGCTGGGCAAATACACAGGCGTATTATTCACGGAATAATAAACAAACACACTGGTGAAACCGGCCCTTAGACGAGAACATACTCGACAAGTTGATGAGTTGTCAAGTCCTCAGTTAAGCCTCAGATTCTCACGACGGAAGAGGATGAAAACTCATCAGAACGTCCCGAGTTGCCGAGGGGAAACATCTCACGGAAGGAGCCGCCGTTCGAACCGTGAAACGCCGCTACGTGGGACGTCGCTATGTTTGTCGCCTTCAAAGAGGCGATACCGAAAGTGATGAGAGCGGAACTCCGTAAAACTTCTAATGAAGGCCCGACAACGACGTTGAGGGGGGAAAAGCGAAGTTTCACCGAAGGGAAATTTTCAGCAAGCATCTCGGAGGGGGGGTACTACGACTGGGGAACCCAATTGGAGGAGAATTACGGGGTAGGGGGGGGGGGGGGGGGGGGTACGAGCCCTCTTTTGTCATTTGACACGGAAAACGGCGATTAGAGGAAAACACAGGTAAAAGGGTTGAAAGTGACGGTGCGTCGTCGGGGATTTTAAGAGCACTTTGGGGGAGGGGAGGGAGCAGTTTTCGGGAAGCACTTAATTGACTTCGTCATTAAAACTCATTACCGGCAAAGGGAGCGAAGGGGAAGGAAACCTTGAAGAGATAAGCAGTTCTTGATATTTCAGGTCTGGCAAAAGTTACCGAGGGGAAATTCGCACTTTCCAAGGTTTTCTTCCATGAGCCCTTGTGCCTTTTGCCTTTGCCGTCTTTATCATCGGGGCCCTTTTGCTTTTGCCGTCTCCATCATCAGGCCCTTTTGCCTTTCTTGCTCAGGAAATGAAGAACACAAAGAAGCAGCGAGTTCGATAAGGTTGATAGTGCAAGAGAAAAACATTCTGTAAGAAAGTGAGGGACACACAGATAAAGTTCACCGAACAGAAACTTGTTTGAATGATTTTTGCCTTTCGGTTATTGTTCTGTGAATGATACACCTATGTAATCGCTCAGCAAGAGATTTTTATAACACCCCCTCAAAAATTTTTCTTTTACGTTTCAAGGTGCGTCGAGCCCAAAAATGCAGTGTCCGTCCACCGTATCATCCACATCTACTTCAATTTCGGTCTAAAAAATACGTTCTTTCTCACACAGGCTCGATTTGGGCCCTAGTTGTGTCTCGAAACTTTGCGTTATGAGTGAAAAAAGGGGGGAGAAAATTGGGTTTTTCGGTGTTTCAGCAACATGAGCTTGTGAGGTATCGTTTTCCATGTTTTTTGAGACGAGGAGACCGAATATGAGGTCGATTTTGAACAAAGAGTGGGAAAATTGAAATTCTAACGAAGTTTCAGCCTTAAATTCACGTTAAAATTTGGTCGAAAATCTTTGATCTTCCGCTCACAGTTTGGATCCCCATTTGGGAACGCATTTGGCTCCTAGTTGTGCTCCGAAGCTCGGCAGCCCGGTCAAAATACACTCAGGGGTGCTACGGGTGAAACACGGGTGTACAGATAAGGGGTTTTGAAGTTTTTATGAGGTTTCAACGAACATGAGCTTGTGAGATTTCGTTTTCCACGTTTTTTTTAGGGCGAGAAGACCCAATACGAAGTTGATTTTGACCGAAGAGTAAAGAATTGAGGTTTTGACAAAGGTTCAGCTCCCTAAATTCATTTTTTATGAGTCAAAAACCTGGGAAATTGTCTGAAACCACCATAAAATTGTATAATAACACTAGAGGTAGTTTCAACAGGTGAATCAAGACAATTAAATGGCACTATCAACGATCAAAGATAATTTTTCAAAAGTAGGAGTTTATTTCGTGTTTTTGGGGCCAAAATTGGTGGGACAACCAACAATAGCTATTTCAATAATTGCACATGAAAGAAACAATAAATTAATGAAGAGCCAACATTTCTGCAGGTATGTCCAATATAATACTAAACCCATGTGACAAGGACTTTCCAAAATCAAAATTTCCTTTCCCGCCTTAGACCTTTCTCAATAAATTTGGTTCCGAGTCTGATGGTCGTGATGGGCTGAAATGAGGAGGGTAATGAGGGGGTGGCTCCTTAAATGGTTCTACATGAATATATTCGAAATCTGACCGTAACTTTCGGTCTAATGACGAAATACCCTCGACGTGCAGAAGTATCCGAAAAACAGTCGTGATAAACATCAAAAAGTGTGAGGTGCTTTTGAGGTTCAGTCAATTTTTTGTTAAATCCTTTCGGTTTATTTATAAACCATCATCAAGGCTACAAAAAGCCCCACACTTTGTATTCGACAGTTTCCAGTCGTCTGGAAGGGCACATGAATAGAATTCATGAAAAACGAACTGTTCCGCAAAAAACTGGAGCATCGCAGTGGCGCGTTTTCTGTAATAATTCGCTAAAAATTGTGTTTAACATTTTTTTTAAATTCCTTTTTATTAAAAAACAGTAAATATTCAGAATAAAACATGGAACATACCCCGCAACCATAAAGCAAGCCCTGTGCGGTTGGGGGGAGTTGCTTATCCTATTTCTTATTCTATTATGTTATTCCATCTTAGTTAACACTATAGTTAACACTATTAAGGATCTATGAGAGAAGCAACATCGGAAGGATAAAATTCTGGGAGGACACAAGAAACTACATACTTACGTTAGCTGTTTAAATGAAAATAATATGGACTTCTTTTATCAACAACTTAATTATATAGATATATCTTGGTTCACATAAGTGCTAGTGAGGGCAGTTTTTGAATTTTCTAATCCGAGGGAAATAAGCCAGGAAAATATCTTTTTTTTAATAAACAGAACGAGTAAAATCTGAGGGTGATCTCATATCATCAGGCAATGAGCGGATCAAGAATGGAATGCTATAATATTATGTGTCTTGATGTACTCCATAGACGGGATTTCGGGGTGGGCACTACTGCTTGGGAAATGAAGCGAAATTGGTAGGGAGGATTCCTCGAGAGGTTGAAAAATTCGGGATGTTTATGAAAAAAGGAGAGGGACTTTTTGAGGTAAAATTGTTGAACGGAGAATACCCGAGTACAATTATACAGATCAGTAGTAGGAAATCTTCGGGGTTTACGTGCAATTACCTTCAGAATAGATTTCTGCATTATATTGAGGGGGGTTCAGAACCGTTGGAGCAGCTCCTCCTCACGCAATGATTCCAAATCCAACAACGCTCTGTACCAGTGCCTTGTAAACAATTATTAAGTTTCCTTTACTGAGGCATCCCCGAAGTTTATAAAATAAATGAATAAATTTTTGGAGTCATTTAGTCAGCGATAGCACGTGGCAATCCCACGTGCTAATGTAGTTTCTTAGGGCGATACTCGATTGGGCCCTAATCCTTCTGATCAAGGAGATAACGAGGTGCTGTTAGCTACGGAAGCTTCAAAACACGGGTCGTTCAAAGTACTCTTTTGGGCCCCAGTCAAACCGTATCGCGGTCGCTATGGGTTCTTATCTCTACCTCCCTACTATCTCCCTTCTCCTTTTCGCATCTGCCAACATTCAGTTGTCCACGGTGCTGCGTCACTGATCTTGCGATATGTCTTCATGGGACTTCTGAATAGATTAGTGGAATGCATTGTCAAGCGATCTGGATGCTCGCTGGCGCTCGCATCTCAAAAAAGATAAACAATCCCAGTAACTATCCCGTGAATGAGCAGGTTGTTTGGGACTTCTGAATAGATTAGTGGAATGCATTGTCAAGCGATCTGGATGCTCCCTAGCGCTCGCATCTCAAAAAAGATAAACAATCCCAGTAACTATCCCGTGAATGAGCAGGTTGTTTGGGACTTCTGAATAGATTAGTGGAATGCATTGTCAAGCGATCTGGATGCTCGCTAGCGCTCGCATCTCAAAAAAGATAAACAATCCCAGAAACTATCCCGTGAATGAGCAGGTTGTTTGGGACTTCTGAATAGATTAGTGGAATGCAATGTCATATTTTGCTACAGAACATGCTTGTCATATTTTGCTACAGAACATACCTAGGTACATCTGTATTACGCTTCACTAGTGGGTTATTTGCCCTCTGTCATAACTTGGGGCCCAAAAGAGTATCATCAGTTCTGTGAAATGGGGCCCAAAAGAGTAATTCTGAAGAGGCAGGGAGGATTAGATTCCAGGTACATGCCCCTCGTAATGAGGGATTTGGGCCCAATCGATAACGGCCCAGTTTCTTAACGTAGTTGTAATAACAGCCTCGTCGGCAGATGATTTTCAGAAAAAAACTTTGACCTTGAGGCAAATTCCGTTCAAAAACCCCTCGCACCGCCGCTCGACCCGAACTATTTACCAACTTAATACAAAACGTTGGCTTTGACGTCGCCTCTCACTATCCGAGGTCTGACACATCCCGTACGGTTCCCTCTACCGCTCACGTAAGCTGTCATTGCACAGTTTCCCGCCCCGAACTTTATCCTTTGTTAGTGGAAGCCCTAAGTACACAGAAGGCGCAGAGGGTTTCGAGGTTCGCAGTATCCATAAGAACTTGGGATGAGGCAAACTTGGGAACGGAATTACGGAAGTAATTCCGGGTGGTTCCTGGCCGAGGGCAAAAACCATCGCGGGCGAAGGCTGTGGGGTTTGTAGAGCGTTGAAAGTAATGTTCATATGAGAATCAACATACGCCCAGGTCCATAACACACATTCAGTAATTTGTGAGTGGTACAGAACTAATACACCAAAGTTTCTTCGTTTATACAGATAAAACTGGTGTTATCAAAACGTCATCTATTTCCAGTAATAACAAAATTAACTTTTAGCCGGTTCCGGCAGAAAAAAAGGCTATCACTGGAAAGAGGATTGATTTACTATCGCAATATGGCTGAAACATAAATTTCGGAGTACATCCAAACGTAATTTTCTCGCCCAATAACGATGCACCAAGAAAACCTGCTGCAAAGTCCTTGTCACATGAGTTTATTATTCTATTGAACGTACTTCCAGAAATGCTGCAAATACATTTTTTATTGTTTAATTCATGTGTAATAACTGAAGCAGCTGTTTCTTTTATGGTTTCCACCAATTTTGGCCCCCAAAAACACGAATTAGGCGCCTATTTTTGACAAATCATCTTTGATCATTGATAGTGCCATTTAACTGTCTTGATTCGCCTGTTGATACTAATTCTAGTGTTATTGTACAAGTTTATGGTGAGTTCAGACAATTTCCAGGTTTTTGACCCATAAAAAATGCATTTTGCTAGCTGAACCTCCGTTACAACCTCAATTCCTTCACTCTTTGGTCTAAATCAACTCCATATTCGGTCTTCTCGCCCTAAAAAAAAAAAAAACATGGAAAACGATACGTCACAAGCTCATGTTCACTGAAACCTCAAAAAAAAAAAAAAATGTTTACACCAATTTTTCACCCATAACACACTCCGATCGGGCTGCAAAGTTTCGGGACACAACCAGGGTCCAAGTGAAGCCTGTGTGCGAAAGAACGATATTTTTTAAACAGAAATTAAAGTAGATACGGATGATACGGCGGATGGACATTGCATTTTTGGAACCTACTCACCTTGAAAAGTAAAAGAAAACATTTTGAGGGGGTGCTATAAAAAATTTTTTCGCTGAGCGAATAAACAGGTGTATTATTCACAGAACAATAAACCAAAATTGACCATACCGTTAAAAAGCTAAAAATCTGAGGAAGTATTTAAAGTCAAGAGATCAGCAGGTTAAAGCGAATTTCTGGACTTACAGATGTTAGAAGAACTGGAGATTTCAACAGTTTGAACAAATTTACTTTCTCACATTTACTTTCTCCCCAGATGTATCCCTTACACTTCGCTTCTCCCCATCAACCTCCTTTCACTTATCAACAGCAACCACCTCCAACCTAACCTCTCTCCGATGAAACTTCAGTCATTGCTT
Source organism: Leptopterna dolabrata (assembly GCA_954871275.1). Taxonomy (NCBI): domain Eukaryota; kingdom Metazoa; phylum Arthropoda; class Insecta; order Hemiptera; family Miridae; genus Leptopterna; species Leptopterna dolabrata. The sequence goes on along the minus strand of OX940988.1, from coordinate 9,755,191 downwards.
GTTACTAACGATGATTTGATTACCAAAATAATATAAGGCTGCATTTTGTTCCTAGTTGAAATAGTTACCGTTTTAATAACTCCGTTTTTGCGCGCTTGTTTGTTCGCTACAGATTTATCAATTGGGCGTAGTTGAACTCGGCACCAATTATCCCTGTACCTGCTGGATCATGAGAAAGGTAAACAATGTGATTCAAGGACTCGGCACCGCCCGAGGCTTAGTTATCTGTTTACATTATTGAATTCGGCACTACACTCATCAGTTGTCGTTCCGTCCCTTAAGGGCCTGCAGACCCTGTGTTGAAAACTATTTACTATTTTTCTCAGGCTGTGATTTACTTACAGTTGTGGAAAAAACGTGTAAATTCACTATATTAGTTGGGGATTGCCCCTACGTCAACCGATCAACCGAACCTGTTCCTCTTCTTCACAAAAAATGCAAACATCGAAAGTAACAAGTGAACGTGGACGTGAAATGTTGGTCTTAGAAGGAGCTAAATTTAAATACGTCAAGAAATTAAGTAGCTCGGGAGAAACATTCTGGTGGTGCTACGTAGATCGCTGTGCAGCCAAAGTGTGGACCATTGGTGAGTACCTACCTACTTATCTAAACGGGTGTAGGGTAGTCAAGACAGTTAGTATCCATCAGCATGGCAACAGATTTCAAATTAGGAATATGAACATACATAGCAAAAAATTAGACATAAATGTAAAATTAAATGAACAATTACCCATAATTATGTAGGATGAAAGGATGTGTAGGATGTGAAAGAAAAAAATGACTAGTTGGCATAGTTTTACAGCATTACGACAATTGTTTTTGTACCTATTTATTATTCACCTATTAATTATGCATGAAAAGTTGCTATATATTTATTATGACAATGGTTTTTTTAAACCTATTTATTAATTATCAATCCATTATTCGGCATGACAAGTTCCTATTTATTAATTATGAAAATTGTTATTGTACCTATTTATTATTTTTGAGTTTTATACTACATAACAATTTTTGAAGAATTCCTAGTTCTTTTATTTCAGCAAAAAAATCCTTAGGCTTATACGCATCTCGAGGAACGGTTCCGAGAACTAGTTCTCAGAAGAGCTGGTATACAGTGCCGAATTCAAAAATCACACAACAAGGGCTCCAGAAGCATGGTGCCGAATTAAATAATCTTGCTGGGAGGCTCTGGGAAGTACGGTGCCGAATTCAAACATCTCGAAAGGTTCCTAGGGAATTAAGTGCCGAGTTCAAGAACGCCCTATCAATTCTGTATTGCTCAGAACCAAATACAAGGGTTGGAGTTTGTACACCTGGAGAACGAGACCCCGGGCGATAATTGTACGACAAACAAACGCTATTAATTCAAGATTCTATTAATAAGTATCGATATCCAGAAACGTCTGTTACCAAAATCCGCAGATTTAGTAGTTCTCTCGTGTCGTGGTTCCTCCCAAATCTCTACATAAACCTCTCCTATGTAATATTAAGCGATTTCACCAAATAAGCGAAGGGAACGACGAGCTGGAAACGCCAGTGGAAAGTAAGGGAAGGGTCCATCTAACCGCCATCGCTCCTCAACTGTCATAACGGCCGTTTCTGGACGGGTGGATGGGTGGAAAGGTTCCTCTATAAGCAGCCCTTCTGGCCCAGCCCTTCATTCGACCGATCGACCCGCGACTTGCGACTCTCTCCTAACCCTTTCTCTGGCACTCGCTGTGGTCCATTCCGCAGGGTGCTGGCAACAGACTCCTAAGGAGCAACCAATACTCGATGTGGTCCATTCTCACGGGATAGGTAATGGTAGTAGGTCCCCTCTTTCCAAAAGATTCCCAAGGAGCAGCTAATACTCGCTGTGGTTCATTCTCGCGGGGTATTAGCATTAGGCCCATCTCTTTTACCTAGCACTCGCTGTGGTTCATTCCCGTCGTGCTAGCAAAAGACTCATAAGGAGCAACCAATACTCGATGTGGTCCATTCTCACGGGGTAGGTATTGGTAGTAGGTCCCCTCTTTCCAAAAGACTCACAAGGAGCAGCTAATACTCGCTGTGGTTCATTCTCGCGGGGTAGGTATTGGTAGTAGGTCCCCTCTTTCCAAAAGACTCACAAGGAGCAGCCAATACTCGCTGTGGTTCATTCTCGCGGGGTATTAGCATTAGGCCCATCTCTTTTACCTAGCACTCGCTGTGGTTCATTCCCGTCGTGCTAGCAAAAGACTCATAAGGAGCAACCAATACTCGATGTGGTCCATTCTCACGGGGTAGGTATTGGTAGTAGGTCCCCTCTTTCCAAAAGACTCACAAGGAGCAGCTAATACTCGCTGTGGTTCATTCTCACGGGGTATTAGCATTAGGCCCATCTCTTTTACCTAGCACTCGCTGTGGTTCATTCCCGTCGTGCTAGCAAAAGACTCATAAGGAGCAACCAATACTCGATGTGGTCCATTCTCGGGGTAGGTATTGGTAGTAGGTCCCCTCTTTCCAAAAGACTCACAAGGAGCAGCTAATACTCGCTGTGGTTCATTCTCGCGGGGTAGGTATTGGTAGTAGGTCCCCTCTTTCCAAAAGACTCACAAGGAGCAGCTAATACTCGCTGTGGTCCATTCTCACGGGGTAGGTATCGGTAGTAGGTCCCCTCTTTCCAAAAGACTCCCAAGGAGCAGCTAATACTCGCTGTGGTTCATTCTCGCGGGGTATTAGTGTTAGGTCCATCTCTTTTACCTGGATCCCTGTGGGTCATTCCCGCCGGGTGCTAGCAAAAGACTCCTAAGAAGCAAAAAATACTCGCTGTGGTCCATTCTCACGGGGTAGGTATTGGTAGTAGGTCCCCTCTTTCCAAAAGACTCACAAGGAGCAGCTAATACTCGCTGTGGTTCATTCTCGCGGGGTATTAGTGTTAGGCCCATCTCTTTTACCTGGATCCCTGTGGGTCATTCCCGCCGGGTGCTAGCAAAAGACTCCTAAGATGCAAAAAATACTCGCTGTGGTCCATTCTCACAGAGTAGGTATTCGTAGTTGGTCCCCTCTTTCCAAAAGACTCCCAAGGAGCAGCTAATACTCGCTATGGTTCATGCTCCCGGGGTGCTAGCAAAAGACTCTGAAGGAGCAACTAATCCTCAATGTGGTTCATTCTCGCGGGGTATTAGCGGTAGGTTCCTCTCGACCCTACAGTAGGTGCAAAGTTAACCAGCACCTGTGATCCCAAAATTTACGTTACACCACGTTGGTGACTCTAACATCACGAACTCACCACATCCCTCATCCTGGCTTTGCTTACGACAAACCCCAAGGATGAGGGTTGGATTCAACCCGTTTGTGTAGTTTATAATCCGAGAACTCTGCCGATCACTGCACACAGACAGGCATTACAAATAGGTACCGATATGACATCCAGAAACGTCTTTTATACAGAAATCCGCAGATTCAGCAGTTCTCCCTCATCCTCCCCAAGTTGTAACCCAAGGACAAGGGCTGGATTGAAACCGCTTGTGTAGTTTGTGTACCCTGAGACCCCCGATGAACTCGCGGAGAAACCTTTTCGCTCTGAGCTTGCGAGAGATTTGCGTCAGTAGGGCGAACAATGGAGATTGGGAAAGGAGCAACAATCCCAGTTCTTCATTCAGCTCCGACGGTTCTTATGAAAAGGGATAGCGCCCCAGCTCGGCATTATGAAGGAGAGGATTTCCTTCCCGTTGAGGCTTTTCAATGTTAAAAGGCGACCGATGTCTGGCTCAGCGCCTCTATTATCAACGGCCCAAACGAGACTGCCTTATCAAACCCGAATCGCAAGTGCTTCATTCCCACGTATCCTCAGAAGCTTCGCGTTTGATTAACCATAAAACCGTGTTTCTTCAGACAACAGGAAGGTATTATAAGGTGCGTGGACTGAATGGCAAGATTATCCCCACGTGACTGGAATGGGTTTCAAAACGGGTTTAATGTGAACTTGTGAATCCCGCTCATTACCACTAATCAATCAGTGTGATACTAGAAGACCCGCTGTTGCATGGAATATCCGCATGGAGCAGGGATGTTGTCCTACCGATGAAACAGTGACTGGAGTACTACCGGTTATCTCTGTGATACGAAATGAGGTTTGGCGAGAAATAATCGCTGCATCTCTTGAAAGCTGGTGAAACTAAATGTTGGGTAAATGGGCCACGGCTGGAACATTTTGCAGTTTTTTTGTGGAGCCTGTTTTGGTTTATTATATTCAAACCAAAATTAATTAAATTTGGTTTGCAGGTCCCATTTAGGGTCTAGTGGGCCCGCAAAGCTCGGCGTTACTGTCAGCCTTCTTTATGGAGTGAAAAATAGAGGTTGAGATTTTTAGAACGCCGTAGCTCGAAAACTTTCAATAGAAGGGTTATGGTTTTTTTTATGATTTTAAGTTAATCTCGAACTAGAATTTTTGAGACCACCCGGAGCATTGTTCGTCCAGCCGTTCGCTTGCACCGAAAAGCTTCGTCAACATGATCGTGAATGAAACTGTATAAATCCGGCCCAGATATCACTGCTAGGAACAACTGTTTATAATCACGATGGCTGTATTAAGGCGAATTAGCTGTTCTGTGACATTATTTCATTTGAAGAATTATGGCTCTTTTTGGGATTTTTTTGTATATAGATACTTTTGCAACTTGAATAAACGTTATGCGCCTTGCTCGTTAAACGTTAATTATAGAATTTTAATTCACCGCATATAAATTTGAAACTGTAATTGCTGGGCAGGCTCCATTACTCGATTTAGGGCTTTCCTGGGGGGACCACGACAGTAGGTATTGACTAAGAAAACAGTGATCTACGCAGAAGGGGCATCTATACAGGTGAACAATAAAACGTTGTGTAATAATTTGCAGTATTGTTCTTTTTCCAGTGAAATTAAGTCACTTAGTTATCTTCTCTTCTTTTTATGATGTAAATTTGATATACTGGAATATCAACTTTTAGAATAGCTCATAACTGTTTCAAATTATAGCAACCATAGTTTCTGTATGAAACATATTTCATGGTACAAACCAATGGGATGTTACTCCTGGCTGAAAAACACTATGAAATGGCATGAAACCCCAGTAAATCGTATAAAAAGCGAAGGATGTGTGTATCTTTAGGTCTTCCCTGTCTAAACTATTGGACCGATTCTATCGCAGTTGGTATCGTTGGATTCCTCGCATTACGGCGCACAGTGTAGGCCACCTTGATTTTCCGATGCCCCCTGTCCTTCATCTTCAACCCGACACTGCTTAGCAACCTTTATCCGGGTAAACACACGTGGTAACCAAGATAAGTCTTGGTACGTGTATTACCAATTTTGGCACATGATTCCGTAGAAATTGATATTGTTCAAAAGATGTTTCTAACGCAGCGATTCTAATGATTTCTGTGGGGTTGGCCGTATTTTATACCGGAAAAGGGGAAATAAAAAGCAACAACCACCAATCCAGAATTTTTGATCCAGAAATCTATGAAACAGCCACTATCAAGTGTGAATTTTTCAAAGCTGCTCTTCGATGCTTACCGCTGGAGAGTGCGTTGTGTTGCAGGGCAATATTAGTTTTTAAAATTTTACAATAAAACTCAAATTTTGTTTGTCTATATGTCTTGAGTAGATGGCAAAACGTCTGAACGGATCTTGTTGCGGGTTTTTCCAAACAGTCGGGGGTGACATAAGCTGCTTGCATTTTTCGAAATCCGCCTCCTTCATCGTAAATTTGGTGGTCCTTCACGTGAGGACTGTAACACTGACACGACGAAATTCGTTCGGCAGACCCGTGTACCTGTACATATACATTTTGGTAGCCAATTACATCTTTTACGATTTTCGCTTAAGGCTTTTGCAAGGCATTTTAGCACAACATAACCATCAACAAAAACCACCTTTATTAAATAACATGACTTTGCACACGATGGAGGACTTCTAATCAAATTTTTGAAGTTGACTCTGGAAAGCCAGTTGAGCCGTAGGGATGGAAGGACGGCAACTAAGTTTACTCGTTAAGTGGAATAGGCTGCGGACCGCGAAACCGTAAAGCGATGGGAGGAAAGTCTGAGTTACGCGAAGGTGCGATAACCAACTTGCTCGTCTCGGTGATTAGCTCATATCTATCACTGAGGATGCAGTGAAGTTTAATACCGCCAGTTCGATTTTCGTTCACTAATGGAAGGGTGACTCGTAATTAGGTACTTCACCTACCTACCTCTACGCCATGCGCAACTCCCCATGAGTACCAGATGGAAGCTCGGAAGTGACGAAATCGTTGAAAATTGTCATTTCTGCCTCTTGTACCGAACTAAGAAGTTGTGATATGTGCCTGGTATCATCAACTTTCAGTGTGGTTTATTATTCTGTGAATAATACACCTATGTATTCGCTCAGCAAAAATTTTTATAACACCCCCTCAAAATTTTTTTCTTTTCCGTTTCAAGGTGCGTAGATTCCAAAAATGCAATGTCCGTCCGCCGTATCACGCATACCGGCTTCACTTTCGGTCTAAAAAAGTTGTTCTTTCGCACACATGCTCCATTTGGGCCCTAGTTGTGTCCCGAATGTATATTCCTTATGAGTGAAAATGTGTATAAAAATAGGTACTTTTTGTGTTTTAGTAAGATGTCAGTAACATGACCTTTTAAGGTGTCGTTTTCCATGTTTTTGGGGACGAGAAGACCGAATATGAAGTCGATTTTGACCAAAGAGTGGAAAATTGAGGTTCTACCAAAAATGTTCAGCTCCCAAAATTGATTTTTTTATGAGTCAAAAACCTGGGAAATCGTCTGAAATCACCACCAATTTGTATAATAACACTAGAAAAAGTGTCAACACGTGGCTCAAGACGATTAAATGGCACTACCAATGATCAAAGATAATTTGGGGAAAAAAAGGTGCGTACCTAATTCGTGTTTTTTGGGGGTCAAAATTGGTGGAAACCATCAGAAATAGCTATTTCAATTATTTTATATGAAAGAAACAATAAATGAACAGCCAGCATTTCTGTAGGTATGTCCAATAGAATAACAAACCCTTGTGACAAGGACTTTGCAGCGTTTTGGTCTTTACTTTAGGTTGCCCGATTGATTGATTGTGCTTATCAACATTCGCCTCTCAATAAGCGACGACGCCTGATGGGCAGAAGAGTTTAAATTGTTTGATACTCCCTTCCTGGGATACAACTGACGGCCAAATCCAGGGGCATTGAAGAAACCAAATCCTATACAATTTTCTCGAAGTATCGGATCCCTCGATCGAAGACTCCTGTGCGAACACAACCAACTCTTCCAGCTAAGAAGTCAAGATCGTCGAACTTGACTTGTGAGGTGAAGTCCTTCAGAACAAGAGAACAAGAAAGGATATTTCTGGAAGATAATTTTGGCTCACAATTCTTGTTTCTTGACGAAATATTGGGATTAGTAGAAAATTTGACAAGCTAATAATTATTACGATAGTAAATTTCTGTTTCTTCACTCTTAGAAATAAAATGTATTTATTCAAATGTATTTACAGCCCATGTATTTATGTAAATACCAACCCAAATCACAACATATCAGTGTACGTGGGTGTAGGGGACCATCAGGGAGCTAACCCGCACGATTCCTAAAAATGACATCAACATCGTTTGAAGAACCGATTATAGTACTGAAATGAACCGGAGATAAAATGCTGCAAGTAATTTCGTGTGCGCAGACCGTTTGAATTTGGTAGAACTCGTATGAAACAACTTGGAGGCCAACTCGCAGCCCAATTTCTACGTTTTGGAATCTTGGAAACATTCCAAGAATGAATCAGATTGTGATTGTTTTATCCTCCACGATACCAATCAATAGTCGAGTTGAATGTCACTAAGGGCGCCGTTCCGTTCCGCTAATACTCAATTTACCTAACAAGTACACCGCCGTTACTGCTCAATATACACGGGCATAGAAAAAGTCTTAAATCATCGATGAATCGGCCCAGTTTCCCTTCCAACTTCAGGAACCTGAGTGAAAAGGATGGACCTGATAAAGGGGAAGATGAAGAATATAGGTTCACTCGGCTTCTACCGTCTTTACATCCCTAAAGGAAAAGAGCAAGTTTCCTGCTTTAAGTGGGTGCGGAAAAGGGGGGAAAAAGCTGAAGAAGAGGATGGGAGGGCACTGGGTTCTTGGCGGGTTTTCATCCCTTTGGCCCACAACCCAACTTCACAACATACTTCACTGTTGAGCTTCTGCTTCTTCAACTTTTTTCTCTTCTTGTAATGGGCCGAAAAATAATAAAACCACCGCTTCGGCGGAACGGGAAAACTTGGGGAGTTTGAGCCAACAATTTTATAATTCATAACTTCCGCGAAAAAGAAGGGATGAACTTGATTGTTCGTTGCGATAGCCATGGTTTATTGCTTATTTCGTAGTCAGGAAATGATCGAAACGACGTGTAAACAAGATAAGAATAAGAAATGTAGAACTTTAATTGCAGGACAATACAAGAACAATACAACATCATGATGTCACACTCAAAGTGGCCTGTAAGGGTGCGAAAGCTGAATAGGTACTGATAGAGCGATTGTAACATCGTATACCGAAATTATTATTGGATGCAAGACCACCAGGGAACACACGTTCTGTGAACGTGTACCATTATATTAATAAATATCACATATAGGGTGTCCCAAGAAGTACGAAATGGAAAGAAGTTTTGAAAAAGAAAAAATTCGTCAAATGTTAACGAAAATGCATTTTTTAAATATTTATAAATATCACCCCCTTCACTGAGCCGGCTTGCCGCCTATGTCTTGAGGCCCAACGGCTAATAATCCCGAAATATTAATGCAATGTAACATGCCACAAAAACATACGCTATTTCTACAATAAAAAATACGAGTATATAGTACGGTTAAATTGAGTAGGTATCGGTGGCTTGCCACAAAAAAGATTACCTATTTCAATAGATCATCAATAATATTCACAGAATTGGCCGCCAAATAGAGTCTTATTTAGGATCAAAAATCTCAAACGGAAAAAGACTGGCATTTTTAGCGGACCAAAAATTGCTTATAGTCGGTAAAAAATGTTTAAAGATAAACAAGTAGTGATGGGTAATGAGGCCATGGTATTTCGAAAATTCGTTCATATGGTTATGCTGCAATAGTGGAGCTATTAGCGTAGAACTCGAAAATCAGTTAACTACCAATGTTCTTTTTTCAAACGAGAAACTTGAGGAGGAACCAAAAAAATGTAGTCTTTGAAGTCGGGATTTTAATGAAATTCTGTGAAAATTTCGACATTGAATTTTCAATCTAACAGCTGAGCATGATTCTACATACGTAGTTGGTACCTATTTTTGTGTAGGTACACGCCCATTTGTTTCAACGCACAACAAATATCTGTTCGTTGGTTTTTCCATATCCAGGATGAACAAACATAGCCAAGTCGTGAGCAATATAATTACAAAGAGGTTCAGAGTTTCTATGTGCATGAATAAAATTTCAAAGCGCTCTCTGCACTGTGAAAGAACAAAGTGTCTATAGAAGAGTATTCTGTGTGTTGGTATTTATAAATCGTTATTTAGCATTGGTGTACGAGGAATTGCTGTAAAAATTTACTTGATTCAAATCTCTTGAGGGACGGTCACAAGTAGGGAACAGAACGATGGCAGGTCAGGGGGCGGGAAATGGAGCTGGATGGAAAAAAAAGAAGATAAAAATGTCCTTTTCAGGAAGCGAAATGGTCGGGAGGAAAGCCCTTTTGTAGTTTCAAGGGCTTCAACTTAAACTGAATTCATTGCTTTTAACGCGGGATGAGGGCGACTGTAGGGGGGCGAGTGGTGAGGGGGGCCAATGTATTTAGTGCCTACCAGTAGAGCACCCAGTACAACGACGAAATCCGGAAATCTAATTTTTTCCTCTGCCGAGCTTATCCGATTTTCATCCTCGTCAAGTGGTTTTTTGTTGTTGTGCGATCAGGCATCCAGGACAGCGTCTTTCTGAATACCTGGTGGGTGTCTCTGGTCCAAATCGTAGTCCTGGGAGGCTGCTAAGGGTTTTACTGGTGATGGCAAGATTTGATTTCACATTCCAGTCCTCTAGGGTATTAACTTGTAAAAGGGATTTGAGCTCTAACTTTCTGGTGACTGGAGGGATTGGAGGCACTTCTACGTGTCAGACATGGAATCCACGCCGCTTTTCAAAAATAGCCGGATAACTTGGAAGAGGATATTTCTCGAAAGTTTTGATTCGGAATTTTACCTTGTCGTGGTTCTCCTCAAATCTGTACATGTACCACTTCTATGTAATATGGAAAGATTTAACCAAATAAACGAGGGGAACGACGAGCTGGGTGACGCCAAGGGGAAAGTAGGAGAAGGGTCCCTTCCATCAACTGCCATCGACCCTAAACGGCCATAACGGCCGATTGTTGACGGGCGACGGGTGGAAAGGGGCCTTTATAAACAGCCCAGCTCCTCATTCGCGTTTTTACTCATGAATCAATAATATTTATATATTTTTAATGGAAATTGACTTTCCTTTATGAAATGAAAAAAACACGATCAAAATTACCGATGTGGTTGAGGATGAAAGAGGACATTACACGATTTATCACAGTCAAACAAACTAGCAATACTCTCTCTTTCATGGAAAGACACCTAAATAGCTGTCTGTCTGAAAGAGATCGAAAATGCCAAGATGGCCGCCAACGCGCCAACTCCTTCTTTTAGAAGTTACTGAATAACCCTGTCATGGATACTACAAAAATCTCTTCTGCCAAAGAGAGTCGGACCGAAAAGAGATCTCTTTCGCTCATTTCAAGTCGGTAGAAGCAATGAATTTACACGAATTCGGTGTGGCAGAAGTGAAAAAAAAAAAATTTAAAGAAATTTAAGGTCTACCTATGAACCAGGAAAAGAAGAAAATTTCTGATTTAAAAAAATCGGGTGCAGAAAAACTCTGTTTATGAATCGAGTGTTAAATGACTGAATAAATTTGCTTATAGCTGGTTTGGATACTCCGAAGAAAGATTGTAAAAAGCAATAACTAGCTCCGGTAGCAAGAAAACAAAGTAACTTGCAATTTCGCTTTTGCTCGCAAAACGGTGTCTCTTTTTGAAATTTTAGGAGCTATCGCATCAAGTAGACGATCAAACTGCTGTACTTCCATCCTCATAAAGGAATATTCTTTGAGGTCTTCGGTTTCAATCACTCAAAATTGTTGCAGCCTCTCTCTCACGAGCTCTCTCTCACTCTGCCTGACCCTTCCTCGCACCTGCTGTGGTGAAAACCAAAGGGTATTCGCTTTCTTCCTCTCGTCGTCGGCTTTGGTGAAAACCGCGGGACACCTACTTCTCCTCTAGCACCTGCTGTGGTGAAAACCACGGGGTGCTAGCCTCCACCTTCCTAGCACCTGCTGTGGTGAAAACCGCGGGGCGTTATCAAAGGACTCCTACAGAGCACATCCTTCATCCAAAACTCATCGAACCTTATCCTCATCCAACTCACCCGCCATGTCGTAAGCCAACCCAACGGCTCACAACATACCTGATGCTTACAATATCCAGGTTATGAAACGAAGAACTGTTTCAGAATGCAGAATTCGGACGAAGCATCGTCCCGAGTTCTCGTATCCTGCCCTGATCGTAGTAGTAGTAAAATGGCTGCTACAAGCCTACTATGACAGCTATCGGCCACGTTCAGTCTCAAATCCAGTATGTACTTCCTCCACTTGTACAAACAATTTCAGCTATACGTTTTGGGAGTAGCGATATACTTCCGAGGACCAAGCAGGGAATAACTTGAAGATGACATAGTTTTTCTAAAATGCAGCTTGGAGTGTGCTTAGGGAACACACGACGGCGTTTAGGTTGTTCGAATTCATGTACTTTAGCGGGATGCACGTCCACTTACATAGCACGTATGGTATAAGCTTAAACAGTATAATGCCAGGAGAAGTTGAAAGACGTTTTTCTTGAAAAAATTTCAGGCTAGTTGCTTCGTTATGTGTTATCTGGTGTGACAATCATGTAGTATGAACACAGAATAAATTCCTTCGTGTAAAAGGGTGACGGAACAACGCTAAGTATCAAAAAATATATCGACAAGTGAATAAATACCCTAACCCAGATTACTAACTCTATTTTCCCCATTTTGTGAATGCAAAATTTGTACTGTGCTGATGTGGTGAAGAAGAAGAAGGTGGTTTATTTAACAACATCAATCATAATAGCATAGTAAGAATAAGAACAATAAACAAAACGGCATGGTTTAGCCCGTCTGCCGAAAGTTCAGGTATGGGAATAATATCTCGAGGTTGAAGGCCGTAGTTCGCGGTACCCCCGATGTGGTCCTATAAGTGAAAGATTCCATGTTCCATTTTTCAAATTTTATAGTTTCATCATTGTTTTCCTTTTCCATAATTATTTTCAGTGCGTAACAATTATAATCATAACTCGTAAGAATGTATACCTATGTCTGTATCTCACTGTCACTGACCTGTAATGTAATTGGGCTTGCCCGTAATAAAGTAGGTAATAAATAATAAATAATATAATATTATTAGACGAGACAAAAATTTGTAGGGGGTAGAAAAGGCCATTGGAATCGGGAGAACTGTGCTCGTGATCAGAAGTTGAATTTTTCACCATCGTCGACCTGTATCGACAGGCAGCCCGGCAGTGTGTGTGGATTTAGTGTTCCTTTATCAAATTACATCCGAGACATTTATCTCTACTATATTATAAAAACGAATCTCTGTCTGTGTGTCCTTCTATGCACGGCCAAACGGCTCGACGGATATCGACCAAATTTGGCACGAATATCCAGTAGGCTCCCAAGTTGTGCAACGTCGCATTTTTAATTCCCTGACCATAGCGGAACTATGGTCGACCATGGTCAACTTCGTTAATTGAAATGGTAACCCCTATTTTTTATCGCGTATTCGTAATCTACGTGAGATTCTATCTACGATCGACCCTTCGGACTACCCCCGCGGTCGACCATAGCGCATCCATGGGCCCCTCCATGGTCGAATCCCGAATTGCTTTTCACGGCCAAACGGCTCGACGGATATCGACCAAATTTGGCACCAATATCCGGTAGCCTCCCAAGTCGAACGTAGGCGCATTTTCGATTCCCTGACCATAGCGGAACTATGGTCGACCATGGTCAACTCCTGAATGGCTTGACGGATATCGACCAAATTTGGCACGAATATCCAGTAGGCTCCCAAGTTGTGCAACGTCGCATTTTTAATTCCCTGACCATAGCGGAACTATGGTCAACCATGGTCAACTCCTGAATGGCTAGACGGATATCGACCAAATTTGGCACGAATATCCAGTAGGCTCCCAAGTTGTGCAACGTCGCATTTTTAATTCCCTGACCATAGCGGAACTATGGTCGACCATGGTCAACTCCTGAATGGCTTGACGGATATCGACCAAATTTGGCACGAATATCCAGTAGGCTCCCAAGTTGTGCAACGTCGTATTTTTAATTCCCTGACCATAGCGGAACTATGGTCGACCATGGTCAACTCCTGAATGGCTTGACGGATATCGACCAAATTTGGCACGAATATCCAGTAGGCTCCCAAGTTGTGCAACGTCGCATTTTTAATTCCCTGACCATAGCGGAACTATGGTCGACCATGGTCAACTTCGTTAATTGAAATGGTAACCCCTATTTTTTATCGCGTATTCGTAATCTACGTGAAATTCTATCTACGATCGACCCTTCGGACTACCCCCGCGGTCGACCATAGCGCATCCATGGGCCCCTCCATGGTCGAATCCCGAATTGCTCAACGGATATCGACCAAATTCGGCACGAATATCCAGTAGGCTCCCAAGTTGGGCAACGTCGGAATTTTTCGGTCCCCTTCACCATAGCGGAACTATGGTCGACCATGGTCAACTCCTGAATGGCTGGACGGATATCGACCAAATTTGGCACGAATATCCAGTAGGCTCCCAAGTTGTGCAACGTCGCATTTTTAATTCCCTCACCATAGCGGAACTATGGTCGACCATGGTCAACTCCTGAATGGCTCGACGGATATCGACCAAATTTGGCACGAATATCCAGTAGGCTCCCAAGTTGGGCAACGTCGGAATTTTTCGGTCCCCTTCACCATAGCGGAACTATGGTCGACCATGGTCAACTCCTGAATGGCTGGACGGATATCGACCAAATTTGGCACGAATATCCAGTAGGCTCCCAAGTTGTGCAACGTCGCATTTTTAATTCCCTCACCATAGCGGAACTATGGTCGACCATGGTCAACTTCGTTAATTGAAATGGTAACCCCTATTTTTTATCGCTTATTCGTAATCTACGTGAAATTCTATCTACGATCGACCCTTCGGACTACCCCCTGCGGTCGACCATAGCGCATCCATGGGCCCCTCCATGGTCGAATCCCGAATTGCTCAACGGATATCGACCAAATTTGGCACCAATATCCGGTAGCCTCCTAAGTTGAACGTAGGCGCATTTTTAATTCCCTGATCATAGCGGAAATATGGTCGACCATGGTCAACTCCTGAATGGCTCGACGGATATCGACCAAATTTGGCACGAATATCCAGTAGGCTCCCAAGTTGGGCAACGTCGGAATTAAGTACGATACTGCGTACAGCGAATCTCGGATAGCGAGCGAAGCGAGCGGTCATGCTAGTTTTCCATAAATCAATAATCGGTAGGTATGCACATTATTAGGACTTTGAAATTCTACCCATGATATTCTTCCCTGTACATAACTCGGGACAACATCAACAGGCGAAGGTCGAAATGTGAGGGCTCCAATGATGGATTATTATGCTAAGCCCTCGGCAGTAGCGGCCAATCAAAATTCAAATTAAAGGCCGCCAGCTAGACCCTTGTTGTGGAAGCCTCCGTTACATAACTTAACCATCATCTTATAATTCCTGAATGAAACATTGAAACCAGAGTCGACCCTAAGGGCAATTATTGATCCAACTTTTGAACATTATTCAGTGAGTGCAACTGGGGGTTTGTATGAATCATCTTCCTAATCCACATAGGTCACAACTTCAGTCAAAAGTGAGGTTCCATTGTGAGTCATTGTGAGTCTCAAGTCTTTTCGTGAATATTAGGAAGCAGAGGATCATTGTCGTTCGAATCTCTCCAAACGACGCGTTGAAAGGGCAACCTCTTCATGGGAAGTAGTGCAGTCAAACATCACTTACCGCGAGGGATATTTGCTTAGGACGAAGGCCAGGACCTCTGGACGGCCAGAGGCAGAATCCCGGCCAACGGTTTGTTGCCAACCACAATAGCCTAACAACACACCTTTCACTCGTTTGTTGTACCTATTTAGTTGAAACAACAACATTCTAATACGTGTATTGTAGCTTAGCACTTACAAAAGGCCTTTATGAAAGAAGGGAAACGTTTGAACAGGTACGGCAGATTGAAAAGACCTCGTTCATGCAAAAATAAATAATCCTCGAGGTGAACTCGAGGAGATGTAACAAGGGTTAGATGTAACAAATTTTACTAAATGGAGATGGCTAATGAACTACGTTATATTTCCGGGCGGAACACGATTGCGGGAACTGAATTCTGTGAGGTAAAAAGTTATAAGTAAATATTGTTTAGTAGTAGTTTATAAGAATGAACTGCGAAAAGTCGCCTCTCGCATTTGTTAAAAGTAAATGTTAAAGTTTCACACTAAGCGAATACTGGCTAAACATCTTCTATGGCATAATATTTTTTTGTTTCGTTAGTTTATTCAGACGGTATGGATCTTGATATCGGTGAGGTGTGCGAGACAGAACGCGAAATGTCGCGATTTTCGTCAATAATTATAAACTGTCAAAATACCGTGAGACGAAGGAAGGCCTACTGTGTTTTCGGTGCGCGAGGAAAAAGATGTAACTGTTGATGTGGAGTGAAATAGATGCCCCTTCTGCGTAGATCACTGTTTTCTGTGGTCAATACGTATAGTGAACCGTTGTGTAATAACTTGCCCATCAATAATACTTCAACGGTTCTTCAAGTTCCAAAAGTAACGATCAACAAAATCCAGCCCCTTTTTGGTACATGAACCGTTGTGTAATAATTTGCCGTTGTGTAATAATTTACCGTTATGTAATAATTCGACGTTGTGTAATAATTTGCCGTTGTGTAATAATATACCATTGTGTAATAACTTGCCCATCAATAATACTTCAATGTTTGTTCAAGTTTCACAAGTACCTACCAACAAAATCCAATATTCCATCACTTATCAAGTGAAATAATAATCACAGAACAACCAACTCGACTTCATACACCTTCCTTGATTATAATCAGGTGCTCCGTAGTGATGACTTCCGGGCCGGATTTATACCGTTTGATTCACGATCGTGTTGACGAAGCATTTTGGTGCGCACGAACGGCTGGACGTACAATGCTCCGGGAGGTCTCAAAAAATTGATTACCTCAAGACAAATTTAATAACGTAAAAAAACCATACCCTTCAGTCGAACGTTTTCGAGCTACGGCGTTCTGAAAATGTAAACCCCTGTTTTTCACCCCTTAGAGATGACTGACAGTAACGCCGAGCTTCGAGGACCAACTAGACCCCGAACGGAACCTATAACCCGAATTTCATCAATTTTGTTTAATGGTAATTAAGAAAAGTGGACCGTACGGCGCACAGTGGGGCCAAATGGCTTTTTTTCGGAAAAAAATCTGAAACTTCCATTTTTTACAGGAAATTCGTCGCTGATCACGAATATGATCATGAAAATGACGTAAATAAGCTAATTTCATGAGGAATTTTCAAAAATCTCGCTTTAGTTATCTTCAAATTAAGGCAATGAACTTATAAAGGAACTGGCTATAAGGAACTGATTTAACCTTCACCCGCTCGCCTCTCCTGAAGTCACACTTCCGATCGCGTGGGCGGCAAATTGGCCGCCCTTGATTTTTCATAATTTACACTACTTTTCTTCGTTTGTTCCAAATTAGTTTTGACCAGGGAACTCCAGCACAACATTACAAGCACATTTTTATCATAAATTCTTTATTCAGATAATGGCAATCACAATAAGAACGTAGATATATATCAAAATCACATTTTCAATCTTTGAAGGTTTTCTGCACTAAAATAATATTCTGCAGTTCGCAACTTTTTCTATTGAAAGGAGGTAACAAAAGTTTGAATATAATCATATTAATACGTACTTCATTTCGACAAATAACTAACGTGACAATAAAATAAAACGAAAGCTGGCTAGAACAAAACTAGAATATCCATAGTTCAAAACATTAGAACTTTAGTAAAAAAAAAAAAAATTTACAAAAATACAAAAATTATACCTACTCAGGAAGATGAGTTAAAACTCAAAATACTTGAATCACATTGGAAAGCTGGCTAGATCAAAACTAGAATATCCATAGTTCAAAACATTAGAACTTTCCAAATCGAGATGCAAAACATTCATGTTTCAGTTCAAAATACAGCAGAGTACGACAAGAAATATCGATGAGAAGCCCTACACATATTCTAGAATACTGTGAAACTAGTACAGTTGAAAATACATGCGAAAGGAAAATTAATATTTACTTACATTTTCAAAATCGTGCGATGCGAAAACTGCCACGTTACCGCTCGCGTAGGCGGCAAATTGGCTCGAACCTGATGTCCCCAACTTTGGAGCAGTACTGACTGGGCTGACGTGTCAACCACGATCGGAAGTCAACGTAGTCTAGCAGGAAAGATATTAACTAGAGAATACATGGCGCTCTTGGGGCTATCACGATACTTTGAGCGAGCATACACGGGAAAATTCGAAAAGGCGGCCAATTTGCCGCCCACGCGAGCGGATGAAGGTTAAAAAAATGCAAAAATCATAATGCCAAACAATTTAGTAATTTCATTATATTCATAACATAACTCTATATTTATGTAAAATCATACGGCCTCTCAATAGTAACTTATTTAGATTATTTAATAGGAATTTCGTTAATATGTACATATAATGATAAAAAAAAATGAGGAACCACAACAACAAAAAACTAGAATACTTTGGAAATTATGAGAACATTAATCATTCGTCGATTTTTAACAGTAGTTTCCCCTCTTCGGTGATAGGAATGTTCTTTGTTTTCGGCTCGGGGCGTAAATATAATAAGTAAGGGTCGGACGAAATCAATAACATATGAAAGACGTCTTCGTTTGTGGCTGCTCGCGATGTTTTTCGGCTATTGTGCGACCTGTAAAATTTGTAATCTTTATTGCGGCTCTCTTGAGCCTCCTCGGATAGAGAGCCTATTGGTAACGCACAATTTTGGATGTTTTGGACTGTTCGCAATCAAGGGACTCCTCGAATCGCTGGCATGATAATATATTATGACACTCTATTGTTGTCCTTTGAAACGAGGATTGAGAGAGCGAAGTAAACACAGTTGCGTTTACACATGCGGCCAGTCAAAGGAAACTCTAGTCGATCACTTGGGTGTTTTTGAACTGTGGCCATCCCACTTGAAAAAGCTCTGGAAGCCGGATTCGGTCGGATTCGGACACGTTTCCACCGGGAAGTTGAACCTCGTACTGTGTACTGTTGACCAAAATTAACGGCCCAACTTCGCCGAATGTAGCTCATATTTAAAACTTTAGCTGAATATCAATTACCGCCAAAATTGGATGTTTTATTCGTCGAAATAGTTCCGAAACCCTTTCGTCCCCCTAATCAATGCATTTCCACTTCTTTTGGGTAAGATTTCATCACAAAAACATGGAAGGATCATTGAAAAAATTTCATCTGAGCGTCAGCGTATGGTTTAAAACAACTCATACATTTACGTATTTCCACTAAATTTCAACATTGGACGTAACCTACAGGTTTATAATTTTTTTAATAGGATAAACGGCTGTTATTTTTGAGTTCTAAAACTAATTTACTGTGGGAAAAATAAGGTAAATTAGAAAAATTACACTTTTGGAAAATCGATTTTTTTCCACGTTTGCCCCACTGTGCGGCGTACGGCAGACAGACAGAAATATTTTTATTGCATTTTCGGATTCTACATACCTTGAAACGTAAACCATCAAATTTCGAGGGGGGTAAGAATTTGTTTTTCTTGCTCGATTCCAATGGTTCATTATTGAAAATAATAAACCAAAATTTCTGTCTGTCCACTGCACGCCGTACGCCGTACGGGTCACCTTTCTTAATTACCATGAAACAAAATTGATGAAATTCGGGTTATGGGTTCCATTCGGGGTCTAGTTGGTCCTCGAAGCTCGACGTTACTGTCAGTCATCTCTGAGGGGTTCAAAATAGGGGTTGAAATTTTCAGAGCGCCGTAGCTCGATACCTTTTCATTGAAGGGTATGGTTTTTTCAAGTTATTAAATTTGTCTTGAGCTAAACAACTTTTTGAGACCACCCCGAGCATTTTACGTCCAGCCGTTCGTTTGCACCAAAAAGCTTCGTCAACACGATCGTGAATCAAACGGTATAAATCCGGCCCGGATATCATCACTACGGAGCACCTGATTATAATCAAGGATGGCTGTATGAAGTCGAGTTGGTTGTTCTGCGATATTATTTCATTTGATAAGTGATGGACTATTGGGTTTTGTTGGTAGGTACTTGTGAAACTTGATCAAACTTTGAAGTATTATTGATGGGTAAATTATTAAACAATGGTAATTACACAACGGCAAATTATTACAGAACGGCAAATTATAACACTACGGTTCATCTACAAAGAAGGGGCTGGATTTTGTTGATCGGTACTTTTGCAACTTGAACAACCGTTGAAGTATTATTGATGTGCAAATGATTGCACAACGGTTCATTATACTTGACCAGAGGGTAGGTATTGACCACAGAAAACAGTGATCTACGCAGAAGGGGCACCTATTTCACTCCACATCAACAATTTTCCTTCAGAACTTCATTATTTGCGTTTCTTTTTTCCATTTTAGTTACTGTTTGTCATCGACAGAATTATTTTAGCAACATTTCACTCGTGATTTAGGTAGATACCTAGTAACGAGTACGGGGTTAGGTACTAACCTACTTAGGGTCTGCGATCTACATAATATGTATAGATTAGTGCATATTATACAGACCGGTTATCTATACAGAGAGCTGTGATCTGTAATAGAAGGGTATTCTGTACAAAATAATAAACCGTTGTGCAGGGATTTGCAGCGTTTTTCCATTACATTCCTACCGCAATCGTGCTGCGCTTTCCTCCGCAATCGTGCTGTGATTTGGGTAAATTCCCGCAATCGTGTTACGGCCATATGTCCACTGGTCTTGATTACTGATTTCAGTGGATCCAGTGAGATTTTCGTCTTCAACTTGACGGAAACGATCCGCCTTTCTGCCCCAACTCCACAGAGACCCTTATAAAATCTACATAACATATTGCGATAATATCAGACACACCAAAACACACACAATGCGGTTGTCTCGAGCTTTCGCCAACTTCATGGGAGCCTATCGCTGGATCTAACCTACAGATATGTCACAGACCACGCCTCGCTCCCCACCCCGGGCACCGCCTTCTTATAATAACTGTTGACTCGGGGGAGCTTCGAACAGAGACGGGAACTTGGAGATAAACTTGGGGAAACGATGAACGTCGGCGATAATGTTTCGGAATTACATTGTTCCAACTCGCGGTTCGGAGAACATGGGCGATAGCGCGGGCTGTCACCTCCCCGTCGCTCCACCCGGAGATTAGATATCTTGGCTCGAGAAATTTCAGTTTAATGTATTCAGCATTAAATCCAAAGAGCAACTTCGGAAAGGCACAACTAGTGCTTGGAACGATGGGGAGGTTGTTCCAGATTTTGCTTTCACTCCATTTGCGTGTTGTGACATTGCGGCAAAAGGCCTCTAACAAAACGCTCAAATAGTCAGTTGTTTTCTCTGGCTAGACGAACCATTCTTCAGTTTTCTTTCTCCCCTTGTCACCCTTGTGTTTTCAAGGGTTTCGAGTCAGTCCTCCTCTCGAGACATTAAACAACTGTTGAAATGAAGAGCAAAAACTAAAATACCAACATGTATGCTACACCCAAAAAGTTACATTTTTATTTCATTTATTTATTTTCCTTTTTCGAAAAAATACAACATTCACTACTTACAATAAATGAAAACGCTGCAAAGTCCTTGTCACATGGGTTTTTTATTCTATTGGACATACCTACAGAAATCCTGTAAACACATTTCTTGTTTCTTTCATGTGAAATTATTGAAATAGTTATTGTTCATGGTTTCCACCAATTTTGGCCCTCAAAAACATGACATAAGCCCCTTTTTTGACAAATTATCTTTGATCATTGATAGTTCCACGAACTGAATCACTCGCGAAGAAATCGTGGAAACCCATTTCAAAGAAAAACGGAGTTATTGAAAAAATAGTCTATTTCCACTAATACACGAAAAAAACACTGTTATTCCGGTTTCGGTGATCAAGCCATCGTCAGTAACAAACAATAACTGATATTTTTTGTTACTGACGATGGTTTGATCATGGAAACCGGTATAACAGTGTTTTTTTCGCGTTTTTTCGTGTATTAGTGGAAATAGACAATTTTTTCAATAACTCCGTTTTTCATTGATAGTGCCATTTAACTGTCTTGATTCACCTGTTGATACTTACTTCTAGTGTTATTATACAACTTTATGGTGACTTCAGGCAATTTCCCAGGTTTTTGACTCATAAATTAATTTTGGGAGCTGAACCTTCGTTGCAACTTCAATTCTTCACTCTTTGGTCAAAATCAATTTCATATTCGATCTTCTCGCCCTAAAAAAACATAGAAAACGACGAATCTTTCCATAACCTCATGTTACTAAAACCTAAAACGCTGCAAAGTCCTTGTCAAATGGGTTTATTATTCTATTGGACATACCTACAGAAACGTTGGCTGTTTATTTATTGTTTCTTTCATATAAAATAATTTAAATAGCTATTTCTGGTGGTTTCCACCAATTTTGGCTCCCAAAACACGAATTAGGTACGTTTTTTTTCTTTTTTTTTCAAATTATCTTTGATCACCATTTAATCGTCTTGATCCACCTGTTGATATTTTTTCTAGTGTTATTCTACAAGTTGATGGTGATTTCAGACGATTTCTCAGGTTTTTGACTTACAAAAAATCATTTTGGGAGCTGAACATCTGGTACAACCTCAATTTTCCACTCTATGGTCAAAATCGACTTCATATTCGGTCTTCTCGTCCCCAAAAACATGAAAAACGATACCTCAAAAGCTCATTTTACTAACATGTTGCTAAAACGCAAAAAGTACCTATTTTTACACACATTTTCACTCATAACACCCCTGGGTATATTCCGATCGGGCTGAAAAGTTTCGGGACACAACTAGGGCCCAAATGGAGGATGTGTGCGAAAGAACGGATTTTTTAGACCGAAAATGAAGCCTGTACACGTGATACGGCGGACGGCGTACGGCGGACGGACATTGCATATTTGGAATCTACGCACCTTGAAATGGAAAAGAAAAAATTTTGAGGGGGTGTTATAAAAATTGTTTGCTGAGCGAATTAGGTGTATTATTCACAGAATAATAAACCAAAAAAAAACCCTCGAAACTCGAAAAAATTCGTCTTTCACCCATAGCACCACTGGGTGTACTTGGATCGGGCTGCTGAGCATCGGAGCAAACTAGGACCCAAATGGGGACCCAAACTGTGTGCGGAAGAACGACAATTTTAGAGCAAAAAACCTCGTTAACCTCAATTGTCCACTCTTTCGTCAAAATCAAATTCATATTCGGTCTGCTCGTCCTAAGAAACATGGAAAACGGTAGCTCACAAGCTCATGTTACTAAAACACAAAAAACCCCTTTTGGTTTAATTACTCTGTGAATATAAACCTATACATTCGCTCAGCAAAATTTTTTTATAACACCCATTCAAAATATTTTCTTTCACGTTTCAAGGTGCGTAGATTCCAAAAATGCAATGTCCGTCCGCCGTCCGCCGTATCTTGCATAACTACTTCATTTTCGCTCTAAAAATTTCGTTCTTTCGCACACAGGCTCCATTCGGGCCCTAGTTGTGTCCGGAAACTTTGCAGGCCGATCGGAATATACCCAGGGGTGTTATGGGCGAAAAATGGGTGCAAAAATAAGTTTTTTTGGTGTTTTAGTAAAATGAGCTTTTGAGGTATCATTTCCCATGGTTTTTAGGGCGTGAAGTGGTTTTGACCAAAGTGTGAAGGATTGAGGTTGTAACAAAGGCCCAAAAATATCCACGAGAGAGGATGAGCTAAAACGTTAATAATTTTTTTGGGTATACCGAACGGTACTATCATTTACTGAGTTATCTAATCTAAAATTTACTTCTTCTCATCGAATATCATTGGTTACGTATTATTAATTAACAAAAACTATTACTTTAACATCGATACTTCTATTGTTTCGTTTATGCAGAGAATGCTTTTGAGCCAAGATCTGCAGAGATTACTCTCTGCCTTAAATTCACTGGTAAATAAATGAAATAAATTACCTTCCTATTAATAAAGAAATTTTGCGCTGGTGTGGAGTTGAGTTTTGGTATTCTCATCAAGAAATATCGAGGGAAATACACGTTCAGGCCGTGATCAGAGTTTCATGTTAATTACCTTGAGGATGGCGCTCCTTTTGTACCATCCAAACAAATTAGCTGCAGCTTGGCGAACAGCGGTTCAGTGTGGGCAAGGCAAAGCGGTTTGAGACCTGTCATTTCGTAAAATAAGCCAGTTAAAAAACTGTCCGTTTCGTGAAACGGCAACGTGCATAGTACGAAAGAGAAGAGATGATTACGTAATGAGAGCATATGAAGAATTATTATTGGCGCATATGAATTTATGTGATATTCATGTGGTAATCCACAACAAAATTCGTCAAGTGATGAGTAAATTCTCAAAACAAAAAAAATCGAATGTAGGGGAAGTGTACGAGCTCAAATCTACGAGGAACCGTTTGCGTATGTGCATTCTGGAATTTGAATTTGGAATTTTATATGGAAGCAGCTGAGGCCAACTGCTCCTGCGCTTAGCAGTTCAGCTCAGTGTCGTTCAAGAGAGATTTCAATGTCTAAGAAGAATGGACCGTTTGTGGAGGACTGCTAAGAGTTTTCCGGTACTGTGGGCTCGTACATAACAATAATAAATCTTGAAAATGTAGAGCCGGAACAATGTGGGATTCACCAAAATTACGTCGAGCAGTGATATCTCATGCATCAAAGGCATGACGGAGGGAACTGATGGACGCGACAGGGCCAGTTGTTGCCGCCACATGAAGAAGGGATTCGACCCTTTCATTTCTTCCTGTTGACAACAAATAGCCCGGAGAAAACTTAATGGCACCGTGGAAACTGCGAAGGGTTGATGGTGGTGGGGGGGTGGTCGCCCATCATATTAGAACTGATGAGGGTTTGATGGCTCAGGTGAGAGAAGGAAGGAAACATAGCTGGTTGAATGGTTGTTGTCAGTTTGATGGATTACGGAGCTCCCTCCCTTTGCCATCCATTCCGAAGGGCCCTTACATTCTGTCCCCCGTCACCTACAAGGGCCGCGGTTTTGGGGGAAAGCGATTCAGGACAAGGTTTCCCCCTTTCGACGACACTTTTCAACGCAATTTTTCAAAGTGCGGGGGACTCGGGAAACCTCTTTTGATTCGAATTGGGCGGGAATCTCATCCTCGAACTTGAGTTGACTGGATTTCAAGCTCCTTTTCATCGGACCTTTCTATGGGAACCCATGCCACGACATTCGGCACGCATATATATCGCCTTGGCACTTATTTATATGCCGAATATAATGGATAGTTATTTCTTCGTCACCAGTCGGGGAAAAAGTCAGTTACATAGAAATTTCTACACTCAATCGCTAAATAAAAATTCCATAATTCGGGATTTTTGTACACATGATGTATTATAAGTCTCACCTAACTTCTTTTGTTACACTTCATTCTACGTCACCTGTTCTACGGTTTTGTAAGGACTGAAATCGTGTTTAGCTGAGCCAAACAAAAACACGCTGTTCTTAGATACGGGGATAGGAATCGCAAAATGAAATCTCGCTCAAAGAGAAAAAGCTGTAGACGGAATAAAAGATAAAATAAATGTTACAAAGAAAGAAAGAAATGAAGTGAAAGAGAGCTGAAGTGGTGAGGGGGCGTGTTTACCGCATTACGGGAAGTTTTTCACTCTTTTGACAGAAACGCTGTCTGTATGTGTGTTTGGTTTGCTGTACATGCGCGTGTGTACGAGGGGTAAAGTGGTTTGTTGCGGAGGGGAGGGACGTGGAAATAAAGAAGAAGAAAAACCTCGGACCAAGCGAACAGGGCGCATTCTAAAAAGCACCCCCCTCCCTCCCCTTCAGACAGGAAAAAATGTGGGACAGGGTTGATAGAGTGCCTGGAGAAACTCTACCGAAAAACCAACAGTGAGGAGTGTTTTTAAAGGAAAGGCGAATAAAGGAAAGGATGGCTGGTAGGAGAAAAGAGGGTTTTGAAGAGGAGACGCCCTTCATTAGTTTAGTATGGTCCAAATTTAATTTCGACCTCTTCACTGTGAGGGTGCTTCTGGGAATGGTGGAATTCAAAGTGTAAGTACCTGAGGATGAAATTGAGGAAGTAGGACTAAACATGATTCAGACTTCTAAACTGAACATGATTAAGCACAAACGCTTTGCCTGCTTTGTGACACTAACGAGGATTTTCAGGCTCTTCTATATGAATAACGATTTAGAATTTTTTTATTTTTCTACATAAACCACGGCTGAATCCAAAAATGCTGTTTTATTTTTTCAAGAATTAAATGTTAGAATCGTTCATGAAAAATACATTCAATAAATAAAAAAATTTAAAAATAAAATGAGACTGAAATGATTTGTTGACGTAAGTACCTTGTGATATTTGAGTCTGAAAGTTTAATGCTGGTAATGTTTAAAAATGTTTATCAAAGACAACTTGTGTAATAAGAACGACATGTATAAAAGTCACTGACAAGAATCCTAAATTATTCTGATTGTCTAGATGCCTTCATTGTTCCTTTATAATTAGTACTTCAAAATGTTCTGTATTTAATGTGGTTCCTGAATATAACAAGTCTGCAATGTTAATTTTTAGTATATAAACAATTTCATGAGTTTTGTATAAATAACATATATTTTATAACAGTTTTATTACTTATTTTCTCTAACTTTCTATCTCCCTAGACCGCCATCTATCTCCCTAGCCATCATCATTTTTTGAAATCCGGTATCTCAGAAAGTATCATTTTTTATGTGTGCATACGTCGATGTGTTGTCTAAGAGGTCAATAGAAAGCAGTTTTTCTTAAAAAAAAACTGGAAAAGAATCCAACTTTAGCTGGCACAAAATTATGAGGCCGAATTGTACAGAAATTTTGAAATGACCCATATACTTCATAACCTCGTCAGGATTCAATTCATTTTCCTTTATTTCCATTATAAATTTACCTATTGATGAGTACAAGGAAAAAAAGTTACAAATAACAACAATCCTACAGTCAGTCACACCAGTCCTACTATGAAACAGAAATGAATGTTTTACGTTTTAGCAAAAACACTCATGTCGTGATTTTTTAATGTTTGAAATACGTTTTAATATTGAAAAGATTAAAAAATCACGTCAAAAATACACATAAATGATTAAACATTTTCTTCTCGGCGGGTTTGACTACATGTATTGTATTAACAATAATCGAATAGATAATTCAATTAAGAACATAAGTTAGCATAATGGCGTTTTACTTTCTTTTTTTTTAAACTTTCTTTGAGGGGTAACAGGGAACTTCTTGCCAGGTGGTGGGAAACTGTGAAATTGCAGGACGGCTTGGTAAGGGAAGATATTTTGAGCAGCTGTTGTTTTCAATTTGGGGACTTGTAAGAAATAACTAACCATCAGCAAACCGGGTTGATACTGAACTTGGACGGCACAATTCGGCTCCCTTCAGTAGTTGCTGTACCGCACTCCTACTATATAAATGTCTGCGACTGGGAGGAATTTCCATTTTCGAAGTAGAGGGTCGTGTGAGCTCTCAATGGTGCTTTTTCTATTGCCCTAATAAAATATTTCTGAGCAGTTTCAACACCGGTTAGGGTAGTTTTACACGTACTTCCCCATATAGGCAACCCAAACAATAGGAGAGACTGAATCAGCGCGCAATAAACCTTCCTGATTAGACCACCATTTACTATTCTTCTCAAAAGTGAACAAACGTAAATACATTTTCTCAAAAATTTATGTTCCCCATTTCGGGATTTGAAACTATCTTAATGCAGTTAGGCAAGCTGATCATATGGCAGTCTCACCTAATTAGGTGTCTCTCTGAAAGAGATCGAAAATGCCAAGATGGCCGCCAACTCTGTCTTTTAGAAGTTACTGAATAACCCTTTCATGGATACGATAAACATCTCTTCTGCCAAAAGAGAGAGTCGGACAGAAAAGAGACGTCTCTTTGTAGTGAATATCCCCCTGGAGCCGTTTCATATAATCATGGACACCATCTGGCAGTCTTCTTCTTTAAAGAAGTTGATCTCATAGGGGTCTATTTGGTGCACAAAGATAGGCGAAACTGCCAGCGTTGAAAAATGTGGGTAGCAATATACAATACTGTGCACAATTAGCGCTTATATATTGATGTTTATGATCTGATATACAGGAATACTCAGGATAAGCAGGAGACGAAGTAATTTATATTGTATATTATGATTGTAGGCAGGGAGATATCGATAAGTTTTCACGTCGCAGGTAGGTAGGTGTTTTAAATTCGTATACAGAGAAGAGGTTTTTCAAGGAAACCTTTGCGCAAGCGCATTTTTCATACATTTCGTGTGGAACTCCATTTACCCTCAACATTTCATCTCATTCTCTCGCGCAGAAAATAATGACCAGAATGGAGAATCATCTGTGTTTTTCAAATTATGTACAAGTAAATAAGGCATTCTTTCCTCCCCCTCTTCATTCTGAAAAATGTTCTCTCTGTATTTTATTTTCTAACTCACATTTCTTGTATTTCTTGTATTTTGACCTCTGTTATTATTATTTTATTTTTTTCTTGGCTCTCTCAGAAGTGATGTATTTATTTTTCCCTCTTTCTGTTTCTTCTCTGTATTTATTGTTTCAACTTGTAATTGGGCTTGCCCGTATAAAATAAATAAATAAATAAATAATTAAATTAGTACTGTATTTACCAATTATCAAGTCTTGATTATCACAGCCAACAGGCTGCAGCAGCCTATTTGACGCGTGGACTACATAATGCTGTTTTCTTTAACAAAACACGGAAAAAATCGAATGAAAACACGGGGAACAGAAAAAATCCCATTTTGGCGGTGATGGCTGAAGCCCTGGGAACCGATAATGGGCTCGTATATCCTGGTTATGACGTCACGGACGCGGATAAACAGATCAATCATATTAAAAAACCCGGCAGAGGGCGAGGACGTTTTGATGGGTGATGAGCACCGGTAGCCTGTTTTACCTTGTACGGGAATTTATGGTTTATGGATGGAGAGCTGGGGAAGCATTAAGGGGAGGTTTTTCTTTCCTGTATCCCGACGATGGGGGTAAACTTTGAGTGGGTTGTGGTGGAAGGTTAGGGAGGTCGTGGTGGAGGGGGCATGATTTATTGAATGTCGCCGTTATATCTCCCTTGCCACTCTCACTGCATCAAATTCCGCCGATACGACGACTCGGGGCGAAAATCTTGGGTAAGTAGGTGTTTCGCGCGTCAGCGGATTCGTTTGAAATCAGCACCGACACAACGTCACAACCCTACGAAGTTCCGGTTCAATTCAACCGGATTCGATGGAGTTTTGGTTTATTATTCTGTGAATAATACACCTATGCATTCGCTCAGCTAAAATTTTTTATAACACCCCTCAAATTTCTTTCTTTTACGTTTCAAGGTGCGTAGATTCCAAAAATGCAATGCCCGTACGCCGTATCACGCATACAGGCTTCAATTTATGCAGCCCGATCGGAATATACCGAGGGGTGTTATGAGTGAAAATGTGTATAAAAATGGGTACTTTTTGGTGTTTTAGTAACACGTTAGTAACATGAGCTTTTGAGGTATCGTTTTCCATGGTTTTTGGGGCGAGTAGACCGAATATGAAGTCGATTTTGACCAAAGAGTGGAAAGTTGAGGTTCTACAAATGTTCAGCTCCCAAAATTGATTTTTATGAGGCAAAAATCTGGATAATCCTCTGAAATCACCATCAATTTGTACAATTACACTAGAAAAAGTGTCAACACGTGGATCAAGACACTACCAATGATCAAAGATAATTTGGAAAAAAAAGGGAGCGCTACCTACTTAATTTGTGTTTTGGGGGCCAAAATTGGTGGACACCATCAGAAATAGCTATTTCAATTATTCCACATGAAATAAACAATAAATGAACAGCCAGCATTTCTGTAGGTATGTCCAATAGAATAATAAACCCTTGTGACAAGTACTTTGCAGCGTTTTTTTTGAATTCAGGAGGCTGGCCCCATTATGGTCCGACAATTAGGCAACTAACTACTAGCTGGTATGCAATGCTACCATAGTCATGTAATTCAATTGTAATAACATATTAATGTAATATAATTGTAATCGTACAATTAAGTAGTGTAATTCCCCGGCAAGCAGCCATCGATGTAACGAGGAATGGTCACTAGGCAATGCTAGAATCCGCTTAACTTGGGCCAGTTCACCTTAGAACGGCCCTTCCGATCCTCCAAGTGATTGTTTAGCTAATTAATACTTTTTACTAATAATTTTGATAGGGATCACCGAATTGAGAAATATCCCATTAATTGTTCGCGTAAAACCGCAACCGTAAAACCGCTTGCTTGCGATCAAGCGTTTGCAGTGGCAAATCCAGAGAGGGGCTGAGGGGAGTGTCGTGGTACCCCTCACATTGTTACATTTACCACACCTATGTAATTCCTAAATGATATAACCAAATAAACGAAGGGAACGACGAGCTGAGCGACGCCGAGGGGAAAGTAGGAGAAGGGTCCCCCTTCATCGACCGCCGTCGCCCCTCAACGTAACGGTTGTAACGGCCGAAAGGGGGCCTTTGTATGCAGCCTTGTTAGCCCAACTCCTCATTCGAACGACCACTCTCCGACTTGCGACTTCCCCCTCACTCTCTCTCAACCCCCTCTCTCCTACCCTTCTCGTGCTCCTGCTGTGGTGATAACCGCGGGACGACTCCTTTCCTATAGCACTCACTGTGGTGATAACCGCGAGGCGTTAGCGAAAGACGCCTTCACTCAACCTCATCAATGTCTAACCTCATCCAAACCAACCTTCCGCCCGACTGTCATAAGCCCACGCCCAGGCTTATCACAGGGAGCTTTAGCCCTTGAAACACCAAATTTTATTCTACAGTATTGAATATATATCTTGATCTTTATTACTTTGTCATCTTACTATTTACCTACCTGCACAGACTGAATAGACTAAGGCCCACTTTCACCAAAAATTTGAAACGAGTTTAACCCGGAAGAGTTTGCAAATTAACGGAGTTTACCACTCACTGTCTTTCACAAGAGCTCTGTGCGAGCTTAAACTTCCACCGAGGGGGCTCAAGTTTAAACGCCCGAAATCCGGCAAGTTAAAGTCGCTAATCTCCGTTATCCATGAGATCCCAATATGGCCGCCTAGCTCACAGCTGATTTTCGGTTCCGTTGTTATAGAGAAATTTTTGGTGAAAGTGGGCCTTAGGCCAAACTCCGTTAAAATTAACGTCGAGGTTTAAACCTGGAAAGGCAGCTGGCGTCTTTCACCAACCCAAATGTCGGTTAAACCCAGTTTGAAATAACGGAGTTTGCCTGACGGAGTTTAGTTTAAAATGTCCAAGCAAAAGTTGGACAATATGACGCGCCGGGACTATAAACTCGTCAAAACAACAACAACCACCACTCAGGTGATGTCGATTCCCCAACCTATGTCTGGCATGGCTGCGGCCTAGACACGTAACTGGGAAAAATAAGAAGAAGAAGATGTCGATTCCCGCTTCCATTGTTCCGCTGTAATAATAAACTGTAAATTGCCAAAGTGATTTCTGATTTACGACAACTCCAGCCATGAGTAACATGGTATAGAGTAAATACCAATACAATGCCAACTCGCGTTAATTCATTTCACAGCTCTATAACAACGGAACCGAAAATCAGACATGAGTTAGGCGGCCATATTGGGATCTCATGGATAACGGAGATTAGCGACTTTAACTTGCCGGATTTCGGGCGTTTAAACTTGAGCCCCCTCGGTGGAAGTTTAAGCTCGCACAGAGCTCTGGTGAAAGAGAGTGAGCGGTAAACTCCGTTAATTTGCAACCTCTTCCTGGTTAAACTCGTTTCAAATTTTTGGTGAAAGTGGGCCTAAGTAGGTTATACTGAGTAGGTACCTACTACGTAGGTAATACTGAGTAGGCACTAAGTAGGTTGTACTGAGTAGGTATGTAGTCAAATTCAAACATCAGTTGGGAGACCGCCACTGACTTGGGCGGTACTTCGGAATTTGACTAGGGTGGTAGTACTGAGAGGGAGGAGGCCTTCTGCGCCTCTTTCCGGCGCAACTGGAGGAGGGGCGGATATAAATACCCCCGCTCCCGACCGCCAGACCACAACCCCAGAGACCTTACCTGAGACCTGACCTGCGACCAGACCTGCGATAGTTTGAGTTGAGTTGAGTAGAGAGAGATAGCCATTTTGTTGACCCTAGTTGTAAATTCGTTTAGTGTGACTTGGAACTTGAAATTGCTTACCCCTTTGAATATCCCTTTTAAATTCGACGCCAAGAGAGAGAGGACGGGAGGTTTCTCAATACCACCAGCCACGGCCAGCACTCGGCGAGCTCCTACCTTGAACCCACAAGGTGCTGCCGTAATCATCCACCTGTTGCAGGCGGATCCAACTGGGGGAGCCAGGACGAGCCCGGAGACGGACTTCCCTAGACGAACCAGGAGGAGTACAGGAGGTAAGGCCTAAGGCCCCTTTATTTCATAGTCAGAAACTTAAGCGACACTGTCGCGTAACAGCGCCCCTCAGGCCTTCTGCAATCACACAATTCCTTACAGAGGTAATTCAGAACGTTCCCGTTTTGTTTCAGTACCTCTGCAGACTTCTCTCAAATTGAGCCTTGATTTCATCCCCAAAGTCTTCAACATTTCACTCAACGAACCCAGTTATCAAGCCCCATCAGAACCCATCCAAGACTCCAACTCTGTTGCCATACAATCATTACACATTGCTACACCACTTGTAAAATCTCTGAATCTATTAGTTTTGCCCCTTTGCTATGTAATTAGAATCCCGTTTATTCGCGCACTTAAAGTAAATTCTTGTTCTTGTATCGAGTCATCCGCCTTCGTGACCCCAAATTGTGCTAGCTCTTTTTACAATAAATTCGTTCATTTCGTTAACTTCCTCTTGTTTCAATCATTACCAGAACACCGTAGAGTCACAATTTCATTAGTCTTTCAGCTGGAGAACTTTGCCTTGGAGACGTCCAAACCTGTAGCGACACTGTGCAAAATCGCTGCAGGGCCAACTGCTCACCTACAAAATTCTCAGGTAATACGTTCAGACTCCCATTTTAGGTCACCTCTAGTTACTCGCCATCCATCCACAGGAGGTAACAACGGGCGTCTGAACACATTACCGGTACTAGGCAGGTAGCACTGGCTAAGTACTAGGTAGGGTGTACGGAGTAGGTACATATTTGTTACTAAGTACTTAGTACTGTGTAGGTACTAAGTAGGTATGATGAAGTCAAAACTCGAGTTGGAGCGGATAATTCCAACCATTAACGTCAGAAAATCGGTCGACGTTAAGGAAAAACGCCTCATTGACGCGCTGTGAAGGTCAAACTTCTCAACTTTTGGATTAAAACGAGTCAAACCATTGTTAATCTGTGCATAATGTGACGGAGAAACACCTCAACTTGTCAAAAATAACAGGTTGAGTAATTTAATTGCAATTCTTCTCCAATTGCAATGTTTACACGGCTGATCAAACGTGAGGCTATTTTTCACCAAAAATGAGCATCCTGGGACATGAAATCATTTGCATCTGCCATAAAATTTCCAATGCTGAGGAGTTTTGCCTTCAAAAATAATGATGGGAACTACGTTTGTAGATGTTGAGGCGTTTCTCCTTAACAACAAATAGTTTAATACTAGTCACTAATCGTTTAGTGACGGTGATTTGTGTGAAGGGAAAACTCCTCACAGGCGAGCTGAGGCATTTCCACTCCAAAAAATAATATTCCAAAAAAACTTATATCATGAAATTTAAAAAAAAGCGAACAAAAAACGACGCTCGAGTACTTGATTGAGTGAACTGAAGTCCTACCGGCTGTTCCTCCAAAGAATGAGGTTGCTAGAATGTACTGCAGGGAACCTACAGGGGTTTCTATTAAAAAAAACTTTGGTGAAATTCTGAAATGTTTTGATTTTGGAGTTGAGGCGTTTTTCCTTCACACGGCAGTATTATTCTAGTATCGGAAGGAAATGATTGATTTTCATGAGAACCACACATACCTATCGGAAGTATAAATTAATACTAGGCGTCTCATAAAATGTAAAGTGTGAAGATTTAAGGATAATAATTATTGGTACCTACCTATTCAGTATAAATTCAAATACAAGATAGGCATGGCTGAACCAAAATCTGTTTACAACATTTTTACACAGTGAAGTGGTGAGGACCATTGTAAGGATTAGGTGTCGTAGGCATGGCGAACTCCCACATCTCCCGAGTGCTCGCTGTGCCTACTATTATATCCTCTGGATCCGTCGCTGAAGGATACTACAGTATATTATAGCGTCCACGAGACGCAGACCTTACTCCAAACACAAATTTACCACCTTTCCTCTCACTTTACGTAGGTACTCATCCACGATCCCTTCAACTGAACATCAAAGAAAACATCTCATTTTGAGACCCACTGGAATACCTCATTATGGCAAATATTTGCTCAGGAATGTCATAATAAACTCCGCAACCCTCCTTTTTGTCTGAGCTTTTTTTCTCTTGTCCAGAAACGTATTTAGTTACACAAAGGGACAAAGATAACAAAAACGAGAAAAACCTTCGTGAGAGGATGGTAGGAATTTTATGCTTTCAAAAAAAAAAAAGAAAAAAAGAAAAAAGGAAAAAACACCGTAGAACCTTGTAGTGTGTACGAAGGGGAGGGTGGCGCTGATGTGTCTAGGTGTTAAGTGTTGGAAGGTTGAGCCAGTGCCCTACAGAGTCCCATAAAGCCGGGAGCAGGAATGCTACGCCGCATTACATTTTAATTTTCGTGAAGCTGTTCCTTCCCCTTTTTCCCCTGTTCCTCTTCTGACGTTCTCGTTTTAAATGAATGTTGACGGGAGTCATCAGAGGAGTGTGGTGTTCGGAGAGCCTAGTCCGCTGTCTGAGCGTTTCTGTAATAGTATTCATAACATAATTCTTCCTGAATGCAAATTGCTAGTTGTTTTGCAGCATTGGGTCTTGATACCATGGGGCTTATTAGACCGGAAATCTCTTTCCGAATTAGAATAATATTGATTTTTACAGTTTTTATGGAATTTATAAAATAGACATCCGGTATCTATTTTATAAATTCCATAAAAACTGACATACAAAAAGAATGAGGAATGGACGTGGGTCAAAATTCGCTGCTTTTGACCTTAGATTCAGGGGAAAAATCCTGCATCCCAATTTCAGCTCCGAAATCCGAGTAGTTTGGCGGGAATAAGCAAAAGAAAAAAGTGTGACGTCATCTAGCAAAACATACCAGATGACGTCGCACGATTTTTTCCCTCCCGTTTTGGTTTATTATTCTGTAAATAGTACACCTATGCATTCGCTCAGCAAACATTTTTTACAAACCCCCACGCATTTTTTTTTCTCCAGCGTAGATTCAAAAAAGCTGCAAATTATTATACAACGGTTAATTATCTACCTGTCTAGATGCCCCTTCTGCGTAGATCAATGTTTTCTGTGGTCAATACCCTCGAGCTCCACCCAGGAAAGCCCTAAATCGAGTACTGGAGCCGGCCCCGGAATTAAAGTTTCATACAAATGCGCGGGATTCAATAATTCAGTCATTAATTATTTGTAGTTATTCGTGAAGAATAAGGTAGATAATAAACCGCTGTGTAATAATTTACCCGTATAGATGACCCTTCTACGTAGATAGTATAATAAACTGTTGTATAATAATTTACCGTTCTGTAAAAATTTACTCAATAATACTTCAACGTTTGCTTAAGTTGCAACAGTACCTATCAACAAATTTTAGTCTAAAATCGTCGTTCTTTCGCACACAGGCTCTATCTGTGTCCTAGTTGTGCTCCGAAGCTCGGCAGCCCGATCGGAGTACATCCAGGGGTGTTATGGGCGAAAAATTGGTGTAAAAATGGGGGGTTTCCAGGTTTTTTGTGAGGTTTCAGTGAACATGAGCTTGTGAGGTATCGTTTTCCATGTTTTTTTCAGGGCGAGAAGACCGAATATGGAGATGATTTTGACCAAAGAGTGAAGAATTGAGGTTGTAACGAAGGTTCAGCTCCCAAAATTCATTTTTTGTGAGTCAAAAACCTCGGAAATTGTCTGAAATCACCATACATTTTTGTATAATAACACTAGAAGTAGCATCAACAGGTGAATCAAGACAATTAAATGGCACCATCTACTATCAAAGATAATTAGTCAAAAATAGGAGATTAATAAATTCGTGTTTTTCGGGGACCAAAATTGGTGGTTCAATCCTACGATGTATTTTGCCAAATATACTATTTGAATTAGAATTTGAACAAAATCTCC
This sequence comes from Leptopterna dolabrata, assembly GCA_954871275.1. Lineage (NCBI taxonomy): Eukaryota > Metazoa > Arthropoda > Insecta > Hemiptera > Miridae > Leptopterna > Leptopterna dolabrata. Next base: position 9,719,413 of record OX940988.1, on the reverse strand, counting down.
AGATTCACAATCATGGATTGAATAAGGAACGTTCGAAGAGATTCTGTATCAGTTCCCACATCCTATCAGGACATCAATTCACACTGCAGTAGGATGAGTCCCACGAGCCTCGAGTGCCACGTCTCCTTGGTGTTCGCATTCCAACTCGACGTGGTGAAGTTACTTCTACGAGTACCTTTTTGAACGCCTACAGCACTGCGCACGAATCCAGCACATCACGCAAGACGCCAGAACCCTCACGAATAAACTGCATAAAGGGCCGCTCCTCGCCCACAACCCACTAACCCCGTTACGTGCGATCAGTCAATCTTCTGTGCAAGTAACAGACTTCTTTCCCAACATCGCGACCCAATTTTATTCCCTTTAGCGATCCTCTTCGTTCTTATCCACCTCCACCCGAGTTTTCCGAGCGAGCCATCATCCTCTCATTACGCCCCTTCTTACGCTACTCGTTGAGTCCTCGGATTTCGTTCGATGTAAACTTTTCGTCTACTTCGCAATAAGAGCGGGAAAGAGAGGTCGATTTCGCTACGCCTCCCTTCACCGAAAAATTGGTACTGTTTTCATCCCCTTTATCTCCTCTTTCTCTCACTGTTGAAAAAACGGTGCAACTTGTTCCACGAAGGTTCATTTGCTGTACGGAAAACCCTTCTGTCGAGATAACTGTGGTGTAGGTACGCAGTACCCCACCCAAGTACCAGGTAATTCATGAGTAACAAACCCAAAAATCCCTATTAACTACGCCGACAATATTGAAATTAGGCTTCCGAATCAACCGAAGTTGTGGTTCACCATCAACATTTCAATTCATGTTATGCGTTTTTCCGAACAAACTGTACAAATTTGGTTCTGTGTCTGAATGTGTCCATAAATCATTGAACATTTCTGAAATTCGTCGATTATTATTCATCCTCAGTGACTGTAAGATTAGGGTTCTTCATCCATGAAGTTTTATAGAAATAGGTGTGGGATTTTTCAATTCCCCTTTTTGCAGTCTGAAAAAAGGGGTTTTTAACTTCAGGAATATAATTAATCTGGGGTCAGTTTTGTTAAGACTTGACCTATATGACTACATACATAAATACCATTGGATAAGAACTGCACATGCGAATCGTAGGTTACATAAATTGTTACAGGAATCATACGGCAAACGTGGATAAGAGAAAAACGCTGCAAAGCCCTTGTCACATAGGTTTATTATTCTATTGGACAACCTACAGAATCGTTGGCTGTTCATTTATTGTTTCTTTCATGTGGAATAATTGAAATAGCTATTTCTGATGGTGTTCACCAATTTTGGCCCCCAAAACACGAATTAGGTACGCTCCTTTTTTTCCCAAATTATCTTTGATCATTGGTAGTGCCATTTAATCGTCTTGAGCCACGTGTTGACACTTTTTCTAGTGTTCTTATACAAATTGATGATGATTTCAAACAATTTCCCAGGATTTTGACTCATAAAAATCAATTTTGGGAGCTGAACCTTTGGTGAGACATCAATTTCCGCCTCTTTGGTCAAAATCAACATCGTATTCGGTCTTCTCGTCCCAAAAACCATGGAAAACGATACCTCAAATGCTGATGTTACTAAAATGTTACTAAAACACAAAAAGTACCATTTTAAACACATTTTCACCCATAACACCCCTGGGTATATTCCGATCGGGCTGCAAAGTTTCGGGACACAACTAGGGACCAAATGGAGCATGTGTGCGAAAGAATGGCTTTTTTAGACAGAAATTGAAGCCTGTATGCGTGATACGGCGTATGGACATTGCATTTACTAAATCTACGCTCCTTGAAACGGGAAAGAAAAAATTTTGAGGGGATGTTTTAAAAATTTATTGCTGAGCGATTACATAGGTGTATTATTCACAGAATAATAAACCAAAAACAGTGTATTATTCGGAGAATAATGAATAAGGTGACTACAGCTTGTAATGGTAATTTTTAAATAAATCGGATTCAATCCATAGCTTCTACTCCTTCTTCCTTCGATAAGATAGTGTACATCGAATTTAATCGCTATGTACATGAACACAAATTGATTAATTGTAAACAATCAGCCTATAGATCGTTTTATAGTACCGAAACAGCTTTGATTGGTCTGCTTGATTCAGTGAGGAGGGCAATGGATAACAGACAAATTACAATATTCATTCGAGTCGATTTCAGTCGAGCGTTTGACTTGATAAGACATGACCTTCTCTTGGCAATTCTCAACTCTATCGGTTCGTCCAGAACCATGCTTGCATGGTTCTCCTCATACCTTTCTGGACGTAATCAACGCACCGTGGCGCTAGATGGTACACTGTTGTGATGAATTTAAAATTCTCATCACGGTGGCGTGGAAGGAAGGTGAGTGAGTGAATTTACCTAGGCGGCTGTAGTCAACCGTTCATCTAGGTAAAGGAGAGGAAAGGAGGAAAAGTCGCAGGCGGCTGTAATCAACCGAACATCTACGACTTGGGAGGAGAGAGAGGTGGATGAGGGAATTTTACCTAGGCGGCTGTAGTCAACCGTTCATCTAGGTAAAGGAGAGGAAAGGAGAGGTCCCTTGTCTAGGCGGCTGTATTCAACCGATCATCTAGACAAGGAGGAGGAGAGAGGAGGTGAAATTCTCAGGCGGCTGTAGTCAACCGATCATCTGAGAGGGAAGGTGAGAGAGAGAAGAGAGAGCTGGTTAGAGGAAGTGTCGAATGAAGCTTGAGCTCCAGGATCCAGGGTTTTATAGGACTTGGGGGCCTCTCCCTCCAACTCCTTGCAAGGAGCTGGTAGTGGGGCCCCAGGTTGAGCAACCCTGGGTTCTGTCGCCTGTGTCCCCACTCATATCTTTATTTACGGAGCTTTAGTTTGGCGTTTGGATATTGGTGAGAACTTAATATTATAGGAGTGTTCCCGGGAGGGACTCACGACAGAGGTCCCCCCAGTTTGAACCAATATTTGTGGAGCTGAAGGCGCAAGGTGACAGGAGCTGAGGGCTACGGCAAACAAAAGGTGGAGCTGAAGGCGTAAGGTGACAGGAGCTGAGGGCTATGGCAAACAAGAGGTGAAGCTGAAGGCGCAAAGTGACAGGGGCTGAGGGCCGATGCAAACATTAAATGGGGGCGGAAGGCCCGGAGGAGGGGTGCCGGAGCTGAGGGGTGGAGGTGGCGGTGGGGGTTTGTCCCCTGGGTGGGGGAACAGTAGTTGGCGGGGAGAGGGTTTTGGCGGCGCCGTGAGGTGCGGCCGGCAGGTTGTCTGCCCTGGTGGCGGGCGTGGAGGGGCCGTTCCGGGGTGGGGGAACGGTAGCGGCGGCGTGAGTGGCGGCCGGAAGGTTGGTTGCCCTGGTGGCGGGCGTGGAGGGGCCGTTCCGAGGTGGGGGAACGGTAGCGGCGGCGTGAGTGGCGGCCGGAAGGTTGTCTGCCATGGTGGCGGGCGTGGAGGGGCCGTTCCTGGGTGGGGGAACGGTAGCGGCGGCGTGAGTGGCGGCCGGAAGGTTGGTTGCCCTGGTGGCGGGCGGGGAGGGTCGTTCCGAGGTGGGGGAACGGTTGGTGGTGGGGTGAGGGGCTTGGAGGCGCAGCTAGGCGCGGTTGGGGGGTTGGCGGCCGTGGCGGCGTCGCATGAGGGGTAGCAGTGTTTGGGGGCGGCGCAGGGAGGCGCGGACGTGGGGGAGGTGGAGGGGCTGCCGTTCCTGGGTGGGGGAACGGTGTGTGTTCGGGGACGGGGGTTGGTGGCAGCGCAGGGAGGTGCGGCCGTGGGGGAGGTGGAGGGGTTGCCGTTCCCGGGTGGGGGAACGGTGTGTGTCCGGGGAAGGGGTATGGTGGTGCAGCGAGTTGCTGGTGGGAGGTTGGCGGCCGCGGCGGCGGTCCCCCCCGTTTTGGCGAGGGGGGGCGGCCCGCCGCGGGACGTCGTGGTGTGTTGTCGTGTCGGCTAGGCGGAGGAGGTGCATATGACGTCGGCGGCGGCGTGTGCTGCGGCTGCAGCGGCGGTGGCGGCGGCTGATGTCGCAGAGCTTGGTGGCAAGAGGGTGGAGAAGGGGTTGTCGGTTGAGGCCGTCGCGTCAGTTGTCGCAGCGGCGGGCGGCTGCAGCGTGGCTGGTCGCAGGAGCGGGGGCGATGGTGAGTTCGGGTCCATAGCTGTAACTCAAAATTCAAATTTGTTGAATTTGAAATTCGCAATTAAGGGAAGTGGAAGTGCGTGTGGCTGGGCGGAGATGTGAGAGTTGTGTGGTCTCCGTGCGGTTGAGGTTGGGCCAAAATTGCGAAAATTGTTAGACTGTTTGAATTTTAAATTTTAAAATTTGACTTTTAAAATTGGGGACACCGAACTATTTGACTGGGGCGACACATTAGGTGGGAAGGTGGGAAGGAAGAAGGTTGAGCGAACGTCGGGTTCACCACTGTGATGAATTTAAAATTCTCATCACGGTGGCGTGGAAGGAAGGTGAGTGAGTGAATTTACCTAGGCGGCTGTAGTCAACCGTTCATCTAGGTAAAGGAGAGGAAAGGAGGAAAAGTCGCAGGCGGCTGTAATCAACCGAACATCTACGACTTGGGAGGAGAGAGAGGTGGATGAGGGAATTTTACCTAGGCGGCTGTAGTCAACCGTTCATCTAGGTAAAGGAGAGGAAAGGAGAGGTCCCTTGTCTAGGCGGCTGTATTCAACCGATCATCTAGACAAGGAGGAGGAGAGAGGAGGTGAAATTCTCAGGCGGCTGTAGTCAACCGATCATCTGAGAGGGAAGGTGAGAGAGAGAAGAGAGAGCTGGTTAGAGGAAGTGTCGAATGAAGCTTGAGCTCCAGGATCCAGGGTTTTATAGGACTTGGGGGCCTCTCCCTCCAACTCCTTGCAAGGAGCTGGTAGTGGGGCCCCAGGTTGAGCAACCCTGGGTTCTGTCGCCTGTGTCCCCACTCATATCTTTATTTACGGAGCTTTAGTTTGGCGTTTGGATATTGGTGAGAACTTAATATTATAGGAGTGTTCCCGGGAGGGACTCACGACAACTGTCATCATCGAAATGTGTCACAATTGGAACTCCTCAGGGTTCTGTACTTTCTGGTCTGCTTTTTTCACTATTCGTGAATTCACTGCCTGAGGTATTCGAACACTGTTCTCATATGACTTACGCCGATGACTTACAGATGCACATTTCCTGTAAAATTGATGAGGTTCATGAAACTATTCATAAAGTGAACGCAGATCTCGCTCAGCTGAATCGCTGGTGTGATGAACACGGAATGGCGTTAAATGCTCTTAAAAGTAAGGCGATGTTCATTGGAAATTCCAAAATTCTTGCGAAAATCAACCGTGCCAACGTACCTCCCGTGATAGTGGGGGAACATCCACTTGAAATTGTGAGAGAGCTCAAGAACTTAGGGGTTACCATGACGGAGACGTTGAGCTGGGAAGTGGAAGTGGCTGAGACTTGCAGGAAAGTATATAGGAGTCTGTACCAGCTCCGCCGCTTGGCGATTGATTTTCCACAGCACGTCAGGACAATGCTAGCACAGGCTCTGCTGGTGCCATTTTTTTATTATGCGTTCGCTGCTTACTGTGACCTCACTGCTGAACAAATGGGGAGGCTCCAAAAAGCATTGAATTCTGTTGTCCGATTTGTTTTCCGTTTGAAACTGGACACTCATGTCACGCCCTATGTCATTCTATTCCTACTCGTAATGCTGTCTCTACTCTCGTAATACCACAACATAATACTATACTGTTCAGTAAAAGTTTTGCACTACAAGCTATCAATATATATAACAATAATGTAGATCTCTTTGAATTATCTAAATCAGTAATCAGTTTCCGGAACGATTATAAAAAGATTCTGCTACAAACCTACTGCACGTAAATTTTTATCACTTTTGTATTACTACTTTGTTCACTTCTTAGAAGGTTGAATTTATTTTCATTTGTGATGAATTTAAATTGGCGTATTTCATCACGAGCGGTGTGAGGATATGCCCAGGGGGTTATGAGCGAATCACCACCTCAACACCTGGGATCTTTTTGGTTTGGTTTGGCTGGGGGTTATGAGCGAATCACCACCTCAACACAGCATCTTTTTGGATATGCCCAGGGGGGTTATGAGCGAATCACCTCCTCAACACCTGGGATCTTTTTGGTTTGGTTTGGCTGGGGGTTATGAGCGAATCACCACCTCAACACCTGGGATCTTTTAGGTTGGTTTGGCTGGGGGTTATGAGCGAATCACCACCTCAACACAGCATCTTTTAGGAGAGGAGAGAGAGATGAGGTAAGGAGGAGAGAGAGTAGTCAGCGACTAGAGGAGAACGTAGAATGGAGAAAAAGAGGCAGGCGCCGGGGTTTTATAGACCCCAGTGGCTGTCTCCCTCCATCCCCTAGTTTGTAGGGGATGGTGGGGAACCAGGCTGGGCCTCTACCTCCTGCGTCTCTCGTCCCCACTCTTACAGTTTATTGGCGAGAACTAAAGTTGGTTTGTACAAGGTTTGCGAGAACTTAAGTACCTATGCTAGTGTTGTAGTTCTGGGAGGAACTCACGACATAGGTCCCCCCAGTTCGAGCAAGGTTGATGAGGGCTGAGGGCGCGGAGTTACATGGCTGAGGGCCGGCTGAAGAACAGAGGAGGCTGAAGGCACGGAACAAGAGGAACAATGTGATGCTGAAGGCAGTGACTGATACTTAGAACTAGGTAACAATATTGTTTGCTTAAAACTAGGTAATACTTGTGGCGAAGAGTAACAATATGTACAATCGTGTTGAAGAGTAATAACATGTACGAGAGAGTAACGTATGACAAAGAAGTAAAAATATTTACAAAAATGTAGGAGGAAGTATTTACAAAAGTGGGCACTTAGAGCTAGTGAAGGTGCTAGGTACAATAAGGAGAAATAAGTGACTTATAGCGAGGTGACAAAATGGGAGAACTTAGAGATACGACAATATTTACAAAGGTATGGTACAATGGGTATGGTACAATGAGAGTGCAATTTGAAACGTAGGCTACAGAATTGACTTAGAGCTAGGAGGAGAGGGTGAACGAAATTATGTACAAAAAGAAGTGGCTTACAGCTAGTATACAGGTGAATGAATATGTACAGTGAAACATTGATAAAAACATAGTAGCGTACTAGACAGCTATTTGAAGGTGCTGGGTCCCCCCAGTGAGTCGTGGTGAGGGGGGGGGGAAGGGATGTGGACGCATGAGTCCCCTAGAGGCGCGGGCGGAGGGGTGGGGGTTTGAGGTTTGGGCACACCTTGAGGGGGTGGAGGTGGCGGGGCTGTCGCACGTCGGGGAGACGCACGTGTTGGGGGCGAAAAGGGGAGAGCGCTGGCCAGAACTTTGGCGGGCGGGCGGAGTCCTTCCATGTGTGATGAGACGGGGGGGGGGGGGGGGGGGCGAAGTGGGAGAAATTAACGCTGGCTGTTGTGGCGAGCAGTGGAAGGTTTCCGTGTGTTGGCGAAGGGGGGGCTGGTGAGGGGGAAGAGTGGTCAGCCCCCAGAGAATCGTGGGGCGGAAAGAGAGGGCCCCTGAGCGAGTGGCGTGGTTGGGCAGTGGGGGGTCGAGCGGGTCGGTGCGGTCGAGGCGGCGTTCGCCACGGTCGCAGAGGCGTCGTCGAGGGGGTGGGGGTGAGGGGTTGGTGGCAGGTGCGTGGTGAGGCGCCGTGGTCGCAGGTGCGATGATGGGCTGGAGGGGCGAGTAGGAGCACCTCTGTGTGGGAAGGGGAAAGGGGTGGCCCTCCCTGAGTGGGGGTAAAAAAAAGTAAGAATACGCTTGCAATACTGGCCAGCGGAAAAAAGGGGTTGGGCGTAAGGCCTTCTATGACGTTGGGGAAGGGTGGTGGGGGGTAGGGGAGTGGATGATTCTAAGATCTCTTCTAGTCACCGACTTATTGGTAACAGGGTGGAAGGGTGAGTGGGGTTGCAGAGGGGCAGTGAGAAAGAGTGAAAGAAAGGGAAAGGGGTCTGCCCAGTGGCGGCCTTTGAAAAGTGTTTGGTGGCGATGTTTGAAAGAGGGAGGCGAATTCAAGAGGGGTTGGGACAAGTTCGAGGGATGAATGCGAATCTGAAGTTGGGGCAGGAGGCGAATTTGAAGTTTGATTAGGTGATGGTTTGAGCTGAAAGCTTGAGTTGAAATTTGATGAGGCTGGATTTGAATTTCAACATTTAAAATTTGAAATTTGATTAGGTGACGTTTTGAGGTGAAGGCTTGAGTTGAAATTTGATGAGGCTGGATTTGAATTTCAACATTTAAAATTTGAGTTTTGAATTTAAAATTGTGGGACTGAAAAAGTGAAGTGTGGGGTCGATGAATTTGAAATTGTTGCGACGATGAGAGGGAGTGCAAGAGAAGGTTGTGTGAACGTCGGGGTCACCACTGTGATGAATTTAAATTGGCGTATTTCATCACGAGCGGTGTGAGGATATGCCCAGGGGGATTATGAGCGAATCACCACCTCAACACCTGGGATCTTTTTGGTTTGGTTTGGCTGGGGGTTATGAGCGAATCACCACCTCAACACAGCATCTTTTTGGATATGCCCAGGGGGGTTATGAGCGAATCACCACCTCAACACCTGGGATCTTTTAGGTTGGTTTGGCTGGGGGTTATGAGCGAATCACCACCTCAACACAGCATCTTTTAGGAGAGGAGAGAGAGTTGAGGTAAGGAGGAGAGAGAGTAGTCAGCGACTAGAGGAGAACGTAGAATCATGGAAGAAGAGAGAAGGAAAAGTCACTCCATGTAAAATGGGGTGCAGCCTTTTCTTCGCCTCGACGAACCCGGTCCCTAGTGGAGGCGAGCGTAAGCTTGTAGCCTTGTAGTACTACTAATCATCACGAGCGCTGCTAGTGCATCACAAGACCTCCACGCTCCGCCCCTCACCTTCCCTTCCACGCAGTATCCACGTTTCAACGGCTTTTTCTCGTTCTTGTTTTTCTCCGCGATCCACCATTCTGATATGTGATCTTGTGCCTTGCCTAGTATTATTTACTATTACTTCTCATTTCGCGTCGGTCTGTTTTATAATTTTTATCGTCTTCATCATTCTTAATGTAGTAAGTACCTAGATAGTTCTGTGACGTAGTTTTCCACTGCTTGCCTCCAGGAAAGTGTTGTGTCAAGTGGTGCAAATATCTAACCCCTTTTTTTAGTGTACGTAACAAATTTAATAAGTATTTCAACTGTATTAATAAACTATCAATTTTAATAACCTGTATTAATTCAATTGGGTGCCTACCTACTCATTTTCGTTATTTACCTACTATTTGTTGGGTAACTACTTGGTAATTTTTTTTTTTTCATTTCACGAATTTTTGTCTACATCAACTCCTATGAATAGAAGAAGTTACGAAATCAAGCAGGGTTAGGTTGTCTGGAGGGGGGGGGGGGATGTCAGGCACACCGCGCTCTATTGATGCAGGCATGCACTGTGGATAGTTGTTCCACTCGCCTCCGCTAGGTTGCTCTGAAAGCTTCTTAGCACGCCATTTTACGTGAAGTTTCCTTCTCTCTTCTTCCATGGTAGAATGGAGAAAAAGAGGCAGGCGCCGGGGTTTTATAGACCCCAGTGGCTGTCTCCCTCCATCCCCTAGTTTGTAGGGGATGGTGGGGAATCAGGCTGGGCCTCTACCTCCTGCGTCTCTCGTCACCACTCTTACAGTTTATTGGCGAGAACTAAAGTTGGTTTGTACAAGGTTTGCGAGAACTTAACCCTCTGGCGGTACAGTGGAGCGCAGTGACATACAAGGTACAGTCGGGTCGGATCCGACCCAATGGGGGTTGTTGGCCAAAATAATTGCACTACAAGCATTAAAAATGAATATCAACGTTTATTCACAACAGCAGTCAATTTGGTAACACATTTCACTAGACAGAAAAATAACTTGTGAACAAATTAGGTAGGTACCTATAAATAAAAATAAGGAAACTTCTTGAAATAAAACTGCACGTTACCCAAATGGGAAAACTTGGGTGGTCGTTGCATTACCAACAAAAGAAACCTAAGAAAAAATAACGCCAAATATTGTTGAACAAAAACCTTTTCTCATAACATAATAATAGGTAATAAAAAAGTACTAAATAAATCAGACTTCATCGTCGATTTCAAATCATGTAAACAAGTGGAACGACTATTTCTTGTCAATGACCGTCAGTCACAAGGTTAATCACATTGTCAATTTTTCAATACATTTTATGACAGTCTTGCCCGAAAATAATTTTTGAACACATTACTTATAAAAAAAATTGCACGTTACGCAAATGAGAAAAGAAACTAAAGAAAAAACAACTCAAAATATTATCGAACAAAAACTTTCTCTGTAAACTTTTCCTCATAATATAATAGGTAATATAATAAAGTAGGTAAAATAAAATAAATCAGACTTCATCATCGAATTTGAATAATGTAAACTAGAGGAAGACTAGTTCCTGTCAGTGACCGTCAGTCACAAGGTTAATCACATTGTCAATTATTCAATACATTTTATGACAGTCTTGCCCGAAAATAATTTTTGAACACATTACATATAAACAAAATTGCACGTTACGCAAATGAGAAAAGAAACTAAAGAAAAAACAACTCAAAATATTATCGAACAAAAACTTTCTCTGTAAACTTTTCCTCATAATATAATAGGTACCTAATATAATAAAGTAGGTACAATAAAATAAATCAGACTTCATCATCGAATTTGAATAATGTAAACTAGTGGAAGACTAGTTCCTGTCAGTGACCGTCAATCGAAAGAATAATCACACTGATTCATCAGAATCACTATCACCCGGACCATCAATCAAACATTTAGCACATAATACTTCTTTATGCTCCCCACACACACATGAGTTGCATTTGACGCACATCTTTTTCGTTTCTTTTGGAGGTTTTGATCTGTAGGAGGTTTGTTCGTTGCGGGTAGCTCTATCTTTTTTCCCAAGAGCTTGGCGATTGTCTGACGAAGAGTCCTCGAAATTCTTGGATTTTGCAGTCTTTCCTCTATCAGGGGTTTGGTCAAACCCAAAGCCAGATTTTTTAGGAAAGTGGTCCGTGCTCTAGAAGCGAAAGAGTCTAGATTTGTGTTCCATTTGAACAAAACATAGCTGTTGACAGCAGTGATATCCAAGATCCCGAAAAAGTATCTCAGAGGCCACCGTCTCGTTTTCCTCTTAGTGGTTTTGTCGTGACAAAGTTTGTCCAGCACATCAACCCCACCTTTGGTGAGGTTATAAAACTCGATAATTTCTGGCTTGCTTGACTCTTCAACTATTCCTTCTTGGTGCATGGACGACAGCAAGAGAACCTTTTTATTCTTTTTGGGATTGAATGAGACCATCATTTTATTGTCTTGATAGATGAATTTTGAAGATCCAACTGGAGCGGCTGACAGCATAGAAGGTGGTATTTCTCGCTTATTTTTACGGAGCGTGCCAACTAACGTGAGTTTTCTGTTAGATAGTTCCTCGGACAACTCAAATGAGGTGAACCAGTTGTCAGTAGTTATATTCCGATTGCTCCCTTTGACTGATTCTGTGAGCCTTAGAACGTACTGAGTCGGTAAGGCTAAATCACCCTTTTTTTTCGTACCCTCTTTACCAACGTATGGAATACCTGAGAGAAAATAAAAAGTCCTGGCATCACACAGAGAGATTATTTTTAGACCGTACTTGTCGGGCTTTGACGGAATGAACATTTTGAACGGGCAACGACCTCGAAAACTAAGCAATGTCTCATCCACTGTCAGGTATTCTGAAGGGGTGTAATACTTCAAACAGTGCCCCACAAAAGTATCCCATATCTCTCGAAATGCAGCAAATTTGTCTCTGGCCTTCCTTGAATCCCTAGTCGTCTTGTCATCAAATCTCAAATTTTGGAGAAGGAAGGAAAATCTCTTTTGCGACATAGTACAGCGAAAGATGGGTGGCCCATAGGCCTCAGAAAACATATCATCCAGACACAAACCGGAATCTTTCAACACCCCACTCATGTACAAAAGACCTATGAAGGCTCTTATCTCAACCAAGTTTGTGCACTTTATGAATGAACAAGAAGGGTCAGCATAGTTCAGCCGAGAGCGCTCTATCTCAGCGTTGGTATGACGGACGATTTTTTCAAGTATATCATGATTTATGAAGAGCGAAAATAATTGTTCTTCATTCGTTATTCCTCGTGCATTCCCTTTAGGCCCAGGCAAAGGTGTAATCACATTCGAAGATGGTGTTCTCGAAAACTTCGAGTGCAATGGCCGATCAGCCCACATTGTTTCTTTGTCCTTCCCCAACTCGAAGTTGACGTCATCTTCCATACCTTCATCATCACTCTGTTGTTCTTCACTACCGGAATTTTCAGCCACCTCATCACAGTCAAAATAATCACACTCAATGTCACAATTTTCAAGAACTTCGTCCTCCCATTCAGAAACATTTTCTTCAAAAGCAGTGCCCCTCCTCACCATCGTCGGATTCGGCCTGTTGACGGAGTAATTCGGCTAATACTTCCTCCGGTTTATTGAATAACGGTGTCAGAGGCATTTTTTGATCAGAACTGCAAAATAATTGAAATAATATCTATAGTAAAATCCGTAGCATCATTGGTACGGTCGGGTCGGATGCGACCCAAAACCAGAGAGCTCACAGAAAAACTAGGTTAGTAACGAGATAATCACTCACCAGGAAGCTGGGGGCTGCACCGGCACGTTCAGCAGGACTGACTGGTAGGGTTACTGACCAGTAGGGGCCCCTACAAAATGGTGGGGGGGAGGGGTAACCACAAGATGGGCGCTTGGGTCGGATCCGACCTGCACCGTACCTCCAGAGGGTTAAGTAGGCTAGTGTTGTAGTTCTGGGAGGAACTCACGACATCATTCATTTCATTTTGTTTGATTTATATAATGTAGACATATGTGTAAGGTTTAAACTTGAGCGATTGTACGAAGTTGTAAATGATTTATTTGTACAGGGAAGATGTGAGAGAGGACCTATATGGTGCTAATCTTACCCTGTTTTTATAAATAAAAGCCGTCAATCAATCAATCAATCTACACGTACTAAGTGAGTATAAGCCGTCCAGCGGGATTTCTCTGTAACCCATACAACGCCGATGTACGCCATACGACAACGGATAATTGTTTTTAATCCGTGTTCAGCGGCAAACAACGAATAAATTGACCATTCAAAGCGCTTTTACGGTGATGCACACACTACACCGTTCACTGTGACTATAAATCACTGCGAACGTGTCCGGATGCACGTGGGAAATACACGTGGTCTCTTTTAACGACTTGTAGGTGTTTCATGGGAGAGCGGCGGGCTGGCGAGTGTTTCTTGTCACGGCTAGAAAAACCTTCTGTCGCGCGGCCTTTAAAAACGCCCCGACGTTTACGACCTTTTCAAATACTCGTTCGAATCCACTTGAGCTCCGGGAGATTATCGGGCGGCTTGTCGGATAACGTGAACGTGTTTCTCGTTGATGGAACATCTGGTCGAGGGTCATCCACGAATTACATAGAGTGGCAAAGAGAACCTTGTTGACAACATTGAGGCGATCTGAGATATTATCCAACTAACATTCGAATTTTCTGAATTGATTGATTGACTGACAACAATTTACTTATAATTCTGTATAAATATTGGGTCATGTGGCCCACTCTTCCTATTTATACAGAAACAAATTCCAAAAGGAAATTTAACCATCGTCAGGTAATACAAAAAAAAATCATAAAACGTCATTAAAAAGCAGAAAGAAACAATAATAACAACTTCTGAAGGACATAACAACTAAATAATTCTTGTGAACAAACTCCAGATTCAATAGTGGATCATAAGTTTTCTTATATCTAAGAATACATCACCAACTTGATAAATACATCTTTTTAAGTTTTAACTTTTATTTTAGTTTCAACTGATATGATTTTAATTTTATTTCATTGCAATAGAAGAGTCAACCATTCAAATTCAACCAACAAATAATAAAAGAACTCATTGTTACGTCAAAATTCGTCCAACTTAATAGAATTCGCTAGTATTTTATATTTAGAACTCCAAGTATTTTCTTATGTCACGTAAAAACGTCTAAACCGCATGATTGATTTTAATGAGGGCGGTCTCAATGTGATCAGCGAGTTCCTGAGACGGATATAGACTACCATAGCAATAATAATAATAATAATAAATTTTATTGTGCCAAAAACAGAATGGTTCCATTACATATACACAACATAAGTAACTCATAAAATTAATAATAACTATATTCGAGGCTGTCTAGAGAGTTTATCCACTCATCGAATAAAAAACCTTTACAAATCGTCGTAAATTCGTTTGGTGAGTAGAAAATATGTCCAGATCATTCCTATTTGCTATTCTAAAAGAAGGTTTCTGCTTAATGCTGCCTGAAGTTTACCTCTTCCAATATAGCGCTATCGAGTCCAACCTGCCTCTCAACGAATTATACAAAAACGACAGGTCCGCGCACGCCCTCCTCAGCTAGAGAGGAACAAAGTCGAACTCCTGGCACAGGTTCCTATCCTCCGTTCTTCCTGCATTGAAACGTTTTGGCATTGTTTCCAGTTTTTCCATTTTTCGGTTAGGCTACGGTAAAACCGCCGAAACGACCTCTTTCGAAGTGAGCGGGGGCTCTCCTTCGCCACCCGAATGTTTCCGAGTAAATATTTGTTGTGTGGTTGGCGAAATGTTTGTGACATGTTATTGTTCCCTTGCCATTTCCAAAAAAGTACTCGAAAAATGCTAACACGAAAGTATCGCGATCCTCTGCCCAAGATCGACAGGCGAAGATCAGAGATTTTTTTTCTAATCTACAAAAGTAGAAGTAGAGCGTGGAACAAGAAGAACCAAAGCTTCAATCACCAGCATGATTCGTCAGTTGACGAATACTATCACCCGGGCGTAGCCTGGTATAAATCCTAGTACTATGTGAAATTACTAGTTAATACTGCCTAGTTAAAAATCACTTTATACTATGTATCTAAGATATATAGTACTAGTAAAAATATAGGAATAGTACCTAATAGTTAAAATCAGTGCTTTACACGTACTTTATCAGTGCTTTCTGTGTGCAGCGTTACAAAACGTCAATGGACTCAAAGCATGTGTACAAAAATCGAATTGTTGTATTAAAAACATGTACTTGTTGTATTAAAAACTGGATCAATTTACTGAGACACTGGTAGGGATTCAGATAACCATTCAAAAGGCAATCATATTATTAGGAAACCATCGCTGAACTCTCTGTTTGCTGAATCAGTGCTTCACAACTTTCTGTTGCAGCGTTACAAAACGTCTATGGACTCAAAGCTTGTGTACAAAATCGACTTGTTGTATAAAAAACATCTAGTAGTTGTATTAAAAACTGGATCAATTTACTGAGACACTGGTAGGGATTCAGATAACCATTCAAAAGGCCATCATATTATTAGGAAATCATAGCTGAACTCTTTGTTTGCTGAATCAAGTGCTTTACACTTTCTGTTTGCAGCGTTACAAAACGTCAATAGACTCAAAGCATGTGCACAAAAATCGAATTGCTGTATTAAAAACATGTACTTGTTGTATTAAAAACTGGATCAATTTACTGAGACACTGGTAGGGATTCAGATAACCATTCAAAAGGCAATCATATTATTAGGAAACCATCGCTGAACTCTCTGTTTGCTGAATCAGTGCTTCACAACTTTCTGTTGCAGCGTTACAAAACGTCTATGGACTCAAAGCTTGTGTACAAAATCGACTTGTTGTATAAAAAACATGTATTAGTTGTATTAAAAACTGGATCAATTTACTGAGACACTGGTAGGGATTCAGATAACCATTCAAAAGGCCATCATATTATTAGGAAATCATAGCTGAACTCTATGTTTGCTGAATCAAGTGCTTTACACTTTCTGTTTGCAGCGTTACAAAACGTCAATAGACTCAAAGCATGTGCACAAAAATCGAATTGCTGTATTAAAAACATGTACTTGTTGTATTAAAAACTGGATCAATTTACTGAGACACTGGTAGGGATTCAGATAACCATTCAAAAGGCCATCATATTATTAAGGTAGCCACACACGTACAGGCCGAGCCTTGAGGACTGGACTCAAGGCCTAGGCCTTGGGGTTTGGCCTGAACAGTCCTTGCCCACACACGCGAGAAATTTTTCCTTCACTTCAGTTCGTGACAGCAATGGAGGAGGATATGTTGTTGGCAGTAATGAGCTGCTTAATTGCAAAAAATTACATTTCGAAAAAGAAGAAAAGAGTGTTCAAAAGTACGTGGTGTAAACAGTGGTTATTAAAAAGAAGGAGCTTTTCCCATGTGAATGTGTCATGGTATTCTTTACTCTGCACTTTCCATAAACAAGGCTCATTTTCGTATATAGTGAGAAACTGTTCCGAATACTCGTGATCCGACAGAGTCGAAACAAGAAAAACACGTGACCGACGCGTGAACACTTCAAAAACTCCAAGCAGACTGAAGGAAACGGCACTCACGTGAGGGAGCGGCCTGCACAGTCCCGGCCTCAGAGGCCGTCGGAATGGTTTTTCGATTCGTCCGTTTTGGCCTGTACAGGCCGTTCGGTGGCCTCGAGGTCACGACACTCACGTGAAGGAAATCCTCAAGGCCTGGACTGTTCAGTCCAAACCTTGAGGAAATCCTGCACGTGTGTGGGCACCTTTAGGAAATCATCACTGAACTCCCCGAAGTGTTTCAGAAAACTATCTATACATGCAGGATCAAGTGCTGTGGATGATCACTTGTGGTCGCTCAACTCGAAACCGGTCTCCTCGTCAATTCCTTCAAGAACGAGATAAAAACATCTAAATATAATACCTACCAATCTACTTACCGACATGGAGATCAGGAGGTACCAGTGCTGAGGAGCTCTTTCGGGTCAGGGCGTATCTAGATCAGCTTTGATGGGACCCATCTTCAGAGCATGTTGTCTACGTTGGTACATGGAAAACGTCTGAAGCACCACTGCCCACCATCGCTCAAGCCGTTTTTGATCATCGCTCGCAGTGCATTTGGTACGCCCATCAAAAACCGCGTTTGTTGTATTGTGACAGTCGACAACACACAAAACATTCTAATTCCAACCTTAGGCGCCTGTTCTTTTACCTTCACTCCCTCACAAGCTCTTCTCCGCCACTCATCTTTCATCTCCGCCCACTCTCGTATTGAACTCGAAACGCTTCAGCCGTTAAAGGTTTTCTCTCCAGTTCAAAAGAAAGAAGAATCCGAAACTGAACGCAGTCAAAAGGACGAACGTTTTGACTGTTTCCCGACTCGAGGAGAAAAAGGACCAGACTCAAAAGTTCTTCCTTTTTATTCCTCGACTTCATTTCACCTTCTATGTACCCCGCTCATAAAGTCACTCACAAAGGGCCTTACTCGATCCGGGAGTTGTGTAGGGGTCAAAAGCCGAGATTTTCCAGAGCTGAAGGCCCTCTTCGCAGAGTCAGCTTCTTCCCTACTACCAGTATCGAATAACCTTTCATCCGTTCTGGAGAATTTATCATATAAATCCGCGAACTTTTAACGAATTTTCAGTGAAAATAAGCAATATTGCACATAATACACTAATCCTCCCCATAATTTCAACGATTTTCATACGTCCTTAGAAATATAAACGTCGATTACACAATTTATTATTACTGACTACAGCCTCACTACCAAAACGTGTATTTAACCGTGTTTGTCTGAGTCGAAATGAACAACTCTCCGATGAGGCCGTGTTATCTTTGTAGGGGCACAAGCATTATACAATCAGGAGAAGTATTTCTTACCTTCTATCGAAACATCTGTTTTACGTGATTTCCGGCATACCTGAAACAATTTGAAAAGTTATTCACGATAGATACAGTTTTAATAAACAGCAAAAAATGGAACCTACTAGAATTTCTCAATAAATTCGGCAGATTCTACGCCTGTCACGATGAATGCATAATACTAGTACAGTAGAAGTCGCTTAGTAGAAAGGCGGTTAAAGGAATAAGTCGGATATAAGGAGAGAAACAGTCAGGTCCCGATCGGCTGTATGTAAACACGCAGGGAATTGACCGGTTATAGTGATCAAAAAGTCGGTTATAGTGATCAGTTTTTGAGTTTTGGGGGGGATCAAAAGTCGACAAAACAGGTAAAAATGGCAAATCTCCGAAAATTGGTAAATTTCACGAAAAGTGGTGCTGAATGATGACCAGAAACAGAAGATAACTTTATCTATTTCAATAAAAATTTCCTCAAAAAAATAATTAGGTAATCAAAAGTCGGTTATTTTTTGGGGGTCAAAATTCGCCAATATCGGTAAAAACGGCTAAAATCACTAAGCATAATATGTACACCTGTAACTACAGTATAAGTCGCTTATAGAGATTGGTCGCGTATAGTGATTGTTTCCAGTCAGCCCCAATTCGATCACTATAAGCGACTTCTACTGTATATTATAAAAATATATAGAAAGGAATTGAGAAATAATGAAACACCTATATAGCTTGGTGGCAATAAGAGATATTTATATTACGATACTCGAAAGCTGATATAATGTATGATTAATAAATTAGGGGGAAAACCAATAAGATTGTTTGATTGTATAATCACTACACAAACTCTACAAGCCAGAACTTGTATAACCGCTACAAGGTAGAATCAAATACAGCAAGAAAGAATAGTCAAGTTGAATACGCAAGGGCGAAGGGAAACAATAATTAATGCTTGAAATAACCCATAATTTTGAAATGACCAATTAGGGAGGTTCAGTTTGAACAAAGTCTGTCTGAAACATCTTCGTTTGTTCAAATGCTGGAGGACATAGAGGTATGGTAGATCATGCTGAGGTTGAACAGGTGAAGAGAACTGTCAAAAGCGAATATGAAAAACGCTGCAAATCCCTGCACAACGGTTTATTATTTTGTACAGAATACCCTTCTGTTACAGATTACAGCTCTCTGTATAAATAATCCGTCTATATAATATAATATGTACTAGTCTATACATATTATGTAGACCGCAGACCCTCCGTAGGTTAGTACGTAACCCCGTACTCGTTACTAGTTACCTACCTAAATCATGAGTTAAATGTTGCTAAAATAATTCTGTCGATGACAAACAGTTACTAAAATGGCAAAAAGAAACGCAAATAATGAAGTTCTGAAGGAAAATTGTTGATGTGGAGTGAAATAGATGCCCCTTGTGCGTAGATCACTGTTTTCTGTGGTCAATACCTACCCTCGCGGTCAAGTATACTGAACCGTTGTGTAATAACTTCCACATCAATAATACTTCAACGGTTGTTCAAGTTGCAAAAGTACCGATCAACAAAATCCAGCCCCTTCTTGGTAGATGAACCGTTCTGTAATAATTTACCGTTCTGTAACAATTTACCATTTTGTAATAATTTACCGTTGTGTAATAATTTATCCATCAATAATACTTCAACGTTTGTTCAAGTTTCAGTAGTACCTACCAACAAAATCCAATAGTCCATCACTTATCAAATGAAATAATATCGCAGAACAACCAACTCGACTTCATACAGCCATCCTTGATTATAATCAGGTGCTCCCTAGCGATGATATCTGGGCCGGATTTATACCGTTTGATTCACGATCGTGTTGACGAAGCTTTTTGGTGCACACGAACGGCTGGACGTACAGTGCTCAGGGTGGTCTCAAAAAATAGTTTAGCTCAAGACAAATTTAATAACGTAAGAAATAAAACCATACCCTTCTATCGAAAGTTTTCGAGCTACGGCGTTTTGAAAATTTCAACCCCTATTTTGAACCCCTTAGGGATGACTGACAGTAAAGCCGAGCTTCGAGGACCAACTAGACCCCGAATTTAATCAATTTTGTTTCATGGGAACTAAGAAAAGTGGTCAGTACGGTGTACGGCATACAGACAGAAATTTTGGGATTGCATTTTCGGATTCTACATACCTTGAAACGTAAACCATCAAATTTGGGGGGGTGGGGGCTTAGATTTTTTTTTTTTTTTTTTTCATGCTCGATTCCAAAGGTTCATTATTGAAAATAATAAACCAAAACATGAAATCATGGTACAAAGTGACCCGAGTGGTTGTTTCGTTAATACCAAATAACTGACCACTTAGTCAAATTCGCACCAAATCAGTTGACATTTTGCGTCGTCTTTACGTTCGAAACACCTTGAATCATCGCACTGCAAACTTCATGGCGATAGCCCACCTCCAAGAAGTGCTACGCTGAGACCAAACCAGTGATTAATTACGGGAATTAATAGGGCGATCCATTCAGAGAGCGCACTGCGGTGCCTTGTATAATGGGAGCTTGGCCCATTGGTCTCGAGGAGTAATGCCCTAACGTGGAAAAGGGATTTGCCGAAGGAGTGTTTACGGATTGACTTGGAAGCCTTGGGCTCAAACTTCCCACTGGACCGGACACGGCAATTGATGGTATTATACTGTTTTATAGACTGTTGACTGTACCGAAAACCTTGATCCCCCTTCAGTTGTAAAGCAGAGAATTAGTGACGTTCCGATGCCTAATTCGACTCGATAATTTGTATCGAAACAGTACTGGAAGAACCTATCAATACTGTATGCCACTGAGTGTTTGTATAGGCACAGTGTAAATATCGCTGAAGAACGAATTGGGAGTGGACGGTCACGGAGTGGACCAATGGGTTTTCGCACAGTTTCACCAACGTTTCAACCAACATCAATATTGAAACAAGATTTAGCAGCAACAATAAATTTGTTCCAATATCTTGTAATTTATAGGAAATAGGGGTCACCGCATGAATTGTGCGGTTATCCAAAAGAAATATCGTGTTTTTCAAGGCAGAGTATCTGAAGAGGCATTTTCCTGTTCAGTTTACTGGCAAGCGCTAGAACGATAATTGAGTTTAATGGTGCAGTGCCTCAGATTTCGCCAAAATGTTGATTGGCATTAAAAAAAATGGATCGAATTTCAGTTTTTGGGAGGGTCGAAAAGCGGTAAAAACGGCTAAAAATCGCATGACATCTATATGAATTAACCTAAAGGGGTATAAAATAGTGAATCAAGGGAGAAAACGACTATTATTTCGATAATAAACAAAAAGAAGATGTCAAATTTCTGTGGATGAAAAATTAACAAAATACAACAGTACGTTGAATTAGGTACAGGTAGTTTACAATGAGTTGGCTTCAATTGCAGCTGGGGACGAACTGAAACAACGATACCCCTTTCGCTCTTACCGTTTGTCTCCTATACGCACTTCGATTATTCAGGCCTAAAAATTGTGATAACGTTACGTTACCACGAAAATCCGCTCATATGGTCATGCTGTCATGACTGGAATTTCCTCTTGCGGAAAAAATTGTACCATAGTTGTATTTGTTTGAACTACAGAGGTTTTTCTGCGGTAGCGCTCGTGAAACAAAACGTAACTAAATTCGTAACGACAAAACGGAGATCTTAATGCCAGAAAATCTAAAATATACGTATGAACATAACGTCGCGTTGCAATGTTACAAAAAACCTTTATTGAAAAAGGTAGGTATTGAAAATCCCTAGGCAGAATAAACCGATTTTTCATCGATGGGGCTCGTCAGTCATCCGTCAACGAGCTGAAACAAACCAGGCAATCCAACGCAACGAGTGAGCAACCAATTACAACGCGACAAGCAGTTTGTTCTAAACCTCAAACGCATCGCTACGATCCAAGCCCTTCAACTTTCAACAGGTGACGGCTCCATCCTTCAGAAAGGCACATCTAATTGCGCCGCATAAAACGGTGGACGATAAATGTTTGAACTCCAGACAGACGTGTTCTACCAGTTCTCTCGTCTTCGCGAACTGAAAGTAGGTGATAACGGAGAGTTGTGGGATTCCATCAGCTCAGTACGTCTACTGGCAATATAACGCGTTTATGGATTGGCTTACCTCAACAATTTAAACCACACGGACATAAACACACACTAACAAAAAAAAAACACAAAACGCTGCGAAGTCCTTGTCACATGGGTTTATTATTCTATTGGACACACCTACAGAAATGCTGGAAATAAATTTATAGTTTCTTTCGTGGTTTCCACAAATTTTGGCACCCAAAAACACGAATTAGGCTCCTATTTTTGACAAACCATCTTCATCTGAATTATGATTCACCTGTTGATTCTACTTTTAGTGTTATTATACAAGTTATGGTGATTTCAGACCTACGCAGAACCGTTGTGTGATTATTCGAAGGGGTTTGCAAGTGTTTTTTTGGGCTAGAAACAACAAAAAGGAAGGTCAAATCGAAAAACTCCTCGTACCAAACGTTGTGAGAAATTAAATTCTGCGCCGAATGAGACTAAACTGAGCTCTCAGCGTAAGTTGTTTCAATTTTAATTAATCTTCCTTATTTAATAATAAATCCTCAAAAAACGTCGTAAAAGTTGGTTTTGACGTTGGAAAATGGGGAAACTCCATTCGCGTACCCGTAAAACGCGGTGTATTCGAAGCCATTTCGTTTATAATTTCAATGTGTTCATATAACGCTTGTGAAATTCAACAGTGTAGGGATTCAGAATATTCTGAAACAAAAAATTATCTTAAAAAAAAAAAAATTATCTACTTACCGACCTACTGAAAGTTTTGGACCCTTTGCAATGGCAGCGTACTTTCCGTGGATATTGGCTAAAAGCAAGTTCGCAAACTCGCAAATCCGTCACTAATCAACTAATCATGTTGTTTTCCTCGGAAGTCTCCTCATCACATTCTACCTGAATCCTTTACTCAAGCGCTAATAATTTACCGCCCTCCATCTCCAAACCTCAAAATCCATTTATTACCCCGGTCGAGGGATTTGCTTCTACAACAGACGCTCCGAACTTCTCCGACTTCTGAAGTAACTCAACTTCCAGCACCTTCGGGGCCCTTCGAAATCCCCGAACAACCCCGAGGGGGCAGCTGCCAGGATTTTGATGTTCGGCGACCTCAACTTCCCTATTCCCTCCGATCAATCATTCCGTGAGTAGCGCGAAGGGCTGCGTGAGTAGCATCAACGAAATTTTCAGTGATAACTATCGAGAAACCGTTGTACACCAAGTTAGGTGATATACGGATGTTTGTGATATGGCTCATTTTACCTATTTTTCTCTAACAAAAACCCGATTCTGTAAAAATATTGGTTTATTTGTGGTTTATTGTTTTCAGTAATGAACCTTTGGAATCGAGCACAAAAAACCATTTTTAACCCCCTCAAAACTTGACGGTTTACGTTTCGAGGTATGTAGAATCCGAATATGCAATAAAAAATTTCTGTCTGTCCGCCGTACGCCGTTCGCACATTTCTTAGTTACCATGAACCAAAATTTATGAAATTTGGTTTGTAGGTCCCGTTCAGGGTCTAGTTGGTACTCGAAGCTCGACGTTACTTTCAATAGAAGAGTATGGGTTTTTTAAACATTTTTAAACTGATCTTGACCACACCCGAAGCATTGTACGAACAGCCATTCGTTTGCACCGAAACGCTGCGTCAACATGATCCTGAATCAAGTGGTTTAAATCCGGCCAGATATCATTGCTAGGGAGCACCTGATTATAATCACGGATGGCTGTAAGAAGTGCAGTTGGTTTTTCTGTGATATTGTTTCATTTGAAAAATAATGGATCTTTTGGATTTTGTTGATAGGTACTTTTACAACTTGAACAAACGTTGAAGTATTATTGGGTAAATTATTACACATTACCGCATAGTTATGGATACCACACCACCATGGATAGGCTATGAGCAATGCCCGACATGTCTTGCTCAAGCCAAGGAAGAAGAAAGAAGAAGAGGAAGTTTTTGGAGACGGATG
Organism: Leptopterna dolabrata; assembly: GCA_954871275.1. NCBI lineage: Eukaryota > Metazoa > Arthropoda > Insecta > Hemiptera > Miridae > Leptopterna > Leptopterna dolabrata. The sequence continues at coordinate 9,695,648 of OX940988.1, read as the reverse complement.
TGGGACTGATGGATGCGACTTGGGGACTGACCCCTTTTGGCGTGGCTTAACCTGGGGTTTTTTTTTAAATATTGTGCTCAGTTTACTAAGTCATTGTAATTTAATAAAATTAAATAGTCAGTTTGAGTTTTAAATCATTGAGTTAATTAGTGATTCCTGATTATGACGGGAAACGGTGACGAACGGTAAACGGTTTATTATAATTTATTATGTATTATCTACGCAGAAGGGGCATCTATACAGGTAAATATTTAACCGCTGTGTCATAATTTGCAGCGTTTTTTATTATTGAAATATTCCTTATTGAACCACCTATTTACACCACTTTCGGTAATTTACATGATTTGTAACGATGCTTGCGATTTGAAACTACAAAAACTCGAATTCGACGCGTTTTTTGCTTTTTATAACAATTTTTGAAGATATTGCTATCCATTTTTACCCATCTTCCAGCGGTTTTGACCCATAAAATCACATATTTGACCAGCTTTATATTTCCAAAAACTGCCCATCTTTTAAATCATCATTTCGTTAGGTTTATGAAAACTTTAGAGTGACACATAAACACTTGCTTCATGTACTTACTTACGGAAATTGTTGACATCTAGGGACGGATTACAATGCTCGGAAACAGGAAAGAGCTAATAAGTAATTATCTATCCTCTGAGATAATTATCTGATACCGTCAGGTTATGAGTCCGCCAAACCATTTCATTCAGAAAGGAAAGTGAAGGTAAGAAAAAAGGTCTCTCAAACTACGGCATTTCGAAGTGAGGAAAAAAGCGGCCACGGAACCGCCAAGCTCGGAAAACGAATGGCAGACAACGAGGAGAGGGCTGTGTGGTGGAGCAACGAGCGTGTAATGGTCAGGGCCTCTCTATCCGGTGGCTGTGGCATCTGGAGGCTGTGGCACAGACAAATACGGGTAACGACTCGGTAATAGCTGCTCAGTGCACCGGTCTTGTTACCGAACGTAACGCACTTTTACCGACAAAACGTCGGAAAAACCTTCGCTCCGTTTTTCACTTCTCCAGTTGTTCCAGGCACAGGACGTGAGGGTTACGGAGGGTTAATCAGTCGAACGAGGTGTCGACTGATTAACGGCAACTTAAATATGTCGAGGATGAGCTGTAAGGTACAATTACGCCAGAGACATATTAAATAACTTCCTGGGACACCGTGCGTTGCACCGGAGTAGAGAAAAAGGGACAGAACGGCAAACTTTCACCCTTCACGGGCACAGAAAGCTTGACAGTTTGGGAGTAGATAGGGCTTGGTGCAGAAACGGCATGCACGAAATTCGAGCCCGGCCGAGATGGACAAGTTTCGTAAACAAAAAGTGGGTCAAATTTCTTGGTCAAAAATCGGTAAAAACGCCTAAAACCGCCAGAAATTGATATAAATTCACCTAAGGGATTATACAGGATTATAAATAGTGACTCGTCACAGAAAAATACTACTTAAATAATTATTATAATATAAAATGCAAGGACGGGAAGCGGAGTCAAATCAGAGTTTTTGGGGATCAAAGATCGCTAATCATTCAGATCGGGCGATCTAATTACCCTGTTAGTCCACTTCGGATACAAACACCACTAGTTTTCCACAGAAATGCACTTTATTGCTACTACAGAGTATCTCTACTGTGTACTGCGTGACGATACCGTAAATTAAAGCGAAAAGCCGGGTAGCAAGAAAGTGCAACTGTGTGGAAAACTAGAGATGGTATACCATATAATGTATATGTTATTCATAACCGAAGTTGAGTGTGTTACACAACGGTTAATTGTTTACCTGTATGGATGCCCCTTCTGCGTAGATCACTGTCTTCTGTGGCCAATACCCGCCCTCGAGCTCCCCCCAGGAAAGCAACAAATCCATTAATGCAGCCGGCCAGGGATCTACATAAATAAATTAATATGTGGCGGAAACCAAGAATTCTACCGTTATTTGTTGTTGGTCAAGAAGCACAAATTTTGTTCATATTGAAAAATTACGTATCAACTGAGTTCGAAATAACCAACATTCTTCAAATTTCTCGGAAAAACCAACTAGATTTCGTACAGTCATACGTGATTATAATCAGATGCTTCCTAGCAACGATATCCTTGTCGGATTTATTCCGTTTCATTCACGATCATGTTGATGAAGCGGTGTAAACGAACAGCTGGACGTATACATTGCCCCGGGCGGTCCCAACAAATTCTATAGTTCGAGATCAATTTAAAAACGAACAAAAAACATACCCTTCTGCTGAACCCCTATTTTTCACCCCTTAGAGACGACTTGACAGTAACGCCGAGCTCCGGCCTTCAACCGGATCCCTTTCCAATAGTTGGATTTGATTGGTAAATTATTACACAATAGACCATTTCCAACCGCTTGGAGCGCCAACGGTCGGGTAACCCGCACGTAACCTCCAGTGTCAGGTTTACTTCCTCAACCCATGTCAACATTATTATCTAGTGGACATTCTTCACTACCATTATTCAATTAATAGCACAATTATTTACTTTGGTGAAACTCTGGTGAAAATACATGAATAATGACAAATTCGTTATTTTTTCTAGTCTTTGGAAGTGAAGTGTAACACACAGAAATCCCGTTACATCCAATCTCAAGTTCTTCATCTATGATTGATCATTGATTCTGAACATTGACCGGGAGATACGGCAGAGGGCATTAAAAACTATTTTTCATTATTATTGCTCCAAGTCTGATAGGTGGTACAAGATCTCCTGGAAACCCTCGTGTTGTTGTATGAAGGAAAATTATTTTTCATTTGCTCCGTGTCTGATGGGTGATACAAGACATCGTGGAAACCCTCGTTGTTGTATGAAGGAAGGTAAGTCATTTTTCTTAAAGTTAATATGTTCAAAATCAATGTGTTAATATATTAACACGGCGAGTTACGGAAGTCGCTAGCTGGAGATACTTCGTTGAAGTGGAACGTACTTTTACACTTGGGACTACTTGTCAACTACAATGGTTCGTCTCAACATGGTAGGCTGAATGGATGTTTGAATTTTATTGGTCTGCCGTGTCAATTGATTTTTCCATATATCTGGTATTTAATTACGGAATTAATTTATCACAAGGTACAATAATGAACCTGGCATGAGCACCCTGGTGAGTGTACCTACTTATTTTCTACTCAAGTAGGTAGTTTCTTATTTCATTCAACTCAAGACCCTTTATGGTACCTTCAAAATTTGTAGGCGTAGGCGTGTTATATATTGACTTTGTCCTTTTACAGAACTTGTTCTCTACCATTTCAATCATCCACAACATTCAACTCGTGGTTTAGGTAGGTACCTAGTAACGAGTACGGGGTTAGGTACTAACCTACGGAGGATCTGCGATCTACGTAATATGTATAGAATAGTACATATTATATTATATAGACGGGTTATCTATACAGAGAGCTGTGATCTGTAACAGAAGGGTATTCTGTACAAAATAAAATACCGTTGTGCAGGGATTTGCAGCGTAATAAAACTTTTTTTTTTTTTCATGCTCGATTCCAAAGGTTCATTATTGAAAATAATTTTAAAAAGAGAAATGAAAGGTAAATATCACCAAACAAAGTAAAATTCACTTGAAAATCGTGAACCGTTTTTGCGAGGTTACGCAAAACGAATTCAATCGGCAAAACTCACATTTGAAACTTCAAAGTAAATCAAGTAGATACAAATCGAAGGGTTAGCAGTCTTCAACCGGATCCCTTTCCAATAGTTGGATTTGATTGGTTTCGGACTCGGAACTTGGCGAGGAGAGGGAACAGGCTGGAAACTCGCGACAATAACTTTCCTTCCTCCGTGGGAAATCCTTTAGATTTGAGGAAGGAACTTTGCTCATAATCACCGCCCTTCCTTCGGGATCCAATGGCGGCGAAGGGTTTCCTTTAGTCAAATATTGGTTCATTATTATCAAAACTTGGAATTCCTTCGGTTTCAATGCTCAGCGCCGTGACAATGGCGAATTTGAACCGACCGCCACAATATTATCTTTCACCCAGCCATTGACCGGCCGTTTCAATATTGGCTTCTTCGAAGTGTAAATTAGGTAATAATTGTTTTCAACCCGAGTAACAAAGTACTTCCTTAGGGACTGGCCAAACTTGTATTTTTAAGTTATTATGTGGTAGATATTCGTATCTAGCGACCCTTGTCAGCGCCAATCCTAGCCTCATGCCACCTACCAGCCTGCAAACGCCGCCTAAAATTAATATACAGTAGAAGTCGCTTAGTAGAAAGGCGGTTAAAGGAATAAGCCGGATATAAGGATAGAAACAGTCAGGTCCCGATCGGCTGTATGTAACACAGTGAATTGGCCAGTTATAGTGATCAAAAAGTCGGTTATAGTGATCAGTTTTTGAGTTTTTGGGTGTTAAAAGTCGACAAAATACGTAAAAATGTCTGAAATCTCCCAAAAATGGTGTATCTTTACCAAAAGTGGTAGGTACCTACTGAAAAAAAAAGAAGTAATTAATCAAAATTAGGTCAATTCTGGGGGTCACAATTCGCCAATATCGGTAAAAACGGCTAAAATCACCACCTAGTATACTCGTATTATACAGTAGTCGCTTATAGACCGTATAGTTTCCCGTCGGTCCCAATTCGATCACCATAAGCAACTTCTACTGTATTATGTTATTCAGCTGTCTGTCATTAGGTTCACTGAGATCGAGTTTGTTCGCTATTATAATAATATTATGTCGATTATACGGATGGCTTACATTTTCATAAGTTATACTCAAACCTTCTGGAATCCGGACACTTTTTCGGCCCCGGATTATGTTGATAATACGATATCAAGTCGTTTATTTCAATGTTGATAGAGTGTACCTGAATGCATCACCATTTGGAACTCTCATTCTATTACTACTTCTCATCGCATTATCGCAATATTATTATTGCGTTTACATAATAAATTATGTTGCGGAAAACAGGCAGCTTCTCTCATGAAGGGAGAAGAGCTAGATTTCTGTTTTGCATGCACGTTCATTTGTCATTATACAATTAGGTATCTAAAATATTATGAACTTTCTGGTGCCTACCTAAAATGGGCAATGGGCAATTTCACCTGTTCTCATTTATTTTCTCAAGTGAAAGATCTCGGCGAGCGCTTTCCGAAAAGGTACAAAATGAGGGGTATCCGGCCATCGAAAGTGGGCCATAAACCAGTGGAAAGAACACAAGTGCACAGTGGTGCTTCACGATTAACAACAAATATAATAATTAGTGATAGAATGATTGAATCCTGCGCATTTTTAAGGAACAATAATCGCCGGACCGTACTTGATTTAAGGCTTTCTTGGGGGGGGGGGGGGGGGGGGAGCTCGTGGGTAGGTATTAACCACAGAAAACAGTGATCTACGCAGAAGGGGCATCTGCACAGGTAAATTATTACACAATGGTTTCTTACACGTTTTATTATTTTCCTTATGATTCATGAATAACAGCAATATTAATTAATGATTGAATTATTGAATCCCGTGCATTTTTATGAAACTTCAATACCCGGGCCGGCTCCCTCGATTCAGAGCTTTACTGGGGGGAGCTCGAGGGCGTTGACCACAGAAAACTACGATCTACGCAGAAGAGGCATCTATACAGGTAAATTATTACACAACGTTCCGGAGGAGTTTGTAGTCACTAGCTGGTTGTGTACAGGAGGCGAGCGCTTGCTTTACTTCTTACACGAGCGGAAATAAACCTTTAGATTTAATAGTATTACAGAACGGTTTCTTACACAACGTTTTATTACAAAACGGTTTATTGTTTCCCTTATTCTTCATCAATAACAAAAATTATTTAATGACTGGATCCCGCGCATTTTTATGAAACTTTAATTCCCGGGCTGGCCCCAGTACTCGATTTAGAGCTTTTCTGGGGAGAGCTCGAGGGTAGGTATTAACCGCAGACGACAGTGATCTTTGCAGAAGGGCCATTGTCGTGATATCACTCCTTGTATGTAAAGATTTCGCAAATAAACATCTGAATGAATTGGTAGACGTGGGCAGGCAGCTCGAGAGAGCTGGAAGGGCCGAGTGGGAAGGGATCCCCGCCATCCTCCACTAGTGGAGGATGGAGGGAGCATAGCCCCCAGGCTATAAAAACTCGCCTCCTGCGCCTTCCAATGCATTCTACACTCTCCTTAAGACGCTGTCTTATCTCTCTCTCTCCTTGCGTCACTCCTCACCTAAAAGATCCCCAGACTGGTATATCCACTGGGGCACCAAAAGATCCCCAGACTGGTATATCCACTGGGGCACTAAAAGATCCCAGACTGGTATATCCACTGGGCACCTCTTAAAACAACCTAGACTGGTACATCCACTAGGCATGTCCCGAAAGAACCTAGAGTGGTATATCCACTAGGCCCTTCCCGAAAAGAATCCAGACTGGTATATCCACTGGGCATGTCCCCTACCTCACCATCCCGTCTCATCTAACCTCAAACCACAACAGCCATCTACAGAGGTAAATAATAAACCGTGGTGTAATAATTTGCAGCGTTTTTTAACGTTTTTAAAGTGATCTCAAACTGAAGAATTTTTTGAGACCACCCGGCCGGTACGACCAGCCGTTCATATGCACTGAAAACCTTCGTCAACATAATCGTGAATGAACTGGTATAATTCGGTTTCCAGATGTCATTGCTAGGGAACACCTGATTATAATCACGGATAGCTGTATGAAGTAGATATTATTTCATTTGAAAAATGATGGACCTTTTGGATTTCGTTGATAGGTACTTCTTTTACTTGAACAAACTTTATGCTTCATGAATAACAACAAATAATTATTAATGATTGAATTATTTAATCGTGCGCATTTTTATGAAACAGTAATTCCCGGACGGCCTCAGTACTCGATTTAGGGCTTTCCTGGGGGGAGCACGAGGGTAGGTGTGGACCATTTACGCACAAGGGGCATCTATACAGGTAAATAATAAACCGTTGTGTAATAAATTCGCAGCGTTTGGTTCTGTTGTGTTGCTCTTTGAGTCCTTTCGAGGAGGAACAAAATGTAGGGGCCTAATTACATAAAAATCCAGGCCGTTCTCATCAATCATCAGCTACTAGACACAACCGCTTGTTCCCGTGAGGATAAAAAACGGGACTTTCGAATGTAAATGCCTTCGCAAAATGAGGCGATTTAAGCGGTTTTAACCCTGCACGATGCCCAGGGCAGGATATAAGTTCGCGAAGATGTAAGAACCCACTAAAGCCCCCGGACAACTCTGAATATGCTGTAGTTATAGCGGGATTACATTTAATAGATATTAGGCCGTTGCTCGTCGAGGGGTCGGGCGCGCGGTGGACGGGGGTAATGGGTTACGACCCGACCTTAACGGGGGCAGCCTTTCAAATAAATTATACCGCGGCACCTCCAACAACCTGCTCCTTGAAGGCGATTGTTGTTGATACGAACGTGAGCGGTGTTTTCTCACGTTACCGCGACGTTAAACGGTGGTGTTACGTCTGCAAAAACAATTTTCCGACAGGCTTATGGGATCGTGATATAATCCACTTGTTCCCACTTCCTGCTTATGCAGAACTGCTATGGACGATGGTGGGTATTACCAGCATAATCGTACTATCACATATTATACATTAGCCGGATAAACCGTGCATTGCACATGATATTATCACCAATAGTTGAGGATGATGATGGCTGCAAATCCCTGCTCAACGGTTTATTATTTTGTACAGAATACCCTTCTTCTACAGATCACAGCTCTCTATATAGATAACCCCTCTATATAATATGTACTAGTCTATAAATATAATGTAGATCGCAGATCCTCCGTAGGTTAGTACCTAACCCCGTTCTGGTTACTAGGTGCCTACCTAAATCACGAGTTAAATGTTGCTAAAATTATTCTGTCGATGACAAATAGTACCTAACTAAAATGGCAAAAAGAAAGACAAATAATGAAGTTCTGAAGGGAAATTGTTGATGTGGAGTGAAAAAAGTTGCAAAAGTATCTACCAACAAACATCAGCCCCTTCTACGTGGATGGTATAATGAACCGTTGTGTAATAATTTACCTACCATTGTATAATAATTTACCCATCAATAACACTTCAACGTTTGTTCACGTTTCACTACCTATCAACAAACTCCAAAAGAGCCACCATTTTTCAAATGAAATAATATCACAGAACAACCACCTCGACTTCATGCTCCGTGATTATAATCAGGTGATTCCTAGCAATGATTTTATCTCGAGCCAGTTCCCGATTGTTAGCGCGTCCCTAGTGATGAAATTTGGGCTGAATGTATACAATTTCATTCACCCTGCTGTTGAAAACGCCTGTCGGTGCAAACTTCTGGGCCTTACTGTGGACGAACGGCTGGACGTACAATACTCCGGGTGGTCTTAAAAAACTCCCAAGTTCGAGAACTATTTAAAACCGTAAAAAAATTCGAGAAAACGGCGTCCTGGAGACTTCAAACCCTATTTTTCACCCCTTAGGGATGACTGACATTAACGCCGAGCTTCGAGGACCAACTAGACCCCAAATGGGACCTATAAACCGAATTTCGTCAATTTTGGTTCATGTTAACTAAGACAGTACGGCGTACAGCGGAGGGACAGAAATTTTTTTTATTGCATTTTCGGATTTTACATACCTTAAAACGGACGGAAGCCATCAAATTTTGAGGGGGGGTTAAAAAATATTTTTCATGCTCGATTCCAAAGGTTCATTATTGAAAATAATAAACCTAACCTGCTCACGGGACTGCGATGTACCTACCTATTTACCTATCATTTACCTATTTTTTAATTGAAAAAAAAATTAAACGGGTGGATTGTTTTTGGGTTGCCTTCCTTGGCTGTAACAACATCACCAGCATCACACTGGTTCAACAGTGAAAATGTGAATTGCCCAAACGGAATGTCCGCAATGTTACCTGATCAAAGGGACCATTTAGAGAGCGGTTAGTGTGATTTTCATTCAGACAGGATCATCGAGATGGATATCAAGCAATACGTACCTACCTACTGAATTATCGGAATTTCGACACGTTCTCATCTAAGTTGTACAGTAATTTGATGTAATCATTTATAACTTTTCATTCAAACTGGACGATCATACCTGTGTAATTAATTAGAAGTCGTTCATGTTAATTTCACGTAATAATGTTACAATTCAAGCACTGGTCCTAGCCCTATATATTCTTCTAGTTCCATTGAATTGATATATTTAACAATAAGCGGATATATTTAGTACAGTATTCCATTACTCTCCCTGCTAATATCAAACTGAACTTCCCATTCTTCAAGATTCTCTCATACCGGAATATCAAGGGAGTTTTGAGGTTGATTACTGACCAACGAGACAAAATGAACAAATTAGGTACACACTTCTACGAAAAGTGGGTATCTGCCGTCTATCGGTGCTTAAAATTTAATTAAAAAATTTTCGAACAATTTTTTAAAATTTAAATATTTTAAATTAAAAAATTTTTAAATTAAAAATTAAAAAGTTTAATTATAAATTAGGTACCAATTTTCTAATTATTCATGTTGGCCTTGGGCTATGAAAGTTTCTAGGATTATCCTTGGGCCAAATCGGGCATGCATCCCAAATATGTGCATAATGTGGGCGTCCAGAATCAAGAAAAATCTTCGGACTGTAGTTCTTAAATGACCGGAACGTGGTTGAAACCTATCGTCAGTCAGTTCCAAAAGTTAATCTCCATATAGGAACAATTATAATAAGCTTAAAATGATAATATATGCTTTAAAGGCGAGGTTAGAATACACGCCGACGAAACTCGTGAAATTCAAATGAATATCACTTCGGAGTGATCGTGAACCAACCTCATTGTCGTGAGCCGGTGTGTTGGACTCACGACACGGCGGGTGAGTTGGACGAGGATGAAGTTCAGAGGTTAGATGAGGAATGATGTGCTCCGTAGGAGTCTTTTACTAACGCCCCGAGGTTTTTACCACAGCAGGCGTTAGTTGGAGGGAAGGTTAGCTCCCCGAGGTTTTCACCACAGCAGACGCTAGAGGTAGTGGCTCCCCGCGGTTTTCACCACAGCAGGCGCCTGGGATGTGGAGGCTAACACCCCGCGGTTTTCACCACAGAAGGTGCCAGAGGAGAAGGAGGTATCCCGCGGTTTTCCCCACAGCAGATACCAGGAAGGAGGAGAGCACCCCACGGTTTTCACCAAAGCGACTGCAAGAGAGGGTAGAAGAGAGAGGATCGAGAGAGAAGTCGCAAGTCGAGGGTCGGTCGGTCGAATGACGAGCTGGGCTAGGAGGTCTGCCCCTTTCCACCCGTCCCCCGTCGACAATCGGCCGTTATGACCGCTGAGGGCGATGGCGGTTGATGGAAGGGACCCTTCTTTCCTTGGCGTCACCTGGCTCGTCGTTCCCTTTGTTCATTTGGTTAAATCGTTCTACATTACATAGGAGTGGTTAATGTAGAGATTCGATGGGAACCACGACGCTGATACTTTAACTAGCAACAAAATTTGGCAAAAACCATGGAAAAAATGCACACAACGTCACACAGCCCGAACTCAACTCCCAACAAAATGGAGACATCCCGAACTAAAAGTTGGCACGAACACAGAGAAAGTTGGGATGAATCTGTATAGCCCCCTCCTCAAAGATAATTATGTTTGCCTTGGGACTGGGAAATTAAACTCAGCGGCGCGGGAGGGAAGAAAGTTGTCCGTTTGCTGGATGTGTGAGGATTAAGTCCTCGGTAAGTAGAACTAAACTACCAAGTAGTAAAACGAGGGTCTAGTGTACACACGCCTCTGGCTAAGCAGTCTCCTCTCTCAACAACCTGCTTTCACAGTTCCCAACATACCAGGTACACCTGAAGTACTAATACATTTTTCAGCATAGTCCAAATTGCTCACACGTTTCAGTAACATGTGTAACTTACATTCAGAAGTCTAAGAATAATACGCGAATTCAGAGTTTCAAAACATTATAACTTATTACCCTTTCCATTGTCTCTGTTCCATTGTATAAGGAGTGCAAGAGGATAACAGAATTGAAAGCAGTGACACCAAATTCATGACATAAAGTGCAGCATTTCACAAATTGCCGGAGTTGACAACTGGCACAAGGGGATTTCCAAGGGTGTTCCGAATCATATTTCCCGTGGTTTTGGTTAAAATAGGCTTGTTTTACATTCATAGAAAATTGTAAAAGCATGAGATGAGCGTGGAAAGTGATTAAATTTAATCCTAACCAAATTTCTTAATGAACTCAGATGTTCTTAACGTAGCGGTTGATTACCTGAACTACTTAAAACAAAAAATTGATTTATTAGCTGATGAGGATTCCATTAACTAACAAGAAAAACGGTTTCAGGAGCCCGAGAACCCCTTCAGGGTGGTTGGGGTGACAATACAATCACTTCAATCATTTCTTAGTTGTTTCCTTTCCTCCCTGTCGATCTTGGGCGAATTATTTCAAGCTCATTTATCCATGGGAGATTAGCTGCTTTAATCTTCTTGAAAGATGAATAAAAAACGAAAGCACAATTAGCCGCAAAACTGTGGGTGGGACTTTTGAATCGGTTGGTGACAGGGGTTATGATAATAAAAGATGTGACAAAAGAAGATGACTCCGTGCCACGCCTCCGTTCTATCTATAGGGGACGTTTTCTTCTGATAAAACCCCGTTCTCTTCATTTGACTCGAAAAGCCTAAGCTAATAATGGGGCCGAAAACGAAGGTGGGGGCCGCACAGAGGATAATGACTTGGAATGGAGTTGATAAGGAAAAGGGAAACTTCCTCCCGGAGGGAAAGAACAAATGAGGTGGAAACTAAAGGTGAAGCGCCATCTGTCAAACTATTAACAAAAGAAGTGAGAGGTTTCACGAAGGTTTCCTCCGCCACGGGGAAGGGATAGATATCGTGGAGGGGCGGCTCCTCATAAAGTAGGAATAAAAGAAAGAGGGCGAATTCGAAATGGAGACTGCAGCTAATATCTGGGCAAAGTCCTCCCACAAAATGTTCGATCAACTTTTACTTTTCTACCAAGTTTTGATAGCTCTTTCCCCCCTCTGCCACGCCGGATCTTTATCCAGAGAATTGGTTTTGATTCGACCAGACTGGACAAAGTTTATTCCACTAGAAAGTTTGAATTCGAAGTTAATTTTTTTCAGGAGGAATATCGTGGTGAAACTCTGCTACTCCACGGTTCAGGATTTGGATGCAATGGCTGTGTAACAATAATTTAGAACCAGCAAAAGACCCTATTTCACATTCAAGAAATGGAATAAAGAAGCTCGAATACCTACCTAAAAAACGCTGCAAAGCCCTTGCCACATGGGTTTATTATTCTACTGGCCTACAGAAATGTTGGCTGTTCATTCATTATTACTTTCATGAGCAATAACTGATGTTACGAATTATAGGCTCCTATTTTTGATAAATTATCTTTGATCATTGACACTGCCAATATTAATTGTCTTGATTCACGTTTTATTACTACTTCTAGTATTATTATACAAATTTATGGTGATTTCAGAAAATTTCGATTTCGTGAAATTCAGTTTTCATTTTTCAATATATCTGGTAGCTGGTAATTACCTAGATCCCCCCCCCCCTTATTGCAGCCTAAACCTTTACATTTATACCTGAAACATACTCATTTTCAATAAACCAGAGTGATAAAGAAGTGTCAAATTGCCTGGAGGTCGATTTCATTGACTGGAGTGTGGTTTTTAGGGGTATGCGTAAAAAGGCACATTTGCTGAAACGGACCACGTTTTGAGATGGGAAAAGCTGAATAACATAAAATCTACAGGATTTAGCGAAAAAATTATTGAAGTAAAAGTTGAAGAAGATAACATTTTCAATAAAATGAGACCAATCTCAAGTCTCTAGGACAAATGGTTACTATGTTATGAGGAAAAGAAGAGTATTTTTATGAAACAAAGTGAGTTTTTCTGATCTTCAACCTCAATGCGGCACGGGTTAACGTTATCCGATCGACCTAAAACTTTGCGAATCTCATTTTCTAGTCAAATGGCACCTTTTAGGGGGTTGCCAGAAGTGATTTTCTCAAAAAAATTTTGCCTATTGCCTTGTGGTCACAAAAAGTCAACTTTCGAAATTCAATCGTGGCAACCCCCTAAAAGGTGCCATTTGACTAGGAAATGAGATTCCCAAAGTTTTAGGTCGATCGGATAACATTAACCCGTGCCGCATCGAGGTTGAAGTTTAGAAAAACTCACTTTTTCTCTTAAAAATATTATTTCTTTCCTCATAACATAGTAACCATTTGTCCTAGAGACTTGAAATTGGTCATATTTTATTTGACATGTTATCTTCTTCAACTTTTACTCCAATACTTTTTTCGCTAGATCCTTTAGATTTTATGTTATTCAGCTTTTCCCATCTCAAAACGTGGTCCGTTTCAGCAAATGTGCCTTTTTATGCATACCCCTAAAAACCACACTCCAGTAAATGAAATCGACCTCTAGGCATCCATTAAAAAATGTGAAACTTGATAAATGTTATACTAATTTTGCATCTGATACTCGTATTATCATCATGTAGACTAGTTTTGTATTTAGTTTGGTCGAAGTTAGGCCGCCCAACTTGAAATTTTTTGAAAACGCTGGGTTCAGGACCAGTGGTCGAGCCTATCTTGCTATGAAACACGGCTTTCAAAATAATTTCCAAAATATGATGACGGCATGCTAAGTACAAAAGTTCTTTTTGCAATAATTGCTCCAGCAAAACACAAGCCCCCCTAATCCGACCAGTATTTGCAGCTGTGGTGTCAAAGCACATTGCTTGAATTTTGTCTGCTGACCCCACTCTTGAATGGCTCCAAATACCGCCTATGCTTGCGTGATTTCACGAAATAAAAAATTATTTCTGGGAGCTGAACCTTTGTTACAACCTCAATTCTTCACTCTTTGTCAAAATCAACTTCATATTCGGTCCTAAAAAACATGGAAAACACAAGCTTATGTTCATGAAAACCTAAAAAAAACTTCGAAAACCCCTATTTTACACCCATTTTTCACCCACAGTAACACTCCTGGGTGTATTTCGATCGGGCTGCCGAGCTTCGGAGCACACCTAGGACCCAAATGGAGCCTGTGTGCGGGAGAAAGACGGTTTTAGACCAAAATTTAACGTAAAGTTAAGGCTGAAGGATCTAATACTGGAAGGTTGTAACTAACCCCAATTCTTCGCTCGTTGGTCTAAATCAACTTCATATTCGGTTTCCTCGCCCTAAAAAAAAAAGGAAAACCATACCTCACAAGCTCGTGGTACTGGAACACCAAAAACCCTATTTTTACAACCATTTTTCTCCCATAACACCTTGGATATTATATTCCGATCGGGCGGCAAACTGGGGCTCAAATGGAGCCAGTGTGCGAAAAAAGAATTTTTTTAGACCGAATTAAAGTATATATGGATCGGGCGGACATACAATTTTGGAATCCACGCACCCTGAAAAGTAAAAGAAATTTTTTTGAGAGGGTGTTATAAAATTTTTGCTGGGCGAATACATAGGTGTATTTTTCACAGAATAATAAACCAAAAGGAGCGACACCTAAACGAAGGAAACACGAGATTCACATAAATAAGAAAACGAGTTTTGTTGCCACACGAGATTCACATAAAGGCCCTAATAGTAGAAAAAATTACAATCGCCCCAACATTTTGTACTTATTGCAGCTATGAGTATATATTTTGAAGTACTCATGGAGTGGTGACAAACCTACAGCCACTTCATGAAGCCCCTGGACGTGACCCTGGAGAGCACGTCAATCAGTGTTAGACCGCACTTATGATAAGTGTAAATATAAATAAATAAAATAAATAAATAAGTTAGTCTCTATACTAGACATCGCAGCAAATTTAACTTGACTCTCGGTGTTGAACTGGCCTAAGTTGATCTACCGATGTCACACTGAACTTGAAAAATTCTATAACTTAAATCACTTGCGGCGGAGTAATGGAAATCCATAGCAAAAAAAAAAACCAGTCATGCAGCATGACTTAATGAGCGAATTTTCAAAGAAATATTCGAATTAATGGCTATGGTTTTGAATAAAGGAAAACTTCGGTCTAAAATTTGGTTTTCTATGTATATTCTCTTCGTATTTATTTTAATTTGTACGTTTTGTCCATCCTGATTCTACCGTTTGTTTATTACGTAATTGTACTAAGTGCTTATTTATTTGATCGCTGTGGGTTCATATTAGGTAGGATAGTTGTACTAATCGTTTGCCTCCCCCTTTTTTGCTTCGAACTCTCGTCTTCAATTAATACTTCTCACATTTTTCAATCTGACCACTCTAAGGGGGTGGGGGGGGGGGGGGGTAAGAGTTTAAAGATTATCCTAGTTTTGGGTAATTTTTGCGCACTTTAAATGCTCTAATTTAAGAACGGATTTAGATATCTAAAATCCGATTTCACCATCGTGTTCAGCGTGCAAAAACCTTTAAAATGAGGGGTCACTTGTTAGAAAATAACATTTTGGGGATTTTTGGGTAATTTTTGCGCACTTTAAATGCGCCAAAACCCTCCTTAGAGTAGGCCAATTTCGCCCATCTTCGAACTTAGCCTTTCGATTGCCAAGATAGATTTTTTGTGCAAATTTGAGCTGTTTATCTCAATTCTATCGAGAGTTATCGTCTGGAGTGACACATATATATATAAATATATATATACATATAAAAAAGTGTTAAATTTCAGGAATCGTTTTAGAATGGTCTGAAACGGATTTCTATGAAGAAAATTTCCAAAAATTTATATTATTTAAATTTCGAAGCCATTGCAATAGCTTCATTTTCTTTGAAAATTCGCTAAAACTACAGGATAAAAATAGAATAGTCTATTTCCACGTTAACTAACAAAACTGTAGACCGGTTTCGGTTCTTAAACCATCATCAGTACACAATAGAACTTTCTTTTTACGTCTACAGAATTGTTAGTTTACGTGGAAATAGACTATTCTATTTTTATCCTGTAGTTTTTTGAAAAATTCTACCTATCTATTAGAAGAAATTAAAAGTACCTAAGCTTGAGCACTGGCCCAAATGTGAAACGTCTGCAACTGCATATTTCCGACAGAGTGCAGCATGAGTTGCTGACTCTTCTGGAGATATTCCATATAGCCTGCAGTAGTCAGTGGCGTAGCCAGGGAGGGGTTAGTGGGTATCACAAAAGTAACAAACAAATACAACTATAACAGATTAAACGGTAAACCAAACATGATTAAATAGTTAAATAATATTACGTTTATTTGATTACTAACGAGCTGTCCCAAAAATCTGATCCAATCTTTTTGACAAAAATGCTTATAGTCCCTCACCGTCACCATCCCACACTTCAGGTGAATAATATTGATTTTAGCCCTTAATTGTTGACCCCCAAAAATCCTAATTATACCCCTATTCTTTGTGAAAAACAACTGAAATGGTATTTTTCTTTAGTCACTAATCCTTCCATACCACTTTCAGTGATTTTATATATGTCAATTTTAGCCGTTTTTACCTAGTTTTGACCCCTAAAAACTCAAATTTGACTCCCTTCGAATTTTTGAAAATTGCTCTTCCCTTTGTTTGGCAATAAGAACATTTTGGCGAAATGTGGAATTTATCACATACCCCAGGTCAGATATCGTCTGGAGTGACACATAAATAAATATATATAATATACGTATACATTTTTGTTGAAATCTAGAGATGCATCAGGATGCTCTGAAACCGATTTGCCTGTAACATAAATTCAAAAGCTTATATTCTGAAAATTTTGGACCCATTGCAATAGCTTCATTCCTTGAAAATTCTCGAACATTGTTGCCAAATAAATGTTTTATTTCATCAATTTATCCTACCTAACGTTACCTGTAACATTTAGTGCTTTGTTAAATGTAATTTAAATTCATATTTATTTGTAATGTCAAACCTTATTAACGAATTTTCAAAGGAAATGAAGCTATTGCTATGGGTAACGTTTTCAGAACATGACTTTTTGAAATATTTTTACAGGCAAATCTGTTTCAGAGCATCCTCAGTTCATCCCTAGATTTTAACAAAAATGTATGTATTATGTAGGTATATATATTTATGTGCCACTCCAGATGATATCCGTCCTTGGGTACATGATAAAAATTCCAAATTTCTCCAAAACGTTTGCGTGGTCAAACAAAAGGATGAGTTCGAAGATGAGCAATTTTCAAAAATTCCAAGGGGGTCAAATAGGAGATTTTATGGGTCTAAAGTCGGTGAAAACGGCTAAAATTGCAAAAAATTTGACGTAAAATCACTGGAATGGTATGGAAGGGTGAGTAAAGACAGAAAAATGTCATTTCAGTTGTTTTTCACACAGAGTAGGGGTCAGATTTTGATTTTTGGGGGTAAAAAATTGATTAATGGCTAAAATCAATATCAATTCACCTGACGTTGTGTGGGATGATTATTCGCGACGGACGGACTGTTTGGACGATAAAACTATTTATCTCAAAAACAAGTGGGCCAAATTTGATTTTATTATTGTCAAACATCGGTAAAAATGGCTAAAATCACGAAAAATTATGTAATTTTAAGAAAAGTGGTATGGTTTCTCGCTATATCATCTTTTTACACGATAGCAGGAAGATTTCTTTGAAAATTCGCTCTTATAGCCATGCTGCATGGCAGGAACTTTTTTTTTTCGTTTTCCGATACAGCCCCCCCCCCCCCCCCCCCCCATTCAACAATCCTGGCTACGCCACTGGCAGTAGTGTTACGGGCGCGTTTTAGACGAGTTCAATATTATGCTGTTTAAGACGATAGATATGCTGATATTTATAGTCTTATTTATAGTGATATTTATAGATATTTGTAGTGCTATACAGGGATATAACTCCGCTTCCATTTGTTGGGTAGGTGGGAATGGGGGGGATTCTGCAAAACGCATGTTGAACATGAGAGGTTTTGACGCCGACGAAGTCGACGGACAGCATTAGCCCAGAGATATATACGGTTTTCCATGGAGGCCTCCGAAGCGGCCTGGACCGAAAGGAGCAGATCGATCGGGCCGGTGTCTTGTTCCCACAAATAGCTTTCAGTTTCCCCGACATGTGCGACGTCCCCTTTCCCAGCATCCGAGTGAAACAGTTGAGGACGGGCGAAAGAGAGATTGCTCAGGGACGTTTGACGTTTGTCGATTTTCCCTCCCGGCTCCGCGGATCGTTTCGTCCCCTTTTTTTCCCCCTTCTTCACCTTCGGAAAACAACCAACGAGCTGACACCCCGCACGCGGGTTCTTCCTTTGATGTGCGTTTGTGTGCGCATTTACACCTACCCGTCAGCGTTACAACATTCTTCGCGACGTTCCTTCAAAATAATTTAGGTTATGAAGAACGACAAAAGAAACCCGGGGCGTTAGCAAAAAGACTCCTACGGAGCACATCCAAACCAACCCCTAATAATTTAAAGGATTTTTCAAATTTTATCAAAAGTATCAATAGTTCAAAATACCGGTACTTAAAAAAAAATCTTATCGATACTTTCAAATGTATCGATACTTTTTTGAAGTGTTTCACACCCCTACGTAACGACAAAAAAATAGAGCTCAAAAAATAGAGTTTTGAAAACCTCCATCCCACCGTGTCGTAAAGAAGTCTGCGCAAAATTTGAGGTGTAGAACTGACACACTGACACAAATTACAATAACAAATCCTGCGGGATGGCGGATTTTTGACTGCTACTCAGTATTGGTCCAAACGACGCCAGTTCTGCTAAATCCTGCAGAGTATCTATTGCCTGAAAACAATTATGACTCGTCGCCAACCCCAATTTGTCATGATATTCTCACTGCTCGGAACCAATGAGACTCACAACTACGTACTCTCTCGAAGCTCAAAAGTGACCAGCGTTGACTGGAACCAGACGAAAGTGGCCTCCATGAGTCATTCAACCACCGTTGCCTGCGTCTGACTGTAAGTAAAGTAAAGTAACAGCCATTTCAGGCTGGGGCTTTTCGTCCGACTGCCCTGCCAGCGTCGCGGACGTGATCAGCTGTCCTCCAAATGGAGGATCAGAATTCGATCTGATCATTTCGCTCTTTACTTGGCTACTCATTGCCCCGCCCCCTTGAGTGGAAAGGGGTTCGCCCAACAGCTACATGGGTCATACTTGGACGTGTCACCACGTGTCAAGGCGGTCACCCATCCAAGTACTAACCACGCTCGAGGTTTCTTAACTTCGGTGATCTCACGGGAACCGGTTTATTCCACCTGATAAGGCCGTTGGAAAGTAGCCTCCATGAGTCATTCAACCACCGTTGCCTGCGTCTGACTGTATATCCGATGTTTAGTGCTGGGAATCGAAAACTTCAATGTGTCGATGATCCGTTGATGTTTTGTACGTAGCAAACATACTTGCCCTGAAGTCAGAGGAGCTGCACACTCAACAAAACTACCCAGACAGCCTGAGAACGAACTTTAGAAAGGAATAGAACCCGGTACGGTAAAAAATACGGAAAGTCCTCGTTCCTAGCGATGTAAGGCCCGCTTTTTTTGTGCCCTCTCGTGCCGCGGAAAGGTCGGAGTAGATGACCGGAGAGGAAGGAGGAAGAAACACCGGGTAAAAGCAAATAAATAAAAAACGGAATGAAAGACGTCAGACGGAAAACTAGTGGCGAAAGAACGTTTATGATTGAGAAGGGGCACTAAGTGGTCGTACCACTCGGTATACGGACCACAATTTCCTTGGATTTGCCCCCTCAATCCCCCCTATCCCCCTACAACCCCAACTCCCAGGGGTCGAGTTTCGTTCCGCGCAGTTGACTCAGATAAAGTTTTGCGGTTCTGCTCCCGACATGCCGTTGGTATCTGATAGGCTCAACTGCAGTTGCCCATTTTCCTCCCCTCCCGACGTCACAAGAGATTCTCAATTTCTCAAGTTGGCTGTTAACAAGATTTCCTTTCTTTTCTTTTTCAGTTATATTTTTGTTCGGTATTTATTTTTTTTTCCACGGCCGAGTTTACTGCTGGATGTTTCATCTAGCGGCGGTTTGCTCTCCAAAACAACGAAACTCCTCAGAGAAACTCGGTCTCTTCGCCCCTGGACCCCCGGGATTAGTGACAACTTCGAACAGTTCGCGAAACCTGGAAATGACTGAAAGGATGTTTTGGCTGAACCAAAACTCCAAACATAAGCTTCAGTAGGTAGTTACAATTTGTTGTAACCGATCGATTTGTTGAAGACAATTTGGCCCTCTATTTTGATAGGTTTGACTGTTTACGTTGGTGTTATCATAAGAGTGCGGGGTACTCTGTTGGTTTATTATTCTGTGAATAATACACCTATGTATTCGCTCAGCAAAAAATTTTTATAACACCCCCTCAAAATTTTTTCTTTTCCGTTTCAAGGTGCGTAGATTCAAAAAATGCAATGTCCGTACGCCGTCCGCCGTACGCCGTATCACGTCTACAGGCTTCATTTTCGGTCTAAAAAAGTCGTTCTTTCGCACACATGCTTCATTTGGGCCCTAGTTGTGTCCCGAAACTTTTCAGCCCGATCGGAATATACCCAGGGGTGTTATGGGTGAAATTTGCATAGAAATAGGTACTTTTTGCGTTTTAGCAACATGTTGGTAACATGAGCTTTTAAGGTATCGTTTTTCATGTTTTTGGGGACGAGAAGACCGAATATGAAGTCGATTATAACCAAAGAATAGAAAATTGGGGTTCTACCAGATGTTCAGCTCCCGAAATTGGTTTTTTATGAGTCAAAAACCTGGGAAATCGTCTGAAATCACCATCAATTTGTAGAATAACACTGGAAAAAGTGTCAACAGGTGGATCAAGACGATTAAATGGTACTATCAATGATCAGAGATAATTTATAAATAAAAAAATAAAAAAAGAGGAGCGTACCTTATTTGTGTTTTGGGGGCCAAAATTGGTGGAAACCATCAGAAACAGCTATTTCAATTATTTTATATGAAAGAAACAATAAATGAACAGCCACCATCTCTGTACTTTGCAGCGTTTTTAACTTTAGGGGCATCCCAGGAATGTCCGCTTTCCTCAAAAGGGAAATGATAGGTTTGGGAGACAAGTCAATGCTATTAGGAGCCGGGGCGTGTTTCATAATTCAACAAGTACTACAGGTCGATCGATGTCTTCGTAGTAGTGTCGTAGAAATTAAGTATTAAACTGTTGTGTGATATATGTACGAGTGCAAATTCGTATGGACCGTGAGAATATTGACAAGCGGATTTCTATTAATAGTAATAAGATGATGTATCTGCCTACATAATCTACTACAGTCGGTGTACTACAATAAATAGTAAAGCGATGCAAATTATTACACAACGGATTATTATTTTCCAGTTCAAATACCCTTTCTGCGTAGATCACTGAATTCCTATTAGTGTAAGACCCTGACTTAGTGGAGTCGTTTGTTGCGGCGGATACCTACCTACCCACGCACGCACACGACAAAAATGCCACCAGAGTCGAAGTATATAAGCTCCCTAACGTTCCGCAATAATTTATTACAGTTACATAAATACGCATTTTCCACCGCTCCTATCCCATGTAACACGCCATTTCGGCCCCACTAACCCCTCACCCGCGGTCATTTTGGTTTATTATTCTGTGAATAATACACCTATGTATTCGCTCAGCAAAAAATGTTTATAACACCCCCTCAAAATTTTTTCTTTTCCGTTTCACGGTGCGTAGATTCCAAAAATGCAATGTCCGTCCGCCGTACGCCGTCCGCCGTATCACGTGTACAGGCTTCATTTCCGGTCTAAAAAAATTCGTTCTTTCGCACACATGCTCCATTTGTGCCCTAGTTGTGTCCCGAAACTTTTCAGCCCGATCGGAATATACCCAGGGGTGTTATGAGTGAAAATGTGTATAAAAATAGGTACTTTTTGTGCTTTAGTAACATGTTAGTAAAATGAGCTTTTGAGGTATCGTTTTTCAGGTTTTTGGGGACGAGAAGACCGAATATGAAAGGGTGTGATTTATCGGCCCGGCAAAATAGAGGTTACTCCCTACATAAAAGGCGGGCATAACAGCTTTTAATTCAAACACACGTCCAAAAAATACTTCGCACATCAAATAACGCTGCAAAGTCCTTGTCACATGGGGTTTATTATTCTACAGAAATGTTGGCTGTACCTACATTTATTGTTTGTTTCATGTGAAATAATTGAAATAGCTATTTCTGATGGTTTCCACCAATTTTGGCCCCCAAAACACAAATTAGGTAGGTACGATTTTTTTTTTTTTTTTTTCAAATTATCTTTGATCATTGGTAGTGCCATTTAATCGTCTTGATCCACGTGTTGACACTTTTTCTAGTGTTATTCTACAAATTGATGGTGATTTCGCAGGTATTTGACTCATAAAAAATCAATTTTGGGAGCTGAACATCTGGTAGGTACAACCTCAATTTTCCACTCTTTGGTCAAAATCGACTTCATATTCGGTCTTCTCGTCCCCAAAGACATGAAAAACGATACCTCAAAAGCTCATTTTACTAACATGTTGCTAAAACACAAAAAGTACCGATTTTTACACACATTTTCACTCATAACACCCCTGGGTATATTCCGATCGGGCTGAAAAGTTTCGGGACACAAATAGGGCCCAAATGGAGCATGTGTGCGAAAGAACGACTTTTTTAGACCAAAAATGAAGCCTGTATACACGTGATACGGCGGACGGCGTACGGACATTGCATTTTTTGAATCTACGCACCTTGAAACGGAAAAGAAAAAATTTTGAGGGGTGTTATAAAAATTTTTTGCTGAGCGAATACATATGTGTATTATTCACAGAATTCGTGTTTTGGGGGCCAAAATTGGTGGAAACCACCAGAAATAGCTATTTGAATTATTTTATATGATAGAAACAATAAATAAACAGCCAACCTTTCTGTAGGTATGTCCAATAGAATAATAAACCCATGTGACAAGGACTGCAGCGTTTTTGATTCTGACGGTCGTTGGACCTAAGTAAGACTCTCGAAATATTCCAACATTTTCACCGAATTTCGACGAATCGTTGGGAAGTGAGCCAAAAACTTATCAACAAAAATAGGTAAAAACGTAACTATAAAAAAAATCCTAATGAACACCCTTCTCAGAATGAAATTAAATCACCGGACAACAAACTCGATTTCAAAAAGCCACGCGTGATTATAATCAGCTGTTCCCTAGCAATGGTATCTGTATGCATTTACCTCTTCACTCACTGTCATGTTGAAGAAGCTTTTCGGTTCAAAATTCAGGGATTTCTTGTGAACTAACGGCTTCACGTACGATGCTCCGGGTGGTCTCAAAAAATCTTCAAGCTCGTGATCAATTTAGAAACGGCAAAAAACACCCTTACATTGAATGCTTTATATCTAGGTCGTTCAGAAAATTGCAACCCCCATTTTTCACCCCTTAGAGATGACTGTTACTAACGCCGAGTTTCGCGGACCAATTAGACTCCAAATGGGATAACCAAATCTCATTAATTTTATTTTAGTTCATTAAATTTACAGTAAATAAGGAAAGGGCAAAGTACGACGGATGGGCAGAAAGTTTTTTATTGCTTTTTAGAATTCCACGTACTTTGAAACGCAAGCCATCAAATTGGTGAGTGTGTGTGTGTGTGGGGGGGGGGGGGGGGGGACACATTTTTTCCCCATGCTCGATTCCAAAGGTGAAAATAATAAACCAAAATAGGAAGTCGTTTTCCACTGCAACCGTTTGATAACAGCCAGGTGACAATAAATCTCGTCGTGGTAACAGTTTTACAAGTACAATAATATTGCAACATTTCTACACTAGTAAGAACACTGGTGAAGCACTTGTACATTCGTACTATGCACCAAACAGACGCGTCTTCGTTGAAAGAATGATCAAAATCGGATGAAGAGCAGAGGAAGTAGTAATTATGTTGACAGACTAAACCAAAGGAACTCATCCAACAGCTAAAATCACATCCACAGTCAGAGGCATACCCAGAAAATGTTCCTAAAAATCGAAGAATTTATGGCAATTAACTGAAACTTTTGTGTCCAAACTATGTCTGCTCGCTGTAATGTTTATGTAACAATATAAACAACAAAGATGTGCCTACCTGTAACAGGAAACTACGTAGTTAGGTGTTATTAATTTTTCTGAACACGAGAACGATGATATCTGTGGATGTGGAAGGAAACGTTTTGCTGCATTGTGTTTAGTGTTTGTATAATTATTTTTGACAGGGGGAGCCAACATGTGCCAAAACGGATGGTGGATTTGTTTGTCAAATCACTGGAAGGTTAATTACCAGCGCGTTACGTACTTGGATCACGCGATCCTCCGATGTCGAATCCCCGACCGCTGGCTTCACATATCAACTCGGATAATGCAGTGACGAACAAATACCTAATCCCAAGTACCTAATACGGGCAAGAATATTAGTATCATTAGTATTGGTGTAACGGCGAAATAGAAATTAGCGACCGAGTTTATATTTAACGAGAAAAAATAAACGCTAAGGAAATTCTTTAAAATAACCAGTAAGTAAGGGAATTAACTACTGCATAAATATAAGAAATTCAAGGAAGTTGTGGCTTGATTAATAGCTTCTTTCTATCCATGACGTGTTCATGAATAAAATCATTCTTTATCATTTTGGTCCTACTAGCCCACACCTCCAAATTTCCGCTCATTTCAATCATGAACTAATGAATGTTTATTATCAACTAAGGAATCATTGTTATCCACTAGGTAACGAATTATAATTACATGCTAATGAATGTTTATTAGAAACGAATGAATGGTTATTACGAACTAAGTTTATTATGAACTAATGAATGGTTATTACGAACTGATGGTGATTTTTATCACAATAGATGTCGAAATCTGAGGGGAACTTCCTCATTTTGTACGAAGCTGTCGCCAAGTACAGTGCGGATGGCATGAGACTCGCTTTGGCTGATGCCGGAGATACAACTGAAGACGCCAATTTCGTCGATTCTGTTGCGGATGCCGGTAAACATCGCTTGTTCAATTCATTTCCATTGTAGTGTTTGTGCTTTGTTTGATATTTCAATGTGTAGGAGTCGTTTTAATTGGTTGAGGAGGTTTATAGCATTCTTTTAGTTATCGCAATGAAGGATTTTTAATGAGGTACACCAGTGTGCGTGGAAGTAACAATTTTCTGAATTAAAACAGGCGGGAAGATGATTTTGATTGATGATGATGATGATGGGGGTTTTTTTTTAAATATTGTAGTACCAAAACTGGCATTACAATCGTCAGAAACAATAAATAAATGTGTAACAGTAAGAAGGTAAATGAAATATATGTATGTATAACACGTGAGTCAAAACATTGTAAAAAGTCGGAAATAATCATACTTAATCATAAATTTTCGGTATTTGGGACTAAAATCGCCATTCTGTACCATTTCAGGTACCTATTTTTTTTAAACAGTGTGTTGATTTGTATGTACTCAAAAATTCAAATTTACCAAATTTTTGTATCCCAAAATTGCTCATATTCGACCTTGTCCTTACTTTTGTAGATACGAATATTCTGGGGAAATTTAGAATTTTTTATCTTGTAGCCAAGGTCAGATATTGTCTGGAGTGATACCTACATCTTATATATTATACATGCATCCAGAAAAATGTTGAACTTCTTATATTTTGTCATTTGCTGATTTTCAACAGCTGTAAAGAGTAGATTCAGTCGATATTCCTGCTCTCAAATACAGTTTAAACTCAATACTGTTTGGTCATATGAATATCGCAACATGAATTACATGGCACGCACTCCTTCGTACACTCAGGTCTCATGCATACAAGCAGTTAGGAAAAAATCCTGTTGTTTA
The DNA here is from genome assembly GCA_954871275.1 of Leptopterna dolabrata. Lineage (NCBI taxonomy): Eukaryota > Metazoa > Arthropoda > Insecta > Hemiptera > Miridae > Leptopterna > Leptopterna dolabrata. The sequence continues at coordinate 9,669,806 of OX940988.1, read as the reverse complement.
TAATAGGTACCCAGGTATCTTGAAATTCTAGCAGCTTATCATCTTTGGTTTCAATCACCGAAAAAGGGAGAAGCTCTATCACAGAACATTTATTATCAAAACACCCGTTATAAAATAACGAAATCGCTGTTCCACCATTAGAATTGTATTTTGTTGGGATCGGAGGCTTTTCTTAGAAAACAAAAAACAAAAACACATTAGTTTTATAGTATAAAATAAAAGTAAAACTAATAGTTTTAGTTGATTCTCGAAACTAATTTTACAAATAAATTAGTTCTCCCGTCAACTAAAAATTAAACTAAACTCAAAACTAATTTATCTACAGTTAATTTCGAAAACCAACTAAAACTATTATTTATGGTTTTGTTCATTTGTGAAACTAAACTAAATTAGCTGTAGTTTTAGTCTTTAGTTTCAAGTTAGTTTTTGCCCAACTCTGACATGTGCCAAGTGAAATTAAACAACTGCAATGCATTTTTCGTATAGTTATTCGACAACTAAGTAATAAAGCTTTCAATAAAGAAAATGAAATAATTACTTATCGTCCTAGATAACAGGTATGAGGTAAGGGGCTCAGTAACTAACATGGCGTATGATGTAGCAATCGCCTACACGTTCACCGGTTTCCGTGGTGTAGCGGTTATCACATCTGCCTAACACGCAGAAGGTCCCCAGTTCGATCCTGGGCGGAAACAAAGATTTTTTTTCTTTACGAGACCGTTTGCTTGGTTTACACGTCGGGCGAGAAACTGGACTTATATGGTAACCTCCTTACTACATTATCTGTACAGTCAATCTTTCAGCTTACCGTTATTTGTAATCTTTTATTTAAAACAGACTTACTGCTATTGGTACTGAGTCTTATTGTGTTACTACTAAAATCATCATTTTTCGACATAGAAATAGGCGTTGCTCCCTCACACACACCGTATTTTAATTGGGAGTAAAATCCTAATGCATTTTATCAATAGTAACACTAAATGTTTACCGTAATAATTGAGTTTTCTTGTGGATACAATTTTAGGAAAGAAAATACCTGTCTAATGGGCTGCGGAATGTTAAAATTTGGAATTTTATAGTTAAAAAGATGGAAAATACCTAACATACCCAGCGATCCTGACGTTCGGTCGGGCGGCCAAACATTTCGACTGGGAGGTGGAAAAAGTACACAAATCCTTGCCCGGGACGCGTTATTGGACAAAAGAGAACGAAAAACTGTTAAAGGATGCACGAGGGTATGGAAGGAAGAGAAGTTTCGAGTGTGTGAGAATTGTAATAAAACACGTCACGTCGGCGTGTGTGTATAGTTATTTCCGAAACTTGAGCCAACCCTCCCGTTTTCGAAGAGGGAAAAAATCTCTTCCACCTCCGAGCTTCCGTCAGCTCAAAAAGTACCGTCGGATCGGAGTGAAAGGTGTAAATAAGCTCGCGAAAATGATTTTTTTTTTTTTTTTTTACCGAACCGCCCTTTTACAGGGTTCATGCCCCTTCGGACGACCGCTTCGTGAGAGATCCCATCATCCTAGTCATGAAGGCAGAGGCTAACTATGCTACCCCGGAGTATAGTTCGACACCCAAATGAAATGAAAGATTCAAATTACATATATCCATATACACAAGAAGATACATAGGTGTCGTGAGCGGGTATGTGGTACTCACGACATGGCGGGTGAGAATTGGATGAAAGATGGAGTGAGAGATTGGATGAAGGCGAATGAAGATGGACGAGGAAGGATGTGCTCCGTAGGAGTCTTTTGCGCTAACGCCCCGCGGTTTTCACCACAGCAGACACCTGGAAGATGGTGGCTAACGCGGTTTTCACCACAGCAGGTGTTAAGGGAGAAAGAGTCACCCCGCGGTTTTCACCACAGCAGGTGCCAGAGGAGAAGGAGGTATCCCGCAGTTTTCACCACAGCAGATACCGGGAGATAGGAGGGATCCCCGCGGTTTTCACCACAGCGAGTGCATGGAAAGGTAAGAGAGTGAGAGGGTCGATAGAGAAGTCGTAAGTCGAGGGTTGTTCGGTCGACTGAGGAGCTGGGCCAGAAGGGCTGTTTATATAGGGACTTTTCCATCTTATAACAATTATTATAGGAGTGGTTACTGTGAGGGGAATCACGACAATAGGTATCCAAATACACAAGAAGTGTGCAGTAAGATAATGTGCTTACATGCTGTAACACGTCTAATGTTTCCCGGACAATACTTGATGCATTGCAATGTATTCTTCAAATCATCATGCAATTATCAATAATAATTTGGGGTGGTACTCATAAATGCTGGATAGAAACCAATATACAAGTATAGAATAAACACTTAAAACTCTATTTAAAATACCTGTAATCCGCGTAGATCATGTTTCCTGTGGTCAATACCCTCGAATTCCCCCCAGGAAAGTCCTAAATGGAGTACTAGAGGCGGCCCAGGAATTAAATATTCACACAAATGCGCGGGGTTCAATAATTAATTAATCATTTACAATTTTCATGAAGCATAAGGTAAATAATAAACCTTTGTGCAATAATTTGCCTGTATAGATACCCCTTCTACGTAGATAGGTAGTATAATAAACCGTTGTGTAATAATTTACCCATCAATAATACTTCAACGTTTGTTCAAGTTTCACAAGTACCTACCAACAAAATCCAATAGTCCATCACTTATCAAATGAAATAATATCCCAGAACAACCAAATCTACTTTATACAGCCATCCGTGATTATAATCAGGTTCTCCCTAGTGATTATATTATCTGGGCGGATTTATACCGTTTGATTCACGATCCTGTTGACGAAGCTTTTTGGTGAACACGAACGCGTGGGCGTACAATGCGCCGGGTGGTCCCAAAAAATTGTTTAGCTCAAGAAAAATTTAAAACCGTAAAAAAAACCAAACCCTTCTATTGACAGTTTTCGAGCAACGGCGTTCTGCAAATTTCAGCCCCTATTTTTCACCCCCTAGAGATGACCTGACAGAAACGCCGAGCTACGAGGACCAACTAGACCCCAAACGGGACCTACAAACCAAATTTCATTAACTTTGTTCGGCTAAGAAACTACCCCTACAGAGTGCGAAGCACAGTGTAGGGCGGAAAGATAGAAATTTTTTATTGCATTTTCGGATTCTGCATACCTTGAAAAGTAAATCATCAAATTTTGAGGGGGGAGGTTAATTTATTATTAGTTTTTTTTCATGCTAGATTCAACTGATTTAGATGAAAAAATAAACCAAAATAAAATGAAAATGAGATTTATTCCCAAACAGTTATTACTTACATTCATGTTCATGAGTGTTCGATTCCATACAGATTTGGTATTTAGTATAAAAAATGTATTATTTATAATACATAAAAATCAAACAATATTTATTTATAATACATACAACAATATTTATAATAAATTATTTATTATATTTATTTTTATTTAATATATTTATAATAAATTATTATATTATATTTATTATATTTACAATATTTATTTATAAATAATACAATCATAAATAAATCATAAAGCAATTGAAATATTGATTATATTTGTTATAGTTACATAATTATACGTACCTACTTGTCAATCGTAAATTTAGTAATTTATTAATTAATCTGGTAAATGGGGGAGGAAGGAAGGTTGTCGGCGGGAGTCCCGTCAGAATTGGCTCGTGCCGCCTTATTACCGATAAAATGAGCCGTCATTCAGGTTCTAATAGCTTTCTAATCAAACGTTTCCAATTTTCCTTGTGCACCTGAGCAGTTCTTCTAGGCCTCGCAAACCAGTCATCGTTTTCAAACTCCTCTAATTAGGTTATTCTCGGAGCGGCGCGTCAGTTGCTAATCGAATTGGCGGAATTGATTGAGCCATTTATACGATGATTAAGAAGGCGTTTAATGTTGGTGGTGTGACAGAGGGGTTGAAAGGAACGCGAATGAAAGGCTTACCAGCCAGCGGATAAGGAAAAAGGGGAAATTCAGAATGGCGTCCAAATTATTTTGGTACCTATTCAACGGTCACCGATAATAATTAGGTAAAAATCGAGAGTTCAACGGGAAGGTAGAGCGGAAGAAAGCGCTAATGATACCTGTGGTGAATGTATATGTGACGCACATCCACTACGAGCGGCGTCGAGGAGGGATGTGCCCGGGTTGGTTATGGGTGGACCACCACCATGCCCGGAATCTTTTTGGAGCGTTTGTCCGGTTTGGTTATGAGCGAATCACCACCATGCCCGGAATCTTTTCGGGTTTGTTGCCTGGTTTGGTTATGAGCGAATCACCACCATGCCCGGGATCTTTTTGGAGCGTTTGTCCGGTTTGGTTATGAGCGAATCACCACCATGCCCGGAATCTTTTCGGGTTTGTTGCCTGGTTTGGTTATGAGCGAATCACCACCATGCCCGGGATCTTTTTGGAGCGTTTGTCCGGTTTGGTTATGAGCGAATCACCACCATGCCCGGAATCTTTTCGGGTTCGTTGCCTGGTTTGGTTATGGGCGGACCACCACCATGCTCGGGATCTTTTTGGAGCGTTTGTCCGGTTTGGTTATGAGCGAATCACCACCATGCCCGGAATCTTTTCGGGTTTGTTGCCTGGTTTGGTTATGGGCTGACCACCACCATGCCCGGGATCTTTTTGGAGCGTTTGTCCGGTTTGGTTATGAGCGAATCACCACCATGCCCGGAATCTTTTCGGGTTTGTTGCCTGGTTTGGTTATGAGCGAATCACCACCATGCCCGGGATCTTTTTGGAGCGTTTGTCCGGTTTGGTTATGAGCGAATCACCACCATGCCCGGAATCTTTTCGGGTTCGTTGCCTGGTTTGGTTATGGGCGGACCACCACCATGCTCGGGATCTTTTTGGAGCGTTTGTCCGGTTTGGTTATGAGCGAATCACCACCATGCCCGGAATCTTTTCGGGTTCGTTGCCTGGTTTGGTTATGGGCGGACTACCACCATGCTCGGGATCTTTTTGGAGCGTTTGAAGAAGAAGAAGAAGAAGAAGAAGAAGAAGAAGAAGAAAAACGTTTATTAAATAAATCACATAAAATTATTCTTATTCCTATAAAATAAACAATACAACATGGTATTAAACCGTCTGTCGGTAGTGTCGGCCTCGTATAATAATTATTAAATGGAAATGGAATTACATAAAAGAATTAGAAAATGAACTGAAACTGGAAGAGAATTATAGACTTTACAAAATCAAAAATTAAACTCATTCGCTAACATTGCCCTATACCGCCACGCCAATTTGCAAAAAATAACTAGTTCTCCCCACCCCTCGCCATTCAGCAGAACCAATGCCTTCTCACGCCCAAGCAGTGGCTCCCCGAATGCTGTCCTTCTAAATTCAGCCAGCACTGGGCAGATGCAAAGGAAGTGAAACACGTCCTCTCTCTGGTGTGTGTTGCACAAGGAACACTCCTCGCATCGGTTGGAAGCATACGGTTTTCCGTTGAGATGCAGCAGCTCACCTCTGAGCTTGAACAGCTTTTCGGGTTCGTTGCCTGGTTTGGTTATGGGCGGACCACCACCATGCTCGGGATCTTTTTGGAGCGTTTGTCCGGTTTGGTTATGGGCGGACCACCACCATGCCCAGGATCTTTTTGGATGAGTTGCTTGGTTTGGTTATGAGCGAAATCACCACCATCCCCAAGATCTTCTAAGTTTATTTGGCGAGATATTATTTCTACATATTGAAGTTGTGGTTCTAAGAGGATACCACGACAATACCTATTATAGATGAAGCCCATGGAGAGAAGAAATAGTAGAGTTATGGTTTTGTGGGGAGTATATACATTTGATAAGAAATATTCAGATTTCCGGAATTTAGGCTATTTCGCAGAAAACCTCTGTCGAGGAATACGCCTGCGTCTTCGTAAGGAATAAGTTCCAGTGATGCAGCTTGAAATAATGTACGAAACTTTCAAAAACACGCTCCTAACTTATTTTCAACATAAGTCGTTTTCCACAATATTATAAATTCCTATCTAAATTGAACAATTTTTAGTCTTCAACGTTTTATATCCAAACAATTTATCGTTTGTCGTATAAAACTGTCACTTTTTTCTATTTGATTTGACGAAATTCGCTTCAATGTTGATGAATTTGTAAGCTCAATTTTGATTCAATGAATTTTTTTTTTTTTTTAAAGGAATTCTGCACAACTGATAGCGATAATTGACGCACAAAACTAACGGTCGCGACTACAATCATTCCGGCGAAATTTAAAGTTTTTTGTTGTTGAGTGGCCAAGCTCATACGCACGGGAAAAACGTGGGGATTGACCCAGTGTCTGTGTCAGTGTGGGGATTGGCCACTGTTGGCAAGGGCTGAATTATGTTTAAATAAGATGGTTCGCTATCGCCACTGTTGAGCATTTTTTCTTCGAATGAATATCGGTAGGTAGTAGGTAGGTACCTAATGTGATCGAAGTTGAATTTTTTCAAATATTTATGACTTTTTATCGTATGCTGATGATTTTTATAACAGGTGGTACCCATTAACATGGACATTTCAGGTAAAATACATTGAAGTTACGAGTTGACGAGTGTCCGAAGGACAGCTCGAAAAAGAACTACCTAATGACAGATAAATTCCAGCGTTTCTTTCCAATTTTGCAGTAACATTTATGGGCTTCTGTGCCCATAAATCTTTAAAGAAATGATTAGTTAATGAAGTAAATTTAAACAAAAATCTAGAGATTTCTTGTGTAACTAGCTTAGTTCAAGATGTTGTAGAGTGCCGGCGGTGCCTGTGGTTGAGCGGAGCCGTATGACACAACGACTCCTGGGTCGAGGCATCGGAGGATCAGGGTATGCTACAAACCAGGACAACAGTCGAGTCGTGCGGGATCGAACAACCGAAGACATTGAGAGTAACGTTGATTCAACGCCACTTTTATAAATATTACGAGCTGGCTACGAAAATTCTTCGAAAATTATAGATACACAGGAGTGAAAGATAACGCGTGCGCAAAGGCTGCAATGGATCCGATACGAACCATATAATCCACAGAAATATCCAACCATATTTCTGTTCACTACAACGGGAGTTAAGCGTGTGAAATTATAATATTATAATATATGAAATCCATAAGAAACCAAAGAAAGACGGAGTTATTGAAAGGTCCATATTTCCACTAATACACGAAAACGCTGCAAAGTCCTTGTCACATGGGTTTATTATTCTATTGGACATACCTAGAGAAATGCTGGCTGTTCATTTATTGTTTCTTCCGTGCGTAATAATCGAAATAGCTATTTCTGATGGTTTCCATTAATTAATTTTGGCCCCTAAAACACAAATTAGGTACGCTCCTTTTTTTTTCCAACTATCTTTGATCATTGGTAGTGCCATTTAATCGTCTTGATCCACGTGTTGACACTTTTTCCAGTGTTATTATACAAATTGATGGTGATTTCAGACGATTTCCCAGGTTTTTGACTCATAAAAAATCAATTTTGGGAGCTGAACATTTGGTAGAACTCAATTTTCCACTCTTTGGTCTAAATCCACTTCATATTCGGTCTTCTCGTCCCCAAAAACATGGAAAACGATATCTCAGAAGCTCATGTTACCAACATGTTGCTAAAACGTAAAAAGTACCTATTTTTATACACATTTTCACTCATAACACCCCTGGGTATATTCCGATCGGGCTGAAAAGTTTCGGGACACAACTAGGGCCCAAATGGAGCATGTGTGCGAAAGAACGAATTTTTTAGACCGAAAATGAAGCCGGTACACGTGATACGGCGTACGGCGTACGGACATTGCATTTTTGGAATCTACGCACCTTGAAACGGAAAAGAAAAAATTTTGAGGGGGTGTTATGAAAATTTTTTGCTGAGCGAATACGTAGGTGTATTATTCACGGAATAATAAACCAAAAAATTTTATAACACCCCCTCAAAATTATTTCTTTTCCGTTTCAAGGTGCGTAGATTCCAAAACGCTGCAAATCCCTGCACAACGGTTTATTATTTTGTACAGAATACCCTTCTGTTACAGATCACAGCTCTCTGTATAGATAACCCGTCTATATAATATAATATGTACTATTCCATACATTTTATGTAGATCACAGACCCTCCGTAGGTTAGTACCTAACCCCGTACTCGTTACAAGATACCTACCTAAATCACGAGTTGAATGTTGCTAAAATAATTCTGCCGATGACAAACAGTAACTAAAACGGCAAAAAGAAACACACATAATGAAGTTCTGAAAAGAAATGGTTGATGAGGAGTGAAAAAAGTTGCAAAAGTACCTACCAACAAACTCCAGCCCCTTCTACGTAGATGGTATAATGAACCGTTGTGTAACAATTTACCGTTGAGTAATGATTTACCATCGTGTAGTAATAATTTACCCAACGTTTGTTCAAGTTTCACTACATATCAACAAACTCCAAAAGAGCCATCATTTTTCAAATGAAATAATATCACAGAACAACCAACTCGACTTCATACTCCGCGAATGTAATCAGGTGGCCCCTAGCAATGATTTTATCTCCGGCTAATTTCCTATTGTCGGGGCGGGGCGTCCCTGGTAACGAGATTTGATTTGAATGTATACAATTTCATTCACACTGGAGTCGAAAATGCCTATCGGTGCAAACTTTGGGGCCTTACTGTGAACGAACGGAGGGACGTAAAATGCTCCGGGTGGTCTTAAAAAACTCGTAAGTTCAAGAACTATTTAAAACCGTAAAAAGATTCACCTAAAAAAAGGTATAGGCGTTTTGAAAATTTCAACCCCTATTTGAACTCCTTAGAGATGACTGACAGTAACGTCGAGCTTCGAGGACCAACTAGACTCCGAACGGAACCTATAACCCCAATTTCATCAATTTTTTTCATGGTAACTAAGAAAAGTGGCCCGTATGGCGTACGGCGGACAGACAGAAATATTTTTATTGCAGTTTTGGATTCTACATACCTTGAAACGTAAAACATCAAATTTTGAGGGGGGTAAGAATTTTTTTTCTTCATGCTCGATTCCAATGGTTCATTATTGAAAATAATAAACCAAAATGGGGTTTTTTGGTGTTTTAGTAACACGAGCTAGTGACGTATCGTTTACCATGTTTTTTAGGTTGAGAAGACCGAATAAGACGTCGATTTTGACGAAAGAGTGGAAAACTGAGGTTCTAACGAAGTTTCAGCCTCAAATTTACATTAAATCTTGGTCTAAAATCGTCGTTCTTCCACAAACAGTTTGGGTCCCCATTTTGGAACACATTTCTGTCCTAGCTGTGCTCCGAAGCTCGGTAGCCCGACGGAATACGCCCAAGGGTGTTATGGGGGGAAAATGGGTGTAAATATAGGGGTTTTCTACGTTTTTTTTTAAAGGTTTTAGTGAACGTAAGCTTGTGAGGTATCATTTTCCATGTTTTTTCGGACGAGAAGACAGAATATCATTTCTTCTTTTGGCCTTCACCCATAATCACTTATTTTTGTTATATTGTATTAATTGTATTATACTTGCCAACCTGTGATTGAAGAAATAAAATATCTTCAATTCAATTCGGTAACAGTAAAACGAATGAACCAGTAGAAAGAAAAAAAACCACAGTCATGCAGCATGGCTATAAGAGCGAATTTTCGAAGTTTTCGGCATCTTCCTCCTCCGCCTAAAATTTTCTGAAAATTAATTTTCGGCCAATGTTTTCCCAACTTGATACCATACAAAATTAAAACAGGAGTAGTTTTACGCAAAGTAAAATTTGGGGTGGAAGGAGGGGGAGGGGGAAATCAAAAATGTTTTGAATACCAGAAGAGTAGGTATTGGGTACGTAACAAATTTTTTGTTCCATTTTTTGCCGAGTAACACCTCGGTTTGTAGATTTTCCAACGCTGAACACGATGGTGAAGTCAGAATTGCGATATCCCATTCCGTTATCAGATTAGAGCAGACGAACCAGGAAGAACATCTCAAGAAATAACCACGTTCCTTCATCTTCAAAGTGCTCCAGTTTGAGAATGGAATGAGATATCGCAATTCTGATTTCACCATCGTGTTCAGCGTACAAAAACCTTTAAAATGAGGTGTCACTTGTCAGACTTTTTCATTTTGGGAATTTATGGGTAATTCCCCCCCCCTAAAACTCCCCAAAACTCCCCCTTAGGGTGACCCGATTCTGCCCATCTTCGAACTTAGCCTGTCGATTGCCAAGACAGATTTTTCGTGCAAATTTGAACTTTTTATCTCAATTCTTTCGAGAGTTATCGTCTGGAATGACACATACATATATAAATATATAAATATATATATTTAAATATATATATATATATATATATATATATATATATATATATATATATATATATATATATATATATATATATATATATATATACATATAATTTTTGGTGTCTTTCGGCAGGGAATTCAGGATGGTCTGAAACGGATTTTGGTATAAAAATCTTTCGGAAATTCGAGTTTTAAAAATTTTGGACCGAGAACAATAGCTTCCTTTTCTTCGAAAATTCGCTAAAATGAGAGTAAGGCTACATTCGCCATTCAAAGGCTCAGAAAGGGCATACGTATCACATTTGAGCGCGTTTCAATACCGTTGGTAACATATGAATTTAGTCCCAGAAATGTACTAGTAGACCCTCGAAAACTAAAATGAATTAATAAAACAGGTTGCAGAAATGTGTGCGAATTTCACGGAACGAAAAAGGACAACGGAGGAGATTGAATAGCAGCGGTTCAAGTCAAACGGGAGCAAAGCCTACTAGGGAAGAGCCAGAAAAACTTAGCGACAAATAACAGGAAATAAGACAACGCTGTCAAGCGCTGGATCTTTAAAATTAACATGTGAAGAACAATAATTCTAATCGCCAGTCCGTATAAATCGCATATTATTGGACCATGATGGACACTTTGCTAAATGAAACACTAGGTATTGGATGCAGAAAAATTTCTGTTTATATCGAGGATGAAAAATTCGCCTCACGTAAGGGCAGTTAGGTCTCCGTCTCTCATGATTTGCGACAGGGACACCCTCATTCGACTAATAGTTCGTTTTAGCGAACGAAACGGAAAGAAAACGGTATCTCCACGTGTCCGATACAGTTGCACGTATATGGTACCTACCTAAAAACGCTGCAAAGTCCTTGTCACATGGGGTTTATTATTCTACAGAAATGTTGGCTGTACATTTTTATTGTTTGTTTCATGTGAAATAATTGAAATAGCTATTTCTGATGGTTTCCACCAATTTTGGCCCCCAAAACACAAATTAGGTAGGTACGATCTTTTTTTTTTTTTTTTCAAATTATCTTTGATCATTGGTAGTGCCATCATTTAATCGTCTTGATCCACGTGTTGACACTTTTTCTAGTGTTATTCTACAAATTGATGGTGATTTCGCAGGTATTTGACTCATAAAAAATCAATTTTGGGAGCTGAACATCTGGTACAACCTCAATTTTCCACTCCTTGGCCAAAATCGACTTCATATTCGATCTTCTCGACCCCAAAAACATGGAAAACGATACCTCAAAAGCTCATGTTACCAAAATGTTGCTAAAACGCAAAAAGTACCTATTTTCACACACATTTTCACTCATAACACCCCTGGGTATATTCCGATCGGTCTGAAAAGTTTCGGGACACAACTAGGGCCCAAATGGAGCATGTGTGCGAAAGAAAGACTTTTTTAGATCGAAAATGAAGCCTGTACACGTGATACGGCGGACGGCGTACGGCGTACGGCGGACGGCGTACGGCGTACGGCGGACGGCGGACGGACATTGCATTTTTTGAATCTACACACCTTGAAACGGAAAAGAAAAAAGTTTGAGGGGGTGTTATAAAAATTTTTTGCTGAGCGATTACATAGGTGTATTATTCACAGAATAATAAACCAAAACGAAGTTTTACACAGGTACACGTAGAACTATGTACCTACAACTACGGTAGGTTGATGTTCATGTGATGAGCAATTTAATATTTACTCGGTCTCCAAGATTATTAGTTAAGTACTATCTGAATTACCTGAGCGTTGCACAGGGTAGTCGGTTTTAATTTGGATACTGAATAACATCCACAAACCTCCTAATGGGACAGAATTGACTAAAGTTAACAACCTATTTTTTCATGAGAATAAGTCGAACATTATCCAAGCGATGTCGACGGGTTTTGGTCCACGTTTTTTTTTTTTACACTAAATCGCAGTTACTTACCTAACTAACGAACATCAAAATCTCTGCGACCGTACATACCTCTCCAGTCTCCAAATTGCATTAGACGCTGTTCAAAAAACCATTTGGTATACTCCTCACTACAATGCACTTTATATTTACTTCTACTTTTCCATGATCCGCTCTAATCGATTTCCAGAAGTATGCTGACGCAAGCATGAACCGTCCGGAACATTCTCGAACATTCCGGAACAGGAAGTCCCTTCGATGGGTGCACTCTTTTGACGCCCTATATCTCCGAACCCACCTATTACCTCCATTTATTATGTATAAGAGGTAATGATAGTTCATTTCCATCCAAGGAGGTAGCTACCGAAATCAGGAGAATCGAGGCTCTGGTGGCCCGTAGGCAGTGACGGGAAAAAATTAGCTATAGCTAACGGGTAAAAGCTACAGCTAAATTAGCTGAAATTTAGCTCAACTAACAGCTAAATTTTTAGCTATTACCTTATGAGGGACAGTTTTATAGCTTTAGCTATAAAAAATGTCCCAACACCGCTTGTAGGTACACGTAGATTGGTAATTTGTGCTTCCAATTGTTCGTTTGAAACAGGGAAGAAGAAGAAAAAACACTGAGTAGTTATGTAAAAGAGCGGAAAAATATAAAGTTTGTTCTAGAAGCTGTCTAGAAGTCTGTAACTCATCCTCAATGGTCTGTAGTGCACAGTGACGCAAAGGTCTGGGCTACTGAGTTCAAAAGTTAATTATTGTCTGTCTAGATTACCTTATGTGTTCTGTAGACAACCCTTGTGCCCTTATGTAGACCTAGGAATGGTTGGTCGTAAAGTTCGATCGGACGAACTGGAATATTTAAGTTTACATCGGCACTCACTACCATACAAATTGGTACCTATCTACGTAAATCGGGCATACATTCCCCTCGACTTTATAAAGAAAATACGGTTATAAACCAAAATAATAAAGTAGTACACGTACCTTTAGTATAGGAAGATCCGATTTCCGATTATGAAGCTGGTAGAAATCAAACAGCCGCACGAAGCACAAACACAATCATCAATTCGACTCGGGCCGACCTGATGCACCACCGTTGTAGGTTTCGATTGCCCATAAATCACTCTGCGTGGTTAATCGGCGGATCATACCGAGGCGATTCGAGGAGAAAACACAGGAGCACACACGAAATTAAGTCCAGAAATGATTGCTTCTTGATGAATTTGGAAAGAAAACCGCCACACACCTACCATCCGTCACGGGTGATCGGAGACTGGGGTGCGGGGGTGGCTACGTGGCTGGAGGGTGAAGAGCCCCCACTCGGTAGGTAGGTAGGTAGGTAGGTAGGTAGGTAGGTAGGTAGGTAGGTAGGTAGGTAGGTAGGTAGGTAGGTAAGTAGGTAGGTAGGTAGGTAGGTAGGTAGGTAGGTAGGTAGGTAGGTAGGTAGGTAGGTAGGTAGGTAGGTAGGTAGGTAGGTAGGTAGGTAGGTAGGTAGGTAGGTAGGTAGGTAGGTAGGTAGGTAGGTAGGTAGGTAGGTAGGTAGGTAGGTAGGTAGGTAGGTAGGTAGGTAGGTAGGTAGGTAGGTAGGTAGGTAGGTAGGTAGGTAGGTAGGTAGGTAGGTAGGTAGGTAGGTAGGTACAACCCTGATATTTTTCCGTTTCCTATTTTACCTGATGATTCAGTTCTCACCCTCTCAAAACAATCAAGGAAAATGTAGAAGTTACTGATAAAGGTGGAATTGTGTGGGTCACCAGAGAAATCGATTCTCTTAATTAATTAAAAGGAAAAATTTCGCTCAAAATTTGTGCAAAAATATTGAGCTCATTTTTGTACAATATTATTGAATGGTCCCGGACGCCTCACACTACGCAAAAATACTGCTATATTTTGTCAGCCCCCTCACACTGCACTCTCATGCTACGAAATACTGACGGGTCTGAACTTTCAGAAAACTTGAAAGCTCCCACAAAATATTGAAGACCCCGTTTTTGCGCAATATTTATCCTCACGCTCTCAATATTTTTGCATAAAAACGACGTCTTCAAAACTTCGTTCAAAATTTTTGCCAATGTAAGGCAAAAAGGCTCCTTTAGGTAGGTACTGGGAGCGATAAAAATTCCAACAACCTAAACAAATTATTATAATGTCAACAGCGGTTTTCGAAAATTCAATATCATATTATTAATGACCGATTTTAACTAATTGTTAAAAACTTAAGTACCTACCTATCAAGGTTATCCCCACCCTGCCACGCCCTTCTAAGCTCAGTCAGCTCCGATCATTCGTGACGGATGGTAGGTTCCTGTGCGTGTCTTCGAAAAATTCATCTTAGAAGAATAATCCCTGGATTAAATTACGTGTTCTTGTTGTGTTTTCTCCTCGAATCGCCTCGGTATGACCGGCCGACTAACCGTGTAGTGATATATGGGCAATCGATACCTTCCGGAGTGCATCAGATCGGCCCGTGTCGACTGATGACTGTGTGTTTAGTGCTGCAATCTGATTTCTACCACCTTCAACGTTGGATCTTCCTCAACTAAAGGTACGTCCTCTTTTACTATTTAGATTTTAGTGTTTACTGTCATATTATCTTTACGAATCGAGGGGAAACAATTATGAAATATTTGATCCAAATTAGGTGGATACAGAAACTACTTACAGCAACAGCGGGGGTACATGTTTTGGAAAACTAGATATTCATATCGGGATGCAAACTAATGCGTTACAGTATCCAGCAACACGAAAATAAATACTCAAGACTCAAAGGAGCCCTATCACAGTTAGGTACATCAAGTATTGAACATAAAATAATCATACAACAGACGTAGATTGGGAAATCTCAGGGAAAAGTAGCAAGTACTTTTTTTCACAGTACAAGTTATCAACCTACGTGGGATTGTTTGCGACACCAGAGAATTGGTTATATTGATTCAGGTACGTACTGGGAACAATGAAAACCCCAACTAGTTCAACTATCTTCGGTATTCAAAAACTGAAGACCACATTAATGACCAAATCCAATCATATAGTTGGAATTTTCGAAGTAACTACCTACCAAGGTTACCCCCACTTTCACTCGCGAAAGATGGTAGGTCTGTGGCGGTTTTCCTTTTAATAATAATTCATCTAGGAAGACTAATTCCTGGACGTCATTATGCGTGCTCGCGCGTTTTCGCGTATTATTCACAAATCGCACTGATAATACCAATGCGATTTCCGACGAATTTGCGGAGGATCGTATTATGATGCGCTGATTTATTCTCTTGAAGGACAGTCGAAACCTACGGGAGTGTAGTGATTGGCCAGTGATAGGTAAGTTCTGAAGTTGTTATTTGGGTTTATTATAAGCAATATTTTCTTTACAGACCGTTGACGATGAGTTTATGAACTTGCTCCTAGAAAGATGGAGTGATCCATTAGTGCAATAACCATCTAAGTGATAACAGAGGCTTTTCTTTCCACTCCTGCTTGGATATTATGATTGCCGTAATGCGTAGGTCATCATTAATTTTTCTAATTTTTTCGATCTTGGATGTCCGAGGATTTAAATATTTTGGCTGCCCAAGAAATCTTTTCCAAGAACAATAAAGGAAAATAATAGGTAGGTAGGTATAATAACATACGAAAATAGGAAAACCACAGGCGGAAGGCAAGAGAATGAAAAAGAATGGAGTCGCTTTTCCTTTTATTGCAAATGATGGTACAGCTGATCAAACAAATGAAATAAGCAGCCAATAGATGATAGACGCCTACTGCGAATTTGTAACTGTAGGTGACAAACAACGAAACAGTCACAGTCACCCACCTCGACTTCGACGCTTTTTGCAAAACTCTAGTCAGAGAAAACTACCATCCAAGTCGACTTGGACGGTTATTGCATAGCTGCATTCTTAACTTTTAACGCCTACTCAGATTTAGATGGTTATTGCGAAATAGGGATGTGACATGTGGGTCATGAAACTGTTATGCAATAATAAATTTTCGATAGTTCTGGGGCCATCAGCTGAAATTTTTCAGTATAAACAACTTACTGGAAGTTATACAGATACCTTCAAAGAAACATAATCTGATGTTATCCCAATTTGGCCAAAAATCGACTTAGATGGTTATTGCATGACACGGTCCAGTTGATGCTGTTAGTTCACTATTTTGTTAACGTAGGCCCGGAACGGTTCAAGTTGACCTGCCTTTGGTTGTTATAGCAATGAGTATCAATGAACGTATTGAAGGAAGGAGTTAAAGGTTAAGATTTTCTTTATATTCAACTGGCTGAGGCCGGAAAGCCGATTCTCATAACGCGGGGTCGATTTCGAATTCAAAAGGGAATACGAGAGTGAGTTCGGATGGGACGAGGGGTTGGAAATAAAGGAAAATCCGTCGCCTTGCGACGCTGCTGGGGTTCAGGAGGCACAGGGACGTGACGAGACTCGCCTAATAAGGATAGTTCGGCTCTGCGAGGGGGTCCCAGATGGAGGAGGGAGATGGGAGAGGGTTAAACAGGGGAGCAGGTGTCCAAGAACAAACAACCTTATCCCGAAAATACACTGGCGAGGAAGGATGGCAGAGAAAATATGAACCCGCTTTCATATAAAGCTGGATACGATCAATGAAAATGACCTCCAAGAGGGGCGGGAAGTAGAGCTCATTGGCCGGTATAAAATTACTACCTAAATCAAACTATCAAAATGTGTAAGTTAACGTTCAAAGGTAACCCAAAAAAACCAAAAATTGCTCTCCGCTCCCGAGGATAAAAAACGCTGCAAATTATTATACAAAGGTTTATTATTTACCTGTATACCTAGATGCCTCTTCTGCGTCAATACCCTCGAGCTCCTCCCAGGAAAGCCCCAAATCGAGTACTGGAGCCCCGGAATAAAAGTTTCATACAAAATGCGCGGGATTCAATAATTCAATCATTAATTATTCGTAGCTATTCATGAAGCATAAGGCCAATAATAAACCGCTGTGTAATAATTTACCTGTACATGTGCCCTTTCTATGTAGATGGAATAATAGACCATTCTGACGAAATTTGGAATTTTTATCGTGAACGCAAGGACAGATATTGTCTGGAGTGACACATTATATATAACACATTATAAATTATCGTTAGAATATAGGATGAATTCAGGATGTTCTGAAACGGATTTGCGTATAAATAATTATCAAAAATTCGTGTTCTGAAAAAGATTCGTGTTGGACCCATTGCAATAGCTTCATTTTATTTGAAAATTCGCTGGAAGTCAAGTATTAATAATAGGAGCAAATATAATTTTTTAAACTACTTATATGTCAAATATTTTTATTGTATTAAGCTTAGTTCTATTGAATAAAGAATTCAGACGCTGCGAATCCCTGCACAACGGTTTATTATTTTGTACAGATCACAGCTCTCTGTATAGAAAACCCGTCCATATAATAAATTATGTTCTATTATATACATATTATGTAGATCGCAGACCCTCCGTAGGTTAGTACCTAACCCCGTACTCGTTACTAGGTACCTATCTAAATCACGAGTTAAATGTTGCTAAATTAATTCTGCCGATGACAAACAGTAACTGAAATGGCAAAAAGAAACGCAAATAATATTGAAGTTGTGAAGGGAAATTGTTGTGGAGTGAAAAAAGTTGCAGAAGTAACAAACTCCAGCCCCTTCTACGTAGACGGTATAATGAACCGTTGTATAATAACTTACCGTTGTGTAATAATTTACCGTTGTGTAATAATTTACCCATCAATAATACTTCAACGTTTGTTCAAGTTTCACTACCTACCTATCAACAAACTCCAAAAGAGCAATCATTTTTCAAATGAAATAAAATCACAGAACAACCAACTCGACTTCATACTCCGTGAATATTATCAGGTGGCCCCTAGCAATGATTTTATCTCGGGCCAATTCCCGATTGTTAGCGCGTCCCTGGTGACGAGATTTGGGCTAAATGTATACAATTTCATTCACCCTGCTGTCGAAAATGCCTGTCTGTGCAAAATTCTGTGAACGAAGGCTGGACGTACGATGCTCCAGGTGGTCTTAAAAAACTGGTAAGTTCAAGAAATATTTAAAATCCTAAAAATATTCATGTAAAAAAAAGGTATAGGCGTTCTGAAAATCTGAACCCCTTCGATGACTGACAGTAACGCTGAGCTTGGAGGACCAACTAGACCCGGAATGGAACCTATAACCCGAATTTCAACAATTTTGTTTCATGGAACTAAAAAAAGTGGCCCATACAGGGTAAGGCTGACAGACAAATACTTTTATTGCATTTTCAGATTCTATGTACCTTGAAAGGTAAACCAACAAATTTTGAGGGGGGGTTAGAATTATTTTTTTTCATGCTCCATTCCAATGGTTCATTATTGAAAACAATGAACAAAAAAAGTGATGTTTTACTTCTTCTCCTGGGGATCCCTGACTATTCAAATTCTATCTAAAGGGGCTGGAGGGTATTCCATGTACTGCAAGGGGGGTATAGGTACCAAGAAGTTGAGAACACCTGTGCTAAGCAATACCCAGAACAAATTAGCGTTCTATTCTAACCCAGACTTTCTTCTAGAATCACATTGACTGGGCACAGGAAAAAGTACTTGGAAGGGTTTGCAAGGGGCTGATGAAAGGAAGTGCACCCTGAGTTGGCCACTCGACCCTCTTACAGCCTTACAGCAGGTGTTCTTAGTTTTACTATTCACAGTTTTCGGACCTTGAGTTTCCAAGTATTAGAATAATGTGGGTAGCGGACGTGACGATCCCATCCCATACGGTTGTCTTGTTGAGGAGGTTCAGCTCTCAGAATTCTTTTTTATTATTCAAAAACCTGGAACATTGACTGAAATCACCATAAATTCGTACAATAACACTAGAAATATTATTAACAAGAGAATGAAAATTAAACTGCGCCATCACTGATCAAATACAATTTGTCAAAAATAGTAGCCTAATTCGTGTTTTTTTGGGGGCCAACATTGGTGGAAACCATCAAAAATAGCTATTTCAATTATTGCACATGAATTAAATAATAAATTAACAGCCAACATTTCTGTACGTATGTCCAGTAGTATAATAAACCCATATTTGCAGCGTTTTTTTTCCCTAGTGCTCGATTCCAAAGGTTCATTAATGAAAATAATAAACCAAAAACCTGCGGTTCTTGTCACATGGGTTTATTATTCCATTGGACATACCTACAGAAATGATGGCTGTTTGTTAATCGTTTCTTTCATGCGCAATAACTAAAACAGCTTTTTTTTATCGTTTCCACCAATTTTGGCAGCCATAAAACAGAATTATGCTCCTTTTGGTTTTTTGAATAATAAACCTTTCCAATCGAGTATGGAAAAAAAAAAAAAAAAAATACCTCCCCCAACCGTCAAAATTTGGTGGTTTACGTTTCAAGGCACGTAGAATCCGAAAATGCCATAAAAACGCTGCAAACTATTACACAACGATTTATTATTTACCTGTATCAACCTCTTCTGCGTTGATCAGTTTTCTGTGGTCAATACCCTCGAGCTCCCCCCTGGAAAGCCCATATGGAGTACTGGAGCCGGCCCCAGAATTTAAAGTCTATACAAATGCGCGGGATTAACAATTCAGTCATTAATAATTATTTGTAGTTATTCATGAAGTATAAGGTAAATAATAAAACGTTGTGTAATAATTTACCTGTATAGATGCCTCTTCTTCGTAGACAGTATAATAAACCATTGCGTAATAATTTACCGTTGTGTGATAATTTACCCAATAATACTTCAACGTTTGCTCAAGTTGCAGAAGTACTTATCAACAAAATCCAAAAGATCCATAATTTTGGTTTATTGTTCTGTGAATGTACACTTATGCACAGAACTTATGTGCACTTATGTATTCGCTTAGCAAAAATTTTATAACACCCCCTCAAAATTTTTTCTTTTACGTTTCAAGGTGCGTACATTTCTTCTACTTTTGAGGTATCGTTTTCCATGTTTTTTTAGAACGAGACCGAATATGAAGTCAATTTTGACCAAAGGGTGACGAATTGAGGTTGTAACAAAGGTTCAGCTCCCAAAATTCATTTTTTATGAGTCATATACCTGGGAAATGTTCTGAAAACACCATCAATTTGCATAATAACACTAGAAAAAGTGTCAACAGGTGAATCAAGACAATCAAATGGCACTATCAATGATCAAAGATAATTAGAAAGAAAAAGGGTTCGTGTTTTTGGGGGCCAAAATTGGTGGAAACCGCCAGAAATATATATTTCAATTATTGCACATGAAATTAACATAAACGAACAGCCAAAATTTCTGTAGGTATGTCCAGTAGAATAATAAACCAATATGACAAGGGCTTTGCAGTGTTTTCGGAATCTACGCACCTTGAAATGTTAAAGAAAAATTTTGAGGGGTTGTCATAAGCATTTTTAGCTGAGCGAATACATAGGTGTATTGTTCACAGAATAATAAACCAAAAGGAGGATTTCTCCGAAACACGAGTACCTAGCTATTATAATTTCCTCGCCGTGAGCCCCTAGAAAATACGTCTTTATCAAGGGAATGGATAGGAAGCGATCGATGCAATACTTCCTCCTTTGCATTCTGCTGTCGACAGAACTGAATGAAGAAAATGTAAAGTAGGAAAAAAGAAAAAGTGAAAGGAGAAAAAAAGGGTTGAAAAGAACCGTCTTTGGAGAAGTCGAGATTGACAACCTCAGGAGCCTTGTATCGCTTCTCAATGGATTTTAATCAGCGAACGTCGCTCATAAATCATTATGCAGTCTTGACGGGCGTCGGAGCGAACATTATTAAAACGGAGGCGTTATTACCGGAGGAATTCCGAGGCGGATTGAAGCAGGTGGTTGGGGGAGCCATCCTAGTGTTACAGGACGAAATGTACTCAAGAGGCTACTGGCAATTTCGTCGGGAATTTCAGAGAATGATCACAATATATAATCATATGAGGTACATACAAGAACAAAT
Organism: Leptopterna dolabrata; assembly: GCA_954871275.1. NCBI lineage: Eukaryota > Metazoa > Arthropoda > Insecta > Hemiptera > Miridae > Leptopterna > Leptopterna dolabrata. The sequence goes on along the minus strand of OX940988.1, from coordinate 9,648,688 downwards.
TCAAATTGGAAGGTTTCCAAGCCCGTAGAGCGAATTTCACTCGAAACAACTGTACTTCAACGTTCGCTCAAATAGTCATGCTGCACGCAGGATTTTCAATCTGTGAAACGCAAATCAATAAATTATAAGGGGGGGGGGGGATTGAAAACAATACCTAACCCTAGAATATTATTGGGAGGGTAGTTACCTACCTAGATCCATAAATTGACTGAGTTTGCTCTCATTAATCTGCTTAAATTATTATTAACGTAGGTTTTCTCGTAACCGGTTGTCTCAGTAAGTTTAAAAATCTCATTAAAATATATGAGATTTCCATTAGAATTAAGAAGAGAAAGCTTTGCAAAAACTGAAACTGACAATATTTTGAAATTTTTTAAAAATTTTCCAGTTTTAAAGTGTTTAGTTTAATGAACTTTCAGTTTAAAAAAAAGTCTTGAAACCTTTAGTCAGCTATTCAAAGAAAATGCGATAGTTTGAATTGGTTTTAAAAGTTTCCAGTATTGTGTTGAGTTTAATATAATTTTTTCAATATGTGATTTTAGCTGTTAGAATTAAAAAGACAGCTCCATGAACACGTTTTTTTTATTATCCTTTTTTTTGGTTTATTATTTTCAATAATGAACCAATGGAATCGAGCATGAAAAAAAAAAAAATTCTAACCTCCCCTCAAAATTTGATAGTTTACGTTTCAAGATATGTAGAATCCGAAAATGCAATAAAAAAATTTCTGTCTGTCCGCCGTACGCCGTACGCGGACTCTTCTTAGTTACCATGAAACAAAATTAATGAAATTCGGGTTATAGATTCCGTTCGGGGTCTAGTTGGTCCTCGAAGCTCGACGTTACTGTCAGTCATCTCTAAGGGGTTCAAAATAGGAGTCAATTTTCAGAACGCCGTAGCTCGAAAACTTTAGATGGAAGGGTATGGTTTTTTTGCGTTATTAAATTTGCCTTGAGCTAAACAACTTTTTGAGACCACCCGGAGCACTGTTCGTCCAGCCGTTCGTGTGCACCAAAAAGCTTCGTCAACATGATCGTGAATTAAACGGTATAAATCCGGCCCGGATATCATAACTAGGGAGCACCTGATTATAATCAAGGATGGCTGTATGAAGTCGAGTTGGTTGTTCTGCGATATTATTTCATTTGATATGTGATGGACAATTGGATTTTGTAGGTAGGTACTTGTGAAACTTGAACAAACGTTGAAGTATTATTGACGGGTAAATTATTACGCAATGGTAAATTATTACACAACGGCAAAATATTACACAACGGTTCATCTACCAAGAAGGGGCTGGATTTTGTTGGTAGGTACTTTTGCAACTTGAACAACCGTTGAAGTATCATTGATGGGCAAGTTATTACACAACGGTTCATTATGCTTGACCACGAGGGTACTGACCACAGAAAACAGAGATCTACGCAGAAGGGGCATCTATTAGACTCCACATCAACAATTTTTCTTCATTATTTGCGTTTCTTTTTGCCGTTTTAGTTACTGTTTGTCATCGACAGAATTATTTTAGCAACATTCAACTCGTGATTTAGATAGGTACCTAGTAACGAGTACGGGGTTAGGTACTAACCTACGGAGGGTCTGCGATCTACATAATATGTATAGACTAGTACATATTATATTATATAGACGGGTTATCTATACAGAGAGCTGTGATCTGTAACAGAAGGGTATTCTGTGCAAAATAACAAACCGTTGTGCAGGGATTTGCAGCGTTTTAAATTGGCCATATTTCATCTTGTGGTATGAATGCAGCTTGCATATTAATAAATGATATCATATATGATCCCTCCTGAAGAGACTGAACCGAAAAAATGGCGAGTTTTAAATGTTTTAAGAAACGAAAATAACAGGGGTCTCAAAACCACACTAAGCGTAGAATGACCCATATGAGCTCTATACAAATTCTGTTGCTAACTTTAACTTTTTGTTCGGAATGACTAAGTCCGGTTTATATGCGAAAGATAACCGTTGACAAGGAACAGATATTCCGCCTGGTTAAAGGCAGGAAAAAAAACTTTTTAGGTGTCACTTGTAATACTTAGATAACGTCCCAAGTCCCACTGTTTGACGCCACCCGACTGAAAAGATGATGCGAAGATATAAGCGCTCGAATGCGTTTTCGAACAAGGGGCGGGAAAACTGTTGGGAATCTCGATGAGAAACAAAAGGGCGCAGGGGTGAGTTCTTGTCTTGTTTGAACAGAGGCCGCTTTTACGGTCGTAATCATGTAAATAGCCAGTAAAAGGCGGGACCCCCCCCCCCTCCACCACAAAAAAAGAGCAAATAACAGGAACAGATAAAACTGGAGGGACGGAGAACGGGACATAACTGATCGACAAATATAACTTCGAACGGGGATGATGTTTTAACAAAATCCGTACAGTCGGATGTCGGTGAATAATTCGTTTCAGGCGATATCTAGCAAATCCACACTCAGTGGTATAACAATATTTTGAAACACACACAATCGCTATCAACGTCATTCGAACCGTTTTCTGAGTGATTATTTCGTTATATAACAACCTTACATGATTAATCTGACCCGGAAAATACGTTTTCAACAATATACGCACCTAACTAGCATGTCCCCCCCCCCCCCCCCCCACATACGAAAAATATATAGTTTTGTCCTATTTCCAATAATAAGTACGCGAGGATATCACTTTGTAGGTGTAGGAGTGACCTTACCAGTCGTTGGTGTTATGATTTTGTGAAGTTGTTACTGCTTACAGCTTTCACGAGCCATGAAATGACCGTAATCAATGACTGAAATACCTGTCTACTGTATGTCAGTCACTGATTACTGTCATTTCATACACAGAAGACAGACCTATTTTAGACTGAACAGTATGAGCAGATGATGATTACGGTCATTTCATATACAGAAGACATTTTTGACTGAACAGTATGACTTGAGCAGTAAGAACAATTATTAGGTATGTAAAGTATTATCTAAAAGAAGTTGAGCGCTTCTTTTAGACAACTGTACCTACTGATTTTAATCCAAGCCATACTGTTCAACCAGACGTAAGAGAGGGTTTTGACAAGGATATGTCTTACCGCTGGGGGTCAGCCAAATTTTGCGTGACGCATTTTTAAGAGAAAATAACGCTATCTGACATTTTACTAGGGTTTTCACTTACAACCAACCCGTTGCTATGAGTTAGTAACTTCGTTAATTTCCATCGCACGAAAATCGTTCCCGATTCGCTGGAAAGCTCTTGATTTATCTAGTATTTAACTTGTAGTTATATATTAATTTATTTAAAATTCATCGAGTTTTGAGCCAAGATATAAGTAGGTATAAACAGTAAAGCATGGATATCTGTTGGAAAACCCTGCAAATCCCTGCACAACGGTTTATTATTTTGTACAGATCACAGCTCTCTGTATAGATAACCAGTCTATATAATATAATATATGTACTATTATGTACATATTATGTAGATCGCAGACCCTCCGTAGGTTAGTACCTAACCCGTACTCGTTACTAGGTACCTATCTAAATCACGAGTTAAATGTTGCTAAAATAATAATTGTGTCTATGAAAAATAGTAACTAAAATGGCAAAAAGAAACGCAAATACGGCTGTAACAAGGAAATTGAATCTATTTCACGCCAGCGCATGCGCAGAGCGCACCGAGGGTCTGATCATGCTGAAATTCATACTGGAACTCACTAGGCCTTGTCCAAACAACCCTTGAAAATTTTAGCGAAATTGAATCAAAATTGTGAAAGTTATGCGTGTTTGTTGAATTTAACGTTAGCGCATGCGCAGGGCGTACCGCTGGGTCAATCATGTTGAAATTTGTATGGGACCTCAAGGGGCCTTATCCGCACCATCCCTCAAAATTTGAGCTGAATCAATTCAAAATCGTGGAAGTTATGGATGTAACAAGGAAATGCGGACAGACTCACAGACTCACAGACCCACAGACCGACAGACACGGAACCAAATTTGTTCAGTAGGCTTTGAAACGCAAAATGCAAGTGGAAATTTTGATTTCTGATGACAAAAATTTTTTGGCTCACGAAAGTGAACACAAGGCTTCCGCTGCTTCGCAAACTCGGAAGCAATAATGAAGTTCTGAAGGAAAACTGTTGTGGAGTGAAAAAAGTTGCAAACGTACCTACCAACAAACTCCAGCCTCTTCTACGTGGATGGTATAATGAACCGTTGTATAATAACTTACCGTTGTGTAATAATTTACAGTCGTGTAATAATTTACCGTTGTGTAATAATTTACCTGTAAAGGTGCCCCCTTCTACGTAGATAGCATAATGAACTGTTGTGTAATAATTTGCCGTTGTGTAATAATTTACCATTGTTACAGATCACAGCTCTCCGTATAGATAACCCTTTATATAATATATGTACTATTCTATACATATTATGTAGATCGCAGACCCTCCGTAGGTTAGTAGGTACCTACCTAAATCACGAGTTAAATGTTAAGTTAATGACAGAAATATTTTTATTGCATTTTCGGATTCTACATACTACCTTGAAACGTAAACCATCAAATTTTGAGGGGGGGTTAGAATTTTTTTTTTTTTTTTTTCATGCTCGATTCCAATGGTTCATTATTGAAAATAATAAACCAAAAACTGGAGGAAATGAAGTGACCTATTTCATTTTTGAATGTGTGTTTTTTTTACATTGGACATTTTTTTACATGGGGAAAAATAAGACATATCCATGTACCGATGTATCTGCATGCAGTGTAGATACTCAACATTAGTTTAGTAATGTTTTAAAGAATTTCATACAGAAAACTGCTTTATATATTTCAGCCACATAATAAGGGCCATTTCATGGTTCGTAAGCAACAAAAAACAAGCAATAACAAAACCAGCGATTAGTAAGGTCCTTCCTTCAAGTTACCAATAATGGGAAGGGTACGTACATGTGGAACCGCCAACTTGGGAATACATCGCACCAAAGGTTTCGCGAAGCACTTCTGTAGGTAGCGGTAATTCTGTTTTATTTATCCAATTGCGTTAGCGTGGGTAGCGAACGTTTCCCTGCATCCTTCGCGTTTCCGTGTTGATTGTCCACATATTTTTTCCTATCCCTCTCGAGCGAAAGATCCCATCATATCAATTTACACTCTTGCAATCCAGGTACTTACGTACAGTGAAATAACAGACACCGCCTCCACCGTACTAGGGCTATGTAGAATATTGCCGTTGTATTCTCGTCGTGGGGCTGTAAAACCCAGTAATGCTTTGCCCTCAGCTAAACATCAACGTAACGACCAGCTACGTTCCGTCTTCCCTCGTATGAAACCCTTCGTAGCTGCCCGAACCGCGAACGACGTGTTGAAGGCACAATTTGCTTTTACCACGTCAAATCGAATGCATTTACGACACACGTCGCCGAAGCAATTCCATTTGTATCTGTTTTGAAAGTGTTTCTTCTATACCAATGGCAGTGAATTTTCTATTTTTAATTCTGGAGATGAAAATGTATCCTCCATTTCACGTTATCAAAAGGCTTCCGCAACCTTCGCAGACTCGGAAGCAATGAACTATTTACACCTCGAAATACGCATGTTCAGAGGCGTTCTATTATAGCAGAACTACCAAAACGTACCTACAATCTACACTCACTCTTATTCAAAGGTGAGAATAACTCAAAATGGCCAATATGGGGTATGCGCACTGTCGTGGTACCCCTCAAATTCTTAAATTTACCACACCTATGTAATAATAACTAACGAAGGGAACGACAAGCTGAGCGACGCCGAAGGGAAAGTAGGAGAAGGATCCCCTCCATCAACCGCCATCGCCCCTCAACGGTCATAACGGCTGTTGATTGACGGTGGGGGGGGAGGGGTGGAAAGGGGCCTTTATAAGCAGCCCCTAGCCCAGCTGCTCATTTGACCGACCACTCTCTGACTTGCGACCTCTCTCAAACTCTCTCTCGCCTGCTCTCTCTCGCCTGCTCTCTCTCCCCCCTACCCTTCCCCTGACCGTGCTGCGGTGATAACCGTGGGGTGCTCCCTCCTAAGAATATCTGCTGTGGTGATAACTGCGGGTTATTTTATACTCGGTGTGGTGGTAACCGCTGAGTGCTAGCAAAAGACTCCCAAGGAGCACCTAATACCTGCTGAGGTGATAACCTTGGTGTATTAGTATTAGTTTCCTTCCTACCCAAACCTATCCTCCATAGGGATCGTCACAAACCCTAACCATTCACCACAACCCCGTCGTAAGACTACCTTCAGGCTTACGACACGCACGAATTTATTTTATTTTTTTAAATGAAGTTCAATTCCATCCTGGGAATTTTGACACCAATCGCACTGTACTACGATGATTAGTTCTTTTTCTATGATTTTTCAAAGATTCCAGCAACTAATTCTGACGTCATTGCACCCCTCTCGCCTGGGCGGGACCCCCTTTCCCACTGGGACGTCAGAATTACTAGAAACCTCGAAAACTCATATAAAAATAACTACTTGTTCAAGACAGTTCGGTTGGTGTGTGACGATAGCCAGGCAACATCGTCACGGGAACTGCTCCTTTGGAATCTCTGGAATTCAAAGGAGCAGTTCCTTGGCTTCGACACCTCCTGGAACCTCAGAGGACTAGTCAGTTGCTCTGAATCTGAAGCCTTAAACGGTGATTCATTTGAATATCATTCTAATCACCCACCTGTCCCTTACCCTTGCGGTTCAACCCCTGTATTCTAATTCAGTAGAATCCTACCCTAGAACTTTCTTGAGCCAAATCTCTAAAGGATAACACAAGCTTCCTGGTTAAATCTCATACATTTGTTCTCATTCCTGAAACCTAAAAGTTTTAACTATATTAGCATGGTTCACTGGAAATTCATATATAATAAAGCCTTGTAACAGGCGGGCTTTCCTATTAAATTTTCAGTAAGGTCGCTGGGACAATAAGCAAGTTGAGCAAGAAAATCTCAAATGCCAATAACAAGGTTCCTTCACTACTAAGTCCCAGTGTCTTATAGGTGTGCAAGTTCTCAGAATAGAATCTAGTTTCATTAAGAAATAATATATAAACAGCTTTTGTGACCCATGCGCATACCCCACTGTCCGCACAAGCCTGTTCACTTACGTAGTACCCAGTTAATTTATTGGGAATAGTACGACATAATGAAACTCCATAAAGATAGATATAGGTACTAGAACATTTCCCTCCCGATTTCCCTTCGCCATTTTTAGCAACTCCATGTCAACCTCACGCACAATAATGGACAACTTTGGGGGTTTTCAAACTTTTTCGTTGCCCCTCCATTTATCAGGGCTCGACCAGCTGTTTCTCCAAGATGGGAAAATGTGGGAAGTAATAAATCACCGTGAGTGTCGCTATGCTGTAAACAAATTTTCCGTATTAATATATGGGAGTAGATATGAGACGCCGCCAGATACGTGCGAAAACTCGGCGTTAGGTGTACACTTCATGTCTACGGTGAATGATCGTTCAAGTAATTTTTTTAAATTTTTTTCGCCGTCCTTCTGGTTGTGAATAAGCATTTTCATCACAAATGAGCGAGAATGTCAAATGGAGCCTCAACACACATAGGAAGGCGACGCTGACTTTTTGGTTTATTATTAATACACCTGCCCTGCAAATACATCTTTGAACACCCCCTCAAAAATTTGTCTTTTACGTTTCAAGCTGCGTGGATTCCAAAAATGCGATTTTCGTCCGCCGCACGCCGTATCATCCATATCTACCTTCACTTCGGTATAAAAAATCGTTCTCTTGCATACAGGCTCCATTTGGGCCCGACCTGTGTCCCGAAACTTTGCAGCCGGATAGGAATGTACCCAAGAGGGTTATGGGTGAAAAATGGGTGTAAAAATAGGGGTTTTCGAGGGGTTTTCCATGTTTTAAATTGATGTCGAACTTCAGCATTTTTTGAGAGCACGTTCAGCCGTTCGTTTGCACAGAAAAGCTTCGTCAACAAGATCATGAGTGAAACGGTATACATCCAACCCAGACATCATTGCTGGCGGAAACCTGATTATAATCACGCATGACTGAATGAAACCGAGTTGGTTGTCCTGTGATATTATTTAATTTTGAATACGATGGTCAGTTTGGATTTTGTTGGTAGGTACTTTTTTAAGTTGAACAAACGTTATGATTCATGAATAACAACAAATAATCAGCGATGGATGAATCCACCTAAAATGTATGTAACTGTTATCCCCCGGCCGGCTGTAGTACTCGATTTAGGGCTTTCCTGGGGGAGCACGAAGGGGCATCTACCCAGAAGGGGCATCTATTCAGGTAAATAATAAACCGTTTTGTAATAATTTGCAGTTTGTAAAATTTTATTTATTTATATTTTTGTAACTTTGCGGCAAAATTCATGCATTGCAACTGTGCTTTAGAACGATACGTACATAACTTGGACCATTAGGTAGAAGGCAATCCATTGACAACTCCAAGTTTTTTGGTTTATTATTTTCAATAATGAACCTTTGGAATCGACCATGAAAAAAGAAAGAAGTAACCCCCCCCCTCATCAAGCGTTTTGCTCCCAATGCGAAGCCTCCGCCAAAAAGCGTTGAAATTTCAAGGTGGGGGGGGGGGGGGGACATGTATCTATAACCATACCAACCAGAGAAGGAAGGAAGAGGTTTCTAGATGCACATCCAAAAGCGTGGTGCAATGTACCGAATAATTACGTTACTTCGGCGGGCACAACGGATATCAATCCCTTTTGCGGCAGAGGAGGTTTTGCTGGCGGGCAAATTTTTACAACAGGGTTGGGTGATATCGATTACAGGAGTAAAATAGATTTCAGGACAAACATAAAATGCATTTTAATGGTAGACACCCTAGCTACCTTCATTCTGCCTACTGCACCTTAGTAATTTTATAACTTTCACCGTAATTAAAAATGGATAAAGTAGAAAACTTTTACAATATTTTCAGTCTCGAAACCGTAGTTTGGAGAGACTGGTGGATGGGACTGTTGGTGTGGTACCAGTGGTAGGTAACCTCGTTCCCGGTGGTCGATGCAGCCATAATAGCCCTAATAGAAGAAATGGTGGAGATTTCACATGAGTTGTTCGTTTAGGCACCACATTTTTGCACAGTGCATGAACGGTTTTGTGCCAGATTCGCTATATTTGCTCATCCTGTGCCGATAAAACAAAACACTATTATAGACAATACTCTGAACAAGTCCAACAAGGTTGCTCACTATATATATACTACCTACTCACCATCCATGCTAGGCTACTCGGACGTCACGAATGCTTAAAACATAGGGTCGCTGTGTAATTTATACTCAAAGTCCATAGAAGAAATAATGAATAGCATCATGTAAACAGTACCTCAAGACAAGTTATATTAGGTAGGTCTTCGGGCCACCGCTAGTCGCAGCACTCTCGCTGTGGAGTCAGGTACCGGGTTGATTAATCATTCATTCCGTTCCACTCTCCTCATTATCCCACAACAAACATCCAACTTTTCCTTCGCTCCGGTGGCGGATGGTGTGGAGGGGTTATGACTGCTTTTGAAAATGATCTGCCTCCGACTAATTCCACCCCGAATCCCTCTCCCTAGTTTCAAACTCGCATTGCAAACGCTACAATCGTTCCCGCGGCGCCTGTAGAGGGTAAATTAGACTGAAAAGGTGATGAATAGTCCGAAACCCTTTTTGACTTCTTGCACAAATCTCCAAGTCTCCGTTCTTTTCCATCATTTGCACCCCTCTCAGACCTGAGTGCGAACACTTCGGGAGGGAAACTTTATCGCTTTTTCATCAAGTTGGGTGGAGATGAATTTCAGATTGTTCCCCGCTGAGTTAGTACAAAGACCTTCAACACCCACACGCCACGCCGACCTCTCATAACGTGAAGATGGGCGGGACTGGCTGGTATATTATCACACACCTACGCGACGCATCACTTGACAATGTAATAAAGGAAAGGATGGCCCAACTGAAAAGCAAAAAAACTCCAGTCGTGCAGCATGGCTTATGGAGCGAATTTTCAAAGAAATAGTCCGGGAAATTTAGAATTTAAAGTAATGGCCATCTGCTAGAACACTAAAGCCTGACTGGGCACTTGTTGAGACCAGAGCGGCCACGTCTTGCTGAAAAATTATTGTGTCTACAAATCATTTTTGGGTGTTTTGAACAAACAAACAAAAAAAGTGATTTTGATCACTGGATGCAGTCTAAACGTGCTGAAACTACTCGCAATCGGTTCAGCGCCCCAAAAAACATGATTGACAACACCCCTCTTTTCTTTGATTTGTTGGACCAAAAATATGTATATTTGAACCACTGCGAACAGAGCGCTCGGTCTGGGTAACGAACTCATTACTCTTGCGGAGACGGACGAATCGCGCGGAATGACAGACAGACACACACACACACACACCCGCTCGTGCGCGCATTATGTATGCATATTATGTATGTAATACACACATTTATATATACACGAAAAAGTTAAAATCTATAATTATTCATATCTCCGATGCATGAAACCGATTTTGGAGCGGCTTCCTGTTCACAGGGAGCATCTCTGAAATTTTGGAACGAGCCAAATAGCTACATTTTCTCCGAAAATTCGCTAATAATCTAGCGTGTACTAAACGAACTACGGTCGAACCGACTTATCGTGGAGTTCTATGCCCTTTTGCCTTCGTATGGCATAAACTCTTAGACGATTGTGATTATGAAGTTCTATCTTATTGAAATAACATACTACCCGCATGATGCAGTTAGTCAAACAGTCTAATTCTGACACCGCTCAGTTCATTCACCGACGAACCACAGTTGTATCAACAGCACCCCCCCTACAATTCCGACTTGTTATCTTTCGAACGTGTTACACCCAATAACGGCCCACATGAACCGGTTTCCACCGTTTAATTGAATTTCATCCTTTTTTTTTCGGAATACGAGAGATGCAGAGGTAGCAGGTAGACGTAACAAAGTTAGGACAGGATTAACGAGGTTTTTCCGACTTTCGGTCCAGCGTTTTACGGATTTTCATTCGTTTAGTAAATACGAGATTCGAAGATGTTAACGAGATTAACTGTAATTTTATTCGTCCGATAAATTTAATAGTTTTTTTTCAATTCCATTTTGCAGATTATAGAGTACCCATACAGTTCCAGAAAATACCAAGTTTTATTTCGTATTAAGTTTAGGCAGATATTCGATCGTGCCAATTTTCAACAAAGAACCCTGCTAAATTTTACTAGGTAGAAGACCTCAAATGAGTTCGACATCTAGCGCCGATCAGAAACAACAACCGTCAATGGGGTATTCCAATGAGCCTGAAAAAAAAAAAAATGTTGTTTGGCAGTTTCCAGCAAGATATTGTGAAAATCAGGTACGAAAACGCTGCAAAGTCCTTGTCACATGGGTCTATTATTCTGTTGGACAAACCTACAGAAGTGTTGGCTGTTCATTTATTGTTTCTTCCACTTGAAATAATTGAATACCTATTTCTGATGGTTTCCACCATTCTTGGCCACTAAAACACAAATTAGGTAGTACGCTGCTTTTTTTTTTCAAATTATCTCCGATGATTGGTAGTGCCATTTAATCGGCTTGATCCACGCGTTGAAACTTTTTCTAGTGTCATTATACAAACTGATTGTGATTTCAGACGATTTCCCAGGTTTCTGACTCACGAAAAATCAATTTTGGCAGCTGAACATTTGGTAGAACCTCGATTTTCCACTCCTGGGTCAAAATCGACTTCATATTCGGTCTTCTCGTCCCAAAAACATGGAAAACGATTCCTCAAAAGCTCATTTTACTAACATGTTACTAAAACACAAAAACGCTGCAAAGTCCTTGTCACATGGGTTTATTATTCTACTGGACATACCTACAGAAATGTTGGCTGTTCATTTATTGTTGCTGTCATTTTAAATAATTGAAATAGCTATTTCTGGTGGTTTCCACCAATTTCCGCCTCCAAAACTTGAATTAGGTAAGCTCCTTTTTTTCTTTTTTTTTCCATTTATCTTTGATCGTTGGTAGTGCCACTTAATCGTCTTGATCCACGTGTTGATACTACTTCCAGGGTTATTCTACAAATTGATGGTGATTTCAGACGATTTCGCAGGTTTTTGACTCATAAAAAAATGAACTTTGGGAGCTGAATATATGTACAACCTCAATTTTCCATTCCTTGGTCAAAATCGACTTCATATTCGGTCTTCTCGTCCCCAAAAACATGGAAAGCGATACCTCAAAAGCTCATTTTACTAACATGTTGCTAAAACGCAAAAAGTACCTATTTTTATACACATTTTCACTCATAACACCCCTGGGTATATTCCGATCGGGCTGAAAAGTTTCGGGACACAACTAGGGCCCAATTGGAGCATGTGTGCGAAAGAACGCATTTTTTAGACCGATAATGAAGCCTGTACACGTGATACGGTGTACGGCGGACGGACATTGCATTTTGGTTTATTATTCTGTGAATAATACACCTAGGTATGTAATCGCTCAGCAAAACATTTTTATAAAACCCCCTCAAACTTTTTTCTTTTCCGTTTCAAGGTGCGTAGATTCCAAAAATGCAATGTCCGTCCGCCGTATCACGTGTACAGGCTTCATTTTCGGTCTAAAAAAAATCGTTCTTTCGCACACATGCTCCATTTGAGCCCTAGTTGTGTCCCGAAACTTTTCAGCCCGATCGGAATATATCCAGGGGTGTTATGAGTGAAAATGTGTATAAAAATAGGTACTTTTTGTGTTTTAGTAACATAGTAGTAAAATGAGCTTTTGAGGCACCCGCCCTTGAGCAAAATTGAGTTGGTCCACTCTCACCCCATCGCTCACTCGCACCCACTATTTGTGAGCTATTGGCGTTACCCAGAGGACACCAGGAGGAGGTTGCTCACGATGTCCCCCAAAAATTTTAGTTAGGCTTTACATTGATATTTTTCTCTCCCCGCACACACGAATCTTTCTCCTACCGACAGCGGTTTTTGAAACACGAATTTGAATTGTTCCTGGGGTTGATATTCGTAGAAAATCACTTTTCCCCCTCGTTGAGACCCACCAGGAACAACAACCACACTCATGATCAATATACCTACTGAAGGTCGAGCGCAGATTCGGCAGACGACTTCCCACCATCAGTGTTATTGATGCGAGAGTTTGAAGGTCAACTCATGGAGCCTAGTAATGAGACTCGTAATCGGTGCAGAGTGATACTCTGTCTCGAGTACCCCTTTTCAAGTTTTTGACCAATAATGGGTCGAGTGGGCTTCGGGTGCGAGCGGGCCAACTCAACTTTGATCCACTTATGGGTGCGGGTGGGTCTCCGCGAAATGACTTTCTCTCGGGTGCGACTGGGTAGACCTCCGTTTTGGCCCGACGGGTGCGAGTGGTCATACCCCCGGCCGGCATTTTGACCATCCGTAGCGACCCGTGACCATCAGTTAAGGTCAGGGTTTAAGGGTAAATGTCACGGATTTTAGTAAGAAATATTTTCAATAGATGGCTGCACCGTCGGGGGCAATCCAATATTCGGTTTATCTCTTGAATGGGTCAACCGATTTTCAATCTGTAAAATGTTCTGTAATCGTTATAAACAACCACAAGTGCGGACATTCAGCTTTGAATTTTAAAATTTTTTTTTCATGGAGTTCCCGAAATTATTTTACTTAATTTCAACCTTTTTAAAAAAAGCAACTAGTACTTTTGTAGGAAAAAAATCGAAGAATTCAAAACCGCTTTCAGATTGAAGATCGGATCATTAGATCGAACGGCATCTGGGAAAATCACTATAACAATGGGGCCTATTGTTAGCCCTCTAATCCTCTACCTGGGCCCACCTTGCAACGATGCCTCCCCTTTCCTGTTGATTTGAGCTAGCAGGCGGACTGGGTTCACATCTAGGAGTGTATTTTTCCTTCTACGTCTATTTCTTAACTACAAATTTTGGCTGAATCCTGTCAGGGTATCAAGAAGGGCGTTTGGTTTTTAGCATCTGACTGGTATCTAGTTTTCTTACTATGATTTCATTTTCTAAATTATTACTTTCCAAGTACCTATGTGACTGGAATTTCCATAATAAGCCATTCAGTAACTATTGATTTGCAGGGTTCTCATAGTCCACCAAACCCTGTGAAGCCATGAAAAAAATCGCCGTAAAATGAAGGAAGTTCAATAAAAGGTTCAGGCCACAACTATATATTATCAGTTTCGAGGTTCACAAGTGACGCCTATGGAAACATCACTCACAACGACCGAAGATAACAAATATGTTGAGAATCATCAATATAATAGCAATAACAATAATTCAAATGCAATAAAAATATCAATAGAATAATAATGACAAGAATACAAGTACATGAAAAATAACTTGCTATTGGAATAATAATAACAAGAATGTAAAATAACAAGAGTGCCAAGGATTTTTCATTTGAGCTGACGAACGGCACGATTTCAATGAATTTTATCCAACCCATTTATATTATATTGGTCCAACCCGTGCCTATCCGAAAAATCTGCCACCATTTTTCGGGTACTTATGGGCGTCATAAGGAATTGGCTACATAATTATATTTCCATGTGTTCAACATAACACTACCGTTAAAATTTTGTGAAACTCATATGGAACCTTCAGTGTTTCATTCTAGATCCACCCTCCAAATTTGAATTCTTTGCTACGATTATAAGGTAGTTTTGGGCTGTACAAGGATTGCACGTTCGTGCATCCGCTAACAAAGCTTACAGTATTTTTTAAATTTTTTTGATTTGGGACTATCAGTGACTCGACCTACGCACCTGCCCTCTAAATTTCAGCTCGTGACAACCATTTGTTTTCTGGCATTCATGGGACTACCACAAACCTACCATCCGTCGCGGGTGATCGAGGGACTGACTAATAGAGAGGGACGGCAAGGTGGGGAAGGTGGTGGGGAGGGGAAAGTAGGCACTTAGGTACTTGTAACTTTAATTATTTTCCCCTTCATTTTACCCGACTTCTTGTCTTTACCTGTTTTTTACACTTTTCCAAAAAAATCCACGAAATGATTGAAGTTACCAATCTACGTGGCACTGGGTCTGCCCGCCAGAGCTTAAACTCTCCAGATGTAGGTTAATACTTGGAATTTTCCATCTATTTTATTGGAATTGGTCATTAATGCGATCTTGAATTTCAATAAACCACCAATAGTTGTATAGTTGGTGTTTTAATCGTTCCAAGTAACTAAATCATGTTGTGAACTGATGCCCTCGTGGCACAACCAGTGCCACATAGATTAGTAACTTGTATATTATTTCTTCGATTGTTTGAAGCAGTTAGGAAAAGAAAAACACAATGAAAATTCAGGTAAAAAAATAAATGAATAAATAAATAAATAAATAAAAATCGAGTGAATACCTACCTACCCCACCACGCCCAGCCACATCACCTTCCCCAGCCAGCCACCCCTCACTATAAGTCAGTCTGGCCCGATCACCCGCGACGGATGGTAGGTAAGTGGTAGTTTTTATTCCAAATTCATCATAGAAGAATAATTCCTGGACTAAATTTTACTGTGTTATTGTGAGTTTTCTCCTCGAATCGCTTCGGTATCCGCCGATTTAATCGGGAGAAGTGATATGGGCAATTCGAAAACCAACGTGGGTGCATTGTCGGCCCGCGCCGATGATGATTGTGTTCAGTGCTGCGATTTGGATTCCACCACCTTCATTCTCCGACCGTCCAATACTAAAGGTACCGTAAAATTATGTTATTTAGGTTTATTCTAAGTAATATTTTCTTTATAATTTATCATGTCGAAGATAGTAATTATGAATTTAGGTACCTATCTACCTACTTGGAAGTTTCCACCTATTTGATTTGAATTTCCAAAAACCATCTATAAGAGTTTTTAGTGTTCTCATCGTTCCGAGTACCTGTCTGAATCAGGAGAATCGTCGCTCTGGTGGCACAGCCCATGCCACGTAGACATACCTACCTACCTTACCTACACATTTCTTCAACTGTTTTGAGCAGTTCCGAACCGAAAAATACAAGTTCCGAACCGAAAAATACAATGAGTATTCAGATAAATGAAAGGAGAAAATATTAAGTAAATATGCCTACCAAGGCCCACCCTGCTGATACTTTCTGAAGTCAGTCCGTTGATCACCCGCTACTGGTTGGTATGCGGTCGTCAAAATGCGTCTTTATTCCTGGATTACATTATATATAAATTATTTTTGGTGTGTTTTCTCCTGGAATCGTCTCGGTATTATCCGCCGAATAACCGCGAGAAGTGATATGGGCTATCCGATACCTCACGTGAGTGCAGGTAGGCCCGTATTGACCAGTGTTTTTGATTATTAGTGATGCGATTTGGGTTCTACCACCTTCATTCACGGATCATCCGCTACTAAAGGTAAGTACAACTCTGTTATTTCCCTTGATTTAAGTAATATTTCCCTATAACTATAAACGCGAGTGTAAAATGTGTATAAAAATAGGTAATTTTTGTGTTTTAGTAACATGTTAGTAACATGAGCTTTTGAGGAATCGTTTTCCATGTTTTTGGGGACGGGAAGACCGAATATGAAGTCGATTTTGACCAAAGAGTGGAAAATTGAGGTTCTACCAAATATTCAGCTCCCAAAATTGATTTTTTATGAGTCAAAATCCTGGGAAATCGTCTGAAATCACCATCAATTTGTATAATAACACTGGAAGTAGTATCAACAAGTGGATCAATACGATTAAATGGCACTACCAATGATCAAAGATAAATTTAAAGAAGGAAAAAAAAGAGCGTACCTAATTTGTGGTCTAGGGGCCAAAATCGTGGAAACCATCAGAAATAGCTATTTCAATTATTTCACATGAAATAAACAATAAATGAATCGACAACATTTCTGTAGATATGTCCAATAGAATAATAAACCCATGTGACAAGGACTTTGCAGCGTTTTTTCAATTTCATTTAAACTTTTATCCGATTCGTGAGTAAAAACGTCCAAGTACGGATTAAGGTAGGTACAGGTACCCATTGAATAGGTATTACTAAGAAGTAAGAAATACGTTCATTATTAAGGAATTGAACTCCCAGGGGCACAAACATCTCGCACTTCATGGATACTATGGCATTTTTGTGTATTAGGATCCATATCTCCTTCTCAAGGTCTCTGGAGCTATTCAGTAAAATAGACGAACCCGGGAGACATTGGAAGAGACTGTCTCCCAGGGGAGACTATCTCTCGCCTGAGATTTTCAAAATAGATAATCTCTTTCCACTATCTATTTTAGTGAATAGGCCCCCAGGTTGGCCCGTATTGATCAGTGTTTTTGATTATTAGTGATGCGATTTGGGTTCTACCACCTTCATTCACGGATCATCCGCTACTAAAGGTAAGTACAACTCTGTTATTTCCCTTTATTTTAAGTCGTATTTCCCTGTAACTATGAACAGGAGAGTAGTAAAATCACGAATTTAGGTATCTACTTGGGAGTTTCTACATATTTGATTGAATTTCGTGGTTAACACGATCGTGAATTTCCAAAAACTACTGAAAAGGGATCTAGAAGGTGTTCTCATCGTTCTGAGTACCTGTGTGAATCAGGAGAATCGTCGCTCTGATACTTTCTGAAGTCAGTCCCTAGATCGCTCGCAACTGGTTGGTATGCGGTAGTCTTTCGTCAAAATTGATCTTTAAACAATAATTCCTGGACTAGATTATAAATTTTGGTGTGTTTTCTCCTGGAATCGCCTCAGTATTATCCGCCGAATAACCGCGAGAAGTGATACGGGCTATCCGATACCTCACGTGAGTGCAGGTAGGCCCGTATTGACCAGTGATTGTGTTTTTGATTATTAGTGCTGCGATTTGGGTTCTACCACCTTCATTCACGGATCATCCGCTACTAAAGGTAAGTACAACTTTGTTACTTCCCTTGATTGTAAGTAATATTTCCTTATAACTATAAACGTGAGTGTAGTAAAATCACGAATTTAGGTATCTACTTGGGAGTTTCTACATATTTGATTGAACTTCGTGATTAACACGATCTTGAATTTCCAAAAACTACTGATAAGGGACCTATACGGAGTTCTCATCGTTCCAAGTACCTGTCTGAATCA
Organism: Leptopterna dolabrata; assembly: GCA_954871275.1. NCBI lineage: Eukaryota > Metazoa > Arthropoda > Insecta > Hemiptera > Miridae > Leptopterna > Leptopterna dolabrata. Next base: position 9,630,595 of record OX940988.1, on the reverse strand, counting down.
GGAGAATCGATCCCCTGGTGGCACAGCCCATGCCACGTAGACATACCTACCTACCTTACCTACACATTTCTTTAATTGTCTGGATAAGTTACGAACCGAAAACATGGAAAATGATATCTCAGAAGCTCATGTTACTAACATGCTACTAAAACGCAAAAAGTACCTATTTTTACACACATTTTCACTCATAACACCCCTGGGTATATTCCGATCGGGCTGAAAAGTTTCGGGACACAACTAGGGCCCAAATGGAGCATGTGTGCGAAAGAACGATTTTATAGACCGAAAATGAAGCCTTAGACGTGATACGGCGTACGGCGGACGGCGTACTGCGTACGACGGACGACATTGCATTTTTTGAATCTACGCACCTTGAAATGGAAAAGAAAAAAGTTTGAGGGGGTGTTATAAAAATTTTTCTGAGCGAATACACAGGTGTATTATTCACAGAATAATAAACCAAAATCGGATTTGAATCGAGGAAGTTACGCGTGCGAAAAGGATTTGCGGACACGCAGACATACACCAAACCAATGATCGAACCATTCATGCTCGATTCCAAATGTTGATTACGGAAAATAATAACACGTTATGTTGTGAATAATTATGTCACGACCTAGTATTAGAAAAACGCTGCAAAGTCCTTGTCACATGGGTTTATTATTCTATTATTTTATTGGTCTACAGAAATGCCGGCTGTTTATTTATTGTTTCTTTCATGTAAGTTAATTGAAATGGCTATTTCTGGTGGTTTCCACAAATTTTGGCCCCCAGAACTTGAATTAGGTACTACGCTCCTTTTTTTTTTCTTCAAATTACCCTTGATCATTGATTGTACCATTTAATCGTCTTGATCCACGTGTTGACACTTTTTCTAGTGTTATTATACAAATTGATAGTGATTTCAGACGATTTCGCAGGTTTTTGACTCATAAAAAATCAATTTTGGGAGCTGAACATCTGGTACAACCTCAATTTTCCACTCCTTGGTCAAAATCGACTTCATATTCGGTCTTCTCGTCCCCAAAAACATGGAATACTATACCTCAAAAGCTCATTTTACTAACATGTTACTAAAACACAAAAAGTACCTATTTTTATGCACATTTTCACTCATAACTCCCCTGGATATATTCCGATCGGGCTGAAAAGTTTCGGGACACAACTAGGGCCCAAATGGAGCATGTGTGCGAATGAACGATTTTTTTAGACCGAAAATGAAGGCTGTAGACGTGATACGGCGTACGGCGGACGGCGTACGGCGTAGGGCGGACGGACATTGCATTTTTGGAATCTACACACCTTGAAACGGAAAAGAAAAAATTTTGAGGGGGTGTTATAAAAATTTTTTGCTGAGCGAATACATAGGTGTATTATTCACAGAATAATAAACCAAAAGAGACAGACAGAAAAGAGACTTGACAGAAAAATTATGTATCACTGACAAATTATTGAAAAGAGACAGTATGACAGAAAAATTGTATACCTACGTATCATTGACAAATTATTACGTTAACGTCACTTCAACACATGTCCGGAGTTATGTGAACACGTTACTTTCTCATGGAACTTACGTTGGACAGTTAGCATCCGAGTTTGTCACCCTAGAACAGAGGTTTTACAGTTGCGTTTTTCGGAAAAACGGTTGCGACAACTCTCTATTATTTAAACAATTTTACTGGAATACCCTACTGAAGGATTTCGGACTTCAACTGGTTGGCATCAGGTATGTAACTAGGAATAGTTTGACCTAACCAGTTCACTTTGCAAACCGTTCGTCGGAAGTTGTTTATTTGACGGTGATGATGGTAAGCCTGATAAGTTGCAGTAATTTCTATATGAGTAAAATCAGAAATCAATTCAAATAAGCAGGTAATAAATAAGATAAAGTTGTACTAAAGGGCTGACTGCAACTTGAAGAGATGGCATCGTAGATCCAATGGTCAGAGCTCCCGAGCACATTGGGCGGTTCAAGGTTCAAATCCCGCTGACGTCACCTTTACTGTTTCCACGTTTTTTACGCACATATTTTAATACATATCACCCCACTAGGACATGATAAACCGATCTCCTCCATCGATTATAAATTGATTTTACGGATCATATAGCATATAATTAACAACTAATAAAGGTGGAGATGTACTGGTTATTATACAATCAACATCATCACTTAATTTCACCATCATACGATCGTTACGTTTAACTGAATTGAAATTCGAAAGGCCAAAACCCCAAAATGAGCCAACCTGTTGAGAGGAGTAATGAAGGTTTGAAAAACGCGGAGGTCCCCTAACAAAGCTAATCAGCGTTTTCACAAGGCTTTTGTGATCAACTGTAAAGATAGACTTGATTAAAGTTCGAGGCAGACCAAGAGGTGGGGTTTCATTTAGTTTAGGCCTCAGCCTCGCACAGCCCGCTTTCCCGAATTACCCGGCTCAATTACCCCTTCTCACTTCGAGCAGCTGGGAATTCTCAGGACATAAATGCGAGGACAGACATTTCCCTTGACAATAAAGTTCATGTGTACCTACGTACTTATGTAACGTACTTTGTACTCAACAGTAATACGGAAGATTAGAGCGAAAACATGAACATATTTTTCGAGACACAATGGCAAGTAAGAGGACCCCAAAGGTTGCGAATGGGTTTTGCAACCGCACAGGCAGCTTCCATGTGCACCAGAGGGTCTAGGAAAAGTGGATATCCGTCAAATTTCCAATTTCCAATTTTAAAATTTTGGTTATAGTTGAACGCAAAATTTCGTGCTCTACAACCTTCATTCCATGAGTTTTTCTCACAGAATAACCGTTCTCAATTTACATGCGTTTCGAAGTAAGTTTATTGCAGTTTTTAACAAAATTGTGAAAAAATTGCGTTTTTGACGGCCAACTGCGACCCTACCATTCAGTCGAATTTTAAAGTTGTGGAGGTCGTTCGACGCAAAATTTAATGCTCTTTAATTATGTATATAGTAAACTTTCTCGCATGACGCATAGTTTCAAAGATATAAGCGAACAACCCAAAAAGTACCCAAATTTCGAGGTTTTTAGGCCCCCAAAAGTTCTCCCGATACAAATTTTGTTGGATTCACTTAATTTCCCACTATTGGGATTCCAAGACACCAATTAAAATTTAGAAACATAACATCTGAACTTTTGCAGGCAAACACACCTTTTGATGTGTAGATTGACTGGACTAGAAGAGCTGATAGGGTTTGGGGATGGAGCGGTTATGCCTTTAGGGACAGGAGATCGGTCTTACACCTACTAGCATACCCCCTAATAATAAACAAGGGCCCGCTGAAATCCAAATTATTTGAGAACGAATCTGGAACCACTAATATGGAAGTCATAATAAGTTTGGTATTTTGTGTATTTTCAAGGCGTTTTCAATTAAACATTATTATAATAATTACATTATTTATCCATAGTATTAAAAATAGGCAAATAACACAAACACTTTGAAGTTGTGAAGTGATCACTTATTCGAAACATTTAGCTTTCAATGAAAGAGTTTTTTCGTGAGTTTAAGAAGAAATTGAAAAATGAGGTTTTTCGTCAACTTTAGGAAGTCAGGAGGTGGAAAACAACTGTTTTTCGCTTTATGAGCAATTTTGGCTTTTGTAATGAGTCCCCCTTTTCGAACACACGCATTTTAGGAAAAATTTGTGATTTTTCTCCATTCTAGAGCATTTTGAATCCATCCCTAGACTTGACAAAAATATACTGTCAGGCAGCATGAACGAGCCTTTTCGAACATAATTTCGCAGAAATTTTTCAATTGAATTTTGACTTATTATTGAAAACTTTAACCCCCCCCCTCACAAAATTGTATGGTTTGCGTTTCAAAGTAACTACGCAGAATTTGAAAATGGAATAAAAAAAAATTACTGTCCGGCCGACGTACGGAAAGTGGCTACTGCAACACAGTAGGTACATGTACCTTCCTTCGAACTTCTAATATTGACAGAACTATAATGACTATAATGATAGTTAAGAGAATATACCTAAGTATGAATTATATAACTTCGAATGATTAAAACTGTTATAATGAACAATGGTATTAATATTTTCACTGACCGTCTAGGTAGGTAGGATCGTGGGTAAAGCGAGCACTATTTATAGGATGGATACTTCTGCAGTATCCATGGCTGTCAGATCTGCCAGTCTGAATGTGACGTCATTCCCGAAATGTCGATCAGCTCGATCTGTCTCTTCGACCCGACACCGAATGTTACAGAACAAGCTTCCGAAACAAAGACTTCAGCGGCCATAGTACGTATATAATTACAATAATGAAATTTGGTCTTGAGGGGTCGCCAATTTCAACGTGGCAAGGTGCCAAAACAGATGCTATAGGTAAACACAGCTTACAAACATAAATAGACTCTCTACAGGAGTTATTATGTATGTGAAACGTATTGAGAACAGACATAAAATCTTGATCGACCAAAGCTCAAGGCAACAAAAGTTATACGTGTATCTGTATTATACACTGCTCAGCCGTCCAAATGGAAATTACGATATCTCGATCGCCGAGTGAAATCCCCTTTACGGTATAACCACAATATCGAATTGTGTGTGACATCATTCCAATAAACTCTATTGTTTCGGGCTCGACCACTCGAAAATACCGAAATACCGACAATAGGTTAAATCCGATTACACCTTCAATCGGAAGCCCTTGGAAACAAGGAATTCACTGTGGCGGGTCTGTATTGAACGTTGATTAGATTTAAATAGGTCTTTAATACGATATAATTAACCTGGGCCAACCCGCAGACGTCATCAGAACGTATACTGCGTTCGAGAGCCACAGATAGTTTCCTATATTACGGCGTTTAAATTGAACCAAGGAAGCTCTAGTTTAATTTGTCGTCAAAAGGGGAATTTCGAAGTGCTCGTTCCCAGACCAGTTTTGTTAAATGCCAGTTATCATATTGATCTCTCATCTGACGTCATATATACTCACCTCAGATAAAGAATGTCCTTCGAGTTAGGTATTATATGTACAGTTAGAAGAGCCAATATTGATTAAACCTAAGCATAGCACTGTGGTTATTTTTAACAGTGAAACCAAAAATGGACGTTTTGAGCGCATGCGTTAAATACAACATGACTTATAATAGTTTTTTGTTATGCCACCTTTAAGTAATATTTTCGAGCCTGTTCCTGTAATATGAAGTCCTTCATATGAATTCTAATATCGAGACGACTGTGTACATATTTTGACTAGAAACCCACTTACGTAGATAACGTTTTAATCGCTCTTAGCACCTTTTCAGAATATCAAAATAAAATAGTTCGAATAACTCGCCTCAGGACGTACGATGTGACGAGTGGTTAAGTGTTTAAATTTATAGTGCTGACATTAGTGTGTGAATATCGATAATGGATTGAAGAAGGTACAAAAATAATGTATTTTGATGGGTGTAATGTGAGTGTGCAACTCTGGAGAGTCTGGCAAACTGCGTGGTTTGAAACATGGAGAAAAGAAGATATGATTGAAATTATGCAGGTATGGAGCTAAGAGGTGTAATTTCCTGTTGGGTTCAGTGGGGTGGCCAAGTTCCGTGATATCAGTATGTAATCCGGTCAAGGAATGCCAATAAGTTCCAGTCATGAAGCATGGCTGTAAGGGCGAGTTTTCAAAGACATATTCGCGCTATTGTGTAGCGAGAAACCATACCACTTTTCGTGATTTTAGCCATTTTTACCGATTTTCTGACCCTCATAAAGTCAAATCAAACCCATTCTTTTCTGAGAAAAATATTTGTATCATCGAATAGTCCCCGTCGTGAATCATCCCACACAACGTCAGGCGAATTAATTTTAGCCCTTAATACCAGGGGTAAAATTAATTTCTCACCCTCAAAACTCAAAATTTGACCTCTGTTCTGTAAACAACTGAAATGTTATTTTTCTGTCATTACCACTTTCAGCCTTCCACTTTCGCTCTGCCACACAATTTACAGTGATTTCATAATTAGCAACTGTTCGCGATTTTGGCCGTTTTAGCCAATTTTTGACACCTTCAAACTCAAATTTGACCCCCTCAGAATTTTTGAAAATTGCTCATCTTCGAACTCATCCTTTTCGTGAACTTCGGAACTTTGTCATGTAGGTACCGCTCCTCAGATAATTATCGTCCGGAGAGACACATAAATAAATATATATAGTAATAAATACATGGGTACATATACGATATATACCGATATATATATAATACAGATACAGATAACTTTTTGTTAAAATCTATGGATGACTTCAGGATTTGCCTATACGAAAATTTCAAAAATTCATGTTTTGAAAATGTTGAACCCATTGCAATATCTTCGTTTTCTATGAAAATAGCTAAAAGTAGCTGTTGGAGGACGTCAGAGAATTTTCGACTTCAGGAATGCGTGGAGTGGTCAGGGGATGAACAGGCTGCGCTACACAAACACACAACGCTAGCGGTGGGATAGAGGGGGGGGGGGGGGGGGGGTGAAGAAGTTTTACGTTTTCGTTTTTTGCTCATAAATCGGCACCAAAATTTAAAATCCGTAACTGTACAATCTCCCAGTTTCTCGTAACTACACCCAAAATCAGCGGTTTTTATCATAAAATGGTGCCGCTGATGGCGCCATTTTATTTCGTTGTTATAACAGAAAATTTTCATATTTTTGTAGCTTTTGGCGGGTTGAAGTTAAAATTTTAAATAAATGCGCCATTTTGAAGATGATTAAATTTAATCTTCTACAACTTCTTTGCTCGGAGTTGAACGGTTAAACTGAAGGCTGAGCCGCTAGATGGAAAATTTTGTCAAAAAACGTGTAGCAAACTGTTTTTTTTAAAACTTTTTTCCATTTTTGCAGGCAAACCTCTCAAAATTATTGGAGATAGAAAAGACCTCGATTACCTACCTTATCTTGAGGGAAATTTAATTCTTACGACAAAACGTAGCGAAGTAGGTGAGCCAAAAACCAAAACATCAAAACTTCTTGACCTCCCTTAGTATTTTCATCCCCTGACGACTGTGAACGAATAGATGTATACTACTAGTAGTACTATATACCAATACTAGTAGTATATATCTCTTGGTATATAGTACTAAAGTACTATATCCACAATACTATAGTACTCCGGTCGCATTCCCAAAGTAGAAAATTCGTCTACAAACCGGTCAACACTCTTGAGTACATGTGGTTCGATGTGACGGTCATGTTGACATTTATAGGATGTGATTTAAACGTCGAAATTTTTGAAGGTTTACCTTAGTTTCAAGATGAAATCTGACTGTCAAAGATGGCTAATGACGGCTGTCCCAAATGAAAGGTTCACAGTCACAACAAAAGAAACGTATTATCAGGTGTTTATTTAACCCTCGTTGACGAAGTACGTTTATTTCGAACGCGGGTTGATGATGAGGAGGGGGAAAACGTGAACGTGATACGTTTGAGTGGGAGATAGGCGACCTGTTCCGGCTCGGGCAACTTGGCGCGGAATGACGGGGGGGGCGGGCGCGGAGGTGGAGACACCTGGTGGGCGGAGTGGACCCCACTGCGGGGGCGGTACCCCCACCCCCCAGAATATCCCCCCCCACCACCCTCACAATGATCACCTGTAGAATACCAAGGGACGATTTTTCTGTAGAAAATAAACATGAGAAACCAAAAGAAGAGTAATAAATAGGTAATTATAACAAAACCCATTACATCAAGCAATTTTGAAAAATCAAAATTTTTTAATTCCCATCACTCGACTTGCTTTAAAATCCAAAATTCGCTGTATTCCACATGCTGTAAATTTAAAAACTTCCAGTTATGCTCCATGGCTTAATGAGCGAATTTTCAAAGGAATATTTTGGGAAATTGAGAATTTGAATTAATGGTTTTGGTTCATGGTAATGGTACCAGAGCACTGATTAAGGCCTGAATGGGCACTTGTGGAGAGCAGAGAGGCGCGTCGTGCAGCGAAATTATGTCAAAAAATCATTTTTAGGTGTTTTGAACCAAACAGTTGTGATTTTCACCACTTCATATAGTCTGAACGTGCTGAAACTATTCGCAATCGATTTACAAAAAAAAAACACAGTAAACACATGCCTTCATTTAAAAAAAAAATTAAACTTGCTGGGATTCAGGACTACAATTTTGTAAATTGGGTATACTGGGTGCGGCCGGTTGGATTGCGACTAGTTGCAATCGATTCAGCGCCCCAAGAAACATAATTGACAACACCCCACATGCCTGTTGCTGAAATCATTTTTGTTTCGATTTTTTGGACCAACAATTTGTAAATTTGGACCGCTGCGCAGTGCGATCGTGCGGAATGACAGACACAACAAAAATAAATATATATACCTAAATATATATGAAAAAATGAAAAATGTATCATTTAGATCCCCGATGCATGAAACGGATTTTGGAGGGATTTCCGATTCACAGCGAGCATCTCTCGAGATTTTTGAACCAACCAAATAGCTATACATTTTCTTTGAAAATTCGATCAAATTAAAGTACATTTTTTTCTGTGGAAAATGTTCGGAAACCTACCGAAGACGAGAAATAACATATAATTTATCATTACACCCGCATTTATCAAGAATATTTAAATTTAAATATTTAAATTCCCACTATTTGACTTACCTTTGAGTTCTCCTTTCGTCAGAACGTCATTGCTCATCATCACCTGCAGAATCAAAAATGAAAATTGGTTTATTACCTATATTTTCAATAATGAATCTTTGGAATCGAGCATGAAAAAACATGTAGCATGGCTACTTTCGAAACATGTAGCATGGCGAATTTTCAAAGACTGTAAAATATTTTCAAAAATGCATGTTTTGAAAATTTATGACCGACTGCAATAGTTTCATTTTTGAAAATTCACTAAAATTTGGATTTAAACATTCATTTACCCACTAGATGATAAACGGTTTAACAGATTTGCTATTATCGTTGCTGAGTGGTCAGCCCCCACACGTGGATATCCTGAAGAATCAAAAGCGACATTTTATGGGAAACGTTCACTATGGATAAAGAACAAGTTTAGTGGCAATAAGCTGAAGAAAAATACTGATAACATACGTTTGAATTTCGAAATTTGAGCTTTTCTGAATCCTAAAAGTTCTTGAGACGAGTGACTTCAATAAGAGGCACCAATGAGAGGGCCAGAAATGTCGTTCGAAAATTCCAAAATCCACAACTCCCGGGTGAAAGATGAAAACAAAGGGAAGCAATAGGTATAACGGGGAATTTAAAATCGTGTTCAAGGTTAACAATAGCAAACAGTTCCGTAAGTCGAAGGTGGAACACATGGGTTAGAGGTAGCGTGGGGCCAAAAAGCGTCGACATGGCTCGAGCCCAAAATGGGACATCTGTCCATTTTCATTGTCGTGAGCGAGTGTGTTGTGCTCACGACATGGCGGGTGTGTTTAGATGAGGATGAAGTTATGAGGCTAGATGAAGGCGTATGCGGACGTATGAGGACGTGCTCCATAGGAGTCTGTTGGCTGACGCCCCGCGGTTTTCACCACAGCAGGCGTTAGTTGGAGGGAAGGATAGGTCCCCGTGGTTTTCACCACAGCTGGCGCTTGAGGTAGCGGCTCCCTGCGGTTTTCACCACAGCAGGCGCCTGGGATGTGGGAGCTAGTAACCCGCGGTTTTCACCACAGCAGGTACTAGACGAGAGGAAGGTGTTCCACGCTTTCCACCATAGCAGACACATGGAAGGTAGTGGATAGCTCCCCGCTGTTTTCACCACAGTAGGAGCTAGAGGAGATGGAGGTATCCCACGGTTTTCACCACAGCAGATGCCAGAGAGAAGAAGCACCCCACGGATTTCACCACAGTGAGGGCAAGAGAAGGAAGGAGAGAGAGAGGTGGAGAGAGAAGTCGTAAGTCGAGGGTTGGTCGGTCAAGTGACGAGCTGGGCCAAAAGGTCTGCTTATATAGACCCGTTTCCACCCTTTCACTGTCCACAATCGGCCATTATGACCGTTGAGGAGTGATGACGGTTGGTGGAACGAACTCTTGGTGGAACGAACGTTCCCTTTGTTTTATTTGGTAAAATCTTTCTTTCTATATTACATAGGAGTGGTTATTGTAGAGATTCGAGGGGAACCACGAATTTCATCAAAGTCAATTCAGAAACTGAAACAATAATACCACATTTCTCACATAGTTTACGAATGCTAATACGAGTAGGTATATCACGACTTTGACTTGGCACTCAACGTGTCGAACCAGTACAATGAGTATAATAAGAGAGCAGGTTTTTGGACCTGTTTCACGATGTATCAATTATTAAATGATGGGACTATTTTGGAAGCAAATTTCCTGAAAATATTAGTGTCCTGGTACCCACCTATACGACTCTGACCGGTACATTAGATTACACTCAATAAAACAAGTAGAAGGAAGGGGTCTACGTGTGAGACGGGAAACGTTCACAGCTGGCTCTCCCCACCAGTCCTTAACAACTGTCAATGGCCGGAGGAGGGTGGAACAAGCCCTATAAAACCAGTGCTCCTGGCCAGGCTTCTTCATTCTACGCATTCACCTAAGATCCTAAGTCAATGACTTCTCTTTCACCCCCTACCTCCCTTTCCCTCAAAAAGACCTCGTAGAGTGGTGTAACCTGCCTGGTGATGCCTGTATGGTATAACCGATCTGGTGGAACCTTCCGAGCACCTCCTTCACAAAAGATCTCTTAGAGTGGTGTAACCTGCCTGGTGAAGCCTTCGGGTATAACCGGTGTGGTGAAAACCTTCGGAGCATGTCATTCGATAACTCGGGTTCCATCACAACCTCGCCCATTCCCAGGCATCCAAACCATTCACCACAATTAGCATCGAAGTTCAACGTAGTTAGCGAGAAATGAAACGTCATTTCTCATAGTAGCGGAAACCAGACTAGGAGGAGGACAAATTCAAGTTGTGCGCCTCTACAAGTTCCATCTTTTACTAAAAAGTTTGTCTTTATCTTCCAAGAGCCTCGGGTTTCTCCCCCGGATCGAGAACTCAGCGGGAACGGGTTTCCACCACGCTCATTATTCCAGCATTTGTTACCCACTAATGAGGCCGGACTCGCTTTTTCAATAAGATAAGCCCATTATTACAACGTGAAACCCGCCATACCGAAACTCTGATAGGTGTTCAGCAAGTTTCAAGTGAAAATAAGCAGTTTTACCTCATCGTCAAGTCAAAGGTGGATCGAGGGGGTTGATAACAGGTATCCTTGTGGAGGGAGTAAATTGGTTTGCGGCCTGCCGGGAGGCGGTTCAAACTGCAGTTGAAAACTTCGAGGGGCTCAAATCATTAGGCGGGCTGGGGTTGCCAAAGCAAGAACTTGTATTATCTGACAGAACTAGCAATGTTATCACAATTATAAGACAACTTCGTTGCTTTTATTAGTTTCGTTAATATGGGTGGATCAAGTTGAATTTAATTCCATCGCTATCTCACTTGTATCTCGTTTTTGTCCGTGGTGGAAAGAGCTAAGCCGCTACAACTAGGATAATGTTCCCATTGTGAACAGGTTGATATCAAGTTTTGTTATAAAGACAGGAGGGGTTATGAGTGTAAAACTCGTAGTAACTTTCAAGTATGACCTGAACATCATTTATATGCAGGATGGTCCTGAATGAATACGCACTGCTTTGAGACGGAACAATATACTCATCCAACAGAAAATATATAATGTGGAAATACAAATGCTTCAAAGATAACCCCTTTATTTCTCAAAGAAACCGGAATTCCTCCGCTATTTACTAACATGCCAGAACAAAGGGAATTGCACAACTTCTCAATTTTGTTGAAAAGTCTATTTGCTAGTATTTTTCAAGAAAAGCACTTCATTTCTCAAGGAAACCGTACTTTCCCCTTGTATTTACAAAAATTCCAGACCAAATGGAATTGCACAGTTTCTTAATTTTGTTGGAAAGTCTATTTGCAAGCGTTTTTCAAGAAAAGCCCTTCATTTCTCAAGGAAACCGTACTTTCCCCAATATTTACAAAAATTCCAGACCAAATGGAATTGCACAGTTTCTTAATTTTGTTGAAAAGTCTATTTGCAAGTGTTTTTCAAGAAAAGCCCTTCATTTCTCAAGGAAACCGTACTTTCCCCAATATTTACAAAATTCCAGACCAAATGGAATTGCACAATTTCTTAATTTTGTTGAAAAGTCTATTTGCAAGCGTTTTTCAAGAAAACCACTTCATTTCTCAAGGAAACCGTACTTTCCCCTTGTATTTACAAAAATTCCAGACCAAATGGAATTGCACAGTTTCTTAATTTTGTTGGAAAGTCTATTTGCAAGCGTTTTTCAAGAAAAGCCCTTCATTTCTCAAGGAAACCGTACTTTCCCCAATATTTACAAAAATTCCAGACCAAATGGAATTGCACAGTTTCTTAATTTTGTTGAAAAGTCTATTTGCAAGTGTTTTTCAAGAAAAGCCCTTCATTTCTCAAGGAAACCGTACTTTCCCCAATATTTACAAAATTCCAGACCAAATGGAATTGCACAATTTCTTAATTTTGTTGAAAAGTCTATTTGCAAGCGTTTTTCAAGAAAACCACTTCATTTCTCAAGGAAACCGTACATTCCTCACTATTTACAAAAATTCCAGACCAAATGGAATTGCACAGTTTCTTAATTTTGTTGAAAAGTCTATTTGCAAGTGTTTTTCAAGAAAAGCCCATCATTTCTCAAGGAAACCGTACTTTCCCCTTGTATTTACAAAAATTCCAGACCAAATGGAATTGCACAGTTTCTTAATTTTGTTGGAAAGTCTATTTGCAAGTGTTTTTCAAGAAAACCACTTCATTTCTCAAGGAAACCGTACTTTCCCCTTGTATTTACAAAAATTCCAGACCAAATGGAATTGCACAGTTTCTTGATTTTGTTAAAAAGTCTATTTGCAAGTGTTTTTCAAGAAAAGCCCTTCATTTCTCAAGGAAACCGTACTTTCCCCACTATTTACAAAAATTCCAGACCAAATGGAATTGCACAGTTTCTTCATTTTGTTGAAAAGTCTATTTGCAAGTGTTTTTCAAGAAAACCACTTCATTTCTCAAGGAAACCGTACTTTCCCCAATATTTACAAAAATTCCAGACCAAATGAAATTGCAAAATTTCTTAATTTTGTTGAAAATTGAATTTTCAATTGTTTTTTCAAGAAAAGCCCTTCATTTCTCAAGGAAACCGTACTTCCCCCACTATCTACAAAAATTCCAGACCAAATGGCACAACTCCTTAGTTTTGTTGAAAAGTCAATTTGCAAGTGTTTCTAAGATATCGCCTTTATTTCTCACGGAAACCGCAATTTCTCCACTATTTACTCAAATGGAATATGGCAATATGGTGTGGCATGTGGTGTGGAATATGGTATGGTATATATGTTGATAGGAATTTGAACAAGCCTTCAAGGAATACGTAATTAAAACGCTTTCTCCAGTCATTTCGACTTTCTTCAAACAAACAATATAATTAAAATGCTAACCCGTCGGTTGACCTGACGGTAAAAAAAAATGTTAATTTATTACCCAAGGCATAACGATTTTTCTTCCAAAATGAAAACTTCATTATCACACCGAGCTTGGAGATCGCATTTCAATTTGTTATATTCCGCAAAAAATAACCTCGGATATCAGGCCATATGTGAGCAATGAAATGAGAATTGAAGTGATTAATAATGATTCGGGGCTAACGGATCGCTGTCAGAACCAGCGGTCAGAGGGTTATGAATAATTACTTTATGAAAATACCAGCGGCAAAGCATGTGCGAGGCAAAAAAAATAAAATAAAATAAATAAACGTTCATGTAAAATTATCGCATGATGCTAGGAGAATCGTATGGATCCAGACATCAATGTATTACTTATTTTTGGACTGTTCGAATTCCCACCATTTTGGCACGCAAGAAGCGTTCACATTCAATGTTGTTTTTTGAGACCTTCAGAACATGAGAATTAGATAAGTTACATTGTTAAAGTAGGAAGGTTTAGGTATATTTCAATTAGTGTCGTCATTGCGGCGTTGTTAACAGGGCCTGGTTAATCTTACCCGGCTAATTTTTCGCGCTACCCCCCCCCCCCCCCCCCCTCCTATGGTAGAAATCCACAGATGGTGGATTTCCCTTGGCTCTTCATTTTCTAAATTCTAAATTGTACTTACATACATAGGTACAGGAGGGTATTGTACAGGAGTTATCGGACCCTTGTGGTCGGCTAGGGAAAATAAAGCCCTTCCTAAACTGTTGCCGTTATTCTACATTCCCTCGGTTTGTCTGTCATAGTTCATCTGCATTATTTACAAAAGGTCCATTGTTTTGTGAAAACCGCATCGGAAACGCGAAAGACCAATCTTACGCTCGCCATAAAATGCCCGCTCAATGGTGACAAAATTAACAAGCTGTTGCAAGGAGAGAAAGAATGTGACTGGGATTGAGAACGTGAAAAGTAAATACTGACGTCGTAGAAAGAGTGGAGGCAATGGGCAAATCTAAGAAAAGGGAGCGAAAGCAAAATACACTGCCAAGGACATGGCACGGAAGCTTCCTCGTGGCCTTCACAGTATGTCACCATTAAATTTTCAGAAAACTAGAAATGACCGGTTCGCCATGCTCATGAAGATAGAATGCTGGGTAACCAAAAATTAAAAAATCGTTATTTTTGGGCAATACGTAGCACGGGGGCAAAAAATATTTAAACGTTATGGAATTCCGTAGCCACAGAGAGCCATGGGCAGGAATGCTCGACGTTTGGAATGTACGCGGTGCCAATGCCACGTGCCATTGCCACCGCTGATTAAATCATGATGAATGTCGTATGGGACCTCAAGGGATCTTACCCGCATCATCCCTGAAAACCTGACCAAAATCCGTTCAAAATTGATGGAGTGACCGAAACAAAAAATATCGTTAGCGCCTAAGCAGAGGCTATCGTTGATTCGATCGTGATGAAACTGATAGGGGACCATCTAGCGCTAAACCCACACAATTCCTGAAAATTTGATTGAAATCGGATCAAAATTGTGGAAGTTATGGGTGCAAGGAAATGTGGACAAACAGACGGACAGACAGACACGAAACCAAATTTGTTCAGGAGGCCCTGAAACGCAAAATGCAAGTGGAAATTTTGATTTTGGAGCACACACAAAAATAAATGTTCATTTCGAAAGTGAAAACAAAGCTACCGCTGCCTTGCAGACACCGAAGCAAAAGAACTCCCATTTGAACTATGATGGACTCCGAGCCCACTGAATCGCCGTTGTTCCTCTTTCTTCGAAGGACTTGCGTTACGAGTAGTTCAGCTCGGTGGAAATCTCAACCTCACAAATTGTTTATTTGTATCATGCTGTTATTTGACGATGATAAGTCTTTATAACGTCTCATATCTATGCTCCATTGAGCAAACACTCGGGACAGTTTTGTTAAATCGAAAAATTAAAAAATTGAAAGGAAAAAAAATCTCCAAAATTTGACGCCCCTCTGAATCTCGCGTCCCCTGGCTGTAGCCTCTCCAGCCCAAGGCGCGTCATCTACTAACCTTTCCTCCATCCAGCCCATAGGTTAATCTGGGCCTGATACCGAGTAAAGACGGAGATGTAGAAAAACTCGTAACATTACCAAAAGATATATTCAATAATAAATGTATTCTCAAAATTCCACCAATTTTGGCCCCCAAAAACACGAATTATGTTTTTTTTAAACAGATTATCTGCGATCATTGATAGTGCCATTCAACTGCCTTGATTCACCTGATAATACTACACCTAGTGTTATTATACAAATGTACGGTGATTTCAGACAATTTCCCAGGTTTTGACTCAGAGAATTCATTTTTGGGAGCCTAACGTTCGTTAAAACGCCAATTCTTCACTCTTTGGTCAAAATCATCTTCATATTCGGTCTTATCGCCCTAAAAAACACGGCCTCCGCTACCTTAGCAGACCCTGAAGCAAATCTATAATTAAATTTCTCCCTTGAGAGGGAAAAACATTAAATCATGTTTAATGTTTTTCCCTCGCAAGGGAGAAATTAGATATAGTTTTTTAATGTCAAGAAAAAATGAAAGCCACAATTTCACTGAACTCTACAAGTATAATGTTGCATTTACTGTACTTATTATAGAACTCGCCATCAACATATGGTTGCTACAACAGAAGGTAGTAACTGTGTAGTAACCAATGAAAAACGTAGCTATTGACTCTTGTTTCTTTCGAGTGCGATATTCTTTATGGTTGCTACAACAGAAGGTAGTAACTGTGTAGTAACCAATGAAAAACGTTGCATATTTGCGTGTCGGAATTCACAGAATGACCCCAGCCCTAAAACATTAAACATGTTAATATTATATCATAATGGAAGTTATTCTTAATTTATAACTAATTGCCTGGTTACAAGCTTGAATAAACCACGTATCTACACATCTACACAGGTGTTGAATTCTTAAGTGATTTAACTGTATTACGGAGGTTATTGTTTTCGGGTGGAATTGGGGCAAATTTGGAACAAGAGGTAAACCATGCAGACGCCCGGATGAACGGTACTGTAATATTTATGGTTTTGTTTATTAGGGATTTGAGAGGGTGATATCAAAACCACTTGGTTCGCACATGGTCCTTTGCCACCCTCCGGTCGTCTCCTTGCCCTGAACGTTTTCAATTTTCAATTTTTTTTATTCAGCAAATGCTTTATACAACAAATATGGCTGCAATGCGTTTGGGACGACTAATCCGAAATGCAATGCGTTTGGGCCGTTAGCGGCAATGCGTTTGGGACGATGGTCTGGAGAAGCCAGCATGCGTTTGGGACGATGGGTTTGGGCGGTATGCAACATTTTCCCTCTCATTTTTTTCAGACTTGGGACTGCCAGGGATAACCCCAGGTATTCCCTTTCACACCCGTGCGTACGACTTCAGCAGCAACTTTATCATTTGACAACGGTTCATGATTATGCGAGCCTTCAAAATTTAACACGTTTGAGAACGTCGTTTCAGTGTACAAAATGGACGCTACACTTTCGGTTGGTACAAGTGAATTTCACCCTACCGTCGTTTAACTGAGCGCGTTTACTCAACTTATAATTTTCCACCACAACACATACATTCCCTCGCTTAGTTTCAAGAACGTGGTCGATTTTAAGATCCATCCCGATGCAACTCAACTAGCAGCTCACAAGTGGAACACCTACTGCCAGGTGATGAAAAGATCTGAAGAGGATAAATATCTACTATCTGTATACCTATGATCTATGGTCTTTGTTTACTCAATTGCAAGGTGGAAGGAACCCAGCGAATGTTTGTGGGGCCCCAAACGCAATGCCACCAATCGTCCCAGATAATAGGCCGTTAATCCTCAACCGCCCCAAACGAGGTGCACCCAACAAATTTAATGATTTTTAGAGAGTCTATATACATAATACAAGTTCTAAACTTATGTTGGTTTATGAGCCTAAGGACAATGACCCGTCCAGGCTCGTCTCTTCCACCGCTATTTTTATTACTTCGTATGTATGTACCAGCAGTTTCACTGACAAAACATACCGTAAGTGTTTGGAGAATGAGTTGCATTGATCAAGAACCAACAGTATTTACAGGTTATTCCTAAGTAGTTAGTAAATACACTTAATGCTACGAAGGCTGATTTGTATTTTTATCCTAATTAAACTTATTTAGAACAACACTTTCGTTATTTTCAAGCTCAAAATATTCTAGAACTAGTTTTTTTAAATTTTCCTGTCGATGTTGAATTCTTGGTTAGGAGCGGTAACTGTTCAAATAGGGCTGGAGCTAGTCATGGACACTGTCTAGTGCAGAAATCATTATGTGCCTGTGGTATCTGGAGGACATAGTTGGCATTTGTTCGCGTCGGTCTAATCACCGCTTGCTTAGTAAATAAATGCAGGTGTTTTTGTATATATAAAACAGTTCTGTGAATACAAGCCATTCTGGGAATGAGAACACCGAAGTGTTTGTATAGGTAACTAGTTGAAGTACGTTTATGGGAATTAGATGCAATTCTCAAAACAGTATTCATTGCTATGTTTATACTATTAAAGGTTGACGCATAAGTACCTCCCCAGGCAATGATACCATAAGTTAAAATCCTATACACATGAGCATAAGACACCATTTTAAGGTTTTCTTTCGTTAGCCAACTTCGTAGCACCAGAAAGTAGTGCATGGATTTCCTGATTTTATTCACTAATGCAGCTACAATGATCCTTCCACTTGAGATGCTTCCCCACATCGTGTGGGAAAGGGTTTTTCACTGTCTGGGACTCTAATCCCTGGACGTCTTCAGGAGAAGGCCCATGTGCTGCTCAGGTGTGAACCCTCCAGATCTAACCCCGCCTGGATGTCATCGTCTCCGGGAGGCACGCGCGGACCTCTGAGCCGAGGGGGACAACGAACATTCATCTTCCTCGCGGATTAGCGTCATTCCGTTGCCAGAGTCAGCTATCAGCCTGCTGACTCTTAGGAGACACCTTATACCTAAGAGGTTCGTTCCTACAACTGTCGTAACACATGCGGAGGAGGTAACTTTTCGAAATCAAGCCTGCTCCAGTGACTGATTGTGGTTCACTTGCGTTTTTTCTCGGGTTTATCAACGAATGAACGGACGTGTTGCAAAAAAGGCGTTACATCAGACTCTCGATTCCCTTTCAATATTCATTACCTCGTAATAAGACAACCTGCCAGTAAGGGACAGCCGGCAATCCTGGACAAGACAGAGAGCCTACATAGGAATTTTACACCTAGTCATACGACAACCTTAATTTGAAAAATTCTCATTGATGGAATCAAATTTGCACATTTCCCTGTTTGAACTTGCATATAAATAACCTACGGCAAATATTTATATCACTGAGCTTGTTTACTAATAGACAGAATCGAATGCTGCGTTTGTTTCTTTGAAATTTACCTCTTTTTTGGACCTACAGCATATTGAATTTAAAATTGTTACCACTATACATACCAGATTACACTTACAGAATTAGGGATACATCTAAGGGTCATCCTTCGATTAATCGTTCAAAATCATGTAGAAGTCGAGCCCAACTCTTCAAGTTAGCAAGTAAATACCTTTAATTTGCTATATATATTATCCTTTTATGAGGCCTAGAAAGAACTGAAGGTCTTGTCTAACATTACAGTATTCTGAAAGTACGTGCACAGTGTATGCACATCATATCGTGTAGGGCTGATTCCAACGTTTTGTTCAGAATCCTGACGCCGCTATAACCAGAATCCTGAAGCTCAGTTCGCTGGCACAGCAAAACAAGGTGTGTCCCTAGCTCATTAGAAAAGGTTTGTGAACTCCCTGAAGATTGTATGATCCAGCTGTCAGTGTTGGAATTCATCGAAGTCTACAGTTCTTGCTTCCAGGTTACTGGCAGGATTTGGAACAGTACCAAATAATGATGTCATCTCCAGGGAAGATATTGGTGATTGTGCTACGACAGTTTCCCAATAACGCAGAAAATCGTCGGTATCATCCTTGTGCCACATGTTAGCTCCTCGTTCCCACCCAGTCGTTTAAGCCACATCCAGAAGTCTTCTGTTGCGGAAACAGGCTTCCTTCACTTCAAACCACCTGCCGGACTGGGGTTTCTCCTGAGATGATAAATGAGGCGGCCTCAGCCTGGCGGGAAAGGCGACCATTAATTAGGAGCTGGTTCTTCACCTGCCGCCGCCCCCAGCAGTTCAGTTCTTTTCCCCAACCCATTGCTGGAGGCTGCAAAGGGCGGGGTTCGGTACGAAAACGAGTCATTAGTCGGCTCCCAACAGACTTTTCCCCTTCAAAGGCTTCAAGTGTACCAACTTTCCGAATCCGTCTACTGCCAAGTTCCCCATTCTCCTTGCACCCTTTGAAGTTCTCGACGAAAGTCGTGAAGAATTAAGATTAACGCGGTTGGTGGTGAATAAATTAAGGGCACTCCTGACTATAAAGTTTCGTCAACATCGTATTTACTCACCAAGTCCATTCTCATGGCAGGAAACGGCGGCGTAATAACTCAACGACAGTCTCATGAGAGATAATTACGATGTTTCAAACACGTTCAGCTGCCAAGTTAGAAGTTATAAGAGCTGCATGGATTCATTAATTTCTGCTCTGTCACTAAATTACAACAATACAACAAAATTTGTCAAACACAAGTTGTACCTATAAAATCTATACAAATCACGAAGGATGTGAAATTTAGTATATATACAGAATATATCGCACAGCACTGGCTGGTGACCAGTTGAGTATATTACGAGTACTACTTGTATCCAACTAGATATTATCAAATCCACACTGATGGTACAGTGGATATCATTTATCCGACCTTCTGCACTTATCAGGCATTCTGTTTTAAATCCGACATCCTACTGCTTAAAATGCAAACTACTAACTGCAAAATACTAACTAGTTCCCCATCCAATTTTAAGTTTCCTTCAAATGTAGAAAAGTCAGGAAAGCAGACTACCATTGAAAAATTCTTTATCGCCGGAGTACTGAACCTTTTAAGTGTATGTATTTACGCATTTATGTAAGTATATAACTTTCAACAACTCTACAACACTACTTTCAACAACTAGAAGTTTATTTTCTCAGTTAATTTCTTTTCTTTTTTTTCCCATTTCTGTAAACATGATAATGAGGTTTCTGATGAGTAAAATAACCTGTATGTACCTATGCAGTTCGAAATGTAAGACAGTTTGACGGTTTTCTTTACACCTCCCTATTTTCCGACATTTTTGCATATCCCACATACCGCTGGTCCGTTTAAGACGGATAAACCAGACTACTGTACCAGGGAAAACTACAACCCAGTACCACAGCTGCCCTTCAATAACGAGATTGTATCCATCGGTGAGCAGGAGATGCGATATCATACGGATATGTTATTCGGAAAACGTCAGGAGCAGGAGCGTTGCGTCCATAAGGCCACTTGGACCACTGCCCCCGCACCCAGAAACACTGAGAGTAAAAAAAGCTCAACCATGTGTTCAGTTGGCATTAGAATTTCCCTCTGTAAACTGTACCTAGCATTTTTCAAAAAGTTCAACAGCGACTCGACAGAGTTTTCTAGCTATGGATATTCAATATGTGGTTCCGTCATGATGGCTCCCTGCAGCTCCACAGACGCCATGTTATCAGAATATAGTGACAGTAATCGATGTCATACAATCGAAATCGAAACCTGAAAGTGGCAGGTCCTGGGAGCTGGTGTCGCCATGGCAACCGAGAAAAGCCAGTCCGCGCAAGCTCAGACGAGTAAAAATGTTGTTTGCCACGCCTACTTTGGGCCACTGCCCCAGAATCTGATTTCAACCCCAAAATCGTTCATTTCACAATCGATTCAATCCCTTCGATTCAATTTGTCATCTCGATACGAGATGCTTTTTCTGATTCGTTTTTCTCTGTCAGTTATCTGTTTTCTGATTTGCTATCACATTCGCTTTCTCGTCAGTTTTCATTTTCTTGCGTCAAATTTTGCGCGTTTTGCGTTCAGTCCGGTTCTGATGACAGATTTGTATTTGTGGTACCTATGTGCGTTTTGTCCTGTTTGTGGATTGATCGGCGTCAACACACAGATAACGACCTAGCTTCTAGTCAATAGCTTTAGTTTACTATATTTTTGGAACACATGAATTCGGTGGTTAATTTGCAGTAGAAATTGTCGACGTTTTCGTACGACGATAGATTGTTGATTAAAAGAGGTAAGCTTCGCTGAATATCACTGCTATCAGTATATAAGGGAAGGGTGCTGTTGCCTTGGGGTATTTTGTAGACATATCTGTTGGTTTTGTGTTCTGGTCAGGTGCCCCACCGTTTTCAGACCCCACGCACCGCTACTGGTCAGGAGAGCAAAATACAATGCCCTCATCGACTAACGATGATCACCCAGATTACATATGGCGCATACATGACTTACTGTCAGGCAATCCACGCCGTCATAAACGTTAACCGCCCGACGTTGGCCAGCTAGCCGTGAAACGAGGATATATTCGAATGAAACGATATCGATATAAATATCCGAAAAACGTCGAGGCAAGATCAGGCTGCCATTTCATACCTAAAAATTCCCTAACTCCATTCGCGTCATTCTACCCTGATATATCCCTACGCACGTTCGTCCAGTTTTTTCTATGGTGGGGGGGGGGGGGGGAGACAGGAAAAAACGTGACGGGAATTCGAAAAAATCCCTCCTGTAACTTCCTCCTTCACCACTCACTATTCCTTTCTCTCTCTTACACGCTTCTTTTATTTTAACCCTTTTCGCATTCCGTTTAGCTTCGACTGAGAGGAAAAAAAAGGGGTGCGAACATCACCCGACTCGGTCAGGGTTAGCTCGGTTTGTTTCAGTCCATTAGTATCACCGATTTCGGGCTATAGATAGGGCGACAGTGCCGTAAAGAGAGCGAGGACGGAATACCATATTACAGCTAAAGGGTGAATGTCAGTGGACAAACTCCCATTCCAGGTTTTCATGTAAAAACCCATTTGAAATTATTCAGACGACTTAACCGGCATTTGTAAGCCGTGAGGGTTATGGCCCAGAACACCCTCCTACATGCATTATTTTTAAATGTTACGCACAAGCGATTCGAAGCAATTATATTCTAATTTCACTCTACGTGATGTGTGCAGAAGAAAACACTGGAGTTCAATAAGTACACAGTTTTGATGTTACAGAAAAATTGAAGTGACTGGAAGCCTTGAATAGGTAGAATTGTTATCTATCATGCTTATTAGCTGAAAGGTTGAATGTGGGCTGGTTTCAAGACGAACCCATCTGAATTTCATCAAAACGAAAACCATATTTAGCTCATACACGATGGAGTTCCGAAAACCAGAAAAACTTTGAAAATTGCATAGTTAATTCATTTTCTGAAAATTGCGGCCTGTACTGGTTGTGTATGGGTCGGAATTTTTCGACATCAAAAGTTGTCGACATCAAAAACGCTGGAAATTATTACACAAAACGGTTTATGATTTACCTATAAATCCCCCCCCCCACAGAACACTGTTTTCTGAGGTCAATGCCTACCCTTGTGCTCCCCCACGGAAGACCAAAATCGACTATTGGAGCCGGCCGGGGAATGAAAGTTGCATAAATATTCGGTGGATTCAACTATCATTACTGTTATTCATGAAATGAAACTATACCTATAAATATCAACAAAATCCAAAATAACCGTCATTCGCCAAATTAAATAATATCACGGAACAACCAACTCGATTTTATTCAGCCATCCGTGATTATAATCAGGTGTTCCCTAGCAATGATATCTGGGCTGGATGTATACAGTTTCGTTCACGATCATGTTGACGAAGCTTTTCGGTGCAAACGAACGGCTACAATTCTCGTGGGAGGGGGGGGGGGGGGGGTCTCAAAAAATTCCTATGTTCGGGATCAACTTGGAACATGGAAAACGATATCACACTCAAAACTCGAAAACACCTATGTTTTACGTCCATTTTTCACTCTTAACACCCCTTGGTGTATTCCGAAAGGGCTGCCAAGTTTCAGGACACAACTGGGGCCCAAATGGAGTGTGTGCGCGAAAGAACAAATTTTTTAGAACGAAAATTAAGGTGGATATGGATGATATGGCATATGGCCATTGCATTTTTGGTATCTACGCACCTTGAAACGTAAAAGAAAAATTTTGAAAAAATTTTTTTGCTGGGCGAATACATAGGTAGGGGTATTATTAACAGAATAATAACAATGCGGTTTAGGCTCAATCAAAAAGCCGAACTCCGTGAGCCAATTTTCATATCCGAATCGCTTCAGGTTGAGTCCAAAACTATGCAAGCGAGGGGTTCAATGGCCTCATCGTTTTACGTGCAACACCTTACCGCTCAGTCGGATACAGACAGTTTTCGCTATACATTGAATGTGAAATTTGGAAAAATTAGCATGCACACAACTATTGATGAAGAATGCAATTCATCATTTTACTTATAAGTATTCGTTTTACAAACGACCCAGGAGTATAAGAGCAGAACTGTCAACGAAATACTCCAGCAGGTTCTACCTGTCAACTTTCTGACCCGCGAACATCGCTGGAACGTAGCAACGATTCCGGTGTAAAGGAATAAAACAGAGAATATAACGAGATGGCCTGTCAGAACCCACATCACTCCTAAAAGGGTCCGAATCCAAGCGGAGGTTCTCTCGGAAAACTGAAGAACGACAGTGACAACTTGGGGTCAGAAGTCTGTACGTCGGATACTAAAGGCCTAAGTTCGGTAACGAAGCAACTGATGGATGTGGTGAAGGTTTTTCTGTATTTTTCGGATGGAGCTGCTTCATCGATGGATGCGGTTGTTTGTTTTGAAAATTGTCGATACAACAACAACAAAGGACGCGAAGATAAATTCGTAACGAAGAGAAGGTATACATTATTTACATAGCTAAATGAAGGAACAAGACAGGGGCTGACAATGGATTACGAATGCTGGTATGGAGCATATTTTCAACTTCATGTCCTTAAAAGAACTGGAATATTGGGCACGGAAAGAGATAAGACGGAACACGACCGAATTCCGGTATGTATACTAGCCGTGATGTGCTTTCAAATTAATCCTAAGTAAGGTAAAATTGATGTGGAAAGTTCCAGGCATGCACCATTGCTATAGAGCGAATTTTCAAAGAAATATTCGTGCTATTGTTAAGGATGATATAGCGAGAAATCATAACCCTTTTCGTAAAACTATATAATTTTTTCGTGATTCTAGCAATTTTTTTTTAAAACCGATTTTTGATCCTTATAAAGCCGAACTTGACCAACTCTTTTTCGTTTTTTTTAAACATATTTTTACCATCGAAATAGTCCCTCCGTCGTGAATCACCATCCCGTGCAACACTTTTAGCCCATAATACTTTGTAACCCTTAAAATCCAAATTGGATCCCTATTTTGTATGAAAAACAACTGAAATGGTGTTTTACTCGCCCTTACAGACCAATTTCAGGATTTTATGTCGATTGTTCGCGATTTTAGACTTTTTTTGCCGATTTGACCCCCTCAGAAATTTTGAAAATTGCCCATCTTTGAACTCATCATTTTCTTTGGCAAAACGAACATTTAGGCGAAATTGGTAATTTTATCCACAAGATCAGTAGAGTCACACAGAGACAATTCACCCAAGTCAGACATCAGTCAACTCATAAAGAGTCACAAGATAATTTATTCATCCAAGTTCAAACCTCTCTCTACCTTGCCATATGAGCAGTACCATATAAACAGTAGGTATATTACAAAGTCCGATAGAGTTAGTGAGGACTATGGGTGCAAAGTTCTTCAGAACACTAACCCCCGAAGATGATAGAATAAACTACCGAAACGTTGGGATACATCTCGCTTTATTTGACCTAACATCAATGAGAACCTGCAACATCGCATACCACCCACATCTAAATCAACGGTCCACACTCCAGGTCCAGAATTCTATATATATAAATACACATACATATAAATGTCTGGGACAGTCTAGGGATGAATTCAGGATGCTCTGAAACGGATTTGCCTACAAAAAAATTTCAAAAATTCATGAACATTTTGGACCCATTGCAATATAGCTTCATTTTCTTTGAAAATTCGCTAAAAGTTACTCCGATGGTACGCAGCATTGAACGTACTCGTACGGGACTACAAAATGTAGTAAACAGTGAGTACTTTGAAGACCACGATTTCGTCGCGAGTGATTTAGTTCGTACAATGTCGAGCCACAGACATCTGTCTTAGCAACAGCCTGTACATGCGGTTCCCAAGCAATGGCCCTGGGAACTGTTCCTCCAGGCCGAGACTTATAAATACACGCCGAAAATAAAATGCATGAAAATACTATGACATTCTAAACACAATCCAGTAAGGTACACCTCGTGGAAAGTACTACTTTCGTGGAATAGCTGTCCTTGACTACTGGCCGTCCTTGAAAACAGACGACTCGTCCTCAATTTGTACAGCTGCTCCAGGCTACTACAGCCATAACAGTTGCTAGCAACGAGCGAAATCCGGAGCTTCAGCTACAAGAACTTGTCATCGAAATAATCGGAACAAATAAGTGGATATGCAAATTAACCTCTCTCCCCCTCCACCTCCTTTTTTTCATTTTCCCCTTCTAAGTTCATAAGTTTTCAATTTAATCCCAGAAAAGAGAGTTTAGAAGTTCCGTCAATGGCGATAGTCGAAAAAAAACACAGATGGGAAGTAACTGCACAACACTCCAAACGACAACAGGCGGATCCAGTGTCTTTTTAAACTCTAAAAAAGGCTCAGTTCGAGCAGGCAATCTTCCAAGTGCGATGAAAACCGGCCATTTGACATAACCCCGGGGCACCGATGGCCACCTGGGGCCCTCTTTGTGCGATTAGAAAGGGGCCCCCTCTCATCCAGGAGTCCATTCTGTGCCTTACTTAACCCTGCTGGGCCTTTACGCGATGCTTTCTCGTTATTTTTCCATTTATTATCCCCCCACCCCCACTTCACTTTCTGCATATACCCTCTTGTTTTCATTGTTTTCTATTGAAAGCGTCGAAAAAAATCGGTTGGAAAGCAGCGGTTGAAGGGGGCGTCGAGTTTTACAGACGGCAAAGTATACTCGAGTGCCCGCTCCTGCACGGGAGGCCGATCTGCCTATGGAGGTAAATGCGGCGATTCTCATTCGCGGAAATGGTCCGAGTTTTCAATTACACCTACTTGTACCGGGCATCCACTAAGCCGCATCCCGATGATTTAAACCGTTATAAAAAGGCTTTCAAATAGATTGAATTTATATGGAGCAATAATACCTATTTTCTAAATGAACTCCACCTTTATTTCTCCAGACGGAGGAGCATTGCTATTATGAAACAATATACAGGGATTAATCCGCTCGAAGACTGCCACACAAACTGATCCATCTGCATGGCTCGCATGAAAAAGAGGAGCATAGTAGACTCTTTTCTAATTTCGGTGTAGAGTACTGATGATTGATCGATCAACTCGTTGATTAATAATCCTTACAACAATTAGAGTTACTGCCTATTCCATGAGGTTGGGTGAATGTTAGGTTAAAATAAACAGTTGCAGTGATAATTTCCGGTTGTTTTTTCTCTGGTAAAACCAATTCAGGTAAATAGCCACAAGTGAAAACACGTCTGCCAATTCGAGTAGGCAGTATAGCTTCCTCACTTGAATCACACGAATGTGTGATGTAGTTGGGTAGGTTCATTTTGATACGGGACCATCTGCGATCGAACCCGCGTGTACCCTCAAAATTTCAGCTCTCTACGACTATTTTTCGCGTAGTAACAAGCGAACGATCAAGTTTCATGTTCGCGCATGCGCAGACGAATGAAATACATAAGGAACTATCGAAGTATAATTCCTGGTCGACCCTCCAAATCTGAACTCTTTCAACGATATTTAAGGTAGTCATGGGCGTTTCAATTATTTCGCGTTTGCGCATGCGCAGACCGAACGATTTCTATGCTTTCGTAACGGGACTATCTGCGATCAAACCCGCGTGTACCCTCGAAATTTCAGCTCTCTACCACCATTTTTCGCGTAGGTAGTTAGAAGCGTTACGAGGAAACGATCAACGTTTCATGTTCGCGCATGCGCAGACGAATGAAATTCATACGGAACTATCAAAGTATTATTCCTGATCGACCCTCCAAATCTGAACTCATTTCAACGATATTTAAGGTAGTTATGGGCGTTTCAAGTATTTCGCGTTTGCGCATGCGCAGACCGAACGATTTCTACGATTTTGTAACGGGGCTATCTGCGATCAAACCCGCGTGTACTCTCAAAATGTCAACTCTCTACGATTATTATTTGTCGCGTAGTTAGAAGCGTTACAAGGAAACAATCAACGTTTCATGTTCGCGCATGCGCAGACGAATGCAATTCATATGGAACTATCAAAGTATTATTCCTGATCGACCCTCCAAATCTGAACTCATTTCAACGACATTTACGGTTATTATGGGCGTTCCAATTATTTCACGTTTGCGCATGCGCAGACGAAAGTTAAAGTACTTTTTCAATTATTTTTGTATGAGACCATCTGTGATCCAACCCGCGTCTACCCTCAAAATTTCAGCCCATTTCGATAATTATTTCGGGTAGTTATGGGCGTTACGAGGAATTACCACAGACTGACAGACACGGAACCAAAAATGTTCCTCGGTGTCTGAAACGCAAAATTAGTGGACATTTTCATTTTGGAGGACATAAATTTGTTTTACTCAGTCACGAATCCAAGGCTTCCCTTCCTTCGGTAGTGAGGAAGCAAAAACCTTACTGGCAGTCTGAATTAGGTAATTGTGAAATTATAAATTAAATTATTTTATTATTATCTGAATAATTATACATTCCAGATTATTCTGTTCTTGATCGAGGTTATTCAATGTAGAGAATTTAAATGCATACACAGCATTTCCAGCGTAGTTCTAATTGCGTCAACTTCACTGGGAACATTCACTCGCGATATCAATTTTGCATGCGGCGACGTTATCCGAGTCTACTCGGGCCATCGCAGAGCAACAACCCTGGGAGTAGGAAAATGGCTCAAGATCACCCCCTGAAATCGCCCAAGCCAAGTTTAAACTTTCATTCGACCGTCCCCTTAGCCTTCCTCCTACACCAAAACGATTTTACAACTATGGGACGAGGTCGGTCTTTAAAACAACAATTTAAGAGACCCTTAGTGAGAAAGCCTGAAGAGCTTGAAAGGGTTTGGGAAAGCAGGCTTCCACTTAAGAGGCGGTCCAATGAACAAGGAACCTAATAGGCTCCATCTTGGTTCCTGAAGGAGAATTTCCGAAAAGAGGTTCTCAACCTTCGACGTTCCAATATTATACTTCGGTATCAAATGGGAGGGCACCAAGTAGCACTCTGAGGCCAAAGTGGGTCAGCAGTCATTTTCTTACCTCGAAATCAAAAGGGTAGAATGAATTAGAAAAAAACCACTAGTCTTAGCTAATAAGTAAACCAACTAACTCATCTCTCAGTGTAAAGATGCTCTTTATCATTAAATTGTAAAACTATTGTAAACTACTCACCTAGAAGTAAATTTGGATGGTAGGTATGAGTGGTTTGGGCCCAAGTTGGTGTGAATTTCACCAAACTCAGTATATCAACGCTCATAAGCGCATGCGCAAACATAAACTCCAAGCTAGTTGCAAACCTTGTTTATGATTGCGAGAAAGCTACCTTCCACGTTACACTCGTACTAGAACTTTTCATGGGCTCCCGAAACGGTAAAGGAAATTCTAACTGTGTTCATCTCTATGGCTTATCCTCCCTTTCCAGTTAAAGTACCGATTTTTGCTACGGAAAACAATAAAATGAAATTTCAGAGGCAACCCTGATCACAATTCATATCAGTTCATTACAAGTGAACCACTTTCATGATGAAAACGCTGCAAATTATTACACAACGGTTTATTATTTACCTGTATAGATGCCCCTTCTGCGTAAATGGTTCATAACCACCCTCGTGCTCCCCCCAGGAAAACCCTGAATGGAGTACTGGAGCCGGCCCGGGAATTACAGTTTCATAAAAATACGCGGGATTCAATCATTAATTATTATTTGTTGTTATACATGAAGCAAAACATTTGTTCAAGTTGCAAAAGTACCTATGAACAAAATCCGAAAGAACCATCGTTCTTCAAATGAAATAATAACACAGAACAACCAACTCGATTCATACAGCCATCCGTGATTAAATCAGGTGCTCCCTAGCGATGATATCTGGGCCGGATTTACACCGTTTGATTCACGATCAGTTGACGAAGCTTTTCGGTGCAAACGAACGGCTGGACGTACAATGCTCCGGGTGGTCTCAAAAAATGCTTTAGTTCGAGATTAATTTAAAAACGTTAAAAAACTATACCGTTCTATTGGAAGTTTTCGAGCAACGTCGTTCTGAAAATATCAACCCCTATTTTTCACGCCGAAGGACCAACAAATCAAATTTCATTAATTTTGGTTCATGGTAACTAGGAAAAGTGCGAAGTACGGCGTACGGCGGACGGACAGAAATGTTTTTACTGGATTTTCGGAAACCTTTTTTTCATGCTCGATTCCAAAAGTTTATTATTGGAAATAATAAACCAAAATTCTTTAATTCGAGATCAATTTAAAAACGTAAAAAACCTGCCTTCTGCTAACGTTTTCGAGCTAAGGCGTTCTGAAAATGTCAACCCCTATTTTTCACCCCTTAGAAATGACTGACAGTAACGCCGAGCTTCGCGGAGCAACTAGACTCCATACCGGACCTATAAACCAAATTTCGTTAATTTTGGTTCATGGTAACTAGGAAAAGTGCGAAGTCGGTATGGCGTACGGACAGCAATTTTTTATTCCATTTTCGGATTCTACGTACCTATACCTTGAAACGGAAACCACCAAATTTTGTGGAGGGGAGGGGGGGGGGGGTTATTTCATCAAAACCTAACCTAGTTATGCTTCCATGGAAACAAGATAGCAAACAACAATATTCATAACTAAGCAGAGGGAGAGGGTCGGTAACATACATGTTTTATTCGGGAAGGCTAAAGGCATACATACATCATTATGACTTGAATTTTATAAATAGTTACAACCGATGAAAAATTCGATCAGTGAACGGTGTGAAGTGTCAAAGACATTCTCATACCTCTTTCGATGAAATCACGAAAGGTTAAAGTGCTTTTTCACCCACAGACTTCCCGAATTCTCCGAAACTCTTTTCTGGAAAACCTGCGCGAAAAGAGTAATTGTTTTTAATATACTAAAGACGGCATAAAGTTCTCCCGAGCAGTACGAGCGGGAGAAGTATTATGAGGGGCGTGGAAGACTCCAAGAATCTGAGATGTAAAAACTCTTAGAGAAAATTGGACTGGAGGCAATGGGATGATGGAGTGGTTCCCTGCAGGATCGGGGAGGAAGGGAAAAAGAGTTGTGGAAGTTATTGTTGAAGACAGTTAGGTACCGAGATATTTCAAAAAGTAATTGTTTTACCTGGGACGGCGAGAGGAAAAAACCTTATTATGACTGTGGCAACTCCCCTTCTACATCATATCCCCGATACGGGGGGGGGAAAAAAATAGGTACCTACTACACCATATATCCATTATTGACATTTTTCCTATCTATTCCGAGCAGAACTTCGTGTATGTAGGGCTTTAATCGAAAAACCCGGTCTCTGGGAAACCCTTTTCTTTTTCTTCGATAGGAAACATCTGGAAAGGTGTCCCAATATTGTTTCATTGGCTAAAATATTGACAAAATTCTTGGGAACGATTTATTAGGAATGTTGCTCGGCTGTAGATTGGTTTCTTGCGTTGAGTCGGGTTACATTCATCTTGGCATTTATTTAAAGGCTAAAACATATAGACCACCAGCATCGTCGTTTCAAGAAGCTCTAACTGCGGTCAAATTTCCCACCTGGTCATCGGTCATATTGATCATCAGTCAGATATTGGTCATTTGTCAAATATCGGCAACCTCAACCGCAGACATTCAGGTGTAGCATGCCCAGCAAACATATCGATATAATATATAATAATAATAATAATAATTATTATTATTATTAATGACCATCACCAGCCAACTTTGACCCTCTTTGGCCATTCGCTCTAACTCATGTGCATAATGTTAACATCCCAATCTTTCCCAGCCACATCTGTTAGCAAATTTCCGAAAAAATACTTAAATGCCCAAAATTGGCCCGAAATGTCTGCATGCCATTTTTGATCATAAAGCAAATTCTTTACTATTTGAGTTAATACAAGCCCCAGCTATTCCTGGCCCTTGTTACCCATACTTGCGATCCCCAACTTTTCTGACATTTCAAGCAACGCTTTCCTAGATATCTTCACGAATTTCCCTAGTTGAGCAAAGAGTGTAGCAAAATTGTAAAACGGTTGCATGAATAACGCATAATATGGCCTACCAAACTGTCTAAGCGAAAAGCAAATTACGAGTATTACAGCGAGTGACTACGCCTGGATTCTAACATGGAATCCCGATGTTTATAGCTGAAGCGATAATTCTCGCCTATTCAGGGAGACTGATTGTCGCTTCTAATTAATTCTTTCATTGCGAAATAAACGCCACTTCACAAAGACATTGCAGACTGATGTCAGGGAGCGAGTCGAGAGCTTGAAATAAATAGCAGGGAACGAAAACCGCGACAAAACTGCGATACACGTCGAGCGGGTGCAGCCCCATTAGAGGGGAAACCGGGTTCTGACGATGCGAGGAAGTTTATGGCCGTTTAAATTAAAACGATGGAAGTCTCTCATTGTGAGTAGAAGAGAACAAAGGGTTGAAAACATCAGTCACCGCTAGGGAAACTGCATGTTTAATTCGGAATAGGCCGAGAACATAGCATCCCCAACTACGTGAAAAACCTAAATGGAAGTAACCAAACATTAACATCAGAGAGAAATAATTATACTCCCAGACCGAATAATAACTGACCTTTTCCGTTACAAATACCTAGAAAATGTATTGAACTATGTCGTAAGGTTGTTGGTAGTCTTACGATGAAGTTGTGGTGAATGGTTAGGGTGTGCTGTGATCCCTATAGAGGCTAGGTTTGGGTAGGAGGGAACCTAAACTAATACCCCATGGTTTATCACCAGAGCGAGTATTAGGTGCTCCTTGGGAGTATTTTGCTAGCACCCCATGGTTACCTCCACAGTGAGTATAAAATACTCCGCCGTTACTACCACAGCAGGTGCTAGATGAAAGAGAAAGAGGCACCCCACGGTTACCACCACTGCTATAAAATATCCCGCCATTATCACCACAGTAGGTATAAAATACCCCGTCGTTACCACCAAAGCAAGTATAAAATACCCTGCGGTTACTACCTTTACGAGTATCAAATACCCCGCCGTTACCACCACAGCAAGTATAAAATACCCTGCGGTTACCACATCTGCGAGTATAAAATACCCCGCCATTACCACCACAGCAAGTATAAAATACCCTGCGGTTACCACCACAGTAGGCGCAAGGAGAGGTAGGAGAGAGAGGGTTGAGAGAAGTCACAAGTCGAGGGTTGGTTGGTCGAATGAGAAGCTGGGCTAGCAGGGATGCTTATAAAGGCCCCTTTCCACTCGTCCCCTGTCCATCAACGGCCGTTATGACCGTTGAGGGGCAACGGCGGTCGAAGGACAGGACCCTTCTCCTACTTTTCCCCAGGGCGTCGCTCAGCTCGTTGCTCTCCTTGTTTATTTGGTCAAATCTTCAACCAATACATAGGAGTGGCAAATGTACAATTTTGAGGGGTACCACGACAAACAAGTTTGCTTGGTACCAGTTTTCAGCTCGGGTGCGGCCCATTTCCTTCAAATCCAAAGCAAGGTTTTGTTCGGAAGAAAAATACAACTTTCAAAAGATCGCTGCCTGGTGGCAAGTGATCACTATGTTGGTCGTGAATTATATTGATGATGAGTCTATCATGATCATCCGGTTTATTACTAAAGGTTATTCTTTCATTATCATTTATCACAAAGTGACGTTCTACCATCTCGGTATGAGTTCCAATCATCAGTAATACATGTGATACGAGTATGTTACGACTGTCAGTACGAATTAATGCAGGAGCTCGTTGTGTAGTGTTGGAAATTTTTTTTTCACAGACACCCTCATGACTATAATTATGGACAGCAGAATTTGTAATTAAAGAACTCAGAATCTAAGAACAAAACCGACGACAGCTAAAAAAGAACTACGAGTTATATGATCCAAATATGAAGCTGGACCAATTGAATTGCTACTTTAAAAAACGGACGATGAAACAAGCAGTGAAGCTGAATTGAACAATGCTATTTCGACTACATACCTGGCTTTCTTTTTAAATGACTGGAGGTATTTCCACCGCAATAAACGTAAATTTTCAGAGAAGACCTTATTGTTAGTCTGTTTCAACCCTATAATTTGGTCGGTTTGAGTATAAAAGTCGCCGTACTCTTTCGTCCCTTTTTTCGAGGGCACTACAAGTAATGAGCAGGTTCTAGAGAGTTCATAAACCAAGTCAGCAAAACAACTTGGGACAGAGTGAGAAGAGTAACAGTGGACTCTCGAGCTTCTAGACCAGCGAGATTATCACCTAAGAGGGGATATCTTAGGCGTTCACCAAACGACCCCATCTCCACCGGAAAAACAAATGACTCGAGAAAAGCCACCGTCACACTCCTCCCCACATGACATACTTCTGGGTAGCGAAATTCTGGTTCAGGAAAGTACATCTGAACAACTTCAAGGTGACTGGTACTACCTCAATAATTTTACTGGTGGAGAACAAAGCTCCTACAAACGAGTACTGGCGGAGAAAAATTGTTGTCAGAGGTTGATGTCCAGTGAATTGTGCTCATCTGGGCAACCTCTAGGTTATCCATCTCCATCGCAAGGACAAAACAACTATTGGGACTTGTAAATTGGGACACAGCATTACTCGCCGTCAAATGAGCTCAATACATTATAATTATATTGACACTCTAAAGGGGGGAAACGGAGTGGGGAAGCCAATAGATTTACGTATTATCAAAGGGACAGGATGTCTGTAAAGGAATCCTTCTGGAAACCTTTGGGCTTACCTTATACTTCTGGAAAGCCCACAAAAAGTGGATGGATTATGGTGAATTACTCAGCGAAAATTCCAAACCACGTTCTGCTACCATGGGACAGAGTGGGGAGAGTGACAGTGGACCCTCGAGGGTCCCCCCCCCCCCCTCCTAGACCAGCGAGATTACCACCGGTTAAGAAGAGATATCGATCAGGCTTCCACCAAACGACCCCATCACCACCGGAAAAACGAACAACTCGAGAACAGCCACCGACACATAATGAATTGTGATGAATCGTGGATATGTTCAGTCTATGCACCGATGTGCTGGGACCCATCAGCGCATTTTTCGTGGGGATCGATAATGTTTGAAAATAGAGATACGGGCTTGAATAACTAGGTTAATCGAAAGTAATCAACTTGAACTCGATGTTCGCGTGAAAAGGCCCGGGATAACTGAAATTTAAGAGGTAATAGTTGAGCGGAATACCAAAGGGGTTATAAAACTGAGATATCGTGATGATAAAAAGTCCTGTATCCTGAAAGTGGAAAAAAAAGAAAAAGGCGAAACCGTACGTCTCTGTCCTATTCAAATGGGGCAAAGTTTGCAGCAGCTGAATGGATGTGTGGACCTAGAAAAGTTTGGAGCATGGAACCTGGGACGAGAAGCAATTGACGAAACAGCGCTGAGCCGGGTGGAATACTCTTCCGGATTATGCCGACTGGTCCCATCCTGAAGTGTTGTGATACTCTTGAAAAAGCGGAATTCACATCCTCGCTAGCCCTAGCACTTGACCTTTCAGCCGGGAGAACGCAAAAACCAACGAGGATAGAGAAAAACACAGTTCAACTGCACGGAGGTCGCGGGATGTGCTAATGAGGTGCTCCTGTGTTTTATGGCCTACAGACGAATGTCCCTATGCACCATACGAGGACTCGTAGAATAGCAAAAATACCGGATTTCCCTGCTGCGTAATGGAAAAGCCCAAGTTCTAAGCTGAATGCTACACTTTAGAAACGGAAATTGTCGATTCTCCTCCAAGTCCCTACTCTCTACGCTACACCCGTGGTTCGCAGTCTTCTGGTTTTGTTATTTTCAATAACGAACGTTTTGAATCACCGAGAACATTTTCTTTTAATGCCCTTTAAATACAAATCCGTTCACCGTAGACGGCCCTTTGCTCTTTCAGAATTTACGAGGGAGAGTTAACGATTCGTAACTGAACTAATAGGATTTAATTTTCCCATTTAATATAGGTACCATTAATTATTGTTTTACAACGTTTAAAAGAGCCTGTAACTAAATAGTGATAATACGAGCATTCTCGGGAAAGATAGAATTAACAAAAAGTTAGTTACTTAGTAATAATTTATTGTAAAAAAATCACATGATTATTGCAATGGAGTACGCGTTTCGGATAAAACATAGAACAAAATATCTATTGCAACGGGTTCAAAATTTTCAGAACATGAATTTTTTTAAATTTTGTTATAGGCAAATTCGTTTCTGAGCATCCTGAATTCATGCTTAGATTTTAACAAACATTTATAATGTATGTGGTTTGTTTATGTGTCACTCCAGACGATATCTGACCTTGGGTGCATGACAAATACCTTGAAACGTAAACCATCAAATTTTGAGTGGGGGTAAGAATTTTTTTTCATGCTCGATTCCAATGGTTCATTATTGAAAATAATAAACCAAAATTCGAGTCAAGAATGAAATCAGTAGAAGTTCATTTCCACATAGAAATCGAATTTTTCCACTTCATGGAAAAACATTGAATCATGGATATGTTTTTGGGCGCTGTATTATTGTTTCGCTGGGTATTGTCGGTAACTATACACGCACATCTCCAAATTGTTTATCGGTTGCAGCGTTGCATTTTTTTCGGTCTCAAATTTTAGAATGACCCCCCGGGGCAAAAACATATCCATGTTAATAAGACGGCACTTAACTTACTGTCACTAGACAATAAATTTACAGCAAAGATAAATGAGAATTTCGCATTAATAAATGAATGGGCCTGAAAAACCAGCTAAGCAAAGACCATCTAGTTAGTAGGGACTCTGGAATTGGCGCAGATCACGATACCCACACTCGGATGGCAAGGTCAATAATACATTGGGCGATGTACAGGCACCCCGGCAGGGATGCAAATTGTCGTGGTATCCTCCCAGAACCACAACTCTTGTATGCAGAAATAAGATCTCGCCAAATAAACCTAGAAGTGGGGACAGAAGACGCAGGAGAGCCAAGGGCCAGCCTGGAGATCCCCACCATCCTCTACTAGCTAGAAGATGGAGGGAGACAGCTCCCAAGCCTATATATACTCGACTCCTTCGCCTTTTTAACCATTCTAAGCTCTCCTCTAGTCACTGACTACTCTACCTCCTTACCTCGTCTCTCTCCTCAACCTAAAAGATCTTGGGCATGGTGGTGATTCGCTCATAACCAAACCAAGCAAACTACCCTAAAAAAGATCTCGGGCATGGTGGTGGTCCGCCCATAACCAAACCGAGCACACTCCAAAAAGATCCTGGGCATGGTGGTGGTCCGCCCATAACCAAACCAGGCAACGCTCCTAAAAGATTCCGTGCATGGTGGTGGTACGCCCATAACCAAAGCGGACACACTCCCGAAAAGATCCCGGGCATGGTGGTGGTCCGCCCATAACCAAAGCGGACACACTCCCGAAAAGATCCCGGGCATGGTGGTGGTCCGCCCTTAACCAAACCGGGCACATCCTCCATCACACCGCTCGTGATGAATGCGCCAATTTCAAATTCATCACACAAATAATGCATGTGAGGCTTGTAACAATAGGTTCACAGACCCACACCCACAATTAAAGGATGGACATTATCCAGTTCTAGGAGCCAAACATCCAATCTTGCTCATTCAACGCAAAGGATCTGAGAATCACGGAGCTCACAACAAAATGAAATTCAACATTTTTCTCTTATCCGCACTTATGTCCAGGAAGCTTGCAAGTAACGCTTCGTCCGGCTCACCTGCGGAATTTTCCAGATATCGGGCAATACGATGACGGCGATAAGGCTCTAGGATTGGGCGTCACAAGAAAAATTGGGTCAGGTTATCAGGTTCCTTCGTATTGCAGATGTGTGGCACAGCTGCCCGCTATCAAATCTATATGTCTGGTACCTACTTGTTCCTAAGCCTTAATTGAACTATGACTCTTAATTAACAACAATATTACCCAGGGCAACAAATTTTAGGCATTCGACAGCCCTCAAGTAAACGAATGCAAAAAAATTTCCTTGACGCCCCTGGGTATATTCCGATCAGGCTGCAAAGTTTCGGGACACTTTTGGAATCTACGCACCTTGAAACGGAAAAGAAAAAATTTTGAGGGGTGTTATAAAAAATTTTTGCTGAGCGAATACATAGGTGTATTATCCACAGAATAATAAACCAAAGTCCGTCTGCCGTACGCCTTATCACGCATCATTTACGCTCTAAAAAATTCGTTCTTTCGCACACATGCTCCATTTGGGCCCTAGTTGTGTCCCGAAACTTTTCAGCCCGATCGGAATATACCCAGGGGCGTTACGAGTGAAAATGTGTATACAAATAGGTACTTTTTGTGTTTTAATGATCATGAGCTTTTGAGGTATCGTTTTTGGGACGATAAGACCGAATATGAAGCAGATTTTGACCAAACAGTGAAGAATTGATGTTGTAACGAAGGTT
The DNA here is from genome assembly GCA_954871275.1 of Leptopterna dolabrata. Lineage (NCBI taxonomy): Eukaryota > Metazoa > Arthropoda > Insecta > Hemiptera > Miridae > Leptopterna > Leptopterna dolabrata. Next base: position 9,592,337 of record OX940988.1, on the reverse strand, counting down.
CAGCTCCCAAAATTGATTTTTTATGAGTCAAAAACCTGGGAAATCGCCTGAAATCACCATCAATTGGTATAATAACACTAGAAAAAGTGTCAACACGTGAATCAAGACGATTAAATGGCACTATCAATGATCAAAAATAATTCGAAAAAAAAGGAGCGTACGTAATTTGTGTTTTGGGGGCCGAAATTGGTGGAAACCACCAGAAATAGCTATTTCAATTATTTTATATGAAAGAAACAATAAATAAACAGCCAACGTTTCTGTAGCTAAGTCCAACAGAATAATAAACCCATGTGACAAGGACTTTGCAGCGTTTTTGGGAGCCTCGACCCCCTTCCCGTCCACGTCGTTGGTACCCCTGGGCTACACTAATCCGATACACCAACGATATCATCATGTCTGCCAACAAACAGAATTGTAAACGAAATGCCACAATATATTATGTAAAAGGCTAAAGTGTGCAGGGCCACAAAATAATCTCAGCTTATCCGATCTGAGCGTACGAACAACCGCAGAACACGGAAACAAACTTTTTAAAGAGGTTCTCTTACTCTTCCTAATGCTATGCATGGAGTTCTTCAAAAGCAGCTTCGGAGAAAAACACAAAACCCTTATTTACTGCTAACAAGATTTCTTTCCGGCGTTTTTTACCTTTTCTTCGCGAAAAAAAACGTTGTCTCATATACGCCGTTACGAGTTTTTAGAAAATAATACTGAAAATGAAGTTGGGAAGAGGAGGAAAACAGACTGTAAAAAGGGACATCAAAGTTAACCGAAGTGTTCTTATCGTGTGGGCGCATATAAGGAAGGCTCCAGAGGAGGGTTAACGGGGCTCCCGCACGACCACACTATACTTTCCCTCTTCCGTCAATATTTGCCTATTCCTTGGCTGTGGATTTTTTCCCCCTCTTCTCGGCATTTGTAGAGACTTCCATCGGTAAGTAATTGGATCAATGGGGAGAGAAGGGGGGGTTCGCAAACACGTCGTTTTCGCGCTTTTCGCTTCAATTCCGTTTCTTCACAGCGGTGCGTGAATAATCGAGATTAATTACGAACTTTTAGTGGGTGAAGGCATTCAGTTATGTTTGAATAACTGAAATATTTTTAAATTTCTGTTGTTTTTTAGGGAATTTCAAAAGAAAGTGAAGATATTGCAATGGGTCCAAAATTTTCAGAACATGAATTATTGGAATTTTTTATAGGCAAATCCGTCTCAGAGCATCCTGAATTCATCCCTAGATTTTAAGAAAAATGTATATATCATCATGTATCATCATCATGCATATATCATGTATATATCAAAATGGATATATCATCATCAAATGTATACATCATCATCACGCGCGCGCGCGCGTGCGTGTGTGCGTGGGTGTCACTCCAGACGATACAGATTTCGCCAAAAGGTTCGTATTGAATGTTTGAGTTTGTAACAGTGTGGGCTGTTCTCGATACATTTTTTCTTCCGGGGGAGACGGGATCGCTTGGGGAAGCCTAATCGATATCCCTTCTTAACCGGTGATAATCTCGCTGGTCTAGGAGGGGGACTCTCGAGGGTCCACCCCCCACTGTTACACTCTGTCACAAGTTCGAAGATGAGCAATTTTCAAAAATGGTATAGGTAGGGGTCAAATTTGAGTTTTTAGGAGTCCAAAATGGGTTTAAAAAAACTGCTAAAATCGCGATCAATTGATATTAAATCACTGGGAGTGGTATGTGTGAGTGAGTAAAGACGCAAAATTACCATTTCAGTTGTTTTTCATGGAGAATAAGGGGTCAAATTTGGATGGGGGGGGGGGGTAAAAATTGATATTAAGGGCTAAAATCAATATTAATTCACCAGACATTGTATGGGATAGTGATTCACGACGGAGGGACTACTTCGATTACAGAAATATTATTCTCAAAAAAGGGTGTTTCAAATTTGACTTTATAAGGGTCAAAAATCGGTAAAAATTGCTAAAATCACGAAAAAAATAATATAATTTCACGAAGAGTGGTATGGTTTCTCGCTGTATCATCATTCTTTTAGCACAGTCACGAAAATGTCTTTGAAATTCCGCTCTTACAGCCATGCTGCATGATTGGAACTTCTTTTTTTTTCGTGTTCTTCACCATTGAATCTTAGGAATCGACTCAGGAACAAACAAAGGTTAACATTATTTAGTTTAGTGACATTAAAGGCTATTAAGGCTATCAGTCACAAGAAAGGTTTGTTACTGGAAAACAAACCAGTAAAAGAAATGGACGACGTCTCAGTAAATCATTTTCTTATTTGATTCTGCTTTTGTTGAACCTTTCATTTTGAGCGTAAAGAAATGAAAGCCGTATCAAAACCCCTTGATAGGACCCCACAAACCTCACTTTCAAGTGGGATATAATGTGGAAATGAGACCACACCAAATCGAGCGAGCCGAACGCCCTTCCAGGGACTGCTGGGTAGCTCGTACGGTCGGATTTATGTGCTCTAGACCTGCGTATGATTGATACGACGACACCCCCAGCCCTCCGACACGCCCTTAAATCGTCGAGAACTATAACAGGGCGTGCATGGAGCTTGCTCTCGACATCACATGCAGCAGAGGGGTTTCCTTCAACGGGATTTATGGCCGCACTTGAGGCTCACAGCGACGTATCACGTTGGCGGTTGAATTTCGATGAAATACGCCAGTTCGAATGGAGACAAACTCGAGACCGGCGGTTTAAATTGGCTGATACAGGCCGTAGCCGTCTTAACTGAATGAGGAACTTTAATTGGAATCGAGGACGAAGGGGGGGGGGGGGGGGGCCAAGGGCGAAAAATGTAGTTACATATTTATCTACTTAAAAACGCTGCAAAGTCCTTGTCACATGGGTTTATTACTCTACTGGACACACCTATAGAAATGCTGGCTGTTCATTAATTGTTGCTTTCATGTAAAATAATTGAAATAGCTATTGCTGGTGGTTTCCACCAATTTTGGCCCCCAAAACTTGAATTAGGTACCGCTTCTTTTTTTTCCAAATTATCTTTGATCATTGGTAGTGTCATTTAATCGTCTTAAGCCACGTGTTGACACTTTTCCTAGTGTTATTCTACAAATTGATTGTGATTTCAGACGATTTCGCAGGTTTTGACTCATAAAAAATCAATTTTGGGAGCTGAACATCTGATACAACCTCAATTTTCCACTCTTCGGTCAAAATCGACTTCATATTCGGTCTTCTCGTCCCCAAAAACATGAAAAACGATACCTCAAAAGCTCATTTTACTAACATGTTACTAAAACACAAAAACGCTGCAAAGTCCTTGTCACATGGGTTTATTATTCTACTGGACATACCTACAGAAATTTTGGCTGCTTATTTATTGTTTCTTTCATATAAAATAATTGAAATAACTATTTCTGGTGGTTTCCACAAATTTTGGCCCCCAAAACACGAATTAGGTACGCTCTTTTTTTTATTTTTTACAAATTATCTTTGATCATGATAGTGCCATTTAATCGTCTTAATCCGCCTGTTGATACTTTTTCTAGTGTTATTGTACAAATTGATGGTGATTTCAGACGGTATCCCAGGTTTTTGACTCATAAAAAATCAATTTTGGGAGCTGAACATATGATACAACCTCAATTTTCCACTCTTTGGTCAAAATCGACTTCATATTCGGTCTTCTCATCCCCAAAAACATGAAAAACGATACCTCAAAAGCTCATTTTACTAACATGTTACTAAAACACAAAAAGTACCTATTTTTATACACATTTTCACTCATAACTCCCCTGGGTATATTCCGATCGGGCTGAAAAGTTTCGGGACACAACTAGGGCCCAAATGGAGCATGTGTGCGAAAGAAAGAATTTTTTAGACCGAAAATGAAGCCTGTACACGTGATACGGCGGGCGGCGTACGGACATTGCATTTTTGGAATCTGCGCACCTTGAAACGGAAAAGAAAAAATTTTGAGGGGGTGTTATAACAATTTTTTGCTGAGCGAATACATAGGTGTATTATTCACAGAATAATAAACCAAAAGGTGTGCGAACTGGGTGAAGTACCTACCTACGACAATTACGGTGGTTGAACCATCAAAAATATGTGACAACACTAAACAAACCTCAAGATACTTCCTATGCATTTACCGCTCCTTTTCATCATAATTCATTATAATTGTGATCCAACTGTGAGATTCGGACTCCATACTTCACTTATCCCATTTTCTTACGATGCATTGGTATCAAAACCGTGTAATAACCGCAACATCGACAGTTTACCGTATAAGAGTGGGAGAAATTTCTACAATAGATATTTCCTTCTTACTAGAAATGTTCAGCGAACATGGGTTAAATATAGGGAAAGGATATTTTAAATAATCCACAGTTTGGGATAACTGAGTTTTTTAGTAGTACCTACTCAAAATAGTATACTGGCTCCAAAAAGTTCAAGGCGTGACCGCATAATAGTAAGGTATACGGGAATTGCAAGCAATATCCATTACAAGGAATAGATTATGAGATCTACTTTTGGTTTATTATATTTTCAATAATGAACCCTTGGAATCGAGCATGAAAAAAAATTTTTAAACCCCCTCTCCCCCCTCAAAATTTGATGGTTTCCGTTTCAAGGTATGTAGAATCCAAAAATGCAATAAAAAAATTGCTGTCCGTCCCGCCGTACTGTGCACTTTTCTTTGTTACCATGAACCAAAATTGACGAAATTCGGTTTATAGGTTCCATTTGGGGTCTGGTTGGTCCTCGAAGCTCGGCGTTAATGTCAGTTATCCCAAAGGGGTGAAAAATAGGGGTTGAAGTCTCCAGGACGCCGTTTTCTCGAATTTTTTTTACAGTTTTAAATAGTTCTCAAACTTAAGAGTTTTTTAAGACCACCCGGACCATTGTTCACAGCAATGCCCAGAAGTTTGCACGGACAGCAGGGTTTCAACAGCAGGATGAATAAAATTGTATACATTCAGCCCAAATATCATCACGAGGGACGCGCTTACAATCGGGAATTGGCCCAAGATCATCATTGCTAGGGATCACCTGATTATAATCACGGAGTAGGTACGAAGTCGAGTTGGTTGTTCTGCGATATTATTTCATTTGAAAAATGATGGATGGGTCTTTTGGAGTTTGTTGATAGGTAGTGAAACTTGAACAAACGTTGAAGTATTATTGATGGGTAAATTATTACACAATGGTAAATTATTACACAATGGTAAATTATTACACAACGGTTCATTATGCCATCTACGTAGAAGGGGCTGGAGTTTGTTGGTAGGTACTTTTGCTACTTTTTTCACTCCACATCAACAATGTCCCTTCAGAACTTCATTATTTGCGTTTCTTTTTGCCGTTCTAGTTACTGTTTGTCATCGGCAGAATTATTTTAGCAACATTTAACGCGTGATTCAGGTAGGTACCTAGTAACGAGTACGGGGTTAGGTACTAACCTACGGAGGATCTGCGACCTGCATAATATGTATAGAATAGTACACATTATATTATATAGACGGGTTATCTATACATAGAGCTGTGATCTGTAACAGAAGGGTATTTTGTGCAAAATAATAAACAGTTGTGCAGGGATTTGCAGCGTTTTTTTCATTGCATTTTCGGATTCTACATAATACCTTGAAACGGATACCATCAAATTTTGAGGGGGGGGGGGGGGGGGGTCAAAAAGGTTTTTTTTTCATGCTCGATTCCAAAGGTTCATTATTGAAAATAATAAACCAAAAATTTCTGTCTGTCCGCCGTACGCCGTAATTTGCACTTTTTTTGCATCGAGACCACTATGGCCCTATGGACTTACTATGGTGAGCCAAACTCCAAAACACTACAACTTGAGCCGAATGAGTTCTCGATAACTGTATTTCACCCCGTACAGAACATGGTAAAATCAACAAAACTCGGGGGAAAAAAGGAGGATATTTACGTTATAGGTAACGCCACCTGTACCCCCACCCTGTTTCCTATCTCAACGGATAATCCTCGCTGCTAGTTTATTTCGACTCTCACCTCTAAAACTTCATTCCCAGCAGACGCGTCGAAAACAGGGTACAAAGAGGAGGCGGGAAATATGTTCGTTTCCTGTTGCTTACATTCGGTATCGGCTCTAACCAATGGGCCCTATAACCCAAATCCCAACGGAGAAAAAAAAGGCCCGACGTCACCCTTTTCCTTCTCAAATGAGGTCTCAAGCGAATAAATCCCCGGGTGCGCTCCCCGAAACGGGGCTTCACACGGGGAAGTAATGTAAAACTAAACCTTCGTAATGTGATGTGAAAAGGGAAAGGGATGAAGGTATCCAGACAACGAAGAGGAAAAAATACGGCGGGAAACGGGAGAAGGAACAACAAGAGGAAGCAAACACAAAAAAATAAAGTTTAATGCTCCCAAGTTTCCCATCAGACGAATACATCTGCCTTGTACCTATTGCTGCGTGTAGAATTGCTGGTAGCAGTGCGGCGGTAGCGAGATGTAATGGGCCAGGAGGTGGTGCGGGGCCCTTTAGGCAAAGGTTTTTCTTGCTTTATTGCCTTCCATCAATGTTTGTCTTTATTGCTGACCTGTTTTTTCAGAGGTTCCTCTCTAGCGGTTTCTCTCTCTCGCCATTTATTTGAACGAGTTTCATTTTCTACAGGCTTAATCTTCCAGTGAAAGCACTGTCTGGAAACGTGTTACTAACCCCGAGTGCAAAATAACAAAGGATCGCTGAGTCCACGGACCGTTCTTCCCTGAAGTATATAGTTCATTGATGATCCCCTTTGAACAGACAAACCGCAACCAATATTTCATTTTCAGACCCACTTGAATACATCATTGTCCTGAAGCAGTGCATCATTCATCATGATTTGCAGAGAATACAAGCTTACTGGGTTGACAATCATATGACTCATAGTTTCCATGATGATAACTAGGAACTCATATTCTAAAATTATATAAATCCAGAAATATATCTGTCATGGTACCACTCACATATACTTGTAAATATAGATTTAACCAATAAATACGGAGAAAGACGAGCTGTGGGACGCCTCTCTCAACGGTCATAACGGCCGTTGACAGATGAGGGATGACGTGGACCAGAAGGGTCCCCCCTCCATCGAACTCCAACGACTCTCAACGGTCGTAACGGCGGTTGACAGATGAGGGACGAGGTGGAGGCACCTTTATATACTGCGCAGCTCGTCCAGCTCTTCATTCGACTGACCTCGCTCTTACCTACGACTTCTCTCTCACTCACATTAAGCGGCCCGCTCACGATCAATATTATTGTCGATATGAAAAGGATATTGTCAATAATATTGACCGTGTGGGGACGCACGTCAATATTTTCATCAGTCCTCAGTCCGTCTCTAGTCACCGTGCGGTAAAGGTGGTGTGCGATAATGGCTAATTCAACCAGTGACGACGAAACAAATGCTGGATCACCCAGAGGGATGATGTGCCCTTCGACTCTTTACAGAAAGTTTCGAACTAATCCCTGAACTTTGGAATCCAACCTACTCAAAATACAAAAACAAAATGGCCAGAAATGCCGGGCTTGACCTACTAATTCCCATTCTCGAGAAAATGAAGCCAGAGGCCAACAGGGATGATGTTAAAAAAATAAAATAAATAAACAGTCTGCGGACGAACTTCAGGAAAGAATTGAAAAAGATTAGTTCATCGAAGAGATGGGGAGCTAGCGCAGAGGAAGTGTACACTCCGTCCTCATGGGTATTTTCAGCGTTGTCCTTCCTGGAAAGGTTCATTCCTCACTCTCTTCCTTTGTTATATTCCTCCCCTATCAGTTATTCGTGAAATATTTTAGTTTTTCTTTTTTTTCAAGTTCTTTATTGTATTATTTAATTTTTCACTCCTCTTGAATGTTGTAATGTAATTGGGCTCGCCCGTGAAATAAATAAATAAAGCCAGTTGAACGACCCGTTGAACCTTTAGTGGATCAGGTTAGCACTTTATCCTATTATTACCTCTATTATTCCCGTACCCCCCCCCCTTCCTCCCGTACCTTCCACCTTAAATTCCACAATTTTTATCCGATTTTGATGCAATTTTTTCGGGATTACAAATAAACTTGAGCTACAGCAAACTATTTTTCATCCTACAATGTGTATTTCAATATACATGTATTATTTAATTTAACAAATAAGGCCGAATGATTGTCAATAATATTGATCGTGTGCGGTTCGGCAATATTGAAACGGGTTGGCTCGAGTATTGATGGGAGTATTGACAATAATATTGATCGTGTGCGGGCCACTTTACGCCCTCCCTCTCTCTCTCACTCCTACCCTTTCGCCTACCCTTGCATCTGCTGTGGTGGTAACTCCGGTATGCTTCCTCCTATAACACTTCCTCTGGTGATAACCGTGGGGTGTTAGCATTCTCATCCTTTAGCGTCTGCTGTGGTGATAATCACGGTACACCAATACCTCTAATGCCTGCTGTGGTGATAACCGTGGGGCGTTAGCTATCCAAAAAGACTCCTAAGGAGCACACATCCTCTCATTCAACCTACCCAAACCCACCCTACCCGTAGGATCACAACAATATCCATCAATAAATCGGTTTCGACAAAATGTCTTCCTCAGTCTTAATTATCTTCCACACAACTAAAACCTCAACCAGTCAGCTGCTGCCATTCTCCCTAACCAGAGTGGCTGTATGCACGGACCTCCAGGAACGTCTTCATCAACTCATGCTGATGCAGCGACACCCACATGCAACTTGTCTAGAACTGATTTCCACAACGGAAACACGTCTAAAATCGATGAAATGACATATAAAATTACTAGAATGGTAGATAACAAATTTTACACATGCCTTTCTGTCGCTAAATTGAAAAAAAACTCGTGTTTTTTGCATCTCCCATTTTTAGTAATTTTATAACTCATTTCATCGATTTTAGACGTGTTTCCACTGTGGAAATTTGTTGTAGACAAGTTGCAAGTACATATCCCTGGAGCATGAATTGATGCAGACGTCTCGAGATCGCTGCATACAGCTGCTCTGGTTAGGGAGAATGGCTCTGGCTGTAGCTGTGTGGAAGAAAATTAAGACTGAGGAAGACATTTACTACCAATAAATACCCTCACGAAGCTGGTTGTTTTTGTTTATTATTCTGTGAACAATAAACCTATGTATTCGCTCAGCAAACCATTTTTGGAACACCCTCTCAAAATTTTTTCTTTTACGTTTCAAGGTGCGTAGATTCCAAAAATGCAAATGCCGTATCATCCATATTTTATTTAAGGTCTAAAAACTCGTTCTTTCGCAAACAGGCTCCATTTGAGCTGTAGTTGTGTCCCAAAATTTTGCAGCCCGATCGGAATATATCCAGGAGTGTTATGCGTAAAAAATGGGTGTCAAAAAAAATTTTTTTTGTGTGTGTGTGTTTCAGTAACATAAGCTTGTGAAGTATCGTTTTCCATGTTTTTTTCAGGGCGAGGATACCAAACATGATGTCGATTTTAACGAATGAGTGGAAAATTGAGGTTCTAACGAAGTTTCAGCTCCCAAAATTCATTTTTTATTAGCCAGAAACCTGAGGAATTGTCTGAAATCACCATAAATTTGTATGATAACACTAGAAGTAGAATCAACAGCTGGATCAATACAATTACATGGCGCTATAACTGATTAAAGATAATTTCTCAAATATAGGAGCCTAATTTGAGGTTTTGGAGGCCAAAATTGGCGGAAACCATCAAAAAGGGTTATTTCAATTATTGCACACGAAAGAAACAATAAATGAACCGCCAACATTTCTGTAGACCAACATTTTCACTAACATCCGCCAACATTACTGTCAAATAGAACAATAATAAACCCATGTGACAAGGACTTGGCAGCGTTTTTTAATTTCTCCATGAAACTACCGCCACAGGGAGCCCGCCGCTGGGAATCCAAGATCGCAATAGACGTAAGGGTGTTCATTCACAACAGAAAGACCAATGAGAACGCTGTAAATGCCACTCAAGGTGTTTCTTATTCTACATGTAGGCTGATGATGTTTTGTAGACACTGGGATGTTAGGTATCAAGAAGAAGACGATTCATTGCACAAAACCGTGTAGGTATTTTCGAAGATACCTCGATTTTGAGGAGCGATATAAACTTAAGAAATGCGTATACCTAATACAATTTAAGAAAATCCAAACCACGAGATTTTACTAGTCATTATCACCTACCTGCTCAGCATAATAATTTTTAAGCTTATCTATTTGTGGAAGCCTAACTTTATAATATTAATAATGTTAGCTACTGGCTCGAAGTTAGCTTTGTATTCTCCATAAAGGGACGTCCGGCAAAATTTTAAAGTTACAACAACAACAACAACAACAAAATCTGAACGGTAGTTAGAACATTAAGCGGATTTCCATTCCTTTTCATGTCAGACTGGTCCTTTGGATGTACCTTTTTAAAAATAAGCACCTTTAGGCGTCCTTACAAGGAGTCTGAAGGACCGCAGGACCACGGGTTTAAAAGTAGTACCGCCTTTCCAAAAGAAGGACGTCTGCGTCACACTAATTACAATCAAAATGGGGAATTTTCGTCACATTTTGTTTAGTTGGAAGAAAAATATTCAGAACTCATGAAAAAATGGTAGTTTGAAGCCGGTTTTCAAAAATAAGCTCTCGTTTTTAAATGAGGGGCATTGAAAGTAAAAACGTTGGACACTTTTACTCAAAGGCCTGTATAGCTGCCCCTTTTGCGTAGGTAATATAATAAACCGTTGTGTAATAATTCATCGTTGTGTACGTTGTGTAATAATTATTTACCGTCGTTTAATAATTTACCCAATAATACTTCAACGTTTGTTCAAGTTGCAAAAGTACCTATCAACAAAATCCAAAAGATCCATCATTTTTCAAGTGAAATAATATCACAGAACAACCAACTCGACTTCATACAGCCATCCGTGATTATAATCAGGTGCTGCCTAGCGATGTTATACCGTTTGATTCACGATCATGTTGACGAAGCTTTTCGGTGCAAACGAACGGCTGGACGTACAATGCTCCGGGTGGTCTCAAAAAATGCTTTAGTTCAGCGTTAAAAAATACCATACCATTCTACTGAAAGTTTTCGAGCTACGGCGGTCTGAAAATTTAACCCCTATTTTTCACCCCTTAGAGATGACTGAACGTAACGCCGAGCCTCGAGGACCAACTAGACCCCAAACGGGACTACAAACCAAATTTCATTAATTTTGGTTCATGGTAACTGAGAAAAATGCCAAGTACGGCGTACGGCGGACAGACGGAAAATTTTATTGCATTTTCGGATTCTACATACATCAAATTTTGAGGGGGGTGTTGAAAAAAAATTTTTTTTTCATGCTCGATTCCAAAGGTTCAATATTGAAAATAACAAACCAAACTGCGGCAAGAAATTACGTATCAGGTCTACTGACATCTGATAGGCTGTTGGCCCAAGAAGGCGGAGCGAAGGTTCGGAGGCGAAGGGTCTCAGTGCTGCCAACAACCCAGCATTATAAATGGCAAATCTTCCCACCTTTGCTGTGACCTTTTGTGAAACTCACCTCGGTTGGATTTTGAAGACGTGTTTTGGTTTATTATTCTGTGAATAAACACCTACGTATTCGCTCAGCAAAAAAATTGTATAACACCCCCTCAAAATTTTTTCTTTTCCGTTTCAAGGTGCGTAGATTCCAAAAATGCAATGTCCGTCCGCCGTCCGCCGTACGCCGTCCGCCGTACACCGTATCACGTGTACAGGCTTCATTTTCGGTCTAAAAAAGTCGTTCTTTCGCACACATGCTCCATTTGGGCCCTAGTTGTGTCCCGAAACTTTTCAGCCCGATCGGAATATACCCAGGGGTGTTATGAGTGAAAATGTGTATAAAAATAGGTACTTTTTGCGTTTTAACAACATGTTAGTAACATGAGCTTTTGAGGTATCTTTTTCCATGTTTTTGAGGACGAGAAGACCGAATATGAAGTCGATTTTGACCAAAGACGCGGAAATTGAGGTTTTACCAAATGTTCAGCTCCCAAAATTGGTTTTTTATGAGTCAAAAACCTGGAAAACTGTCTGAAATCACCATCAATGTGTACAATAACATTGGAAAAAGTGTAAACAGGTGAATCAAGACCATTAAATGCCACTACCAATGATTAAAGATGATCTTAAAAAAAAAAAAAAAAAAAAAAAGCGTACCTATTTCATGTTTTGGGGGCCAAAATTGGTGGAAATCATCAGAAATAGCTATTTCAATCATTCCACATGAAAGAAACAATACATTTAACAGCCAACAAAAATCTCTAGAACTCCAATAGAATAATAAACCCATGTGACAAGGACTTTGCAGCGTTTTTGATTTATTTATAAATTCTGGGTTCCATCCATCCATCCATTCCTGTTCTGCACATCGTTTGAAGTGATGCACGCGTGCTCTAAGCGGGATTCGAGTTTAACTACTCTGCAATTTTCCTTATACCTACGCCATTTCTACCGGAAATTTAAATTTCACACTCGTTTTCTGCCTAGACCTTCCGACATTAACACCTCATTATGTGGTCAATAAGTGTTAATTTCCGTTATTGAACAGAATTTGGCAACAAAAAAAATAAGAATTTGTAAACCTAGAAAATTGCGCATTCCGTAAAAATCTTGTGAGTTGTTTCCCTCTATGCTCACTGCACGATTTCAGAGACTGGAAACGATTCTTACCCATCTCAGTGCAATTCAGACCGCAGCGAACATATCCAACTCAAACCTAAAAACGTCAATACAGAAAACAACCGGATTGAAGTATGGCGAAAAGGTAGAAATGTATGTACAATGTACGTAGAAACAAAGCTGTATTGTTCCGATGTTTTCATCATTTCCTACCTCATTAAGGAGGGAGAAATATTTTTCCTCGGCAACGAAAAAAGGGGTTTTAAAATCCCGAGGGTTATCCGGTGTATTGTACCATCGGGTGGAAGGAGTTATTATAAGAAAAGGTCAGATGAAGGTAGAAGGATCAGGCACAGGGGGTGTGAGTAAATGGGGTGAATGATGTGCGAAGTACGCGACGTATTAAACCCGTCGAGCTTGAAAAAAAGGGGTAGCGAAAAAACCCTTCGGTGCGCACTTTTCATTTTGTCCGCCTCGAGTGAACGAAAAACAATGAAAACAATAGCCTGGGCAAATGCGGGTGGGATATCAGTCGTAAGCCTGAATATATTTTTATCTACAAAAACGAAATGATTTTGGTTTATTATTCTCTGAATAATACACCAAGGTACCTAATCGGTTCGGAAATTATTTTTTTGGTACGCCCCCGCAAATTTTTTGGTTTATTATTCCCCGAATAATACACCTATGTATTCGGTTCGGAAAATTTTGTCGGAAGCCCCCCTCAAATTTTGGTTTATTATTTTCAATAGTGAACCTCTGGAATCGAGCATGAAAACGCTGAAAATTATTACACAACGGTTTATTATTTACCTGTATAGATGCCCCTTCTGCGTAGATCACTGTTTTCTGCGGTCAGTACCCTCGCAGACCACCAGGAAAGCCCCAAATGGAGTAAAGCCCTAGTTGTGTCCCCTATCTTGGGGGGGTTAATAACAATTTTCTGCTGAGCGAATACGTAGGTGTATTATTCACGGAATAATAAACCAAAATTAATATTAAAAATGAGGTTTTCGAGCTTTTTGGGAACTAGTTTGTGTGGTTTTCCAATGTACTTTGGATACTGAATCAGCTGAAAGAGTCACGACAAGATGCAAATTTTCAGGTCAGTACATTTATTTAGGGATGCTCGTACACATAATTAATTCCGCACGCCCCAATCTGCACAGACTACCTATTGGTAGTAGTGTAAGTTTAAAATTTACCACAATCTTACTAATTCATAATCGATATACTAGTTTATTATGTGTGTTTAATCACATAGAAACTAATATACAAAAAAAAGAAACTATTTCTATTTTAGCAAGGAGTTTTACGACCAATCGATCATGGAGGTTTGGCCGTTGACACTGTACCTGCTGACATTGATGAAGGATTCGGAAAGCCTCGAGATCGGAGAGAGTCGATATTTGTGGGTTAACAAGCAAGTAAGTCGAAAATGTTGTACCTAATTAGATAATTAACATACAAAACCATCAGAATAAAGCTGACTTCTCCCCGACTTACTGGGGAAACTGATGAGTTTTACTATTAGGAAAAGCAAACAAGAACGAAGGAACCTTACTATCCAGTTCCTAAAATTTCCTAGTTGACTAGCAAATTTAGTCCGGAATCTAGGGATATGTAGCAGTATTTTGACATACTTATAGGTAGTTTTGATCAAATGGGCGCTTAACTTTTAGTGAAATTGCCCCTCGAATCTGAGACATCGATCAAAGGAGATTTTGCAAATTTGTTGGTTTGGTTTTCAAGATAAAATAAGGGAGGGGGGGGGGGGGAGGATTTTCATAGTGCAAGAACTTTGCTTATTGGTACCAACCTAGTTGGTGTCATGTGCCAAGACAAATCTTTGGACCTACTGCAGTTCAGGAACTCATCAGTGATCAAGTTCCTAACCACCCTCTAAATTCTGGAACAACTTCATGAAGTTTTGTGGAAATGTTTGCAGATAAGCCGTGGAAATGTGTAGACCGATTTCGTTGGATATTGTACCCCATTTGGGGGCCAAAGTCAAACCGCACCCACCCTCAATATTTCGGATCCTTCAGACCGTTAAGTCGTGTAGTATAATTCCAGTCATTTCAAGGATATTGGGTGCAGTTGTAAGTAGGTACATAACGTTTTGTTTTTGTTTTCAAATTGGCTCTGTTGATAATCATCTTAGTTCTCTGCTAACCACAGTTAACACAAGTCAAGTTTAACAGTCACGAATATTCCTAATATGCCTCTCCATCTCAATTTATGAATACCTGGACGAAAGATAAAAGTACTCATTACTCGTCGTATGAGGGGGTTTGCTTACATACTAGTTATTGGGTGATCATAGCGTTTTGTATTTGCCCGTTCGTATCGAGCTTACTTGCAACAAATAAATTCTGATCCTCATGAAGTAGGTATGTAAATTTGTATCTGTATTAAAAGTTTCATGTCTACTTAACTGATGACAGTTCGATATTCCAACAGCACACCCACACGTTCTCATGGATATTAGCCTTGATGGACCACCAAAACGAAATCTCTTGCAATGCGAATCTCATTTCGAATGTCGTATCGTTGACGGCTTGCGAATGCCTTGCCATCCCACCTATCGACAGTTCTGCACCTTTGGCGGTCAGAGATGGCTCTGACCTCAGGTGAGCTGATGCACCGAACTTGTCTTCAGATAGCTTGCAAAAGCATGACTTACTCCTGATTGTTGTTATGGAGGGGATTTTTGTAATCCATACTGCCGTGGTACACCTTTATAATATACCACTTAATGTCATATTAAGACTGTTTTCAGTAAAGCCAAGGAGAAGGCGAGCTACGTGACGCGAGGGACGTAAACAGGTAACCTCCCTCCATCGATCATCCAACGGCTTTCAGGGAGGTAGAGGGTAGGACCGGGGGAGGGTAGAGACGCCTTATAAAGGCGCCCTCCTTGCCAGGCTCGCCATTCTACCAATTGCACTCGCAATCGCACTCGATGACTTCTCTCTCACGTCTTACCTTCCTCCTCAACCTCTATCATAAAAGATCCCAATGTGGTGGTAACCCTTCTGGCCTAGCCAATGTGGTGTAACCTTACTGGGCACAGCCTCTAGCATCCAACGTGGTGGTAACCTTTCTGGCTTCGCCAATGTGGTGTAACCTTTAATTTGGCTGAAATACCTTCATAAGTAGGCTGTAAACTCCCGATGCTATTCTGTAGCTTACCAGATACATGATATTTTAATTATTTTTTAAATGTTGGCATAAAATTTCCCTCGCGTATTTCATTACAGCCGATAGATGTCAGCCAAGGCATTTATTGCACGATATTTTACTTACTGCAAGGGTGCTGCCAGTAAGCAGATCCCACAGGGTTGCCAGTGAATCTGGTAATGTGGATAGTTGCATCTTTCCAACACTGCAACAAAATCTCATTGGTTCGCCTTTCCACATTATAGCCAAACAATATTCACATTTCATGCAGACACGACCCACAGTGTTGGTTTATTGTATTTTTTACTTTCTTTCCAGGCTTCTCATGAATAAACTATTTCTTCTTTGTATATTACTTACTACTTTTTTCATTTCACATCCCATCATAATATCATCAGCTAACCCCGATTAATGCCTTAAAAAATATTGATTTAAGCTTCGTTGTTGTCAACCATTTGCAGTGCTAATTTTTTAAATGAGAAAGTACTTTTTCCATAGAAAAAAAAGTACTTGGTGGGGAAAATGTATCTTTCCCTATGTTTCTCTCGCCTACGGGTGTACGACGGTCACCTCTGCAGCATTCACTTAGCACCAAATGTACACATACGTAACAAAATATGAGTACTATACATGGCTCCATAGATGTGACATGTACGGTTCTACGCCTGAACAAAAACCTAGCAAGCAGGTTATTGTTCATGGGCTACGAGGTTGGACCTACTACCTGTTGGCTTCGCACTTGTTGTGTTAACCAAGAGCATCAGAGCCTATGATTAATTTCCGTCTGTGAAAATGCTGCCCGAAATACTTAAATGGGCACTCTGAATAACACAAATTGAATATTAATCCATATAGGTATACCCTACTTGGAGGAACCTTCAGAAGAACAGTTTATACAAATCCAACGCTCACGACTCAACCTATCTCATTCCACATCCATGATAAATGCAACATGACGACTGTAATGGACATGGAGAAGTGGGTACGTTTAACAACATTTCGTTTGAGCAGCATGTGTGATTCGATTTTTGTTCAAGCCATTCATATTTCTCGACATCCTACTTCAGGTTTACAATTTCGGAATCATCACGCACTACGCCTTCGATGCTAATGTGAGTATCACGCTCGAACCTATGCCGACCTGGTCCATTGATCCTTTTAGGATGGAAAAGCGATTCGGGGAACTTACGAAGACTGGGCAACCTTGTTACGTCGTTGGATGGACCAGCACCCAATCCGTGAGTCTTTATAATTTCAGAAAATTCTTGAGCGTTTGGGCAAGCAAGAGACCGCTTTTGTGACCCATGCGCACATCCCACTTGGAGTAAATTAATGCACACTTGGGTTTTTTAAATATACGCTTGATGGAGTAACTACAACACCACAGCCAAATTACGTGCCAGCGAACCTACTTGTTGAGTACTGACAGAGTTATTTTTCTTCCCAGGTTGTAGCTCGTCTGAAAGTTAACATGTACGAGGGATACAACTGCTCGAAATATGCTTGCATGGCGACAAAGTCAGGAAAAGGCAAATGCTTTCTCAAAGCTGTCACGTGCACGCGCAATTCGACTTCAGGGAAGTTGCCATACTGCCACTTCGAGCCTGGCATGCCGCTGATCTGCGGGTCAACTGGTGACACCTACGCCATCACTGAAGGGGCCATGTGCAGCCCGGATCATATGAACTACTTGTGGAAGGTAAACCAACATACGACCATTAACCCCCCGACCACCGTTTTCCATTAATAATGTCCGGACGGGAACTGACTGGTGTGTGAGGTCGAGTTTGAAGTAAATCTCGCAAACAGTGTAAGCTTTCAACTGCTCCAAGCGGACAGTGAACGATTATCTCCCGCAGCTCCTACAGACCTTGGGCACAGAAAGCAGGGGGTGAATGAAGAAGGGACACGTTACTTCACCCACACTACATCCTGCCAGATAGGTACGTTTCATCCAGGATTGGTTAACATTATGCAGTGCTCAAAACATAGAATCCCTACGAGGCTGATAGTGAATCACATACACGAAGAGACTTACCAACCAAATCAGTACCAAATTACTTCAAGATGTTACAAAAACTGCAAACAAGTAATGCTTCGAGACAAAACAAAAATATTGTTCATCAGCCGATCGTGGGTAGCTTGAACCGTAGATCTTACGGGAATTAACGTCCATTAAACTACCTTGGTTCAAATGTTCAATTGTCACCACAAAAGGCTATCTGAATGAATTTTTAAAATTTTTTCATTCATCAAAACTACGTACTTACATTGCTAGAGAAACGTGAAAATGAAGGCTGTTAATTAAAACAATCACAATTCAATGTACTGTGAACCAAATAAAATCTGAAAATAAAAACTCTGCAAATTACTACACAACGGTTTATTATTTACAGTATAGATGCCCCTTCTGCGTAGTTTTGCAGTGGTCGATACCTACCCTAGAGCTCCCCCTAAGAAAGAACTAAAACTGGAGCCGGCCGGGGAATTACAGTTTCATAACTTACTAATAACTTAGAATTCAAGAATTCTAATTATTTCTCGTTATTCATGAAGCTCAGCCATTGTTAAGTAACAAAATTACATATCAACAAAATCCAAAATGACCATCATTATTCAAATGAAATCCTATCAAAGAATAACCAGCTAGATTTCATACAGCCATGCGTGATTATAATCAGGTGTTCCCGGGCAATGACATCCGTCCTGGATTTATACAGCTTCATTCGCGATCATGTTGACGAAGCTTTTCAGTGCGAATTCAGGGTCTTACTGTGAACGAACGGCTGGGTGGACAAAGCTCCAGTTGGTCTCAGAAAATTCCTCAATTCGAGACTAATTTAAAAACGTAAAAAATTCTACATAACGGGGCCTGGAATTTTCAACCTTTGTTTTTACATACCAAATTTCATTAATTTTCGTTCATGGTACCTGCGGAAAATGCGAAGTACGGCGGACGGTGTACCGACAGAAATTTTTCTATTACATATTTTGGATTCTACATCTACATACATTGAAAAGAAAATCATCAAATTTTAAAGGGGGAGGGGGTTAATTTTTTTTTTTCCATGCTCGATTCCAAAAGTTCATTATTGAAAATAATAGATCAAAAAAGGTGAGTGATTACGCGTGAAGTTCTGAGCGCCCTTCCTGGTTACAGCCTCCTTCAGTGATGATGTCGCAAGCTCACTGCAACCCTCGTTTTCTTACCACGACACTTCCGTTAACACAAATTAACTAGGTATTTCGAATTTTACTGTAACGCAATTAGCCCAGTTGTGAAATCAGTAAGAAGGTGTTTATGTAAAGTAGGTAGCTGTATAATCATCTGTGGGTACACAACCAAAACGGTCCAACATTCTATCTTCCCCATTATTACAGGTGTCCCTTGTTCTTGACTGGATCAAAACCTTTGTCGACAAAGACATTTCATTTTTCATTGACAAGTATGCGACTACAGACGGCAAAAATATTATGAACGTGGAACACTCAACATTTTTTCCCTCCAGTTCGCAAGGAGAACGTTGGAAAATTGAACCCGGGGCATATTTAACAATTTTTCCATTAATATATCATTTGGCTGATCTTGTATGAACATTTGTTGTATTTGATTAGAGAACATGCAGCATGAACATGATGTATTTGATTAGAGCACGACAAGTAATACCTAGTGATTGGGCGGAGCAGCTTTAGCAGGATAAGGTACTCAACACCGGATAATTTCGAGGCAGGTACTGTTAGTATGGATTATTTATTTACGTAGGTAGGATTGCACTTTAAATTTTAACCCTGATTACACAGAATGGTGAAGATAATGATAGAGCAATAGCTATAATAGCCCGCAAAGCTCAATTTTATTTGAAAATTCACGTGGATACCCTTTCTTCTTCTTAATTCGCCGTCTCCAAACGAAGGTTGGCGATCCAAACTGCTAGCTCCTCCCTATCTACAGCCGCTCGAAATATTTCAATGGACGAGCAGTTATACCACCGTCGCAGATCCTTCAGCCACGAATTTTTCCTCCTTCCAACCGAGCGTTTTCCAGGAATTCTGCCTTCAATAATCGGTCTGAGGAGGCTGTAGCGATCTCCGCGCATCACATGACCAATGTATCGAGTCTTCCTCTCCTTCAGGGTGAGTAAAAGCTCAACGGATTTACACATCCGTCCGAGCACCTCCATGTTTGTGACTTTCTCGACCCAGGGTATCCGCAACATTCGCCGGTATATGTACATCTCGAAAGCTTCGATGTTCTTTTCAATCCCGGGATCAAGTGTCCAACTTTCGCAGCCATACAGGAGCACCGAGAACACATAACACCGTACCATCCGCATTCGAAGGTCCAAGGAAAGATCTCTGCGGGTGAAGAAGTTTCGCATCTGAAAAAATGTGCTCCTGGCCAACTCAATACGCGCTCGGATTTCTTTTTTGCAGTCACACTGCTCATTTACTTGCGCACCAAGGTATTCGTAAGAAGAAACCTGTTCGAGCCGACTTCCATTCACAACCACATCGACGGGTTTTCTTTGCTTGGAAAACACGAGGACCTTAGTCTTGGTCACATTCAGGGATAGCCCGTTATTGTTGCTGTGACGCACCACAGCATCCATAATGGCTTGGAGATCCTCAGGGCTCTCAGCAATCAATACGGTGTCGTCAGCATACCGAAGGTTGTTGAGAACGACACCGTTCACTCTAACCCCTCTCTCTGGCACCTCGTCAAGAGCCTCCCGAAAAACTGCCTCGGAATAGAGGTTAAAAAGCAATGGAGAGAGGATACATCCCTGACGCACACCTTTTTCAATAATAATTTGCTCTGACGTTGACTGCTCCACCCTAACCTCCGCACACTGACGCCAATACAAATTCGAGATAATGGTTATCTCCTGCTTATCTATCCCCGTCGATTTGAGTACTTCAATTAGTTTTTCATGGTTGATACTATCAAACGCCTTCTGATAGTCAATGAACGATGCATAGACATCAACATTCATGTCACGGCACCTCTGCATTAGGACATTCAATGAGAACAGGGCCTCCCTAGTGCCAACGCCGTTTTGGAACCCAAATTGTGTCTCCTCTAGCAAAAATTCACATTTTTTATAAATCCTGGTGTGAAGAATCCTCAGGAAAATCTTCAGGACGTGAGACATGAGGCTTATGAACCGATACTCATCGCAACGAGAGGAGCTCGGCTTCTTTGGCAATGGCAACCTAAGCCAGTCTGGCGGGATTTCACCAGAGCGGTAAATGACATTGAAGAGCAAGGTCAAGAGATCTATACCTTCGCCACCCTGATCAGCAAGCAGCTTGAGGACCTCTACATGAATCTTGTCCGGTCCAATAGCCTTCCTATTCTTTTGGGCCTTCAAAGCATACCCTTTAGGTGGACACAAATAGTGATGTCCGATACCTCCTATCCCCGCCATTATAGTTAGGAACTTCGAGAGGCTCCGGGTTCCCCAACATTTAGTTTGATACAATGATTTTCATGGGTTTTTTGTGGGATAAACGTAAATTCATACGAGTTACTGTTCATGTTGGGAAACGATATCCGATAGACACCTTCCTCTCCCCTAAAACCACTCACCACAGCAATCTTCAGGTTTTTTATTTATTTTTTTCTCTCCCAAACGGCTCCAACGATTGAATGAAATTCACGTCAAAATCATAGGCCATAGATCATGAAGGTAATAGGTATCTCCTTAGGTGAATACAAATGATATCCAATACGTCACATCGTCATTAGTCTGAGGAGCTCGAGAAGCAGTAAAATGTCGTTCAAAACAGCAATGCTTATGTTTTAGACTGGAAAACACCAGTAGCACGTCCATGTACACAGTTAGAATCTGTCACATAACAGGTAATTGACAGTCAGGCACTCAGGTAGTAGTTTCTAATGAAGAAGAGGGGGTGGGGACCAGAAGATTGCGAGGGATTGGAAAGGGGAAAGAAAGTAGATTCGGAAATGAGGAGTACCCATGACTTCTGTTTATAATACTTTCCAATTTTTAAATGAAAGTAGGTTCCATTCTTCGAATTTTGAGACCAACCACACTCTCCTAGGACGAATAGTCCTTTTTCTATGAGCTTTCAAAGTTTCGGGAACAAGTCATTGCACCCCCTTGCCCATTGTGACGTCACTTGTTGCCGAAACTTTGAAAGCTCTTAGAAAAAGAACTATTCATCGTAGGAGAGGGTGGTTGGTCTCAAAATTCTTAGAGGGGAACAGAAGTCATGGGTCTCCACAGAAGTCTTTATTGTTGAAAAGACAGAAATCCTTAGGCTCGGTGCACCAGTCAGTCGCTCCTTGCACGCAGAAAAGGAGTACCCTGACCTTGGTAAGAGTCCAAACCCTTTCAGTTACCCTTTGCTGCCCTCTTTCAACTAAAGCTCCTGGGCAACAGCACGTGGAATGGACAAGAGCTCATGAAAATTGGTGACTCTCTGAATGGAGAACTGTTAGTTTTCTGAAGAAATTCGCCCTGCTCTCACACCAGACTGTAGTGAGTGCTAGGTAGGGTAGGTTTGGGTGGGTCACAGGAGAGAAGAGGATGTGCTCCATTGGAGTCTTCTCAGACACTGCGAGCGCTAGAGGATATAGCATCCCGCGGTTACCACCACAGCAGACGCTAAAGAAGAAGGCTACTAACACCCCACGGTTATCACCACAGTGAGTGTTAGAGGGTGAAACATCCCGCGGTTACCACCACATTACCACCCCAGCAGACGCTAAGGGAGATGGAAGGGTAGACGAGAGAGGAGGTGCAAGGTAAGAGATAGAGAGAAGTCGCAGGTAGGAGCGAGGTCCGTCTAATGAACAGCTGGGCCAGCCAGGTGCCTTATAAGGTGCCTCCACCTCCTCCCCCATCAGTAAATGGCTAACGGCCGCCGTTGGGAGTTCGATGGAGGGGAACACTTCTGCGCTTCAACCCAGGCGTTCCGCCGTTGGGAGTTCGATGGAGGGGAACACTTCTGCGCTTCAACCCAGGCGTTGCGCAGCTCGTCTTTCTCCTTGTTTACTGGATACTTCTATAAGTTACATGTGAGTGGTATATGTTACATTTGAGAGGTACCAGGACACAGACAATGACAGGGTTAGAGTTCGGAGGGTTCCAGTGCGGAGTCTTTTGAGATCCAGGAACCACACTCAGCAACACCACATTGCCAGAACCGAGCTCATACCCAAAGAAGGCACGACGAATGAGTTATGAAACCCATGCTGTGTTTTTGATATGCTTATAATATTCATACTATGGACATAACAAGATGACGGCTGTGAGTGGATTTGGATAATGTGGCTCCGCATCTGGGGAAAACTGAAGAGAGTGAGAGTACCTAATGAATATACTTATGTATTTTGTGCCTATTACCATTGAATAATGAATTGCTATAGTGAACTACTGAGCTATATACAATAATAATAATATACCGGTGTGGATCGATATATGAAGGTACATGTGCTTTTCCAGTAGCTATAAGCCCGCAGGAAGCATTGTACCTCGCTGGTTCCCAATACGCTTGATGTGTTTTGGTTATATCTAAGGTACCAGGACTACGAATCCGAGAAGCTACCGTGCTATATTGCTCAGTGACCATTGAGCCATTGTTCGATTAGCGATACGCCCGCTCCTATAGACGATATCCTGGTTTCTCGTCAATACGATGCAGTGGCATAGGCATATGGGTCGTCTGCTTCCTCCGTATCTGCGTCCAGAGAAGGTTACGATAACGCGATGTTACAATAACCTGACTGTGGGCGGTGCTGGGATAAGATCCGACGTGACCAGCTATGTCCCGTTGTGACCAACCACCCGCACTTCCTTCAGATATCGACTATATAATTTCTACCCCGAGGCCGAGGCTGTCCCCTTGCTGTGCGAATAGGGTTGGGAAACAATGAGGTAGTTTGAAACAAAATGACGTTACCGCTCTTGCGGGTTATTGAATGTCTGGTTCGACTGCAATACACTCACGAGCGAAATTGACTGATTCAGCTACGTACCAGTCGTTTTGAAAAACCAGCATACGTAGCCAGAGGTTTGAAGTAAAGTTACAAAATGCGCCTACATGCAAAATGTAAAGGCGTTTACAAGATCACTATACTGGGTGAAACCTTCGACTCATAAACAATATGATGAAATCATAATTTTTAAAATAATGTATTTCTTTTAAAATCTATACATATAATAAAACAGTGTCTGTTTGTTTGTTTGTCTCGGCATCAATTGAGAACGGCTGAACGTAGAAAGTTGCGGCTGGTACCATTTGACGCAGAATTTATCTGGGAAGGTTTATGAAAAATCCGCATTTGAATCTGTCCATCCGTTGAAACGCTATGAATGAAATACTACTAAAAAACGTGTTATAATCACTTCTATGAGGACGTTTGGACGTTTGGATAACTTTGAACGGTTGGACGTAAATCCGATTGTAATTAGATTCTGGTTTCAGCTCGACGAGTACATTCAAGTGGTACTTCAATCAGGATGTTAGTGGGAGGGGGGTACAGATTATGAGAGGGGGGGGGGGGGGGTCTACAGAAATTTCAAAACTACTTGACCAATTGGAGTGCAACTTTGGGAATTTGTTGTGTGAACATTGAGGAATGTTTCTAACCAGGTAGGGAGGGTTCATAGGATACGGGGGGGGGGGGGGGTTAAAGGCAGTTAGGGTTGGCATTGGGGAAGGTTTCTGATCAATTGAGGAGGGGGGGATACAGGCATATTAAAATACATGACCGTTGGCTCCATTTATTTAAATCGCAGCAACACGCGTCGGTTCAAATAGTATAATATATCATAAAACAGTGTCAGTCTGTTTGTTTGTCTCGGCATCGATAAATGAGAACGGCTGAACGTAGAAGGTGGTATCTGTTATGAGTGGGGCCTGTCCTAAAGGGGGTGTCTGTTCTACCGTTGCGAAGCGCGGGTACACAGCTAGTTATATATAAAATCATTCTAAATTTCCGTCATTCCTACCCCAATTAAAAAATTTCAAATTTTGGTAAATTTCAAATAAAATATCAACTACAACCGAAAAGCAAAAAGCGTCATCGAATAATTAGTAATGCTAAGAGTGCCTCCAGCTGAAAACACCTAATACTTCCCCTGATCTCAGCTTTCCAACCTTCCTATCACTCAATCCTATCAAATTCGAGGTTTTCTATTTCGCATTCAAGGTCTTCCGAACACTTGATTAGTCACTGTTTTATATGTTAAACCCTATAGGAAACTAGTAAATTGTAAAATATAATTATTATTATCTACTTAATGAAGGAATCCAATTACTTCTGCTTGCCAAACCTCGCCAATCGTACGATTTGATATGGCATCCCAATATTGGGATACAAAATATAGGTAATGGGATACTCAAGTGTTTACGACAACGGTAATATAAATCAAACCTTAGCCTTTCATCTGTTCGGATTTAGGATCTAACAATGCAGGTAAGTAGGTACGTATTCTAAAATTTATTTCTTCCCGGTAGGGTTTAACGTACTAACCCAGGTCAAATCTCGTTTTTGGAAACATCGAATTTGAAATGGAAAATGTTGAATTTGAAATTAATGGAAAAACTTGAATCTGACTTGGGAAGCTATATTATAGACCATTATAAATTTATGGTTACGCTGCAGGCCCTTTAGCGGAACTTGATCGATTGCACAATAATTTGTCACGTCTGAATTCCCATCAGAAACGAGTCAAAATTTAGGGTGTTCTGTTACTGGCCCCCATTTTCAAAATGTAATTACTAGGCGAAAACTTGACAAAAAAATTAGTTTCAGAAGCGTTTTGTAATCTAGAAAACACGCACTTTCCACTCTTTTTAGCCTTGAGATTACAGCGGTTACTTGAATAACGGTAAACGCGAGTTGAAAAACGCTGCAAATCCCTGCACAACGGTTTATTATTTTGTATAGAATACCCTTCTGTTACAGATCACAGCTCTATGTATAGATAACCCGTCTATATAATATGATATGTACTATTCTATTATATACATATTATGTAGATCGCAGACCCTCCGTAGGTTAGTACCTAACCCCGTACTCGTTACTAGGTACCTACCTAAATCACGAGTTAGTTGCTAAAATAATTCTGCCACATAATGAAGTTCTGAAAAGAAATTGTTGATGAGGAGTGAAAAAAGTTGCAAAAGTACCTACCAACAAACTCCAGCCCCTTCTACGTAGATGGTATAATGAACCGTTGTGTAATAATTTACCGTTGAGTAATAATTTACCGTAGTAATAATTTACCCATCAATAATACTTCAACGTTTGTTCAAGTTTCACTACCTACCAACAAACTCCAAAAGAGCCATCATTTTTCAAATTAAATAATATCACAGAACAACCAACTCGACTTCATACTCCGCCAATATAATCAGGTGATCCCTACCAATGATTGGCCGTATTCACAAATTCCTATTGTGGGCGCGTCTCTGGTTACGAGATTTGGTTTGAATTGGAAAAATAATTTACCCATCAATAATACTTAAACTGCCGCAATAATGCTTCATAGGTACCCCACCAATAAAATCGGTTTCACTACCTATCAACAAACTCCAATAGAGCCATCATTTTTCAAATGAAATAATATCACAGAACAACCAACTCGACCTCTTAGGTACCCCATCAATAAAATCGGCGCGTCCCTGGTGACGAGATTTCGTTTGTTGTATACAATTTCATAAACCCTGGAGTCGAAAATGCCTGTCGGTGCAAACTTCGGGGCCTTACTGTGAACGAACGGCTGGACGTACGACGCTCCGGATGGTCTTAAAAAACTCGCAAGTTCAAGAACTATTTAAAACCGTAAAAATATTCACGTAAAAAAAATGGTATAGGCGTTTTGAAAATTTCAACCCCTATTTTGAACCCCTTAGAGATGACTCACAGTAACGTCGAGCTTCGAGGACCAACTAGACGCCGAACGGAACCTATAACCCGAATTTCATCAATTTTTTTTTCATGGTAACTAAGAAAAGTGGCCCGTACGGCGTACGGCGGACAGACAGAAATATTTTTATTGCAGTTTTGGATTCTACATATACCTTGAAACGTAAACCATCAAATTTTGAGGGGGGTAAGAATTTTTTTTTCATGCTCGATTCCAATGGTTCATTATTGAAAATAATAAACCAAAAAACGGGGGACAGTAACAATGTATTTCCCCAGTCAAATTCTTTATTACTGGCCCCCAAACCTCCTTCATATAGTTCATTTTCCAAAGAATCTGTATTCTGTGATCTCTGATGGTTTACAATGCATTGTGTTATCCCTTTTGGTTTATTATTTTCAATAATGAACCATTGGAATCGAGCATGAAAAAAAAAAATTCTTACCCCCCCTCAAAATTTGATGGTTTACGTTTCAAGGTATGTAGAATCCGAAACTGCAATAAAAATATTTCTGTCTGTCCGCCGTACGCCGTACGGGCCACTTTTCTTAGAGTCATGAACAAAAATTGATGAAATTCGGGTTATAGGTTCCGTTCGGCGTCTAGTTGGTCCTCGAAGCTCGACGTTACTGTGAGTCATCTCTAAGGGGTTCAAAATAGGGGTTGGAATTTTCAAAACGCCTATACCATTTTTTTACGTAAATATTTTTACGGTTTTAAATAGTTCTTGAACTTGCGAGTTTTTTAAGACCATCCGGAGCATCGTACGTCCAGCCGTTCGTTCACAGTAAGGCCCCGAAGTTTGCACCGACAGGCATTTTCGACTCCAGTGTGAATGAAATTGTATACAATTCAAACCAAATCTCGTAACCAGAGACGCGCCCACAATAGGAATTTGTGAATACGGCCAATCATTGGTAGGGATCACCTGATTATATTGGCGGAGTATGAAGTCGAGTTGGTTGTTCTGTGATATTATTTAATTTGAAAAATGATGGCTCTTTTGGAGTTTGTTGGTAGGTAGTGAAACTTGGACAAACGTTGAAGTATTATTGATGGGTAAATTATTACTACGGTAAATTATTACTCAACGGTAAATTATTACACAACGGTTCATTATACCATCTACGTAGAAGGGGCTGGAGTTTGTTGGTAGGTACTTTTGCAACTTTTTTCACTCCTCATCAACAATTTCTTTTCAGAACTTCATTATGTGTGTTTCTTTTTGTTAGGTACTGTTTGTCATCGGCAGAATTATTTTAGCAACATTTAACTCGTGATTTAGGTAGGTACCTAGTAACGAGTACGGGGTTAGGTACTAACCTACGGAGGGTCTACGATCTACATAATATGTATATAATAGAATAGTACATATTATATTATATAGACGGGTTATCTATACATAGAGCTGTGATCTGTAACAGAAGGGTATTCTATACAAAATAATAAACCGTTGTGCAGGGATTTGCAGCGTTTTTGAGATGCGAGCGAAGCATCCAGTTCAACTAATTCGTCCTTTGAGAGTTTGGATGGGTGGATCAGCTAATCAACAATTCTTCTCATCTCGGTACCTAGTACTTGAGATGCGAGTGAAAAAAAAATAATTATATACATACTAAATTATTATACACAGACGAATCTACATAATTATTTTAATGAATCTACCAATTATATCCACGCACTTCCAGGTGAAACCGCGTTTATTTTTTATTTATTTTTTAAAATTAATTTAATTAAATTTGTTTAAATTTTTTTTTCCCCTCCTTTTTTTCCTCCTTCCCATTTTAAATCTCCAGTTGACATACTTTCATTTCATACACACATACTGTACACACCACACAATACAATCTTCCACACTCACCCACACTACTTGCCCAAAATATCCTTGCCCCCTTCCTCCACTCGCGACGCCACCCTCGCGAAACTTGTCAGAACCACCACCCTGACATCTGAGAGAAGGATTCTCCAGGGCAGGTTTCTCCATTGGGCCGAAGGCGAACTGGCGAAGACGCCGGCAGGCGAAATATTCCCTCTGAAATTGTAAGTTTTTTTGTATGTTGATCTTTAAATGTCTACCCTCTGTTAAAATTTTTTATATATTATATAGGTAATTATATACCTATATATACATATAAATAAATTTCCTCATTATGCTGTATTCCATTCGAATTCACGTTCTGAACCACATTCGTCATTTTTGCGCCGATCCAATGCCGAAGATATTCCATTCAGAGAAACGGAATAACGATCGCCCCAGTTGGCTCGATATAACTCTCATGGAAATGTCGTTCGAACGTAGCTGCCGCGCGCGAGGAACTTACATTCGCATTAATATGAAACGTATAATTCCCGTAGAGAGCAATATACCGACCGCCTCCGCTGTCCCGACGCAAATAAACCTCGTTTCAATTTTCCGAGTATAATAACCGCACGCGGGCGAAAGGGAAATCATTTCGTAGCGGATAACGCAAATTCAGAGGAACTGAGAGGTCTATCGAGAAATTATTAAAACGTATCGATTTTGATACAGTTGATTGAATTTGTTGAGTTATCTGCGAGGGCAAATGATTGAAACGATATCATGATTTCGAAGAACGAATTGAAATAGGAAGTAGGTTTTATAAGGAAATTGAATGATCAATAGGTGTACCGATGTACTTACTAGCAATGGGTCGAAAATTGTCTGATTTTCGCATTTTCAAAATTTACTCAAATTCGGTTAAAATGTATAAACATAGCTAAAAGTTATATGAATTCACCAAAAGGAGTATAAAATGGGGGAATCGAGGCAGAAAAAGGGAGATAAATTTGAGTTTGGGTGAAAATGAATGGAAATCGACTTATAACACAACGGTTGACCTAAATTGGGATATTTAAGATGGAAATGGACTGAAAAACGATACACTGCCCTCCCCCACATAATCACAACCAGCAATTGTGATGGTATTGTGAGACCAACTACGCCAGTGTGTGTCTCGATGGTGTCCCCGAATCCTAGCAAAAGCTGGAGATCCTGCTGTCAACTTTCGCCTCCTCAGTATCAGAATTCAATTTGAAGCTTTGCACATAGCGCTTAGTCGTTTAATTTAGGCTCTTCCAAAAAAACTATAGTCCTACGTCACAGTAACGTTGAAATATCTGGCTGGAATATCAGCAACACGAACTTCAAATTCACTCTTTCCCCTGTGAGTGGAATGGAGTCCTGAAACGTAATAAACTATAGTATACGCTTCAGGCTCCACCATAAAACACCCCCTCTTGATAAAAAAGGGAAAAGAGTTCGCCATGTTCTGCATTCCTCCCCAATCGTCAGGCGATTTATATCTTTTTACCGCCCAATCCCTTTAAATCAACCGTATTCGGTTATTGATAGCGTCATTTCCCGAGAACGTTGTTTTTAAAATGAAGCTCCAGGCCTCTACCCCTTTCCTTGCCGCCATCATAGGGAATTTTTTCCTTTCATTTTTAATAATGTGATATCGAAAGCGAGCTTTTCATTTTGCGAATGGCTCCTATAATGGAAATTTATAAGGGGATTTTAATAAATCGAGTTCCGGTATGATTTATATCGAGGCAGGTGGATTGCATAATTTAGAAGGCGTGGAGTTAGCTGAAGCGGACATGAGATAAGGAGGAAATAAAGAGTTTGAACATGAACGTTGGTATTTGGAAACATTTTCATTTGTTTCAGGATGCTGAGACCAAACCTCCGAGACATCTACCCACTCACACGCGCGCGCACACATATACACACCACCTAACTTCACCTATTGCCGAAGAGGTTAAAAAAGACACGAGAGAACACCTTATTAGGATGGTTCAATGGAGACGAGCATGAC
The DNA here is from genome assembly GCA_954871275.1 of Leptopterna dolabrata. Lineage (NCBI taxonomy): Eukaryota > Metazoa > Arthropoda > Insecta > Hemiptera > Miridae > Leptopterna > Leptopterna dolabrata. The sequence goes on along the minus strand of OX940988.1, from coordinate 9,561,779 downwards.
TGTAGCTAGGTTCACATGGAGACGCAATTCAAAGGCTCCGGGTAGTGTAAGATCGAAAAAATCCGCATAATTTATTCAATCGCAACAATATCTCAGTGAACGTGGGGCAGTTTCTATTCATTTAGTTCGGGCTCGCCTAGTGGTGGCCAGTAACGAGTGCCAGACATACCTGGACCCACCCACCTTGGCGGCTTCCAGGTCAGAATAATGTAAAAGAGGAATTTTCGTTCAATCGTCTCTCGAAAAAACGCATCAACATAGTTTCCAGGGTTAAAGCGGAGTACCTCTGTGAGCCAGTTGGAGTACCCATGACTTCTATTTATATTTTTGAATGAAAGTAGGCTCCATTCTAAGAATTTTGAGATCAACCGCATTTTCCTACGATGAATAGTAGTTGTAATTTTTCTTCAGGAGCTTTCAAAGTTTCCACAACAAGTGACGTCACACAATGCAAGGAGGTCCCGCCCTGGCCGGACGGGTGCAATGACGTCACTAGTCGCCAAAACTTTGAAAGCTCGTAGAAAACGAACTAATAATCGTGGGGTAGTACCATTGGTCTCAAAATTCTTCGAATGGAACCCACTTTCATTTAAAAATTGGTAATTAATTATCCATGACTTCTGTTTCTTCTCATTAGCAAAGAATATTTCCTAAACCAGCTAGTTATACAGTAGAGCAGGGATGTCAAACTTGCGGCCCGTGAGCATCCTTCATGCGGCCCGCAGCCAGCCAGCCCGAAGCCCTTCGTAAATTTTGAGGATTTTTTTTGTTTTAAATTTGAATTGAACATGGAAATTTTGTTGCGTGTAAATGCTTCAAATCCGACGAATCAGATGTGCTTTGGTGCGCCTCCTGGCCCGTCGGATCAGGCTCGTGGCCGAACCGGCTGATTGTGGTCACTCGTGTTACAATGTGACGATCCTGATAATTTTCACAAGATAATTTCCATGGCTGCCTCCCACAATATACGCCTCACTTCCGACTACCTTACAATCAGATCAGTCGACTAATTCCTTCAAAAAAAGAATAGGCGCATACCTGCTTCAAATGCACAAATCTGAACTGCACACTGACTTCTTGAATAGGTTTGATTTGTAATTGTAACTGTGTTATGTGTTAGGTAATTACTATCTTGGAATATGGATGGCATAGGTGCTACATACCCATTCATATATACTTTTTTTTTTCTTTCCACTCAAGTTGAATATTGTCTGTAAATATATTGTTTCCATCTAAAAGTATCGATCCAAACTAATAAGCTAGTTCAGTGACAACCAGCCCCTGGACGGGTCGTCAAGACCTTAGGGGCCCATTCATGAACTTGGTTTTCGCATGATTCTGTACAACTTATATTCTTCATTATGTACTTAATATGTTTTTGAATAAAGAATTGAATTGAATTGATTGATGCCTGATCCGGTAGCGGTAAGTAAGTGTAAAGGTAGGTTCACGTGGAGACGCAATTCCGGACAGCAGTCCAGGAAGGGCTATGCGTTCTGCAATTCTATTAGCCAACGCAAAATGGATTAAGTATTGCAACGCAGTGCCTTGGATACTACCTATATCAAAATCTCCAGATATTTTCCGCTGTCGGATCCGTTGCCGTATCTGCGCAGAGGTTACTGCGCACACCTCTCTTGTTTGGGTGTTCAGCCATGTTGAAATTCGACATGTGGTTGATTTTGCGGTTTCGAGTTCGAGCAACTGTTTGTTTTTTGCGATTGCGTTTTGTTATGATTCCGCTGCCATGTGAAAGCCTCTGCGGCAAAAATTCCGGCAAATGCGTTGCCGTGCCGGATTGCCGTCCGGAATTGCTACTCCGTGTGAACCTAGCTTGAATCCTGTAGGCATATGATCCATGGAGTGATCAAGTGAAATCAACTGACAGGCTCTAGCGCGTCATACATAGACCGTTCACCACTCATTTCAAGACCACGTGCCTACTACTATTTTTGACGATCGTGATGTACCTCCATTGTAATGCCATTAAATATACCTGTCTACCTATGGCCTCACAAATCCCGCATCACTCGCCCGCCACTTACCAGAAGGTCAGTACCAATAAACGACAGTGCAATGCCTGAACAACGGCGTGGACAATACAGCCGACGGAAGAGCTATGGATCCACAGCGAGGAAGGAGGGTGCAAGGGAATCTTCATGGCAATTAGAGCCTCAGACCCATGACCGTCCCCGCAAACCATTAGTAACATGACCCTCCACAGCGTGAATGCCGAGTTGAAACCCAAAAGGCATAACTGCACTCCAACAATGCTTATTCCCCTTACCCTGAATATGACAGTTCGGTGTAAAAATAATACAATCGCCCCTACCACCGTATGTAGACGGAATTTAAAAACTCATTGTCCTACGGTCGTTTCGACCCTTTCATTAATAATTCCGATTCGTCGAGTGGAGATATTCCCAGTTATATCTGAACCTGGGATTTATGTATGATGACCCTTTGGAACCAAGGCAGATGCAATCGGAAGTATAAAATAAACACATTTTTTAGGGAACATTCCAGAAAAATAAGTTATTTCAAAGGATCCAAAATGAATAGATGAATAAAATGATTCAATTCCATTTCAGAGCATTCTCAATTCATCTCTGGATTTTAACATATTTTAACGGAGAAGTCTCTGATGTTCGTAAAGCCCAAAAAGTAATATATTTAATCAGGAGATCACTCGGGTTCGAAGATAGGTAATTTCCTATTACAACAAGTGCGTCACATTTGAGTTTTCGTGGGACAGAAACCGCAGAAAAATCGTCAAAATTGAGTTTTTCAACTTGGAAAAAAAAGCTCGGAATCAGATAAACTCTGTGAAATCAACGAAAATTGGTGAAGGTAGTAATATTATTCAATATTGATCGAATGTAATTTGGGATTCGATCTGACGCTATCAATCGCTATTTCAATTAATGCAAATCACAATACATCCGGTGGCTTAGGCTGTGGAATATATGCCTTCTGGTAGATATCCACAACTCGTCGACACAGACATGTTGATATCAGGTGCCAGGTGTCGTTATGCAGTTTACAATAAATTCACATTGCGTGCGTAAAAATCAACACGTTGAATAATAATAGTACGAAAATGAAAATACTTTTTTTTAATTGAAAAGCCTGCCCGAGTTCCTAAATTTATAAGATAATACAACCGACAGAACAATAACAATAATTGCAGAATAATGAATACAAGAAATACATTTATTACACGTTTATTTTGATTTAATACCGACCACCTAGTTAAGCTAGAGATGGCAGTATGAAATTGTCTGAGTTTCATCGTGACTGAAGTTTAGCGCACGCGCAACGTTAAAACTAGTCTTTCCCCTTGTCCCATCAAGGCGGCTTTCACACCGAGGAACCATGCGCAACACTTGTTGGACACATTTGTCGCAGGGAATGGAAACCGGGATATCATGTGTTGTGTCCAACACAATGTTCTATGGAACCAACTGGCCCCGCCTGCTGGCGATGTTTCATCGTGTTGTGGGTTTGCCTACCCAATGAGAATCCAGGGGGAGGAGCGCGACAAGTGAATCAAGGTGCAGAGTACACAAGTGGGTACAAACAAGGCGATGCTTCATTGTGTTGTGTGTAAAGACTACTTACACTTTAGGTGGGGGGGGGGGGGGGTTCAAAGGCCAAAGTGCTATGCACAGGTTAGGGTAACCTCCATCTGCTTTTTTCCTTTTTTTCCTTCTTTCTTGTTCCTCGTTAACTTCTCGCATTCTCGCTCAGCTATCCACCGACATTACATCTCGTTATTTGGAAAACCATTTATTAATCAATTCCAGGGGATGTTCCAGCAGCTGTCCGGAGATCACGTAGAGGCTGTGATTGGCCACATTTTTCACTCCAGTTTGGATGCACCCACATTCAGCGCTTTCATCTTCTACATTCACGTGTGGAGCTCATCATTGCACTGATGCATATTGTGGTGAGAGAAGTTTTTGTGTCTCTCACGAACGGTCGAATAGGGGTCACCAGGGAGTCGTGAGTTACTTCACGAAAGAGGAGCGGATCGGAAGAGAGAGTGGTGGAGGAGAAGAGTCTGAGGATGTGTAGGCTAACTCCCCGCGGTTTTCACCTACACCAGGAGTTAGCGTGCTCTCCGAGGTTTTCACCAACAGCAGGAGATCTTTTTAGTACGTGCTTCCCGCGGTTTTCACCAACAGCAGGAGATCTTTTTAGGATGTGCTCCCCGCGGCTTTCACCAACAGCAGGAGATCTTTTGAGGGAGTGCTCCCCGCGGTTTTCACCAACAGCAGGAGATCTTTTAGCATGTGGGAGCGAGGACGAGGGAGAGTGAGGGAGAGAGGTTCAAGAGAGAAGTCGCAATTCGGGGGTCGTATTGTGGAATGCTGAGATGGGCCAAAAGGGCGAGTATTTACAGGGACTTTTCCACCCGTCCCCAGTCCACAATCCACCGTTAAATCCGGCTGAGGTGGATGGCAGTTGGGGAAACCCCAGCTCGGTGTTCTCCGAGTTTATTTTGTCAAATCGTATGATATTTACAGGAGTGGATTCTGAGAGGGAATCACGACACATATCATTAGATCTTCGTCTGACGACGAAGACATTGCAACAGCAAAGAAACCACGAATCAGTAGAACACCATGAAAACAGAAGCAAGGAAAGAACCTTCCTACTTAGTGAGAGGTGTAGTAGGGGAGTGCACTAGTACCAAGTGTATGCTAACATCTCTGCTTAGTGTGAAAGCCTCTGTGTCCTACAAATGTTTCGAACACGTGTCCGACAAGTTGCGTCGCTAATTTTCTCGGTGTGAAAGCCGCCTCAGATGCTTCGATGACGGCCATTTTGTGTATCTACACCTCCACTACACTCCTCTTTCCCGAACTGCGCCGAAATTCTTACGTTTTCCTCGAAAAGGTACTCCAGTGGTTAAATACCGCTATCTAAGAAATCGTTGATAATTGAAATTTCCATATTTATGGGTGTCCCGCCTCTCCTTCCTTCACGCCCTAATAAATTCAGTCACTCCGTTTATCATACTGAACGAATAGGATATCTTGATGTAGAAGGCCCCGTTCATTAAAAGGAGGTATTCAATTTTCGCTCCCTTCTGTTCCAGAGTCACCGAGCCAATTTATTCGGCCCGTTCCGTTCTGTAGGAGGCCCTACAGAAGCTCCCTAATTAACTCGACGTTTAAATCACCGTAGGAAATATTCTCGATTTTTCAGGCGAAATTTTCGAAGCACTAAGGGGGAATACAGCGTTCATTATCGGACTTGTTAATTGCCACATATTTATAAACAATGGAGCTTTCGTTTAATTTATTGAGGGAAAACCCACATAATTTTTCTTTCATTCATATTTTAGTTAGAAATTGAGACATGGTCGTACCTAATTAGATATTGCGCGAGACCAGTGCTGCCGATCTGATCCAGCGCCACTTCCCCCCAAATTAACAAAATAACCCCCTCAAGATCACCTCAAATCCACGATCAAAAAGAAATTTTGAGCACATTCACTGCAAATCTCAAGTTGAATAATGTAATAACAGGGTTATTAATTAAGCTGAGACTACGATTGATTTTGATATCGTACCTACCTATATAAGACATTTCTAAGAGTATAAGAATAACTATTCAAGTACTAACGTGTTGAATTAGTCCAATAAACACTAACGGGTAGTTCACGTTATTGAGTTTTGCTTATTAATTGTTTATTAGGGACTGCACTATAAATTTGCTTATATTGGTTTCATTTAACTCTCAGCAGAGGGCAATGCTTAGTGGATGGGAAGAAGGCCTTTCTAGTTAGTACAGTAATAGTACACTGCTATAACAGTAATAGTTAGGACACGTGACTATTATTTTTACCGTCAAATTGTACCTAGTAGCAGTTATCTTAGGTGTTTTGTTCATTCAAAGAACTCCGTAATTTATCCTTTCATTTCTGGGGGAGGAAGCTATGTTTGCAGACCCTCGTAAAAGGTCTTTATCAATTTCGTCTCCCGCTTATCCGATTCGTTTCAGGGCGATTGAGCCCGTGTCGGTGGAGCGTGAGGGATGATAGAACACCGAGGAAGGAGCATAACTCTGAGCCCGACAGCCCTTCGCATGTGCATCATTATTATTCCCTGCAGGTTCGTGAAAAGCAAACGATTGCTGGCACTGGGTGATTGTTATGGGGTGGACAAAGTAGATTTCGTCAACTGATTAATATGTAAATAATATAGTGAAAGTTGAAAAAACATGGAGACACGAAAGGCCGAACCGAATTTGATTTGGTTTGGGCGTTGGATTCAGCAAACCCAAGAACGACCGTTGGTTTAACTTGTATAACCAAAATGTCGCGAAAACTAAACGTATATCTATTAGCCTTCAGATTTGAGCATTGTTTGCTATATTCTAATGCACTGAGTCTACATTTTTTATCTTGCAGTGTACATCAACTACACGTTGGTGCACAAGTTCGTAGAACTTATACCCCCATGGTATTTGACAGGATTTGTAACGTACCCTGAACGTACCTGTGCACAAATTCGAGACCCTTTTTTTAAAAAATAACTTCTTTGTAACTGTGTCAAAATGTGCCTTGTCGTAGTACCCCCATATACCAGTCAATGTAATGTATAAGATTATAAACAATAAATATAAGGAGAAAGACGAGCTGTGCAACGCCTAGGTAGAAGTCCAGAGGGCTCTCCTTCCATCAACTCCCAACGACTCCCAACAGTTGGTAACGGCCGTTGGTAGACCGGGGACGAGGTGGAGACACCTTTATAAGGCGCCCAGCTGGCCCAGCTCTTCACTCTTACATTCTCAGCCCTACCTGTGCCTTCTCTTTCTCACTCACCTCACGCCTCCTCGCTTTCGCCTACCCCTCGCATATCCATGTGGTGGTAACAACCTGGGATATTCCTCACAAAAGATCTAGCACTCATTGTGGTGGTAATAACCTGGGATGCTAGCTTCACCTAAAAGAACCCGCCTGGGCACATCCTTCACCCATGCTATCCTTCTCACTCAACCAGCCATCCACACCTACCCTCTCTCTCGCAATCACCACATGCCAAAATAGGTACCGAAATACTGAAAATTTTGTCCCTTCGTCACATAGATAAAGAGGGACGAAGTGGGTATTTTTCCAGCCAGTGAAGTCGGATTCCTCCGGAAGGTATGGTAGTGGTACCTGTAGATGTTTTGGTAAATGAATTAAATGTTTCGTAAGGGATGTTGATAAAGGCCTTTGGCTTGTCATTCGACAAACGGTGCTGTGGCGAAATGACACAGAACCATCCATTCTTACCGATTTCTTTGGGTCAGTAAATCAACAAAGGGACGCCCAAGGTGTGGAAGGTGTTGCTTCCTTCTTAGCCTGATGTGTGCACCTAGCATTCGATGCTTCCGCCTCATCTCAAACTTCATCAACCTCTACATATTTTCAAAACCGTTGCTACAAATGAATGCTGAGTTTTCATAAACAGCTCAGTTTAAATTCCATTTAGTTTTTACATGTACAAGAAACACTCCCTGTTTTATACTCTCTGATGACGATGTCCTTACATGGAAAGCGCTCACATCCAGTATTCTACCAGCTGGTGACGACGGATTCTTCCGGAATTTACGGTAATTGTACTTCTACCACAAGCGGAACTAACCCTCTAGATTTTTGGTTTATTATAATAATACACTTATGTATTCGCTCAGCAAAAAAATTGTAAGACACCCCCTCAAAATGTACTACGTTTCAAGGTGCGTAGATTAAAAAACTGCAATGTCCGTCCGCCGTATCACGCATATCTACTTCATTTTCGGCCTAAAAAAAAAGTTCTTCTTTCGCACACAGGCTCCTTTCGGGCCCTAGTTGTGTCCAGAAACTTTGCAGCCCGATCGGAATTAACCCAAAGGTGTTATGGGCGAAAAATGGGGGTAAAAATGGGGATTTTTTTGGTGTTTTAGTAACATGAGTTTGTGAGGTACCGTTTCCATTTTTTGTTAGGACGAAGGAACCGAACATGAAGTCAATTTTGACCAAAGAGTGGAAAATTGAGGTTCTAACGAAGTTTCAGCCTTAAATTTACGTTAAATTTTGGTCGTTCTTCCGCACCCAGTTTGGGTCCAAATTTTGGAACACATTTGGGTCCTAGTTGTGCTCCGAAGCTCGGTCGCCCGATCGAAATACACCAAGGGGTACTACGGGGGGGTGGTAAAAATATGGGTGTCGTGAGTCCCTCCCGGGAACACTCCTATCATATTAAGTTCTCACCAATATTCTAACGCCAAACTAAAAGCTCCGTAAATAAAGACATGAGTGGGGACAGGCGACAGAACCCAGGGTTACTCAACCTGGGGCCCCACTACCAGCTCCCAGCAAGGAGCTGGAGGGAGAGGCCCCCAAGTACTATATAACCCCGGATCCTGGCGCTCAAGCTTCATTCGACACTTCCTCTAACCAGCTCTCTCTTCTCTCTCTTACCTTACCTCCCAGATGATCGGTTGAATACAGCCGCCTGGGAATTTCACCTCCTCTCTTCTCTCTCCTCCTTCCCCCCTTGTCTAGATGATCGGTTGAATACAGCCGCCTAGACAAGGGACCTCTCCTTTCCTCTCCTTCACCTAGATGAACGGTTGACTACAGCCGCCTAGGTGAAATTCCCTCATCCACCTCCCTCTCCTCCAAAGTCGTAGATGTTCGGTTGACTACAGCCGCCTGCGACTTTTCCTCCTTTACTATCCTTTACCTAAATTCACTCACTCACCTTCCTTCCACGCCACCGTGATGAGAATTTTAAATTCATCACAGTGGTGAACCCGACGTTCACTCAACCTTCTTCCTTCCCACCTTCCCACCTCATGTGTCGCCCCAGTCAAACAGTTCGGTGTCCCGCATTTTAAATCAATTTAAAATTCACAAAGTTCAGTAATTTTTGCAATTTTGGCCCACCCTCAACCGCACGGAGATCAACTCTCAACATTCAACTCCAACGCTCAACTCAAACACCGCTCCCGCCGATATTGCAAATTTCAAAATTCAAAACCACGCCAAATTTTTGAATTTTAATTACAGAAATGGACCCGAACTCCCCGACGCCGCCGCTCCTGCGACCAGCCACACTGCAGCCGCCCGCCGCTGCGACATCCGACGCATCGGCCGACAACCCTTTCTCCACGCTCTCCCCGCCCACCTCTGCGTCACCAGACGCCGCCGCCGCCGCCGCCGCTACAGCCGCAGCCGCCGCCAACGTCATGACGGCGTCCGCTGCGTTCCCTCTGTCGCTGCCCCCCTTCTACACGCACGACCCGGCGCTCTGGTTTTTTCAAGTTGACGCAGCGTTTTCGGCCGCCAACATCCGCAGCCAGAAAACTCGGTATTCCCGAATAATCTCGTTACTGCCCTACGAGATCCTGCTGCAGACCTCTGACATCTCCCCCGACGCCGCCGCTGCGTACGACGACCTCCGCAGCCGCCTCATCAGCACCTACCAGCCGTCGAAGATCGCCCGAGTCGCCGCCCTCTCCCAACCTCAACACCTCGGCGACCAGAAGCCCTCCCACCTCTACCGACGGCTGCGTCACCAGCTGCAAGGAATTATGACCGCCGACATCGCACGCACGTTCTGGTTACGTGCCCTTCCCCACCCCATCCAGATGGCCCTTGCCAGCCATCTCGACGGTCCCGACGAGCCCCTCCTACGGCTCGCGGACACCGTGCACGACTTGGCCGCTGCGGCCGCCGTCAGTGAGGTGCGTACGCCGCGCCACCCCCCGCCTTTCCGGGACCGCACAAAATCCCGGGACCGCGGCCGGGCACCCTCCCTCGACGGACGTCGACCCCTTTCGACGGATCGCCGACGCGACTCGTCCGCCGACCGCCGCCGCCAGCGCTCACCCGAGCGCCGCAACGCATCCCCTCCCCGCCAGCGCAGGGGCCGATCCCCAGCGGCTGCGCGCGCGCCCACCTCAGCCCGCCCCACCAACCCCACCTACCTACCTGCGGACCACCCCAACCGTTGTTTCTATCACGTGAACTTCGGTGGGGAGGCCCGCAAGTGCCAACCCCCCTGCTCCTTCGCCCCTAAGCAGGGAAACGAAGACGCCCGCCGGTAAATCCGGCGGCCCCCCCTCCTCGCCAACACGGGGGGGACCATGCGCATATCCCCCCCGCCCGCATTCACACAGCCACCACCACCAAGCCGCGCTACCCCTCCTACGCCGCCGCCACGGCTGCCAACCTTCCGGCCGCGCCTGCAGCGCCGCCAAAACCCTCACCCCACCACAAACGGAACAAACCCTCCCCGCCCGCCACCAGGGCAACCAACCTTCCGGCCGCCACTCACGCCGCCGCTACCGTTCCCCCACCCCGGAACGGCCCCTCCACGCCCGCCAACAGGGCAGCCAACCTCCCGGCCGCCACTCACGCCGCCGCTCCCGTTCCCCCACCCCGGAACCGCCCCTCCTTGCCCGTCAACAGGGCAGACAACCCCCCGGCCGCCACTCACGCCGCCGCAGCCGTTCCCCCACCACGGAACGGAACCTCCACGCCCGCCTCCAGGGCACAAATCCCTCCAACCGCCACACAGCCCACCACTACTGTTCCCCCTCCCCGGAACGACGGGAAACCGCCTCGCGTCTCCTTCGCAGCGGACCAGCCTACACCCACCAACGTACCCACCTCCGCAATTGTGCCCAACGCCCTTCCGACCCACCAGCGACTTTTCCTGCGCTGCAGGAAAACCAATGTGCCGTTCTTGGTGGACACAGGGGCGGCGCTATCAATATTCCCTAACAACATCCTCCGTCGTCAGGCGCGCTGCTACCGGCAGCTTCTCTACGCCGCCAACGGTACCACCATCCCCTCGTACGGGACGTACCGCTCCTCTGTTTATATGAGCGGACTCGCGTACGAGTGGGAGTTTACCGTGGCGGACGTGGAGAAGGCGATCCTGGGGGCCGATTTTCTCGCATATTTCGGTCTCCAGGTCGACGTCCGGAACGCGCGCCTGATCGACCCCGCCACAAAAACACCCATCCCCGGATTCATCCATGCCATAAACCACCCCCCTACGCAATTTGAACGCCTCCTCCTCAACTACCGCCCCCAGCGCCGCCCCTCTGCCCACATCTCCACCATTCAACACCACATTGAGACCTCCGGCCCCCCCATCACAGCTAAAGCCCGACGACTCCACCCCCTACAACTATCTAAAGCCCGACAACATTTTAATAAACTAATAGCTGACGGTATCATCCGCCCCTCAAAATCCCCTTGGGCTTCTCCACTCCACATCGTGCAGAAGCCCAATGGGGATATCCGCCCCTGCGGGGACTACCGGAGACTAAATTCAAAGACCACACCAGACCTTTATAATGTTCCCCACCTACGAGACTTCTCGTCGCACCTCCATGGCGCTACCATATTCTCCACCCTCGACATTTCACGGGCATTCCACCACATCAACATTCACCCCCCCGATGTCCAGAAAACCGCCATCATCACCCCGTTCGGACTCTTTGAGTATGTTAAGATGGGCTTCGGGTTAAGGAACGCTGCACAAACTTGGCAGCGCTATATGGACAGCATCCTGCGAGGCCTACCGTTCGTCTTTTGCTTCCTCGACGACGTCCTGGTAGCCTCCAGGACGCCGGAAGAACACCTCAGCCATCTCCAACAGATCCTCGACATCTTCTCCTCCGAAGGCCTCTTGGTAAATACAGAGAAGTGCGTTCTCGGCCAACCCTCCGTCCGCTGCCTCGGCCACCACGTTTCGTCTGAGGGCATCAAACCCCTCGCTGACAAGGTCCACGCCATTTCCGACTTCCCGCAACCCCGCACCGTGACGGAACTCCGCCGCTTCCTGGGTATGCTAAACTTTTACCGTAGACACATCAAACACGCGGCACAACATCAACAACCACTCATACACGCCATTCCCCAACCCTCCAAAAAGAACGACAACCGCCCCATTACCTGGACCCCACAACTTATCTCCTCCTTCAAAATTTGCAAACAGGACCTAGTAGACGCCGCTCTATTGGCCCATCCCGATCCTCACGCCCCACTATCCATCACCACCGATGCGTCCGACTGGGCCATCGGGGCAGTGCTCCATCAGCACACCGGCGCCACCCCCCAACCCCTAGGATTCTTCTCCAAAACGCTATCCCCCACCCAAAAAAATTACTCCACGTTCGACAGAGAACTCCTCGCCATCCACGAAGCCATCAAGCACTTTCGTGACTTCGTGGAGGGCAGGCAGTTCTCTGTCGTCACTGATCATAAGCCCCTGACCCACGCCCTCCTACAAAATCGCAAATCCGCCTCCCCGCGTCGCCTCCGGCAACTCGAGTTTATCGGGCAATTTACGTCCGATATCCGATACTTGCCGGGGGCCGACAACTGCGTGGCGGACGCGCTATCCCGACCCACCCCTACCCCCGCGCCGGTGGCGGAGTTACTGCCTTTCCCTTCACCCCAAATCCTCAAATCTAAACAAACTCCACATTCCGACCCCGCCCTCTCCAACCTCATTTCCGCCTCCAAATTGGAACAACTGCCGCCCCTCGACCTCTGGTGTGACGTAACGGCCGATACACCGCGCCCTTACGTCCCACCGGAGTTGAGGAGGCAGTTGTTCCTCCACTATCATTCCCTCCATCATCCCGGCATTCGGGCGAGCCGGGACCTCATCAAGACGCGGTACTTCTGGCCCCACATGAATACAGATATTCGTAACTGGGTTCTCGGGTGCCAGAAGTGCCAGCGTTTCAAAGTCTCGGCCCACCCGCATGTACCTCCTCAACCAATCCCCGACTCCCTCCCGTGGGAGCATGTACATTTGGACTTAGTGGGCCCCCTTCCCCCATCCGAGGGGAAGAAATACTGCCTCACGATGATCGATCGTGCCACCAACTGGGTGGAATGCATTCCCCTCTCCTCCATCACCGCGGACACCGTCGCAACGGCTTTCCTCTCTCAATGGGTCAGCCGTTACGGTTGTCCGCGAACAGTCACGGTCGATCAAGGGAGGCAGTTTGAATCGGCCCACTTCTCCGATTTACTACGCTCCCTCGGGATCCAAAAGATCCACACCACCCCGTACCATCCCCAATCCAACGGGAAAATAGAGCGGTGGCACTCGGTCCTGAAACAGGCCATTTCTACTTCAACAACTTCCCCTTCCTGGACTAAATCCCTTCCCTACATATTGCTCAGCCTTCGAACATCCGCCCGTCCTTCAGACCAAACTAGCCCCGCCCAAAACGCCTTCAAAGACCCGCTACGCTTACCGGCCGACATTTTCACCCCAAACCACACCCCGTCAATTAACAGGGAGCCTCTACACTCCACAACACCCACAAACGACACCACATATCCCAAACGTTTTTTCACCACCACACACATGTACCTGAAAGAGCCCGGCATCCATAAAACTTTCCAACCCCTGTATGCCGGGCCCTTTCAGGTCATCCGCACAACACACTCCACCGCTACCCTGTTAATTGACGGGAAGCCCCACACCGTGCCATTGGCACGGTGCAAACCAGCCCCAGTCCTCCCCGACCACTCTCAACACACCAATCCCACACCCACCCCTACACCACCAACACCGCACATCGCCTCCATTTCACCCGCCGGACCCCAGCGTCGCCGCCTCTCTCCGCGACGCCCCGGGTACCGGCTCCCACCGGCTCTTCCCCTTCACCGCCACCCTGGCGGTGAAGGGACCCCTCTATCAGACTTCACTAACGTGAAGACTGTTAGAGGGGGTCGCCTCCCTCACTCACACAACTCACACACACACACACACACACAAACACTCGCCACACCACACCCAGGAACCGGCGGATCCTCGCAACCGCCCCCCACAAAGCGACCGAAAATTTGTACACACCTCTGTGCTACCTGTATATACCAATTCGTCTGTAAATACTGTAAATATTCACCCATCATCTGTGCATACTCCGTCTCATTGTAAATATTGTTCATCCCATTGTAAATATTGTTCATCTACCTCATCTCTCCCTTGCCGATCACTTCCCTAAACGCCAATGTTTAGGGATCATGACCACTGCACTGTACATACTCTCGCCTCCTCATCCTACTTATTCTACCTTATGTTACTACTTATCATCTACTCGGTTATTATCTACTTATTATCTACTACCTTATGTTACTTACTTATCATCCACTACCATGTTACCTGCCTTATGTTCCACCTACTCGCTTATCATCTAACATGTTACTACCTATCTACTATGCTACTTATGTACCATCTTACTAGTTTTTAAGCACCGCCTTCAGCTCAACCTCTGTTTGCATCGGCCCTCAGCCCCTGTCTCTTTGCGCCTTCCGCGCCTCCTCTTGTTTGCCATAGCCCTCAGCTCCTGTCATTTTTGCGCCTTCAGCGACCACCTCTTGTTTGCCGTAGCCCTCAGCTCCTGTCATCTTGCGCCTTCAGCACCAATATTGGTTCAAACTGGGGGGACCTCTGTCGTGAGTCCCTCCCGGGAACACTCCTATCATATTAAGTTCTCACCAATATTCTAACGCCAAACTAAAAGCTCCGTAAATAAAGACATGAGTGGGGACAGGCGACAGAACCCAGGGTTACTCAACCTGGGGCCCCACTACCAGCTCCCAGCAAGGAGCTGGAGGGAGAGGCCCCCAAGTACTATATAACCCCGGATCCTGGCGCTCAAGCTTCATTCGACACTTCCTCTAACCAGCTCTCTCTTCTCTCTCTTACCTTACCTCCCAGATGATCGGTTGAATACAGCCGCCTGGGAATTTCACCTCCTCTCTTCTCTCTCCTCCTTCCCCCCTTGTCTAGATGATCGGTTGAATACAGCCGCCTAGACAAGGGACCTCTCCTTTCCTCTCCTTCACCTAGATGAACGGTTGACTACAGCCGCCTAGGTGAAATTCCCTCATCCACCTCCCTCTCCTCCAAAGTCGTAGATGTTCGGTTGACTACAGCCGCCTGCGACTTTTCCTCCTTTACTATCCTTTACCTAAATTCACTCACTCACCTTCCTTCCACGCCACCGTGATGAGAATTTTAAATTCATCACAATGGGTTTTCGAGGTATTGAGGTTTTAGTGAACATGAGCTTGTGAGGTATCGTTTTCCATGTTTTTTAGGGCAAGAAGACCGAATATGGGGTTGATTTTGACCAAAGAGTGAAGAATTGAGGTTGCAACGAAGGATTAATACCTTGCGGAAAGATTTTAAAAAACGTCTTCGCTGCACTCGATACTCCTTAAGAACGAGCGGCTCCCTCCAATAAGACCACTCGACGGCAACGCAAGGCGCAACTCGAGTGTTTGTGACAACTCGTGGTTAACAAAAAACCGCTGACTTCCCATCTAGAAAACGACGAGGGGCTTACAGGACGCGAAGTTCACTCGAGTATCACGACTGGGGTTGCCCTTCAATTTCTTTCTGTTCTTTTTGTTCGCCCGGATGGATTTTTTCCCTCCGTCGTTCACTTTTTTCGTGACCGGAGATTTTGCCGGCGATGCTGCAATTGAGAAACAAAAGAAGGGAGGGGAGAAGGTGGGTTGGGGTATTAATATTCCAGGGGTGGTTGAGTGTTTGGTTTACGGCTTACGAACAGCTCGGGGTTTGGAGTGTGTTTGAGGGGCTTCCTGAAAGAAATGTTGTCCATTTTATTCTTCTTCATTGTTAATTTTCACTATAAAATGTATGGAATGCAGAAGGCTGAGTTGTCCCTAGAATAATTTTGCTGCAAGGACTGGAGGCTAACAGTATCTCCCCAAGAAGGAGCTGATTTTTTCTGTATCTCTCTTAGATATTATTTCCAACTACAAACCTGCAAAACGAATGATATAAATTTGAAAAATACACAGGTACCTACTCATTCAACCCGATACTCAAGTACCTACGCAGAATCGTAAAACGAATCCAAGTTGTCCGCCATCTATACAGTTTAACCCTTTCAAAACTTACGTTGCAGACCTGGGCTTTGTGAAATCGAGTTTCTTGTTCCGCGAGATAATTTTCTGTGTACACGGAGACTTCTTTGACAGGAGTTTTTGGTAGATACTTCATGATGGACGATGTTCCTACAGGTAGATATCTGTATCATAATCTACCTACAGATTGGTCCGAAATTCAGTGGAATGATTTCTTAACACATCAGTGAGAAAGTTCATAACATCCACCTATTTTTGGGCACAAAATAGGGACAGAGAATAGAGTATACCTACTGACCAAGAAAAACACGACTGCACAACAAGCCGTTCATTGCAGTCAATACTTATAATCGGGTTGACTGGTGACCAACCCCCACCTACCCTCAACATATCAGTATACTGAGACCGATTTTCTGTATAATTAAGAGTATTTCAAGGGAATGACGTACAGAACAGTAAACTGGCGTAGCAGCTGTAGTTATATTTTTATTAAGGCAATTCCAAAGGTTCATTAGATTATGTACTTGAAAAAAATATAATCACGTGGAGTTGTTGACAAGAGTTGAAAATTATTTTACTCATAACGCTTGGGAACGCTCTCCTTCAAGAAGAACCTGATACTATAGTCATTAAATACCTACCATAATATAGCTGAGTATTAAGGGCTTAGTGATATTGATATAATACCAGCCATATCCAAACCCCCGTCACACCACGTGCCCTGGTCACCCCCTCTTGATCAATTGCTCTACTGGTTCCAAACTTAATGATCAGATGATCTATCGTTTGTTCCTCTGACGATTAATATCGCCTATAACCAAAGCTTCAACTGCATGTGACCAGTACCTACCGTACCACCCTCCGCCCAACCACAGTGTTCCTCATCTTATTGAAAACGGGTTATTGATCGATCCCAACGTGATCCCCACCCCGCACCTGAAGTCCTAATGATAAATTATAATTTCCGCATTACTCCTCGAGAGGCCGTAAATTCTTGTGAGAGTGAGGGGAGTACGATTAAACTAATGAGCCGACCGCTTAAACCGCTGGTCGTTGGAGGGCCAACATTTACAACAATACAACTGATGTCAACCGACCGCAAGGCTCAGGGATAATTATAGTTCATACCGCTAAACCAGCTGTTAACCGTCGAACTCGACCCATAGTTGACCATACTCCTCGGGAAATCCTCGAAGACAATAACGAGAGCATATGTACTTATTCGAGGTTTGTCCCGGGAGATCAAACAGGCGCAGGGGCGTTGCGTCCATAAGGCCACTTAGGCCACCCCAGGCACCCAAAAACACTAGGAGTAAAAAAAACTCCATTGTTCAGTTGGCATTTGAATTTCCCTCCGTCCACTGTACCTAGCATTTTTCACAGTTCAACAGCGACTCGCCAGATTTCTCTGGCTATGGAATGGAAATTCTATGGATATTCAATATTGTAGTAGACCATCCATGGTGTGCTCCATAGACCAAGCATGTTATCGGAAAACAGCGACAGTAATCGATGTCCTGCAATCGAAATCGAAACCTGGGCTCCTGAAACTGGCAGGCAGGTCCTGGGACCTGGTGTCGCCATGGCAACTGAGAAGTGACCCGTCCGCACATGCTCTGTCGAGTAAAAATATTGTTCGCCACGCCCACTTTGGGCCCTGATCCCATAATCTGATTTCTACTCCAAAATCGTTTGTTTTCACAATCGATTCGATCCCTTCTATTCAATTTGTTGTTGTTGTTGTTTTTCTTGAGGTGCCACGAACAAACACTCTTCATGCCGACAGTGGCGGGTAGAGGTTGCATTTTCTTCTTGTGCATTCGATTCAATTTGTCATCTCGATACGAGATGCTTCTTTGTCTTCTGATTTGTTTTTGTTGTCTCGTGAATTATATTCGCTTTCTCTGTAGAGTCAGTCGTCAGTTTTTAATTGTTTGCGTCAAATTGTGCGCGTTTTGCATTTGGTCCGGTTCTAATGACAAATTTTTTGTATTCCTGGTATGTACGTGCATTTTGTCCTGTTTGCTGTTTGTGGTCTTGTGCATTGATCGGCGTCCTAACACATAGATAACTACCTAGCTTCAAGTCAATAGCTTCTCCATCCAAGTAGGTACCGGCCGACGGGTCATTGTTTTGTTATATTTTAGTTTACAACATTTTTATAACACATGAATTCGGTGGCTAATTTGCTGTAGACATTGTGGACGTTTTCGTACGACGATAGAGTGTTGATTGAAAGAGAAGGTTTGTTGAATATCACTCAATCAGTAAATAAGGGAAGGGTGTTGTTGCGTTGGGGTATTTTGTAGACAAATCTGTTGGTTTTGTGTTCTGGTTTGGTGCCCCACCATTTTCAAAGCCCACACACCGCTATTGCCAAGGCGTATTCGAACACAAATGTCATAATGTAGGGTATGTTCCAGTTTCGGACTTCGGCGCACAAAAACAGTGTTCCAACCACACCAAGTGTTGAAACCGTTCACTAAGGTTTCATCTATAAACTGTTCCAACCGCGTCGAAATTTTTCCCACCCGATAGGGGACAGTTTTTAGGACCAGAACTCCACTTGAAGCTTTCCAAAATTTCGTTTCTCACCAACCTTACAGTTAAACGGATCTTTCCTCTGTGGTACTTACTCAGCTATTTTTCGGCTCTCAAGTCATCACATCGTTTGGCTCTTTTCCGAGGTGTTCCAGCCGACGAGTTCTCGAACCGAAACAGTTCCAAAACTCATCCCCATCATTCAAAAAAACTTAGATTATGGTTTTGGAACTTTTTAAACCCTGCAAAATCCCCAGATTCAGCTACTTGACGATACCGAGTAATTAAATGCTACATTAAACGGCCGATTGGACGCTATTCGTCTGCGTTTGATTCCGCCAACAAAATTCGGTACTTGAGTATTAAACGGAGGCCACCATTACGAAACGCGCCGCGGCACTTACAGAAGTTTCGATTTCCTTTGTGCTTGTATTGAAGTTGTGTTTGTGCTTTTGTTGAGGTTGTCAAGCGATCTGGATGCTCGCTAACGCTCGCATCTCAAAACAGAAATCCCATATCCCGTGAATGAGCAGGTTGTTTGAGACTTCTGAATAGATTAGTGGAATGCATTGTCAAGCGATCTGGATGCTCGCTAGCGCTCGCATCTCAAAAAAGATAAACAATCCCAGAAACTATCCCGTGAATGAGCAGGTTGTTTGGGACTTCTGAATAGATTAGTGGAATTGGCGGTAATGGCGCGCGCTCCGGTCAACGACCCTGACCTTGGCCTACTTGGAGGGGATTCTGCGAGTTGACACATGACTCATCTGATAACGCTCGACTCACAACAATACTAGAATAGTTCTACTACAACATCTATAACAATTTAACCTTCTGTAAGTGCCGCGGCGCGTTTCGTAATGGTGGCCTCCGTTTAATACTCAAGTACCCAAAATTCCTTTTTATCAACCCGTTCCAGAGAAAATATCCTAGCGGCAACTAATACTGCAGTTATTGATATAATTAGTGCAGAACTGCCATATTTTGTGGAGGGGGACACCATAACAGTCTGATTCTACCTAAGCAATCTCCGTCTTCATCTGTTCCATGGACAACATCCTGACATACCAACACTCTGAGACTGGACTGCTGGAAGGCAGCAGAATCGCAAGCTTTGCAAAAACGTGACACCAGAGCAGCCCGGGCTGAAGAGGTTTTCCACACAGAATCCGTTCGCCACTCGCATTGTATCATAGCAGATGTGATGAATTATTGGAATGCTTTTGATATTAAACTCATTCCAACGGCGCAATCACACTGGCCATTACCCATCATAATTATTAGGGGACTTTTGAATGAAGAAACCGGCCTTTGGAGTTAGTTTGGGACAGGCATCCCTCGTTTGTTTTGATTTATGCAATGCCCCCCTCCCCCGCATTGTACTCCCTAATACCCGGTGAAACGGAGGGTCACATTGGTGTTTTGTTTCGTGATATATGCTTTCGAGAGGTTCGTGGATACTCGGGGCAATTAATATTCTCGAGGATTCCGGGGGTCGGGCCTGCATTCCTGGGGTGGTTAACTTGAGGGAGGCGAAGTTGGCCGAAGGGAGAACGCGACAAAAGATATTGTTCGGCGCGGGTTAAATCATCATGACAGTTTAATAAGCTAAGCATTGAACGCAACGTTACCTCCCAGGAATCGTATAGCACTCCACGAAACTTATACCTGGGTTCTCGTACACAATCGACGTTGTTCGACGTTGTTTTCTTATTCCTGGTTTTCAACAAACTGACGTAAAGACTCATAAATGTATCGATTTGTCAAGAACAACCCAGATGGTGCCGCGGTGCCACTTGAGTCAATCTTCCTCAACGACAAGACTTCAATGGATGGAAGCATTGTTTGCATAATGCTTTTAAAAAACAAAAAAACTTTAAAAGCGCAGGAATTATCCAATACAGTCAGTAGATACAAGAAGGTACTACAGCCGATCATGATGTATGGAATCTCTGGATGGGGTGGATGTGGTGGGGGTCCCCTTGATTATATTTTTGTAACTCAAAAATCTTCTCATTAAAGTATTACTTGAAAGAAAAGTCTGTTTAAGACAGATCCACAAGTTCTTCCATTTCCGGCCCTCATGAGTAAAATAACTGTAACCAGTATCCATAAATCAGTAAATACGACAAAGAGTTGCAATTTCTGGACGAGGGTGTCACCAGGGCTCGGAACCAAAATCTTATCAGGTCGCCTTTTCGAAAAACGGTTCGTGGCAAGTTGCTCATGACTCTAGGGGGGCTGAACTTTTTAATGACTTGCGCTCAATCCCTTGGCTTCCTAACTTTACAAAGGGAATTAAGTTACATTATAAGCAGCAATACCTCATCCCTTAGAATAAATGTTCAAGCTCACATTTTTTTATGAAGCAAGTATTGATTTGTTATAAATATACTTTTTCCAATGTACGTTGTAGGTGTTAGATAAGTTAGTTTGTAAGGCAACTCCTCCCCACAGCACAAATCCTAGACTTACAGTAGCATTTGTACTAAAAAACCATTCTGTTTTATTAATGATGTACATTATAAATAAATTCATTAAAAAAATTGTTTTAAATCCTCGTTGCACATCTGCACTACAGTGAAACATTCTGTATTGTGACTTCGTGAGTGTTTATTTACCTATTACGAGTTTATGGGGATGGCTGGGACCAGGATGTAGTATATAATAGATCTAACTATGGTTCAGGATAGTGATGCTGTAACTGTGTAATGTATACATTCATATCAAGAGTCAATGGAGAGGCCTAAAGCACGAAGGGCCTAAGTCTCATGGAAGATTTGAGCGATCTTATGAACTTCGTTAGATACGATCGACCACTACGTGAATTAGTGAGTGCTGATAATCGAAGTGCTGTAGATGAATCCAGACTGCAAAGTAGATGAAGCCCTGAAATCTCAAATGCACCAAGAGTTTTGATATTTTCAGGAAATCGAAACACACAAAGGGTGCACTTGAGCCGTTCGTACTCCAGCGCTTGGAACTGGTGTTCCAAATTACCGAATGTAATTGGATTGAATACAAAGGTGACTGGATCATGGAAGAGTTGAGACTGAACATTTAAAAAAATCTGAAATGTATAAATGTTACAATATCTTATGAGATGCAGTTTTGGTTTATTATTCTGTGAATAATACACCTATGTAATCGCTCAGCAAAAAATTTTTATAACACCCCCTCAAAATTTTTTCTTTTCCATTTCAAGGTACATAGATTCCAAAAATGCAATGTCCGTCCGCCGTACGCCGTCCGCCGTATCACGTGTACAGGCTTCATTTTCGGTCTAAAAAAATCGTTCTTTCGCACACATGCTCCATTTGGGCCCTAGTTGTGTCCCAAAACTTTTCAGCCCGATCGGAATATACCCAGGGGTGTTATGAGTGAAAATGTGTATAAAAATAGGTACTTTTTGCGTTTTAGCAACATGTTGGTAACATTAGCTTTTAAGGTATCGTTTTTCATGTTTTTGGGGACGAGAAGACCGAATATGAAGTCGATTTTGACCAAAGAATAGAAAATTGAGGTTCTACCAGATGTTCAGCTCCCGAAATTGATTTTTTATGAGTCAAAAACCTGGGAAATCGTTTGAAATCACCATCAATTTGTATAATAACACTGGAAAAAGTGTCAACAGGTGGATCAAGACGATTAAATGGTACTATCAATGATCAGAGATAATTTATTTTTAAAAAAAGGAGCGTACTTTATTCGAGTTTTGGGGGCCAAAATTGGTGGAAACCACCAGAGATAGCTATTTCAATTATGTATTTTATATGAAGGAAACAATAAATAAACAGCCAACATCTCTGTAGGTATGTCCAATGGAATAATAAACCCATGTGACAAGGACTTTGCAGCGTTTTTGTTCCGTGATGGGTACTTATTATTTCATTTGAAGAGGGATGGTTATTTTGAGTTTTCTTGGTAAGCAGGTATATTTTCACATATTTTAGCGAATTTTCAACGAAAATAAAGCTATGCAAGAGAAAACGAATTTTTGAAAATCAGTTACAGGCAAATATCCGTTTCAGAATATTGTGAATTCTAAAGGTGTCAAATTTGAGTTTTTAGGGGTCGAAAATCGGATAAAATCGCGAACAATTGATATAAAATCACTGAAATTGGTATGGAAGGGTGAACAGAAAAACAGCAAATTCATTTCAGTTGTTTTTCATACACATTAGGGTCAAAGTGAAAAAAAAGGTCAAAAACCTGGGAAATGTTCTGAAATCAACATGAATTTGTGTAGTAACACTAGAAGTTTAGTATTATTAACAGGTGAATCAAGACAATTAAATGGCATATCAATGATTAAAGATAATTTGTCAAAAAAAGGTGCCTAATTTGTGTTTTTGGGGGGCCAAAATTGATGGGAACCATCGAAAATAGCTAAGAAACAGTAAATGAACAGCCAACATTTCTGTAGACTATGTCCAATAGCTGTCGATTATGTCCAGCGTTTTTTTTTTTCTTTTTACTGATGTTGTGTAACCGTTAAGAATCCTAGGAGAAAACTTGGGAAACCACCGAAAATCGTGGTTAGGTAGAGGGACAGCGAGGTTTCGTCTCATTTAATGCAGAATTTTCGTCCTTTCCTTCTGCATGAAAACCTGAGTGACTTATGGTCCTGTCGAACAATTTTAGAACTCTTTGAGTAGATTTCTCCCCCTCTTGGATTGGTTCCAATTCACTTTCGTCAAGAACTAAGAAATTTCTTCTTCAGCATTCAGCACTGACTTATTGCCTCGCATGGCCCTCGAAGAGGGGTCTCGTCGCAGTTCGGAGTGATTCCGAAAGAAGAAACCATCTTGACCACAGTAGAAGAGGGAGCTCGAGAGGAGTTTTCCCCTAAGCAATCACCGGCGGTCGGAACAAATCAGCACCAATCGTCACCCAACCTAATAAATGCCTTCCTTCTGCGGCAAACCCCGAATCCGGTTTAGTTCCGCTTGATTATGCTCCCCCTAAATAGCCTGGGAGAAGGTAAAGGGCGGGGTTTCTCAGAGCCGTGGATGAAATTGACCCTAAAGTGCGCCCCGGGTGAAGGGAGTGCCTGAAGGGTGCAAACAATTGAAACTCTGGAGATGATGGATGCAAACATAACCCCCCCGTTCCGATCCATCGACTTAATCGTGGATGACGTTTCAGTTTATCATTCTGAGGCCACAGGAAGAAGGGCGTAAACCACTTTATTTTGGAACACCCACTCTCAATGGATGTGCCTTTGGGGTGGACATTTTAAAGGAAAATTTTGAAGTCAGGCATTTTACACAAAATAGCCATTGTATTCAAGTATACCATGTCTACCTGATGGATCCAGCACTGTATGAAACAGCTCGTTTCACCTATTTTGCCTAGGCATTGTATAATACCAGACGTGTGCTTGGTAAAATGGAAAAAAACTTCGACCGATTTTAATGGCTACGATAAATTAGACATTACGATTAGGGCTCGGATTTTTACGTAATTACATATTTTTTCCTGCACGAATATTTGAATGGTCTAAAGGTATTCATCCATTTCACAGCAAAACGGATCAAATAACGCATCTTTTATTTGCATCAAAATTCATATTTTAGGGTTAGTCGCATATTTCACGGATGAATGCATAAAACTGCATATTTGTATGGAGTTAGAAGAAAAAAGAAACATTATTTTTCCCTAAAAACTACGTATTATTTTCCCCTAGCCGTGCCTATCTATGAGCCATTTCACTATTTTGGTGTCCGTTGTATCTACTTTTATTTCTGAAGTAAGATACGCCCTACAAAGGTAGAAGAAGAGACCATAATCAGAATACCTACGTAGGTATTGGTAGGTATTCTGTAACTAGGTACAACAACACAGACTGTAAACGCAACAATGAAAACCAACTCTGCCTATGCCAGGGCGAAAGATATCTAAATGGTCAGACAAGTTTAAGTGTCACTAGGTCTTCATCATCTCAAATTACCAGAACTTTGTTCAGTGTTGCAGAAAACCTAGAGTGGGAGAAGACGAGCTTCGCCAAGACAGTTCTTGAAGGAGGAGTTGGATTGATAGATCCATTGACACCAGCCTACTGAAGCTGCTCGTATGAAGTTCTGCCAAATTGTGTGAGTTGTCGTAGAAAGAATTTTCTCCAAATTCAACCTCATTCGCCGCGAAAATCAACTAAGCTTCAAAGTGGAGAGACTTCAGAAAGTCTACGTCACAATCTCCTATTTTTGCAGTGACTAAAGGAATCCCCAGTGAAAATGAAATATTTTTTTAAAAAATTTTTGTTCAAAGCCAATAGTTCCTTTTTCCGAGTCTTATTTAAAATTAATTAAGGATTCTGAGTACCTGAAAGTGTCCTAAGTCAATAATAATTGACCATTTTACTGCTGTTAAAAATAAAGGCACACTACCGGATTTCGCGGTAAGGCATGCAGCAGTCTCCATATCTACCACTGATACGATCGTTCTGAAATTCATAGGGCACCATTATGGGAGCTACACCCAACTACCCACCGAATTTGAGGAAGATCAGGCCATTGATTCCTGAGAAATTTATTACTTCGGATTTTGCCATTGCGCAAGCCCAACCGTCATACCTTCCAATGATCCGATCGTTCTGAAATTCATAGAGGACCATTATGGGAGCTAAACCCAACTACCCACCGAATTTGAGAAAAATCAGGCCATTGATTCGTGAGAAATCGATTACCTCGGATTTTGCGATTGCACATGCCCAACCGCCATACCTACCAATGATACGATCGTTCTGAAATTCATAGGGGACCATTATGGGAGCTACACCCAACTACCCACCGAATTTGAGCAAAATCAGGCCATTGATGCGTAGGAAATTGATTACCTCGGATTTTGCGATTGCGCATGCCCAACCGTCATACCTACCAATGAGATGATCGTTCTGAAATTCATAGGGGACCATTATGGGAGCTACACCCAACTACCCACCGAATTTGAGGAAGATCAGGCCATTGATTCCTGAGAAATTGATTACATCGGATTTTGCCATTGCGCATGCCCAACCATCATACCATCCAATGATCCGATCGTTCTGAAATTCATAGGGGACCATTATGGGAGCTACACCCAACTACCCACCGAATTTGAGGAAGATCAGGCCATTGATTCCTGAGAAATTTATTACTTCGGATTTTGCCATTGCGCAAGCCCAACCATCATACCATCCAATGATCCGATCGTTCTGAAATTCACAGAGGACCATTATGGGAGCTAAACTCAACTACCCACCGAATTTGAGAAAAATCAGGCCATTGATCCGTAGGAAATTGATTACCTCGGATTTAGCGATTGCGCATGCCCAACCGTCATACCTACCATTGATTCGATCGTTCTGAAATTCATAGGGGACCATTATGGGAGCTACACCCAACTACCCACCGAATTTGAGCAAAATCAGGCCATTGATTCGTAAGAAATTGATTAACTCGGATTTTGCGATTGCGCATGCCCAACCGTTATACCTTCCAATGATCCGATCGTTCTGAAATTCATAGAGGACCATTATGGGAGCTAAACTCAACTACCCACCGAATTTGAGGAAGATCAGGCCATTGATTCGTGAGAAATCGATTACCTCGGATTTTGCGATTGCGCATGCCCAACCATCATACCATCCAATGATCCGATCGTTCTGAAATTCATAGAGGACCATTATGGGAGCTACACCCAACTACCCACCGAATTTGAGCAAAATCGGGCCACTGATTCGTGAGAAATTGATTACCTCGGATTTTGCGATTGCGCATGCCCAACCGTCATACCTTCCAATGATCCGATCGTCCTGAAATTCATAGGGGACCATTATGGGAGCTACACCCAACTACCCACCGAATTTGAGCAAAATCGGGCCACTGATTCGTGTGAAATTGAGTACCTCGGATTTTGCGATTGCGCATGCCCAACCGTCATACCTTCCAATGATACGATCGTTCTGAAATTCATAGAGGACCATTATGGGAGCTACACCCAACTACCCACCGAATTTGAGCAAAATCGGGCCACTGATTCGTGAGAAATTGATTACCTCGGATTTTGCGATTGCGCATGCCAACCGTCATACCTTCCAATGATACGATCGTTCTGAAATTCATAGGGGACCATTATGGGAGCTACTCCCAACTACCCACCGAATTTGAGCAAAATCAGGCCACTGATTCGTGAGAAATTGATTACCTCGGATTTTGCGATTGCGCATGCCCAACCGTCATACCTTCCAATGATCCGATCGTCCTGAAATTCATAGGGGACCAATATTGGAGCTAGAGCCAACTACCCACCGAATTTGAGAAAAATCAGGCCATTGATTCGTGAGTAGTTGGGTACCTCGGATTTTGCATGCCCATTCGCCATACCAATGATCCAATCGTTCTGAAATTCATAGTTGACCATATTATTATGGGTCCCAACCTGCAAAATCCCTGAACACTTCACCAAAATTGGATTTGAATTGAGGCTCTGTTACGCTCCATATAACTAATCGTCAATGTTGCCAACATAACTAATTGCGTGCAACAGACTGGAAGACTAGAAAAATAAACTGGATAAATAAACTGGATAAATAAACAGGTAGATAGAATGTGTGCCTACTCGAAAGGAGGGGAGATGAAAGCGAGAGACCATGTTAAATAATAAACCTGCTTCTACATCTACCTGCTTACCCGAGTACCTATATCTTGTTCGCCTCTACCCTTCACATAGGGTAGATATACGAGATGGCACTGGTCTCCGGAGAGTGAAATCCAAAGAGAAGTAATACACCCTACCGTGTAATTCCCTCTTGTCTTTTCTCTCAATAGGCAAATGATATCGGTGTTCAGGTGAGCGGTTCCAGAACGCGCTCGGATCGATGTGGCTATGGTCTGGGCGATATCTCCTATTATCTCCGTCAACCAGTTATATTTCCCTCACCGCTTCCCCTGTGCTGTGCCGCGCTTGCTAAGTGGTTATCGGTTCGATTTCCTACCCATAAATCTCCCCCTCGAACGGGAATTCCTATTGGGGCCCTGCACACCCGCTTTGGCGGAAACACATTTGACTCGACGTTGCCACCTGATACCCTCAGGTTTCGACGTCAGAATCAAAATAAGGCTTTATGAGGCCGAAGTCTGATGTTTGCAGCTTAGTAATCAAATATAGCGTATTTGATTGCCACGGGTCTATTTGTACGAATCAAATGATAAATTCTGAAAAGACCGAAGTTGACGAGGCAACAGCTAATTCATATTTTGAACGGAGGCGATTTGCTGTCAAGCCTGGTGCACTATGTGAGAAAAGCTGGATGGTATAGACAGTTCTTAGTGGACGAGTTCAACTACACAGATGATTGAAATAGTACGTCGCTGATATTCAGTAGTTTGTACAAAATGTGTAAGTTTTGCTGCATGTTGTAAAAAGGATTTTTTGTAAGATAGAGAAATTTGCTACCTCGGATATGATAGTTGATTAATTAAAGGAGCCAAGTGTTAAATGAAGTTATGTAAGTCGCAAGTAAAGAAATTCGTTAAGAAAGGAAGTTACTATTAAAATGATGTTGTTATTTTTGTTTACTTTTTTAATTAGCTGTGGAGAATAATACCGTGTAAACTCCCTGCGACAATCGGAGAATAATTAGCAGTATAAGCGTAAAAATAACAAAATTAAATATTTAAAAAAATAATAATAATTAAAATAAAATAGAATAATACCTGTTGTACCTTACCTACTAATTATTATACTTTGTTAATTGTATCATTAAGTCATTTGCATGTTCTCAATAAACGCTTAAACACTCACTCGCTGACCCAAATTATAAAAGTCTGTGTGTCTGTTCATCGATTAGAATCGCGAAATACAATTTTCTCCCGTTTTGGTTTATTATTCTGTGAATAATACACCTATGTATTCGCTCAGCAAAAAATTTTTATAACACCCCCTCAAAATTTTTTCTTTTCCGTTTCAAGGTGCGTAGATTCCAAAACGCTGCAAAGTCCTTGTCACATGGGGTTTATTATTCTACAGAAATGTTGGCTGTACATTTATTGTTTGTTCCAAGTGAAATAATTGAAATAGCTATTTCTGATGGTTTCCACCAATTTTGGCCCCCAAAACACAAATTAGGTAGGTACGATCTTTTTTTTTCTTCAAATTAACTTTGATCATTGGTAGTGCCATTTAATCGTCTTGATCCACGTGTTGACACTTTTTCTAGTGTTATTCTACAAACTGATGGTGATTTCAGACGATTTCGCAGGTTTTTGACTCATACAAAATCAATTTTGGGAGCTGAACATCTGGTACAACCTCAATTTTCCACTCCATGGCCAAAATCGACCTCATATTCGATCTTCTCGTCCCCAAAAACATGGAAAACGATACCTCAAAAGCTCAAGTTACCAACATGTTGCTAAAACGCAAAAAGTACCTATTTTTACACACATTTTCACTCACAACATCCCTGGGTATATTCCGATCGGGCTGAAAAGTTTCGGGACACAACTAGGGCCCAAATGGAGCATGTGTGCGAAAGAACGACTTTTTTAGACCGAAAATGAAGCCAGTACACGTGATACGGCGGACGGCGTACGGCGTACGGCGGACGGCGGACGGACATTGCATTTTTTGAATCTACGCACCTTGAAACGGAAAAGAAATAAGTTTGAGGGGGGGTTATAAAAATTTTTTGCTGAGCGAATACATACCTAGGTGTATTATTCAAAGAATAATAAACCAAAATGCAATGTCCGTCCGCCGTCCGCCGTACGCCGTATCACGTGTACAGGCTTCATTTTCGGTCTAAAAAAGTCGTTCTTTCGCAAAAATGCTCCATTTGGGCCCTAGTTGTGTCCCGAAACTTTTCAGCCCGATCGGAATACACCCAGGGGTGTTGTGAGTGAAAATGTGTGTAAAAATAGGTACTTTTTGTGTTTTAGTAACATGTTAGTAACATGAGCTTTTTAGGTATCGTTTTCCATGTTTTTGGGACGAGAAGATCGAATATGAAGTCGATTTTGACCAAGGAGTGGAAAATTGAGGTTGTACCAGATGTTTAGCTCCCAAAATTGATTTTTTATGAGTCAAAAACCTGCGAAATCGTCTGAAATCACCATCAATTTGTAGAATAACACTAGGAAAAGTGTCAACACGTGGATCAAGACGATTAAATGCCACTAACAATGATCAAAGATGATCTTAAAAAAAAAAAAAAAAAAGCGTACCTATTTCATGTTTTGGGGGCCAAAATTGGTGGAAATCATCAGAAATAGCTATTTCAATCATTCCACATGAAAGAAACAATACATTTAACAGCCAACAAAAATCTCTAGAACTCCAATAGAATAATAAACCCATGTGACAAGGACTTTGCAGCGTTTTACGACGTTTTACGACACATACTTATCTCAATTGACAAATTTTCGGAGAAAACCTTTCAGATTCTATTCCGCTTCAGACCATTCTGAATCCATTTGTAAATACACAAACAAATACACATCCACATATACACAACATAAAAAACATACACATTATACAATATGTATACAAAATGTATCATGCCCCGGCAGACAAAAGGGCGAACGTAGCAAAATCAACGCTGTGGGAAATTGAAATTTTTACTAGTGAATTAAGAAGTTGTGTCACCCAGCTTGTCATGGTTATTCTTAGCTTCATTCTAATTTACTGAATTGTTCCATTTTTGAATAGTTCTATCATTAATACAAGTTATTCTTGACTTTTTTGATTTTATTGTAACATGTTTGCCCTTTCGCAGTGACCGTCCTAAATTGTGATTGTGACATTCGCCCTCTATTTGCATCGTTTTGGTTTATTATTCTGTGAATAATACACCTATGTAATCGCTCAGCAAAAAATTTTTATAACCCCCCCTCAAAATTTGTTCTTTTCCGTTTCATGGTACGTAGAATCCAAAAATGCAATGTCCGTCCGCCGTCCGCCGTACGCCGTATCACGTGTACAGGCTTCATTTTCGGTCTAAAAAAATCGTTCTTTCGCACACATGCTCCATTTGGGCCCTAGTTGTGTCCCAAAACTTTGCAGCCCGATCGGAATATACCCAGGGGTGTTATGAGTGAAAATGTGTGTAAAAATAGGTACTTTTTGCGTTTTAGGAACATGTTAGTAACACGAGCTTTTGATGTATCTTTTTCCATGTTTTTGGGGACGAGAAGACCGAATATGAAGCCGATTTTGACCAATGACGCGGAAATTGAGGTTTTACCAAAGGTTCAGCTCTCAAAATTGGTTTTTTATGAGTCAAAAACCTGGAAAAATGTCTGAAATCACCATCAATGTGTATAATAACATTAGAAAATGTGTAAACATGTGAATCAAGACCATTAAATGGCACTACCAATGATCAAAGATGGCCTGGAAAAAAAACGTACCTATTTCATGTTTCGGGGGCCAAAATTGGTGGAAATCATCATAAATAGCTATTTCAATCATTCCACATGAAAGAAACAATAAATTTAACAGCCAACAAGAATCTCTAGAACTCCAATAGAATAATAAACCCATGTGACAAGGACTTTGCAGCGTTTTTATTCCACTTTCGGATTCGACGTAGGTACCTTGAAACGGAAACTTTTTTTCTCACGCTCGATTTTAAAGGTTCATGATTGAGAATAATAAACTAAAAAGGGGGTTCCTATTTGAAAAACGCTGACAATTATTACGCAACGGTCTATTTTTTGCCAGTATGGATGCCCCTTCTGCGTAGATCACTGTTTTCTGTGGTCAACACCTACCCTGGAGCCAGCCCGGGTATTGAAGTTTGATAAAAATGCGCGGGATTCAATAATTCATTAATTAATTATTTGTTGTTATTCATGAAGCATGACGTTTGTTCAAGTTACAAAAGTAACGGTCAACAAAATCCAAAAGATCCCATCATTCTTCAAATGAAATAATATTACAGAACAACCAACTCGACTTCATACAGCCATCCGTGATAATAATCAGGTGCTCCCTAGGAATGATTCATACGGTTTCATTCACGATCATGTTGACGAAGATCTTAGGTGCAAACGAACGGCTGGTAGTAGGTACCTACAATGCTCCGGGTGGTCTCAAAAGATTCTGTTCGAGATCAATTTAAAAAAGTCACAAAAAAGTGACTGAACTATAACTTTCTATTGAATGTTTTCGAGCTACGGCGTTCTGAAAATTTCAACCCATATTTTTCGCCCCTTAGAGATGACAGTAATCCCGAGCTTCGAGGACCAACTAGACCCGAAACGGGACCTATAGGTACCAAATTTCATTAATTTTGGTTCGTGGTAACTAAAAAAAGTGCGAAAAGTACGGCGGACGGGCAGAAATTTGTTTTATTGCATTTTCCGATTCAACGACAAAAAAGAGAAACCACCAGATTTTGAGAAGGGTTTTTTTTTTCATGCTCGATTCCAAAGATTCATTATTGAAAATAATAAACCAAAATAGATTTTTAGACGACTGTTCTGGCCTAGCCATTGCGGGATTCTCTTTTACCTGATAATTATGAGCATTTTTTGTACTACGTAAACTCTGTGCTACTGGTTTGTTATTTTCAATAATGAACCTTTTGGAATCGAGCATGAAAAACAAAATTTTAACCCCCTCAAAATTTGGTGGTTTCCGCTTCAAGGCAGAATCCGAAAATCCGCTGTACTTGGCACTTTTCTTAGATACCATGAACCAATATTAATGAAATTTGGTTTGTAGGTCCCATTTGGGGTCTAATTGGTCCTCGAAGCTAGGTGTTACTGTCAGTCATCACTAAGGGGTGAAAAATATGGGTTGAAATTTTCAGAACGCCGAAGCTCGAAAACTTTCAGCAGAAGGGTATGGTTTTTTAACGTTTTTAAATTGATTTTGATTAAATTTGAAATTTTGATTAAATTTAAATTTTAATTGATTTTGATTAAATTTGATTGAATTTTTTGAGACCACCCGGAGCATTGTACGCCCGGCCGATCGTTTGCACCGAAAAACTTCGTCAACATGATCGTGAATCGAACGGTATAAATCTGGACCACATCATCACTAAGGAGCACCTGATTATAATCAAGGATGCCTGTATGAAGTCGAGTTAGTTGTTGTGCGATATTATTTCATTTGGAAAATGATGGATTTATTGGATTTTGTTGGTAGGTACTTTTGAAACTTGAACAAATGTTGAAGTATTATTGGGTAAATTATTACACAACGGTTCATTATTTGCCTCATGCTTCATGGATGACTACAATCAATTAATTATTGAGTTATTGAATCCCGCGCATTTGTATGAAACTTCAATACCCCGGCAGGCTCCAGTACTCGATTTAGGGCTTTCCTGTGGGGAGCTTGAGGGTATTGACCATAGAAAACGGTGATCTTCGTACAAGGGGCATCTACACAGGTAAATTATGAACCTTTGTGTAATAACTGGCATCGTTTATTGTACTCTGAGCATGTTATGAACAAAGCAATGTACTCCTTGACTGAGAATAAACCATTCATTCATACGCACTCCCAAGTGGGAAACGCCGCGAGCCGAGCCGAACATTCGCGAATGCGTCCAGACGGGGCGAGCATTCTTGGGCTCGGCTCGCCGGTTGTGGACGCAGGCACAGCAATTTGCCGGTATTATGAGTTATGTAGGTACAATTTTTTACGAATACCGCATAAAAGGCACACAGGTAACGTCATGTAATGACAAGGAGGCTTGAAGGTACTCACAGTTGTGGTTGTCGAGTTTTCCGGTATCCAGGGAGCAGGCACTGGTTGAATCTAAATCTTTAACACTAAGGCCAGCAACGTCTGATATTATACAACACCTACCCGTCCGATGTGGTGGATCACACTGGAGACCGAATGAAAAACCTTTCGGAGAGCAGTGGCAGTGGCCTTTGCACAGTCAACAGCCAATCAGAGCTTAGCCTTCGTGTGGCGTGATGTTTTGACCTGAGTTCCAAAAAATAGCCCCCCATCTCCTTTTCCCCCTTCAGCCTTCTGTTGTTTGATTCTCGATTCATTTCCTAAGAACTCTGAACCCACCACATCCGGTCGTGCAAAACAGGTAGCCAACTTCCTTTCAGTTTACTCCTTCTTGCCTTTTGCTTCTGAATAATATTCGCCGTTCTGTAGGCAGTACTGGCAATAGTATGGGTAGCATTCACTCCTCCAGAGCAGAAATCAGAATTTAATAAAATTTCTCGGTTTTGAGCTAAAAGAGCACCGCCCTTTTCAACCAAATTTTGTCTGTAGGTTCTACTACACAAAACATTAGGTCCTGTTATGATCTTCCTCAGCGCCGGATTTAGGTTTGTTGCGGCCCTGGGCCTATATCTGTAAGCGGTCCTCTGGTTATAATAAATTCAATTATTTTATATTCTTACTATTTTAAGATGGATATAACAGGAGATTTAAAGATGGACATAATACCATAATTATGACCATATTTCTTTCGTTCAGAATCCTATCTGTCAAAATAACATGTACTAGCCGTGGTATATACGTATGGGTTTCGTAAGCCAGATTTTTTATTTATATCCTTAATTTAAAAAACGCTGCAAAGTCCTTGTCACATGGGTTTATTATTCTATTGGAGTTCTAGAGATTCTTGTTGGCAGTTAAATTTATTGTTTCTTTCATGTGAAATAATTGAATTAGCTATTCCTGATGATTTCCACCAATTTTGGCCCCCAAAACATGAAATAGGTACACTTTTTTTTTTCATTGGTAGTGCGATTTAATGGTCTTGATTCAGCTGTTTACACTTTTTCTAATGTTAGTATACACATTGATGGTGATTTCAGACAGTTTTCCAGGTTTTTGACTTAAAAAACCAATTTTGAGAGCTGAACCTTTGGTAAAACCTCAATTTCCGCGTCTTTGGTCAAAATCGACTTCATATTCGGTATTCTCGTCCCCAAAAACATGAAAAACTATACCTTAAAAGCTCATCTTACTAACATGTTGCTAAAACGCAAAAAGTACCTATTTTTACACACATTTTCACTCATAACACCCCTGGGTATATTCCGATTGGGCTGAAAAGTTTCGGGACACAACTAGGGCCCAAATGGAGCATGTGTGCGAAAGAACGACTTTTTTAGATCTAAAATGAAGCCTGTACACGTGATACGGCGTACGGCGGACGGCGGACGGCCATTGCATTTTTGGAATCTACGCACCTTGAAACGGAAAAGAAAAAAGTTTGAGGGGGTGTTATAAAAATTTTTTGCTGAGCGAATACATAGGTGTATTATTCACAGAATAATAAACCAAAAGCAAAAAAACGCTGCAAAGTCCTTGTCACATGGGTTTTTTATTCTGTTGAACATACCTCCAGAAATTTTGGCTGTTCATTTATTGTTTCTCTCATGTGAAATATTTGAAATAGCTATTTCTGATGGTTTCCACCAATTTTGGCCCCCAAAACAAAAATTAGGTACGATACTTTTTTTTCAAATCATCTGTGATCCCAGGTAGTGCCATAATCTTCTTGATCCACTTGTTGACACTTTTTCTAGTGTAATTATACAAATTGATGGTGATTTCAAACGATTTCCCAGGATTTTGACTCATAAAAAATCAATTTCGGGAGTTGAACATCTGGTACAACCTCAATTTTCCACTCCTGCGTCAAAATCGACTTCATATTCGGTCTTCTCGTCCCCAAAAACATGAAAAACGATACCTCAAAAGCTCATTTTACTAATATGTTACTAAAACACAAAAAGTACCTGTGATGAATTTAAAATTCTCATCACGGTGGCGTGGAAGGAAGGTGAGTGAGGGAATTTAGGTAAAGGAGAGATAGGAGGAAAAGTCGCAGGCGGCTGTAGTCAACCGAACATCTACGACTTTGGAGGAGAGAGAGGTGGTGTGGAAGGAAGGTGAGGAAAAGTCGCAGGCGGCTGTAGTCAACCGAACATCTACGACTTAGGAGGAGAGAGAGGTGGATGAGGGAATTTTACCTAGGCGGCTGTAGTCAACCGTTCATCTAGGTAAAGGAGAGGAGAGGAGAGGTCCCTTGTCTAGGCGGCTGTATTCAACCGATCATCTAGACAAGGAGGAGGAGAGAGGAGGTGAAATTCCCAGGCGGCTGTAGTCAACCGATCATCTGGGAGGTAAGGTAAGAGAGAGAAGAGAGAGCTGGTTAGAGGAAGTGTCGAATGAATCTTGAGCGCCAGGATCCGGGGTTTTATGGTACTTGGGGGCCTCTCCCTCCAGCTCCTTGCTGGGAGCTGGTAGTGGGGCCCCAGGTTGAGTAACCCTGGGTTCTGTCGCCTGTCCCCACTCATATCTTTATTTACGGAGCTTTAGTTTGGCGTTTGGATATTGGTGAGAACTTAATATGATAGGAGTGTTCCCG
This sequence comes from Leptopterna dolabrata, assembly GCA_954871275.1. Taxonomy (NCBI): domain Eukaryota; kingdom Metazoa; phylum Arthropoda; class Insecta; order Hemiptera; family Miridae; genus Leptopterna; species Leptopterna dolabrata. The sequence goes on along the minus strand of OX940988.1, from coordinate 9,525,972 downwards.
GGAGGGACTCACGACAGTACCTATTTTGGTTTATTATTCTGTGAATAATACACCTATGTATTCGCTCAGCAAAAAATTTTTATAACACCCCCTCAAAATTTTTTCTTTTCCGTTTCAAGGTGCGTAGATTCAAAAAATGCAATGTCCGTCCGCCGTACGCCGTCCGCCGTCCGCCATACGCCGTCCGCCGTCCGCCGTATCACGTGTACAGGCTTCATTTTTGGTCTAAAAAATTCGTTCTTTCGCACACATGCTCCATTTGGGCCCTAGTTGTGTCCCGAAACTTTTCAGCCCGATCGGAATATACCCAGGGGTGTTATGAGTGAAAATGTGTGTAAAAATAGGTACTTTTTGCGTTTTAGCAACATGTTAGTAAAATGAGCTTTTGAGGTATCGTTTTTCATGTTTTTGGGGACGAGAAGACCGAATATGAAGTCGATTTTGACCAAAGACGCGGAAAGTGAGGTTTTACCAAAGGTTCAGCTCTCAAAATTGGTTTTTTATGAGTCAAAAACCTGGAAAACTGTCTGAAATCACCATCAATGTGTACAATAACATTGGAAAAAGTGTAAACAGGTGAATCAAGACCATTAAATGCCACTACCAATGATCAAAGATGATCTTTAAAAAAAAGAAAAAAAGCGTACCTATTTCATGTTTTGGGGGCCAAAATTGGTGGAAATCATCAGAAATAGCTATTTCAATCATTCCACATGAAAGAAACAATACATTTAACAGCCAACAAAAATCTCTAGAACTCCAATAGAATAATAAACCCATGTGACAAGGACTTTGCAGCGTTTTTATCCACATTTTCACTCATAACACCCCTGGGTATATTCCGATCGGGCTGCAAAGTTTTGGGACACAACTAGGGCCCATATGGAGCATGTGGGCGAAAGAACGACTTTTTTAGACCGAAAATGAAGCCTGTAGACGTGATACGGCGTACGGCGGACGGCGGACGGACATTGCATTTTTGGAATCTACGCACCTTGAACCGGAAAAGAAAAAATTTTGAGGGTGTGTTATAAAAATTTTTTGCTGACCGATTACATAGGTGAATTATTCACAGAATAATAAACCAAAACCTCAGCCTTGCGGCCCCCTGAGGCTTGCGGCCCAGTCGTCTCAGCGGTAAATCCGCTGCTGATCTTCCTTCAGAATGGACCCAGAAAACCCTAAAATTATTATTATTTTTTCACAGTTTGAACCGATTCTTAGCAAGTTTTTTTTGCCAAAGAAATCTTTAAGGCTTGACGGGTTATTGTTACAGGAAACTCAGCTGGCTCTAATTCCGCATTCACCGCTAATTCCGAATTCACCGTAATAAACTGTGTTCCCACAGATGATGGTAGTTTCTCGAAAAACGCGTATTTTGGCAATTTTTGACCCTCTGCTTTTGAAATTCTACCACTACAAATGTTCCGAAAATTCTGGCCAAATCGGGAGGTTGTAAGCTCCCACCCAGGCACTTATTTTCTGGGAGACTGCCACCCATTAACGTTTGTGAAGTGCCACTCTCTCAGTAACCGTAAGTGGCATGGTTGCCAAAGTGCACAAAGCGCTATGGCTGTACATTTTGTTTAATTATTCCGTGAATAATGCACCTATGTATTCAGCAAAAAATGTGTGTAACACCTCCTCAAAATTGTTTCTTTTACGTTTCAAGGTGTGTAGATTCAAAAACGCTGCAAAGTCCTTGTCACATGGGTTTATTATTCTGTTGAACATACCTACCTACAGGAATTTTGGCTGTTCATTTATTGTTTCTTTCATGTGCAACAATTGAAATGGCTATTTTTTATGGTTTCCACCAATTTTGGCCCCCAAAAACACGAATTAGGCGTGGCTTTTTTTAACAGATTATCCTTGATCATTGACTTTGAGCTTTGAGAACATTTAATAGTATTGACTCACCTGTTGGTACTTCTTCTAGTGTTATTATAAAAATTTATGGTGTTTGGCGGGGTGCTATACAAATCTTTTGCTGAGCGAATACTAAACCAATTACAGAATAATAAACCAAAAACAGAGTTAGTGTCGTAATTTCAAAAACAATAATCTACGCAGTAGGGGCATCTATACAGTTACCGTTATGTGGTGTTTTTATTCCATCTTAGTATTCTACGTAGGTTCCTTGAAATGGAAACTTTTTTTTCTCATGCTCAATTTTAAAGGTTCATTATTGAAAATTATAAACTAAAATGGGGGTTCCTTTGTGAAAAAACAGAGTTAGTGATTTCGACTTTGTCGACATTATCATGAAATTTTTACCTATACAAAATCACAAATTTGACCTAATTTTTGTTTTTAAAATTTGCTCATCATTCAATCCTATCGTTTGCCACTACAGATGTTTCGAGGAAATTTGGAATCTTGTAGGAGTAGTTAAGGTCAGACATATACCTACATATTTACTTACTAATTTTTTTGGTATATTATTTTCAATAATGAACCTTTGGAATAGAGCATGAAAAAAAAGTTTAACCCCCCTTCAAAATTTGATGGTTTCCGTTTCAAGGTATATAGAATCCACAAATGCAAAAAAACGCTGCAAATCCCTGCACAACGGTTTATTATTTTGTACGGAATACCCTTCAGTTACAGATCACAGCTCTCTGTATAGATAACTCTGTACCTATAGTTACCATGAACCAAAATTGACGAAATTCGGTTTATAGGTCCATTTGGGGTCTAGTTGGTCCTCGAAGCTCGGCGTTAATGTCAGTCGGGGTGAAAAATAGGGGTTGAAATCTCCAGGACGCCGTTTTCTCGACAGGCATTTTCAACATTTCAACAGCAGGGTGAATGAAATTGTATACACTAATTGTATATCACTAGGGACGCACTAACAATTGGGAATTGGCCCGAGAGCACATGATTATAATCACGGAGTATGAACTCGAGTTGGTTGTTCTGTGGTAGTATTTCATTTGAAAAATGATGGCTCTTTTGGAGTTTGTTGATAGGTAGTGAAACTTGAACAAACGTTGAAGTATTATTGATGGGTAAATTATTACACAATGGTAAATTATTACACAACGGTAAATTATTACACAACGATTCTGTCGTGAGTCCCTCCCGGGAACACTCCTTTAGCTTAAGTTCTCACCAACATCCGAACGCTGAATTTAGTTTCCGTCAATAAACAAATGAGTGGGGAGACAAGCCACAGAACCCAGGGTACACAACCTGGGGCCCCACCACCAACCCCTAACAGGGGGTTGGAGGGAGAGGCCTCCATTTCCTATAAAACCCTGGATCCTGGGGCTTTAGCTTCATTCGACACTTCCTCTAACCAGCTCTCTCTTCTCTCCTCTACCTTGCTCTCTCTCCTCTCTTAAAAGATCCCAGATGATCGGTGGATATCCGCCGCCTGGGCAAAACCTCCTCCTCTAAAAGATTCTAGATGATCGGTGGATATCCGCCGCCTAGACATCACCTCCTCTCTCTCAAAAGATCCTAGATGTCGGTGGAATACCGCCGCCTGGGCAAATTCTAACACTCACCTCCATCTCTCCTCTAAAAGATCGTAGATGTCGGTGGATATCCGCCGCCTGCGCATTTCCTCACGCCACCGTGATGAACCAATTTTAAATTCATCACAGTGGTGAACCCGAAGTTCACTCAACCTTCCTTTCCTTCCCACCTAATGTGTCAACCCCCAGTCTCAAGTTAAGTTCGGTGCCCCCACTTCTATTTCAAATTCGGTTAATCAGTCAGTTTAAATTTCGCAATTTTGGCCCACCCTCCACCGCTCGGAGATCACACAGCTCTCACATCTCCGCTCAGCCACACACACCTCCGCTCCTAATTTTTGCGAATTTCGAATTTGAACTTTAAAATTTGAGTTTTCAAATTTCAGACCTCAGCTATGGACCCGAACTCGCCATCGCCCCCACTCCTCCGACCAGCCACGCTGCAGCCGCCAGCCGCCCCGACAAGGGACGCAGCGGCCACTACCGATAACCCGTTCTCCACCCTTTCACCGTCCGGCTCCACCTCCTCACAGGCGCCCAACGCCGCCGCCGCCGCCGACGTCATGACGGCCACTGCGTCATTTCCCCTGTCACTTCCCCCGTTCTATTCTCACGATCCTGCTCTATGGTTTTTTCAGGTGGACGCTGCGTTCTCAGCCGCCAACATCCTCAGCCAAAAAACCCGCTACTCACGGATCATCTCCCTACTCCCATACGACATACTCCTTCAGACGTCGGACATCTCCCCCGACGCCGCCGCTGCGTACGACGACCTACGCAGCCGCCTCATCACCCTCTACCAACCGTCAAAAATCGCACGAGTCGCCGCGCTCTCGCAGCCACAGCACCTCGGCGACCTCAAGCCCTCCCACCTCTACCGCCGTCTGCGTCACCAACTGCAGGGGATAATGACGACCGACATCGCGCGGACCTTCTGGCTGCGCGCCCTTCCCCACCCCATGCAGATGGCGCTCGCCAGCCACCTAGACGGCCCGGATGAACCCCTGCTTCGCCTCGCCGACACGGTCCACGACCTCGCCGCAGCCGCCAGCGTCAGCGAGGTCCGCACACCCCGCACCTCAACACCACGACGAGACCGCACGACGTCGCGGGAACGCAGCCGGCCTCCCTCCCTCGACAGGCGCCGGCCCCTCTCCATCGAACGCCGCCGCACCCTCTCCACCGACCGCCGACGCCAACTTTCACCCGAGCACCGCCCCACCCCTCCTCGGGAACAACGCAGGGGGAAATCGCCGGCCGCTGCGGCCCCCTCCACCACACCTCGCCCCTCCAAGACGGCGTACCTCCCCGCGGACCCCCCCCCACCGGTGTTTCTACCATGTAAACTTCGGTGGGGAGGCCCGCAAATGCCAACCCCCCTGCTCCTTCCCCTCCGGGCAGGGAAACGCAGACGCCCGCCGGTGAACCCGGCGGGCCCCCCTCCTCACCAACACGGGGGGGGACCACCACCCTTCCCCCCCCCCCCCCCCCCGCCCGCATCAACTCCACCACCGCCACCAAGGCCTCCTACCCCTCCTATGCCGCCGCCACGGCCGCCAACCTACCACCAGCACCTCGCTGCGCCACCAAACCCCTTCCCCGAACACACAACGTTCCCCCACCCAGGAACGGCAACCCCTCCACCTCCCCCACGGCCGCACCTCCCTACGCCGCCACCAACACCCGTCCCCAAACACACACCGTTCCCCCACCCAGGAACGGCATCCCCTCCACCTCCCCCACGGCCGCGCCTCCCGGCGCCGCCACCAACCCCCGTCCCCGAACACACACCGTTCCCCCACCCAGGAACGGCACCCCCTCCACCTCCCCCACGGCCGCGCCTCCCTGCGCCGCCACCAAACTTCCCCGGCACCTCACCGTTCCCCCGCCAGGGAACGGCCCCCTCCCGGACGCCTCCACGGCCGCCAACCCCACAACCGCGCCTCGCTGCGCCACCCTCTCCCAACCACCAACCGTTCCCCCACCACGGAACGGACGCCACTCCCTCCACGTCTCCTTTAAGGGAGACACGCCCCCAACGCCGACCAAAACCACCACTCCTCCTGCCGCCCCACCATCGGACCAGCCACACCCCCCCCCCCCCCCCCACTGCCGCAATCTTACACAACGCCCTCCCCACCCATCAACGTCTTTTCCTCCGATGCAAGAAAACCAATGTTCCCTTCCTCATCGACACAGGGGCGGCGCTCTCCATATTTCCCAACAACATCCTCCGTCGTCAGGCGCGCTGTTATCGACAGCTTCTCTACGCCGCCAACGGTACCACCATCCCCTTGTACGGGACGTACCGCTCATCAATTTACATGAGCGGACTCGCGTACGAGTGGGAATTTACCGTGGCGGACGTGGAGAAGGCAATCCTGGGGGCCGATTTCCTAGCATATTTCGGCCTCCAGGTCGACGTCAAAAACGCGCGCCTGATAGACCCCTCCACCAACAAGCCTATCCCCGGCTTTATACATGCGATAAATCAACCCCCATCTAAATTCGAAACCCTCCTCCGTCAATACCGCCCCCAGCGCCGCCCCTCCGCCCACATATCCACCATACAGCACTACATCGAGACCACTGGACCCCCCATCACAGCCAAAGCCCGCCGCCTCCACCCCCTACAACTTTCTCAAGCCCGCCAACATTTTAACCAGCTAATCGCCGATGGCATCATCCGCCCCTCCAAATCCCCTTGGGCTTCCCCCCTGCACATAGTGCAAAAGCCCAACGGGGATATCCGCCCCTGCGGCGACTACCGCCGCCTCAACGCCAACACAACGCCCGACCTCTACAACGTTCCCCACCTCCGCGACTTTTCCTCACACCTACACGACACACACATCTTCTCCACCCTCGACATCTCAAGAGCCTTCCACCACATCAACATCCACCCCCCAGACGTCCCAAAAACCGCTATTATAACCCCCTTCGGCCTGTTCGAATACGTGAAAATGGGATTTGGCCTTAGGAACGCTGCCCAAACGTGGCAGCGTTACATGGACAACATCTTGCGTGGACTACCGTTCGTCTTTTGCTTCTTGGACGACGTACTGGTAGCATCCCGCAGCCCCGACGAACACCTCGACCACCTCCGCCAAATCCTAGACATCTTCGCCGCCGAGGGGCTACAGATCAACGCGGAGAAGTGTGTGCTCGCCCAACCCTCCGTCCGCTGCCTCGGCCACCTCGTCTCCTCCGAGGGAATCAAGCCCTTACCCGACAAAGTCCACGCCATCAGCGATTTTCCTCAGCCCCGCACCGTCACGGAACTCCGCCGTTTTTTGGGTATGCTGAACTTTTACCGTAGACACATAAAACACTCAGCACAACACCAACAACCACTCATACACGCCATCCCACAACCAGCCAAAAAACACGACAACCGCCCCATCCCTTGGTCCCCCGAACTTACTAAAGCCTTTCAAACCTGTAAGCAGGACCTGGTCGACGCCGCTCTATTGGCCCACCCCGACCCCCACGCTCCCCTTTCCATCACCACCGATGCTTCCGATTGGGCCATCGGGGCAGTGCTCCACCAACACACCGGCGCAAACCCCCAACCCCTCGGCTTTTTCTCCAAAACACTTTCACCCACCCAAAAAAACTACTCCACGTTCGACAGAGAGCTCCTCGCCATCCACGAAGCCATAAAGCACTTTCGTGACTTCGTGGAGGGCAGGCAGTTCTCTGTCGTAACGGACCACAAGCCCCTCACCCACACCCTCCTCCAAAGCCGCAAATCCGCCTCGCCTCGTCGCCTCCGGCAGCTCGAATTTATCGGACAATTTACGTCCGATATTCGATATTTGCCGGGGGCTGACAACTGCGTGGCGGACGCGCTCTCCCGCCCCACCCCCGCGCCGGTGGCGGAGCTACTGCCCTTCCCTTCCCCACAAATCCTAAAATCCCACCAACAACCCGACTCCGACCCAACCCTCTCCAACCTCATCTCTGCCTCCAAACTCCAACAGCTGCCGCCCCTTGAGCTCTGGTGTGACGTAACGGCCGATTCACCGCGCCCTTACGTCCCACCCGACCTCAGGCGGCAGCTCTTCCTCCACTACCACTCCCTTCACCACCCCGGCATCCGGGCCAGCCGGGACCTAGTTAAAACACGGTACTTCTGGCCCCATATGAACACGGATATCCGTAACTGGGTTCTGGGGTGCCAGAAGTGCCAAACTTACAAGGTCTCGGCACACCCCCACGTCACTCCTCAACCCATTCCTGACTCCCTCCCGTGGGAACATGTCCACCTCGATCTGGTCGGCCCCCTTCCCCCCTCAGAGGGGAAGAAATACTGCCTCACAATGATCGACCGTGCCACCAACTGGGTTGAATGCATCCCGCTCGCCCACATCACCGCAGACGCCGTCGCAGCGGCTTTCCTCAACCAATGGGTTAGCCGTTACGGTTGTCCGCGAACAATCACGGTCGATCAAGGGAGGCAGTTTGAGTCCGCCCACTTTACAGATCTCCTCCGTTCCCTCGGGATCCAAAAAATCCGCACCACTCCCTATCACCCCCAATCCAACGGGCAAATAGAGCGGTGGCACTCGGTCCTGAAACAGGCCATTTCAACATCAGCCACATCCCCCTCTTGGACTAAAACTCTCCCCTATGTATTACTCAGCCTTAGCACTTCCGCCCGTCCTTCAGACAACACAAGTCCCGCACAACACGCTTTCAAAGATCCCCTCCGTTTACCAGCCGACATTTTCACTCCACACAACACACCGTCAATTAACAGGGAACCACTCCACACATCCACACCACAAAACGACACCACTTACCCCAAAAGATTTTACACCGCCACACATATGTACCTGAAAGAGCCCGACATACACAAAACTTTTCAACCCCTTTATGCCGGGCCCTTTCAGGTCATCCGCTCAACACACTCCACCGCTACCCTGTTAATTGACGGGAAGCCCCACACCGTGCCACTGGCACGGTGCAAACCAGCTCCAGTCCTCCCCGACCGATCTCACCACACCACTCCCCCGCCCACCACCACAACACAAACACCACACATCGCCTCCATTTCGCCCACCGGACCCCGACGTCGCCGCCCCTCTCCGCGACGTCCCGGGTACCGGCTCCCACCGGCTCTCCCCCTTCACCGCCGCCCTGGCAATGAAGGGGCCCCTCTATCAGTCTTCACCAACGTGAAGACTGTTAGAGGGAGTCGCCTCTCTCACCCCATCACCTCACCACCCATACACCGCCGCACCCTACACACCACACCCACACCCTTCCACATCCACACCAAACCCATACCCAAAGAACGGCGGACTCCTGCGGTTCCTAACTTGTACCCCAACCCACCTACCCACCTACCACGACCGAAATTGTAAATAACCCACCTGTATATAACCCCAATGTAACCCCACTGTACATTAAGCCTCAATGTCTGTATATAATCAACAACTGTACATATTCTTCCTAATCACTAGCATATTCTTATATTATACATATTCTTATATTAAAGCCTCAATGTCTGTATATAATCAACAACTGTACATATTCTTCCTAATCACTAGCATATTCTTATATTCAACAATTGTACATATTCTCACCATATCTCATCTATACATACTCTTCCTATATCACATCTGTACATATCCTTCAACATTGTTAGTTTTAAGAGCACTACGGCGCCTCCCGCCTCAATTATGTTTGCCGTGGCCCTCAGCCCCTGTACCTTTCGCCTTCCGCCCCATTTATGTTTGCCCTAGCCCTCAGCTCCTGTCACCTTGCGCCTTCAGCCCCCAATTTCTATTTTCTTCGGCCTTCAGCCCTACTCATGTTTGCTTTGGCCCTCAGCCCTGTCCACTTGCGCCTTCAGCTCCGCGAATCTTGGTTCAAACTGGGGGGACCTCTGTCGTGAGTCCCTCCCGGGAACACTCCTTTAGCTTAAGTTCTCACCAACATCCAAACGCTGAATTTAGTTTCCGTCAATAAACAAATGAGTGGGGAGACAAGCCACAGAACCCAGGGTACACAACCTGGGGCCCCACCACCAACCCCTAACAGGGGGTTGGAGGGAGAGGCCTCCATTTCCTATAAAACCCTGGATCCTGGGGCTTTAGCTTCATTCGACACTTCCTCTAACCAGCTCTCTCTTCTCTCCTCTACCTTGCTCTCTCTCCTCTCTTAAAAGATCCCAGATGATCGGTGGATATCCGCCGCCTGGGCAAAACCTCCTCCTCTAAAAGATTCTAGATGATCGGTGGATGTCCGCCGCCTAGACATCACCTCCTCTCTCTCAAAAGATCCTAGATGTCGGTGGAATACCGCCGCCTGGGCAAATTCTAACACTCACCTCCATCTCTCCTCTAAAAGATCGTAGATGTCGGTGGATATCCGCCGCCTGCGCATTTCCTCACGCCACCGTGATGAACCAATTTTAAATTCATCACAGATTCATTATACCATCTACGTAGAAGGGGCTGGAGTTTTTTGGTAGGTACTTTTGCAACTTTTTTCACTTCACATCAACAATTTCCCTTCAGAACTTCATTATTTGCTTTTCTTTTTGCCACTTTAAATAATGTTTGTCATCGACAGAATTATTTTAGCAACATTTAACTCGTGATTTAGGGAGGTACCTAGTAACGAGTACGGGGTTAGGTACTAACCTACGGAGGATCTGCGATCTACATAATATGTATAGAATAGTACGTATTATATTATATGGACGGGTTATCTATACAGAGAGCTGTGATCTGAAACAGAAGGGTATTCTGTACAAAATAATAAACCGTTGCGCAGGGATTTGCAGCGTTTGTAATTAGAATGTTCTGGAACGAAAACAATCGACCGTTTAAAAATATTCATGTTTTGAAAAAAAATTGGCCCATTTTTTTGGCGTATTTCCCATGGAAAGGATGGTCGAACGGTGTGGGATGGGGGGGGGGGGATAAGGGTAAAAGGATATTGGATGGGGTGCAGGAAGCTCTCCAGTGCAGGCGCACTTGCAACTGCTGCAGTGCACCAGACCGTACACAGAAACCTCGGTCCGGGATTTAACCTTTTCAGCCCGCGCCCACCTCCTCCAAGTTAGTAAAAGAGATCGTTGAGAGGGCGGTTCACGTAGTCACTGCATACACCTCGGCCGTTAAAGGGTTAAATGCAACCTCCCCACCCTGTCGCCCTCCGCAGGGAAGCCTCCCTGTAGGGCCCATAGTAATGTTAAAGGCCCCTTAATGCATATTAAAGGGTGAAAAGCGAAGAGAGTTCAGGGCCCTTTTCAAGGTAGCGTCTCTCCCTACAAAAATAAACCTCTTCCCGCCTCATGTTACCTTCCTATCTCGACCAGCACATCTGCGGGATTGTGCACGGGGACGACTCAAACAAGCCAATTAGGGACCCATCCAGCATCCCGTACCTCCCCGACCCCGTTCGCCCTTAACCCTTTGGAGGACTCAGCCGCTCTCAGGGTTAACCCTATTCATCAGTCCGAGTCATCATCAAGCCCTCACGTACCGGGTAATCATTAAAATTGAGTTTAGTCCTATGAAACCTGCTTATACCTGCTTCCTCCTTGTATCTGTCCCCAGTAAGCTTGTAAAATCTATTTATGAATGCATAAAGCCATACAAATATTAGCATAATAATTAATTAATTAATATACTTCGGTTGAAATTTGAATTTTTAGTATCCTCAAACGAAATTTATGTCGATTACTAGCTGGATCCATATGAGCATGCAGCATGACCATAGCTGATTTCCAAAGTTGGTGGCTAGTAAGTAGGTGCCTACCGATTGATGATTTTTAGCGATTTTTAATCCCCCAAAACTCAAGTTTGCCCAACATTTTTGACAATTAAAACACTGTTGGTTTATTATTTTTTTAAAACGAACCCTTTGGAATCGAGCATGGGAAAACAAATTAACCCCCCCCCCCCCCCCCTCAAAATTTGATGGTTTCCGTTTCAAGGTATGTAGAATCCTTAAATGGATTTAATAAAATTCTGTACCGTCCGCCGTAAGCCGTACTTCGCACTTTCCTTAGTTAACATGAACCAACATTATACATGAAATATTTTGGTCCCATTTGGAGTCTAGTGGGGGGGGGGGGGGGGGGGTAAAAAATAGGGGTGGACATTTTCAGATAGCCGTAGTAGCTGGTATGGTTTTTTAACGTTCTTAAATTGATCTCGAACTAAAGAATTTTTGGAGACCACCCGAAGCACTGTACGTCGAGCCGTTCGTTGGCACCGAAAAGCTTTGTCAACATGATCGTGAATGATACGGTATACATTCAGCCTGATATCATTGCTAGGGAGCACCTGATTATAATCACGGATGGCTGTATGAAGTCGAGTTGGTTGTTCTGTGATATTATTTCATTTGAAGAATGATGACTCTTTTGGATTTTGTTGATAGGTACTTTTGTAACTTCAACGAACGTTATGCTTCATGAATAACAACAAATAATTTATTAATGCTAGAGTTCTTGAAGACACCTTATTTTTATGAAACTGTAATATTGCCCGGCTGGCCCTCGATTTAAGACTTCCCTGGAGGAGCACGAGGGTAGGTGTTGACCACAGAAAACAGTGATCTACCCAGAAGGGGCATCTATAGGTAAATAACAAACCACTGTGTAATCATGGCACCGTTTTTCTGTAGGTATAGAGTTTTTTTAGTTAATGATTTAGAGTTTGATGTGGTCAAATAATATCACCAAAAAAATTGTCTATTACTTGCGTACCTAATATTACCAAATGTGCCTTGAAATAATAGAATCGTAATGATATCAAATAATAGCAGGATCATGCCTTGAAACGTGAAGCGACCATTCGAATATTAAAAACAAAAATGATGAAAAGTTGGGAAAATTTGAGTTTTTGTGGCCAAAAATGGTACTTAAAAATGGTGATAACTGATTTCAAAAATCACTAAAAATTGTTACCATTAAATAACCGTAAAATACCCTTTTACGGTTTGATGAGAATTTTTGTTACAATCTAGGGATGAATCCAGAATGCTTTGATAATTTTTGCGAAACTCAAGAAAATTAGAATTGCTCGAAAATCTTTATTCGTCAAATAGGTAAATTGTATACATAGATATAATTAAATATAAATTTTTAGTTTAGGTACCTAATGACTATAGATAACTGGTTATAGTTCACTCAATGATGGAAGTTTACTTAAAATACCCCTAGTTTGCTTCATACGATCGTCATCACAATATAATAATTAAATAGTCATGTGTGATATGTTTTGTTGATTTTAAAGGAGGTTAATCATGTAAGAAGTTGCTAGGTAGGTATTTTAAAAAATTAAAAAATAAACAGCAAATATATCAGTAATAATAGTTGAATCACGAGTTTGAGATTTAACTGGTTGTCCAACCAGTAAAGGGACCATACACCTCCTATTTTATTAAAAGGAATTTATATTTCATTCTCTCTCTTCTTTTGAATCCTTTGCCCGTGATAGGTTACCCTGGGATCGAGAGAGTTTTGCACCACAATGTGGAGCGAACCAGGTTTGACACAAACTGACCGGTGGAACGAAAGATTTCTGCAACAAACCGATGTTTTCAAGGACTATAATCTATAGGAACGAGTGAGTTTTACTACAGCCTAATGCCATGTTCGAAGAGAGCGGGTAAAAATATTTCAGAAACCACTGTTAGGTAACGCAGATTGTTTGAAAAAATTGCCTTCATAAAAAAAATTCAGTTTTTTAAGATAAATAGTTTTTTAATGAAAAAAGGGGGAAATATCTAGATGTTGTCGATACTTCACGTTTAATACCTAGCTGGTACCGATACCAAGCTCATGAATACGGTATCAGAATCAGAATCAGAATCATTTATTGGCAATATATCATACATACAAAATGGAGAGAAATATACAAAATAAGTAAAAATACTTACTAAAAAATAAGCTGAATTTGGAGAGCATTTTAATTAGAGAAATTGCCCACCAAAGAATAAGTTCGGAAGAACTTGTGCTCTTTGGTGGAGTTCTAAATAATCACAAAATAATATGGAAATCTGAACAAAGTGCCAATAAATATGAAGAAACGAAATAAATCATGAAACTGCAAACAAAGACCAAGTTAGGTATATGAATAAACGCAACAATAGAACAAGAAAAACAATATCAGGCTTACAAATAAAACACTCAATTTCCTTTTAAAGGATGACAAATTATGAAATAAAAATATATTAATGCCATTTTCAACAAAAATCCAAGTGCCTTAACATAAGCATTCCTTCTATAAAATTCGGAATTAACTTTGGGGAGAAGGATATGGGAGGAATTGAAGTTACGTGTGCCAGCAGCAACAGATAAATGCACATCCTTAATGCCAGAAAAAAACACATGAACACAGGACTGAAAAGGTACATTTGGGTGATATTTTTCACATCAAATTGCTTATAAAGAAGGGAAGTGGGATATCTTAAACGTCGTCTTATCGACACCCAGCACAGTATCGATGGGACATTGCCATTTTGAATCGTATTGTAATCACACAAAGAGCGAATTTTTATACGTTGAGAGAGCTATGTATCCAGTCAGGAGGTGGATTGTTGGGCGCGATTATGTGTGTACCTACAGCACCGTGCATAGACGAATTAGCTCACCCCGGATGAACAAGACGCTGCATTCGTAATCATCGGCTCGGAAAAGGGAAACTGATGCGTTTATTGGGCGAAGGGACCGACAAAAGCCGTGAACGCGGATTTACCGTGGAAATTAGCATCGCCGGAGGCTTTTAAGAGGGAGACAAGTTCCTTGTTTCCTGAGACAGGAGGAAGGTTTCAAGGGCTTAAAATCACTCGGAGACGACGGGCGAAGGATGACGTTGAAACGTATAGCGGGATAAATTCGCTGTCGTAGCTGCTCACGACAAAACAACAATGGAAGAATCAACGTGGAACAATGCGAATCACAATAGCAGGTCGTTCTTACGAGTGGAAGACGTGTCGCTCTTGAACGAGTAGAGTTTTGGGGGTAGCCCACTCGGCTCCCGTATTTCAAGGGAAAATGTGATATGGTTCCCATTGTACGGTTTCGTAGGAATGAAGCCTACCGACTAATAAAACCCTTAGTTGAAATAAGAAAGTGATTCGTAGGAACGCTGCGTCGATCAAAGCGAAACAAATAATAAACAACCACTTTAAACATATGTTATCGAGTAATCCATGGATTACATGGCTCGACCTTGGTAATATGGGTCCAAAATTTGGTTCATCGGGTTGTGGGTTATAGCGGTTCAACGTTAACATGTTTGCGCATGCGCAGTCGCTACTACTGGAACCAATGCGACGAAATTCATGTGGGACAAACTAGGGCCTAACCCTGAACTACCATAAATATTTGATCCAATTTGAACGATTGGGTTATGATTTATATGGGTTCGACTTTTTTCAAGTTACGCATGCGCAGTCTACTACTGATCCGAATGCACTGTCAGTGATAAGCGCCCTTTCAACCGTAATATTGTAGTTTGATACAGCCAGGATACAGATACAGATGCCCCTAAAATTTCTAGTTTTGAGTTCCTGATTGCAGACCCCTTAAATTATGATAACCTGGGGGCCTATTCACTATAGTGGAAAGAGATTATCTATTTTGAAAATCTCACGCGAGAGATAGTCTCCCCTGGGAGACAGTCTCTTCCAATGTCTCCTCGTCTATTTTACTGAATAGCTCCAGATACCTTGAGAAAGAGATATGGATCCTAATACACGAAAATGCCATAGTATCCATGAAGTGCGAGGTGTTTGTGCCCCTGGGAGTTCAATTCCTTAATAATGAACGCATTTCTTAGTAATACCTATTCAATGGGCACCTACCTACCTCAATCTATACTTGGACGTTTTTACTCACGAATCGGATAAAAGTTTAAATGAAATTGAAAAAAGTCTCAATTATAAACAGAAAAAGTCGAATTAGGGGGCTTAATGCTTGTATTATATCTACACCTAATGAACGGCCACTCTTTGGTAGGTAGGTACCTACCTCAACCCGTACTTGGACGTTTTTACTCATGAATCAATAATTTATTATGATATATTTTTAATTAAAATTGAAATGAAAAATTTAATGTTTATGAAATAAAAAACTTCATGAAATGAAAAAAATACACGATCAAAATTACCGATGTGGTTGGGGATGAACGAGGATATTACACGATCACTTTGAAACAAACGAGAAATATACTCTCTCTTTCGAGGAAAGACACCTAATTAGCTGTCTCTCTGAAAGAGATCGAGAATGCCAAGATGGCCGCCAACTCTCTCTTTTAAAAGTTACTGAATAACCCTGTCATGGTTACTATAAAAATCTATTTTGCCAAAAGAGAGAGTCGGACCTGAAAGAGATGTCTCTTTGGCTTAGTGAATAGGCCCCTGACTTTAAAATCTGATAGAAATAAGACGCTCTTTATGTTTAAGACATTAATAACTATATAACTATCATCAAGTACAATAGAATAAATGTGCTTAGTAATAATGAGCATAATAAGTGTCAGTAAGAACTGCGAGTTTTGTGCTGGCCCAGAACCGAGCTGGGATTCTGTGTAAGTAAATAAATAGGAATAAGAATACCTTTAATATAAATTGTATTAACTTCATTATGACAAAAAAAAACGCTGCAAATCCCTGCACAACGGTTTATTATTTTGTATAGAATACCCTTCTGTTACAGATCACAGCTCTATGTATAGATAACCCGTCTATATAATATGATATGTACTATTCTATACATATTATGTAGATCGCAGACCCTCCGTAGGTTAGTACCTAACCCCGTACTCGTTACTAGGTACCTACCTAAATCACGAGTTAAATGTTGCTAAAATAATTCTGCCGATGACAAACAGTACCTAACAAAAAGAAACACACATAATGAAGTTCTGAAAAGAAATTGTTGATGAGGAGTAGTACCTACCTACCAACTTCTACGTAGATGGTATAATGAACCGTTGTGTAATAATTTACCGTTGAGTAATGATTTACCGTAGTAATAATTTACCCATCAATAATACTTCAACGTTTGTTCAAGTTTCACTACCTACCAACAAACTCCAAAAGAGCCATCATTTTTCAAATGAAATAATATCACAGAACAACCAACTCGACTTCATACTCCGCCAATATAATCAGGTGATCCCTACCAATGATTTCATATCCGCCAAATTTCCTATTGTGGGCGCGTCTCTGGTTACGAGATTTGGTTTGAATTGTATACAATTTCATTCACACTGGAGTCGAAAATGCCTGTCGGTGCAAACTTCGGGGCCTTACTGTGAACGAACGGCTGGACGTACGATGCTCCGGATGGTCTTAAAAAACTCGCAAGTTCAAGAACTATTTAAAACCGTAAAAATATTCACGTAAAAAAAGTGGCATAGGCGTTTTGAAAATTTCAACCCCTATTTTGAACCCCTTAGAGATGACTCACAGTAACGTCGAGCTTCGAGGACCAACTAGACGCCGAACGGAACCTATAACCCGAACTTCATCAATTTTTTTTCATGGTAAGTAACTAAGAAAAGTGGCCCGTACGGCTTACGGCGGACAGACAGAAATATTTTTATTGCAGTTTTGGATTCTACATACCTTGAAACGTAAACCATCAAATTTTGAGGGGGGGGGGGGGGTAAGAATTTTTTTTTTTCATGCTCGATTCCAATGGTTCATTATTGAAAATAATAAACCAAAATTGAAAATCCGGTTCAAAGGCTGTCTTGTTGAATGTCTTCTACATTCCGAGCCATAATTATTATAATCCACGGATTAAAACCTGCATCACTTCACGCATGCGTATAATTATATTATGTACTCGATTCATTCATCTATCATGGGCAAAAGCAAATTGACTACAACTGTTATTTCCAAACCAGAAATGTTGGGTAAGGGGTGGGCAGTTTCAAGAGATAATATAAAGGGAGAGAGTTTTATGTCTCTCCCTTTTTATGTAATACATATCTACTGAACAGTTCATTACCGAGTCCAAATACTTCAATCGGAATTTGAATTTAGGTTTATGTGAGGGGTCCAGGAATTGGGAGATATTTACGTTCTGAAAACATTATGGGGGAGAATGTGAAATGAAATTGTCAAGAAAACGTGGGTTTCAACACGTCACTTTATTAAAACCAGCAAATCGTGAGCTAACCTTTCAACTCGGAGCGCGGGACAGGAATATTAACTGTTCGTCGTTCGCAAAGGTAGTTTTAGGGAGCGTAGAAATGAATTTGGGCGGCAGTAAATTCCTTCCGAATGGCAGGGTTTCCGAGGGATTAGCGGAGCCTGAATATCTCTTATTCCCCTTCTCGACTTCGAGGTTAATAAAGAAGCGAAAACCCGAAATACGACGTGAAGGCTGCAGCAGGGCTGAGGAAGTTTCTTTGCCGTAATTAAAAGCTCGTACAAGTCGACTGAGATGCTCTGGAACGAGGCGACCTGCCCGGGGAAGCCTTGCCGGAGGGAGGGGGAACAGGCCCGTTTCGACACGTGTTTGCTTTTCCTGTGTTAAATCCAGCGAGAGTAATCAAGGTATCAGGCGCTGCTGAAGATAAACTCACCCCTCATCCGATAAACATGTGCTCAGGGTCTAGAGCTGATAATTCTAAACCTACCGAGTGTTAACAGATTTATTCGGATTACTGATTGGGCCTGCTAAGGTGTCGAGCCTCCTATCATGGATTTTACTAGCTGTATAGGGGACAAGTTTAATAATGAGTGAATTAATAGAACGAATCGATCAAGTGCATTTGTGGGATATGTGCGTTTGTGCCATTCAGTACTGGATACTAAACGCTACTACTTAGCAATAAATTACTAAAGTACTGGTTTTGAACTACCTTACGATTTTGTGTATCAGGGGGAGTATAACTTGGCCTGGCATCACGGTTTTCTCGATTTTATCTCAGCGTTTTTGAATGAAAAGGATGAGACGGCTAAACTGGCATTTTATCTTAACGCCAATTTTCCACTATTCAAATGAAATTATTGAGTAAAAATAGGTGTACCGACCCACGTGATTTTTTATGAATTTGCCTAAACTTTGGAGAATCAATAGGTGCCCATGAACCTAGTTCACATCATAAAACACACACCAAAAACATTTTAAAAAAATATTTTCCAGGTTTTGAACTCCTACAATATTGATTCACTATCAAACTGTGTATTGCAAACTATGAACCAGTAGTAGCTACAAACGAATTATGGTCCCCACGCTGCCTATTCGAGTTCCGTTCCTAATGGTCCATCAAAATTATGTATTACTAAAACTTCAATAATTTTTCCCAATTCTTTCCATCCAAACTGACAGCAAGTACTGGTACAATATCAAAGAGTTCCAGGAATGCTAGCTTAGGGGATACGTAAGGGGAACCACTAACAATTCCGTTGATTTCGAATTCAACTCCTCATGTTATGAAGAATTTAATAAGGTCAAATGAAACCTTTTTTGAAAATATGGTAATAAAAAATTGGGTTTTTGCAATACACAATAACATAAATATTAAAAATTCTATACAATAACAAAAAGGAGAATCTGAAAGTTTAGCTGAGTCAAGAGAGTCGCCGGGAGGAATGAAAAGTCTATCTTCATGCCAAAGTTTCGGAGTATTTATACGCCATCATCTTGGAGAAGTTAGTGTGAGGATAAGAGGACAGGACTTGTTTTGCGAACTCGTCTATACTAGTCTATAGTTGTCTATACTGTGCCCCTTCTATCAGTTATTGCTGGAAAAAATGAGAGTACACACTACTCTGCTGTACAATGCCTGAGGATGTACTGATATCTTCAAACTAACTTCTCCAGCCCTGATGATGTAGTATAAATGCTCCGAAACGTTAGCATAAAGACTGGCTTTTTACTCTGACCGACCGAATCTCAAGACTATTGTCTAAGCGGACAAGAACAAAAAAAAAAGTCTAAAAGGAGAATATATAAAAATTGTTTTATTGTTAAAAATTTTGGTAAATGTTCAATAAATGTAGGTAATAGGTTGATTGTATGAAGTAGGCGCTTGAAAGGTGCTTCCAGAATTCTGCTGCTTGGCTGGAACTTTCGGGTAGGTTTTGTGACTTACAGGATCGCATAGGTAGGTACAGTTTTACGCCTTAGGAATGAAAGTGGAATCTTGGGGAGGTGAATGGTAAACCAAAGTATGTTTACAAATTGGGTATGGAAGATGGTAGCCCTGTGTGCACTGTGATTCGCAACCTCAGATAAGATTTTTATGGATCTTTTCCGACTGGGCTCTCATAGGATTTATGGGTCCCTCCGTGTTTGGGAAAGCTTTGAAATTCGCTGCAGCGAGTGGTGGGAGGCAAGTCGTTGGAGTTATGTTTCTTTCGTGGCTTTTATTGCCCAAAGAGACGCGACGCTCGGAATAACTCCTCTATGGTATAAAACTCCCCTCCGCTCTCAATCGTTTTACTGATACGACCACTTCCATAGGGAAGTAACGTGATTGATGGGTAAGAAAACCTTTATGATGGTTCGAAAGAGGGGTTACGAACTCCGGGTTCCAACTCTACCATTAGTGTCCCGCCAACCCCCCTTACAAGGATAAATGACGCGTCAGAAACAGAGTCGCGGAGGAAGGGATCAAGCCCGGGCTGGACAACTAGTCCCTCCTGCCATAGTTGTTTGCCTTTGAAGACGGAGATCTACCTGATCAGAGATTTCCTCCGAATGAATTTCCACGATGAAGAGATCACTTCTGTAAACCTTCTCTTTGTTAGTGGTGCCTTCCCAATCGTAACAACATGGACATCAAAAGAGCTGGAACAGGTGGCCAATGCGAACGGTCCCATTGTCGACTTCTCTTTCACTAAAAGCTTAGTTCAACAACTCTCGTCTTGAGTAGTTACTAACCTTTGAAGTTGAGATCTCTACTCAATTCCATTCATTCACCAATTCCGTCGATCAGGAACGTCATTCTGTTCATCAATCCAGAACGTTATTGAACAAAGACGTATTCAACATTCATCAATCTCCGTGAATGTAATAGGTAATGGTCAAACATCACCTTATGGTGAAAAACGCTGCAAAGTCCTTGTCATATGGGCTTATTATTCTCGACTGAATATGGCACGAATGGGACCTCAGTGAAGAGACTCACAAAGCTATATTTGACGGTTTTAAACTGGAATAATTAGGTTGCTATTTCTGACGAATTCTTTTCTATCAGTGAAATTTTCATTGAATTGTATTGATTCTCTTGTCAATCATGTGTTATTCTACAAATTTCTGGTGATTACAGCCATTTTCACAGCTTTTTGACCCATATAATATATTGAATTTTGAAACTTAAAACTTCGTCAGAACCTCAATTCTTCACTCAGTAGTCAAAATCAAATTCAATTTTGTCTTCTCACCCTGAAACAAGCCCAAGTTCACTAAAACCTCAAAATCAATCGTCTTCAAATTTTGCACCCATAACACCCCTGGGTGTTTTCCGATCGGGCTGCTGAGATAGGGGACACTACTAGGGCTCAAATGGAGCCTGTGTGCGAATAAAGAACGATTTTTTTTGTTAGACCGAAAATAATTTACTTAGATACGATGACACGGCGGACGGACATTGCATTTTTTGAATCGGCACGCCTAGAAATGCCAAAGAAAAAATTGAGGGGTGTTCAAAAAAATTCCGATCTGAATACATAGGTGCATTACTGAGAAAATAATGAACCAAAACTGGAGAAAATAACAATCATGAGGAGCTAACAAAACGGGTGTGAGAGAGAAGCTTTGAAAAAATACGACACGTTACACATTGCAACAATCCAGGAGCCACAGGTAGCAGGTTTCGTAGAATGAGGTTAGCTAGCACGTGTGGCTGTAAAAAATGTTCTACACGAAGTCATTTCCATTTTCAACTCGAAACTGAACGTCTTGATTTTTTCTTTAAAAAACAGGTGACGGGTGATGACTTGGGGGACTCCATACCGCACTCCATTAAAACGTGTCTAATTTCTGCTGAACTGTTTAGGTAGATAATGTTTCTTCTAAATGGAAACTTTAGTGTCGATTTCAACTGAAAACCCAACTGATACGATCTAGATCATTATAAACGGGTGGCTCCGCTGACCAGTTGCCTGACACATCTTTAGTGAAACGAATACAACGTCTACCTATCACAAATTAGCTGTTTTTGGATTTTGTGGCGCCACAAACTGGCTCCGTCTTGGTACCAAAACCTATATAGCGGTAACTGACAAATTTGAAGACGTAAGATTATTATTATTATTATTATTATTATTATTAACGGTGTTTTGGCTCCTGCGGCGCCACTTCCGGCTCCGTGGCGCCTCTCCCTGGCGTCGTTGAGACACCAAAAACTATACTGCAAATTCTGGGGGTGCAAGGAATATACCGTCAACATTTCAGATTTTTGCTGCATTTGACACATTCCTACATCGTGTACCCACCCGCAAATGTCGCTCGAGTCTTAAAAAAACGATGAAACGATGAAGGAACCATTGAAAATGTTTCAATAATTTCTAAAAACAAGGAGTTAGGTATAGACACAGATTTTTGTGCGCAGACCATCTACAGTAACGAACAGTAGCTCATATACCTATAATTCTTATTATACTCCTTGCTCGTATATCTATTTACTTATTCCATCAGTTTTAATAATATTAAATGTTTCAAGTTATTCCAAAATGGTGCTTCCCATGGGGCGAAAATGAAGTCAACTAAGTAAGAACAATTTAAGCATCATTCAGATCAAAATTGTAGTTAGGCTAGATTCATTCAGATGACTCGTGAAAATGGAATCGCCATTACCTCAACACCTAAAGTCCTTCACATGCTCATTTTTCCTTCTCAGCATTTCCAACTACTTTGATTGGTGAACCAAGGGAGAAGAAGAAGATTTTCTAATGATGGCTTGAGATTAGATTCAGGCCTACAACCCTGTCAACCTATCTAGTAGGTAGAGTTGGCTAGTTTATCACGCAGTTTTCTTCGCTTACGGAAAATATTGCAACAAGGAAAAGGCGTTGCTTATGTGGCAACTCTAAACCCTCTCAGTCACCCCACCCCAAATTGCCCTACGCCCAACCAATAAATGAAAATGCCGCAAAAAAAGGGAGAAAATTGGTGGGCTTGCCTTTAATGGTCTTCTGACCCCAGTCTAAGATTGGTGCGATACAAGAGGCTGAATGTGCGAGGGCGTAAATCAGTGGTTTAATTATTGGGCCGAACCGCATCCCTACTGTGTGCCCGACCCATCCCTTCTCTATGGCTGAAACCTTCATTGGTGTTATCGCTGGGGGTTTTTGGCATCTGACCAGAATCCTCTTTCATCAGGCGCTCATTGTTAAGAGGAAAAGTCCTTCCCCTTTTATACGCCAAAGTGTGGAGGCACCTGAATATTAAAAGAAGTTTATGGGGGTGCGAGGGTAATTACGAAAAATATTTTTGCTAGGGAAAACAGCCCTTTTAATTTCCCTGAAACCATCCCGAGAATTTAATACTGTAAGTACCCACCACACTTTTCCCCATTACGAACAATGGCTGAGTCTACATGTAAATCTACTATGATAACGGTCTGCTATCTATTATGGGACACTCACTTTCATGGCTATTGGAATTCATGGAGAACGAGACTGCCATTTAAACTAGATCAATAAGATTTTTCCACAGTGTACCTATATACTGTAACTATGCACAAATGTACTGACTGAAACATTATTACTGTACTACTCTTTGCAAAACGAACGAGCACAAACTGTCCACAACAGGGCTTTTGTTAAAATCTGAATCAGTGTTGAAACAAAAAAACCTAAGATTCTTTTCAGCCCACCTCTAGCTTAATTCTGACAAGATGGGTGGTCATTAAGTCGTGATTTTATCATTATTGTTGCACAGTATGGTCATAAGTTCCAACAAGAAAAGACAGGCGTGATCTAACACAGTTAGCAATAAATTATACAATACCTATAGCATAGGTAATTGAAATTATTTCCTATTCTGCTCAGCCATTTGTACAGTTTGATCTAAACTTAGGCACTGTTGAATGCCCTTGTTTCTATGGTGGGATGGATAATGGCTTTAAATGGACGGCTCTAAATGGGGATAAATTTCAATAAAACACAAGGAAATAACCTCGATACTTGAAATAAATTGCAGTGCGAGTTAGAACTGGCCACGGGCAAGTAAATCGTAGTCGTCGCCTCATTCATTCGGCTGATTATGAATTTTGTGGATATTGTGAAGACGAAACTGAGTACGTGCAGCACGAAGTAAGGAATATTTTGTACATCGAAGAATGAGAATACCATTGCCCAATACCAGACCAAAAATGAAGCTTCAAAAGCCATTTAGTACGAAGATTTTGGCAAATTACATGATTCTCAGCTCATAAATAGGCCAGATATTACAGGTATACAATATTTAACTAATCGAAATACCTCTTTTGGGAGGAATATTCCTTGATTAGGATCAAATCGTCACTTATTTAGGATAAAATCATCTTCTACATAATTATTTTGTATATTTCAACCCAAATTTTCGTGTAAAAACGGTGATTTTGTCAAGGAAAATTCCTCCCGAAACAGCGTTTTAGATTAGATGAATATGCTCAGAATCATGAAATCATCACTTTTCATCACCATCGAAATGTATTTCAATTGAAGTTTCAGCCCGATTTGGTTAATGAGCATACGCTAAAACCTTCCCGATGCCATCGAATGGGTGATGGTAATAGCCCTACACGACATCTTGCGATTTCAAAGGTTCGTTTTTGCCTTCGTTACGATTATTTTAGGGCTTACTAACCACCAGGTAACATAAGGCTACATCGACATGAACCAAGTTTTGTCTGGTTTGAATGGTTGGGTTTTATGTATGAAGGTAACAGTGCTACATAAACATAATATTATAGTAGCAGTTATACGGCGTACCTACCTAAACACAGTTTTACTTGATACAACTTATTGTAGTACCCATACAGTAGGTTGATGTTCATGTTATGAGAATCAGTAGGTTGTGATGTTATTTACTTGGTCTCCAAAAATATGTCCAAAAATAAATTAAATGGATGAACGGCGTCGGATTTGAATAATCAAGAGAACAAACACTCAAATACTTCCACAGTTGTTTAATATTTTCTGTCTATAGACAGGTAGCCAGCCCACCTGTGTTCCTTATAGACAACCTCTGTGGAGAGGGAAAGGTTGGTTGTACACTTCAAGCCTTACAAATTGAAACCTATATCCATCTATTACCCACGACTTTGTAATTATAAAGATATATTACATACGATAAACCCAAATATTGAAGTAGCTCCTAACTATAGTAGCCCATGAAGGTGGTAAACTCAAAAAATCTCAGCACTAAACCCAATTACACGCTCATCGACTGACAGGGCCAACCTGTTGCACTCGTGTAGCCCTGTAGGATTTGATTGCACATTTTATCCACATAATTTAGGCCAGGGCCCAGGGGTCCCCGTAATGAATTTTGAAGGGAAACTCCATCACAGACCACACTGAGAGAGGGAGGCAGACTGATCTAGAATTCTTGAAAGGGGAAGGTGAGAAACCTTACCGAAGTGTGCAGGTAAAAGCACCTTCCGGTTCGTTTTACCCCTCTACCCTCCCTCAACCGACTCTTTGTCATTCTGTTCTTACAAGTTCCAAAAAAAAAAAAAAAAAAGATGAAAATAAGCCAAGGGTATTGAATTGTTTTTGCTACCTGGGAGCCTCGATTCTCCTGATTTAGGTTGTAGGTAACTTGGACCGATGAAAACAAGTGGGTTCGTTCCTCAACTCTCCTTCGCCACCTTCCTACCATTATTTGCTCCTCCAAGAAGCTGATATCCAGGAACCCTGGCTCGGCAGCCGTCTCCTGGACCTGGACTTCCCTTGCACGTTCCTTCCATGGTTTGTACAGTTAGTTTAGTTCTTGGATGGTCACGATTTGTTGACAATAAGTTGTTCACAGGTCATCCAAAATTTTCAGTACCTGGCCTAGTCATATATAGACAGGCCTAATTATAGCTAGAATGGGCACTTAGTGTTACCCGACATACCTACCCACTTTTTTTATTATGTTATTTATAACTATACTCTTTTTGGCACCACAGTTTCGTACAAGTACTGTTATTTTTGGTTTATTATTTTGAGTAATGAACCTTTGGAATCGAACATGAACAAAAAAAATTAACCTCCCCTCCTTCCTCAAAATTTGATGGTTTACGTTTCAAGGTATGTAGAACCCTAAAATGCAATAACAAAATTTCTGTCCGTCCGCCGTACGCCTTCTCTTAGATACCATAAACCAAAATTAATGAAATTTGGTTTGTAGGTCCTATTTGGGGTCCAGTTTGTCCGCGAAGCTCGGTGTCATTGACAGTCATCTTTAAGGGGTGAAAAATAGGGGTTGATTTTAATCTTGAACTAAAGAATTTTTTAAGGCCGGGTACGTCCAGCCGTTCGTTTGCGCCTAAGAGCTTCGTCAACATGATCGTGAATGAAACTGTATAATTGCCCAGGCATTTGTACAGGTAGATAATAAACCGTTTTGATATTCTCTAATGACTGATGGAGCTCCTACTCAACTCCATTGATTTATTAATAAAACATTTGTTCCACTGATAATTCAATTGAAAGTTTTATAAAAAGTGTTCACAATGTGAAGTTTTATAAAAAGTTCACAATGTGAACAACAAATTTGAGTTTAAAAAAAGTTAGGTAGGTACCTACCTACCTAATAATATTTTATTTTTATTATCACAATTCAGTTTGATAATTTCATGTACTTACCAACTTCATGAAACGACCCATTTGTAGGCACCAATTTCGTATGTGCTTTGTAGGTACTTTTTCTTAAACCAAAGATATAAAGGAACGCTCCCGCGTCCTGCCCGCCAAGAAAACCGAAAACCTTCAAAGCGACCAAATCACTGTTTACACGACAAAACAGTAGGGATTTTAGCATGCTACTTTGGCGGGCGAAATTAATATCAAATCCTTTTTGAGGCTGAGGAGGTTTTTTTGGCGGGTAAATATAAACAACATGGTGGGGGGAGGGATACTCTTTTTTGGAAGGGGTAATCTGGTTACCCTAATTATAGCTGTTGTTGATGATCAAATTAATCCTATAATATTTCTAATTGCTTGCTGACGAAGCAAATACGGTAAATGATCTCTCACGCTCAGATACGATGGAAACGCCATACGTGGTCATTAGACGTGAGAATATACCACGTCAGATGAGTCAGCAGGGGTTTGTGATTAAACCCCTAAATTTCTGTCTTCAAGATTTGTCAACGATAAAACCATTGATGATAAACTAGTTTCCAGTAAATTGTTAAGACTTGGAAGCTGGTTTGAGATGTTGTCCGTGTACTGGTTGGCTTTCCAGCTGTCTCCCTGCGGCAATGGGTTTAATTATATTGCCCCCAGGTCGTGAGAACAAAACTGTTGTTGAAATGTTGGCTTAAAATATGGGAGGTTTCTGTCACAGTTTAGTTTCCCAAAAGCTGGGCCTTGTCTTAACGCTCAAGGGTTTTCCCCTTCTTTTTAGTTAATTTTGCAGTTTTGTTCCCCCCACGAAGTAGGGTGACTTGTCCAGTGAATGAACTTGTTCAGTAAGTTAATATCTAGTTTTATGATATATGTAATACCAGAACCACGATACCAAAACCACTGTAATACCAAAACCTTTTTTTAAATATTTACATTGTTATTAAATTTTTGCATTTACATATATTTAGTTTTGTGTGCACGAGGTGGGGACTACATTGTCCTATGCACAATAAAATGAATTGAATTGAATTGAAGCTCTTAAGCTCTTAGCCCATTAGTGACGAATATTCATATTTCTTCAAGTTACCACTACCCTCATTCAATTTGTCTCATTTTCTTTAAAAATTAATAAGGAACAATAATAATATGCAAAACGATGAGAGAAGGATATTTTTAAAACTAATTTCCCACAATAAAGGAAGTTTCACCGTGTGAATGAAGGTAGGTCTATTTTTTAGTGAATGAACCCCGACATTCCAGCTTATGAACGGTCCATTCCTACGCACTTTTCCGGCGAATTCCTACCAAGTTAGTTTCTTTTAGGTCTTTGACAAGTACCTATCATCACTAGAACAATCCTACATTCGATTTAAAACAACAAAATAACCTTCCAATCAGCGGATGTGTCGATCGTTCGTTCACTTGTTGGAATCTGTGTATAAGCTCCCAGTGCATAAACACCCCAAAACTCTCATCAAATTCGGAAATATTTTCTTCCATTCAATCATTTCGCTCAAGAAAAACATATCAGCAACAAGAATGCATTACAATACTGACTAATTTGGTATATTACTCAGCTCCAAACACTAATCCCCCCCAAAAGCGGCGATCTTACATCGACAGTAGGGATGAAAATCGATTATAGATTAAATCGAAAAATCGATTATTCACCACCGATATTCGATTATTTTGAAATCGATTAAAATCGAAAATCGATTATTGGACTCCAAAAATCGATTTTCCGTCCTTTTGTTTCCAGCCAGCAGTTTTGTAAAATTTCATCAACAATTACCTACCTTACATAGTTGGACATTTAATAAATTGCAGTTTTATCAAGTCCCATCAGTTTTATTTCATCCGTCTCACCAACTCATCCTACGACCCCACCTACAGCATTCTTCTAGACAGAATATCTACGTCACACATTGAAGAAAATAGCTATTGAGCTCTCAAATAGCTGTTGAGTACTTTGCCTCAGTCGCAACTTCTGTTCCAAGTGAGAGGCTTTTCTCAAAGGAAGGTCTCATACTCACTCAATAGAGAAACCACTTGAAGGGCAACATCATGACCAAATTATTATTTTTGCAGAGTGTG
Organism: Leptopterna dolabrata; assembly: GCA_954871275.1. Taxonomy (NCBI): domain Eukaryota; kingdom Metazoa; phylum Arthropoda; class Insecta; order Hemiptera; family Miridae; genus Leptopterna; species Leptopterna dolabrata. Next base: position 9,497,635 of record OX940988.1, on the reverse strand, counting down.
CCTGATGAGTACTTTTGTTTTAAAATTTTTGAATTTTCTACAATAATAATATTATGTACCTATTTTTGCATTATAATATAATATACCTTTTTTGTAATTTGCAGTACTTTTGATACTTTGCTAAACTTTTTTATTAAACATCTTCATTTTTTGCCTCGTATACTTGTACTTACCTACTTGAGTGATTGAACCCAGCTACTTATCTTTTTTACTATTATTATTTTTTATCATTTACAAAAAAGCTACAATCAATTTTTCCGATTTAAGCACTAAAAATACCAATTCCTATGGATTTTTTTGTTAAAATTTAAATAATCTATTATTGCTGAAAATCGATGTCTTAGAACCAATTATTCGATTTAATCGATTATGGTTTGTCGATTGTGAGATCGATGTCATAACCGATTGTTGGCCTTCGATTTTTCATCCCTAATCGACAGCTGGTCTGGGGAGACTGACCTGGAAGAATGAGTAGCTTTGTTCCAGCCAACGCGAATCTTGTAATGAGTTCAGCGCACTGCGCACAAAAACTGTGTTCCAACATCGAGTACTAAAACGGTTCACTGATGTAGGTTTTATCGATAAAGTGTTTCAACCGCGTCAGGTCCGGGAATTGAGTTCTCTGAGTTTCGTAACTTTTCGCACGGGATCGGGGGTGGGTTTTTTTCTACAGAACTGAGAAGATGCCCGCTGGAACCTTCCCAAAATCTCATTTCCCTCCAACCTTCACGCTGAACGGATCTTTCGTCACTGTGGTACCTACTCAGCTATTTTTCGGCCCTAAAATCATCACAGTTGTTCGTCGTGTTTACAAGGTGTTCCGGCCGATGTTTTCGAAATAAAATATCTCTAAAATTCACCCCCACCCTTCAGGAAAACTTAGTTTCTGGTTTTGAAACTTTTTAAACCAGTTTTGGTGGCAGGAACATATACCTAATAATGGCGAACACGAAGAACAAGAAGCACTTCAGGGTGCGTAGGCTTTAACCCGCCATCTATGAGATGTTGGTGGCACTAAAGAAAAACGCTGCAAATTATTACATAACGGTTTATTATTTACCTGTACAGATGCCCCTTCTGCTTAGATCACTGTTTTCTGTGGGCAATACCTTCGAGATCCCTCTCAGAAAAGCCCTAGGGCAGAAGGGGCATCTATACAGGTAAATAATAAACCGTTGTGTAATAATTTGCAGCGTTTTTTGGTGTGTATGGATTATTGTTTTTAGCGAATTTTCGAAGAAAAGGAAGCTATTGTTCTCGGTCCAAAATTTTTAAAACTCGAATTTCCGAAAGATTTTTATACCAAAATCCGTTTCAGACCATCCTGAATTCACTGCCGAGAGACACCAAAAATTATATATATATATATATATATATATATATATATATATATATATATATATATATATATATATATATATATGTATGTGTCACCCCAGACGATAACTCTCGACAGAATTGAGATAAAAAGCTCAAATTTGCATGAAAAATCTGTCTTGGCAATCGACAGGCTAAGTTCGTAGATGGGCAGAATCGGGTCACTCTAAGGGGGAGTTTTGGGGAGTTTTAGGGGGGGAAAATTACCCATAAATTCCCAAAATGAAACAGTCTGACAAGTGACACCTCATTTTAAAGGTTTTTCTACGCTGAACACGATGGTGAAATCAGAATTGCGATATCTCATTCCGTTCTCAAACTGGAGCACTTTGAAGATGAAGGAACGTGGTTATTTCTTGAGATAAAACAGTTTTACATAAAATCAGTTATTTCTTCGAAAATTCGCTCTTATAGCCATGCTGTATGACTGTGGTTTTTACATTGTTTTGCCGCGTTCTCTCTTCCTCTCTATACAAGTCACATCTGATAGCTGTACATTACGTGATCCAGGGCGATTCTGTAGGCTGTGTGCGTGGAGCTATCCGTGTCGTCGTCTCCTTACGAGCCACAGTGTTGTCTGCCCACAACAATTGCTTGCTCATCTTAACATCTGGACTGACGAAGACGTCGTGCCAAGGCGTCGCAGCAGTAAATTCGTTGGAATTGTTTTGTGTTTGGTACATCAGCGGTTAGTTCCTACATTTGTTCGAAAGCGAGCCTCCACCGAAAAGTAGGCGATCGATTTAATCCAATTTATCAGATTTAGAAGACAACGCCGGAGAAATCACCCGTTAATTTCCTGCTGTTCCCTGAGATGCTTCTGAACCCTTGAAGACTCGATTCCCAGACCCCTCGCCCTACCAACTGAGAAAGAGGCTGAACAGGATGGGAGCTGAGGGACAACTTCATCAATTAGATTTTCCCCTCGTCCTGGACAAACGCTATGGCGGGAGGAGGGGCAAAGGATTTGGATTGGAGGGGGGGAGTGATTGATAGGGGAAGGAGATAAATGAGTTAAGGAAAACCCTTCAGTTGATCCCAACTTCCCCTCCGTACCTTCCCCACTGCTGTAAGTTTCCACCCCTCTGACCTCCTGTTCTTCCTTGAAACATCCTTCTGTTCTCGAGAAACTTGCTGCTTTTTTCCCCACCGATTTTCTCGCGAGTTCACCAACGCGATAGGAACCCACAGTTTCCATGTCTTTACTTATCAGTGCAGCGTGTTGAAGCTACCTACGCCGATACATCACTTTCAAGTCTACCGAAGCCTTTTCTTCGTGGCTACCATGTCCGTCCGACTTGCTTGGACTGGCTTTACATTTCAACCCCTCAATTTCAACTTTGTCGAGCGAATATGGAAATTCAATTGAAGCTGTAAACCATCAAACATAACTTCTACATAACCATAATTTATCACACTGTAGTGTGTCCTGAACTTCCCTCCAAATTTCGGATGAATCGAGAGAAACAACCCCGAAAAGTTTTTAAAATTGAAACTTTGAAGACAAATGTTAGTATGTGCGAGCTAACGTGTTGTTCTTGAAATGTCAATATCACTCGTTCAGACATATTGACATGACAATGAAGAAGTGAAAACGAAGCTGTGCCTATCTGCAATGCTTGCTGGTGATAACTGCCTCAAAATTACATTTGCGCCTTATTTCGAGATTCCAGCAGTCCCTAAGATTTACCTCAGCACTTAACAATGTCACGGAACTGCCTCCCTCAACAAATGTTGAGTGTGTTCTGCGGGGAAACACCGTGATGAGGGAGGGACGACAAGTGAAGAGGGTGGAATACGGGTTGGGGCCACCACAATCTCCATGTGATCTCAAAAACGCTGCAAATTATTACACAACGGTTTATTATTTACCTGTTTAGATGCCCCTTCTGCGTAGATCGCTGTTTTCTGTGGTCAGTACCAACCCTCGTGCTCCCGCCAGGAAAGCCCTGAATCGCGTACCGGAACTGGCCCGGGAATAACAGTTTCATAAAAATGCGAGGGATTCAATAATTCAATAGTTGATCATTTGTTGTTATTCGTGAAGCATAAGGTAAAATTATAAACTGTTGTGTTAGAAACCGTAGTGTAGTAAATCATTGTGCAATAATTTACCTCTATAGGCGTTTACCTGTTCTGCGTACTAGATCAGTTTTCTTTGGTCAGTACGCTCCAGCTCCCCCAAGGAAAGTCCTAAATCGACCACTGGAGCCAGCCCGGGAATTAAAGCTCCATAAAAATGCGCGTAATTCAATCATTAATTTTTTTTTGTTATTCATGAAACATTTAAGGCAAATGATGAACCGTTGTGTAATAAACCGCTTTGTAATAAACCGTTACCTGTATAGATGCCCCATCTGCGTTGATCAATGTTTTCTGTGGTCAATACCCTCATGTTCCCCCCCAGGAAAGCCCTAAATCGAGAACTGGATCCGGTCCGGGAATTACATTTCATAAAAATGCGCGGGTTTCAATAATCCAATCATTAATTATTTGCTGTTATTCATGAAGCGTTTGTTCAAGTTGCAAAAATGCCTATTAACAAAATCCAAAAGAGCCACTTTGGTTTATTATTTTCAATAATGACCCTTTGGAATCGAGCATGAAAAAGAAAATTTTTTGCACCCCCTCAAAATTTGATGGTTTCCGTTTCAAGGTATGCAAAATCCGAAAATGCAATAAAAAACGCTGCAAATTATTACACAAAGGTTTATTATTTCCCTTCTGTGTAGATCACTGTTTTCTGCGGTCAATACCCTCCAGCTCCGCCGAGGAAAGCCCTAAATCGAGTACTGGAGCCGGCTCCGGAATTAAAGTTTCCTACAAATCCGCGGGATTCAATAATTCAATTATTAATTATTTGTAGTTATTCATGAAGCATAAGGCAAATAATAAACCGCTGTGTAATAATTTACCTTTTTAGGTGCCCCTTCTACCATTGCGTAATAATTTACAGTTGTGTTATAATTTGCCCATCAATAATACTTAAGGGTTGTTCAAGTTTCAAAAGTACCTATCAACAAAATCCAGCCGCTTCTACGTACATTGTATAATGAACCGTTGTGTAATAATTTACCCATCAATAATACTTCAACATTTTTTCAAGTTTCAAAAGTACCTATCAACAAAATCCAAAAGATCCGTCATTTTTCAAATGAAATAATATCACAGAACAACCAACTCGACTTCATACAGCCATCCGTGATTACAATCAGGTGCTCCCTAGCAATGATATCCGGGCCAGATTTGTACCGTTGATTTATACCATGTTGATGAAGCTTTTCGGTGCAAATGAAGGGCTGGTCGTACAATGCTCCGGGTGGTCTCAAAAAATTCCTTAGTTCGGGATCAATTCAAAAACGCAATAAAAACGAAAGTTTTCGAGCTTCGGCGTACTAAAATTTGAAACCCTACTTTCTACCGCCTTTACTGATGACTGACAGTCATCTCTAGGTAGCTTCGAGGACCAACTAGACCCCAGACCAACCAAATCAAATTTCATTAGTTTTGGTTTATGGTAACTAAGAAAAGTGCTAAGTACGGTGTACGTGTTACAGACAGAAATGTTTTTATTGCATTTTCGGATTCTACATACCTTGAATGAAACGGAAACCATCAAATTTTGAGGGGTGGTGGGGGGAGGGGTTTAAAAAAAATTTTATGTTCGATTCCAAAGGTTGAATATTGAAAATAATAAACCAAAATGACCAGGTAATATTTTTATGCAATAAAATATAAAGGGCGAGACGCCGGATTCGCGGGTAATGATATCGGGCTGTTGAGATGGCGGAGGCGTTAGAAGTCGGGATGGAGAGCATTCCGATGGGATTCCCGGACAGGGAACGTCCTGGGAGGTCGAAGGAATTGTTGGAGAGGCATTGCTCCGATGCCTTGCAGTGGCCCAACTCCTGGGGAGAGAATGCCAACAGAATCCGAGGATTGGTACATGAGAGTAGCCAATTACGTCAATACCGTCTCAGACGGAGTGGGCAACATCGCCACTCCGCCATCTTATGTATTGCAATAGATGCAAGTCGTAAGCACAAATCTATACCACTTCTTCAGCAAATATTTACTTCCAATAAGTATGCTGATGTTGCGTTACGGAACGAGAATCCAAAAATTGGTGGGTAAAATCATAAACCGGTACATATGGTGGTGAAATAGCAGAAAAAACGCTGCGAAGTCCTTGCGTTGTGGTCTATTATTCTATTATTCTATTACAGAAATGTTGGCTGCTCATTATTGTTTCTTTCATGTGAAATCATTGAAATAGCTATTTCTAGTGATTTCCACCAATTTTGGCCCCCAAAACACAAATTAGGTACGCTCCTTTTTTCTCCAAATTATCTTTGATCATTGGTAGTGCCATTTAATTGTCTTGATTCACCTGTTGACACTTTTCCTAGTGTTATACAAATTGATGGTGATTTCAGACGATTTTCCAGGTTTTTGACTCATAAAAAATCAATTTTGGGAGCTGAACATTTGGTAGAACCTCAATTTTCCACTCTTTGGTCAAAATGAACTTCATATTCGGTCTTCTTGTCCCCAAAAACATGGAAAACGATACCTTAAAAGCTCATGGTACTAAAATGTTACTAAAACACAAAAAGTGCCTATTTTTATAAACATTTTTACTCATAACACCCCTGGGTATGTTCCGATCGGGCTGAAAAGTTTCGGGACACAACTATAGCCCAAATGGAGCCTGTGTGCGAAAGAGCGCATTTTTTTAGACCAAAAATAAAGCCGGTACACGTGATACGGCGGACCTAATTCGTGTTTTGGGGGCCAAAATTGGTGGAAACCAGCAGAAATAGCTATTTCAATTAATCAAATTTCTTTTTATGCCTTATGTAGTAAGCCGTCTTGCAATGTGGAATAAACACCAAATAAATAAACCTTTAGCTTACCAGTAATTTATTAAGTACAAAGCTTTTCGCTCAACTTCTGAGGAGCATCGTCAGGTATAACTTAAATCACTTGCGGCTGAGTAGTGGGAATCCATAGCAAAAAACGCTGCAAAGTCCTCGTCACATGGCTTTATTATTCTATTGGACATACCTACAGAATATTTGGTTGTTCATTTATTGTTTCTTTCATATAAAATAATTGAAATAGCTATTTCTGGTGGTTTCCACCAATTTTGGCCCCCAAAACACGAATTAGGTACGCTCCTTTTTTTCAAATTATCTTTTATCATTCATAGTACCATTTAATCGTCTTGATCCGCCTGCTGACACTTTTTCTAGTGTTATTCTACAAATTGATCGTGATTTCAGACGATTTCCCAGGTTTTTGACTCATAAAAATCAATTTCGGGAGCTGAACATCTGATACAACCTCAGTTTTCCACTCTTTGGTCAAAATCGACTTCATATTCGCTCTTCTCGTCCCAAAAAACATGAAAAACGATACCTCAAAAGCTCATTTTACTAACATGTTACTAAAACACAAAAAGTACCTATTTCTATACACATTTTCACTCATAACTCCCCTGGGTATATTCCGATCGGGCTGAAAAGTTTCGGGACACAACTAGGGCCCAAATGGAGCATGTGTGCGAAAGAACGAATTTTTTAGAGCGAAAATGAAGCCTGTAGACGTGATACGGCGGACGGCCGACGGCGTACGGCGGACGGACATTGCATTTTTGGAATCTACGCACCTTGAAACGGAAAAGAAAAAAGTTTGAGGGGGTGTTATAAAAATTTTTTCCTGAGCGAATACATAGGTGTATTATTCTTAGAATAATAAACCAAAACTACAGGATAAAAACCGAAATAGTCTATTTCCACGTAAAATAACAAATTGTAGACAGGTTTCGGTTGTTACACCATCATCAGTAGGTACACGATAGTTGTTCTAGATGTTCTGATAGATGTTCCAAGATGGACGGGATTCCCATATACCGTCACACCTCCCCTTAAAAACATACTTCTTTGAAGAAGAAGTATGTGAAGTTAGACACGGGACTGAAAGTAGTATGGAGTTCTAATTCAGGAAGATTCATCTGAAAAACTCCAAAGCTGACAGCTTCCATCGTAATGGTACTACTGAGAATTGTTACTGGTGGAGAACTTAGCTCCTATCAATATCACTTGGCGCACTTGGACAAAAAGGAAAGAAAAAGTAGTTGTCAGAGGTTCTGGTTCAGGAAAGTTCATCTGAACAACCTCTAGGTGACTAACCCCCATCATAAGATGGAACAACTGGGAAAACAAGGGGAAAAATTACAAAAATAGGCGTTGAACGCCAGGCATAACAGCCTTAAGAATAATATCATGAGGTTTGATATTATTAATAGTAACAATCATGAGGTTGATTGTTATAATAATAATCATGAGGTTGATTTGATAAAAATAGAAAATCCAATGGCCAAAGTGTATATTGATAAACAAAGGGGTATTAAAAAAAAAATTAAGTCATGCAGCATGACTTAATGAGCGAATTTTCAAAGAAATATTCGAATTAATGGCTATGGTTTTGAATAAAGGAAAACTTCGGTCTAAAATTTGGTTTTCTATGTATATTCTCTTCGTATTTATTTTAATTTGTACGTTTTGTCCATCCTGATTCTACCGTTTGTTAGGAGTAGATTCCTTGTTCCTTCTGAATGGCCTTTCCTCTTGACTACGATTTCAGGCCTGGTATCTAAAACCAGTTCAAGATTTGCTCTACTAGGTAGGTAGATCCTTCCTTCTTCATTGATATTATTTTTATCATGTTAAGTACCTACCTACCTTTGAATATCAAATATTCGTATGATACTGATAATAAATTGATAAGATACCTACCTAACCTTCTTCCTCCTACTGTTAGTACCTAAATTGAATAATTTGAAATAGATTTTTTCTTTCGTCTTCCTTCTAGTAATACGTGGGCCGGTACTTGTCTATCTATGAAGGTATCATAACAATAAATTATATGTCAAATGGGAAATTCAAGGAGTTGTACTAATCGTTTGCCTCCCCCTTTTTTGCTTCGAACTCTCGTCTTCAATTAATACTTCTCACATTTTTCAATCTGACCACTCTAAGGGGGTGGGGTGGGGGGGGGGGGGTAAGAGTTTAATGATTATCCTAGTTTTGGGTAATTTTTGCGCACTTTAAATGCTCTAATTTAAGAACGGATTTAGATATCTAAAATCCGATTTCACCATCGTGTTCAGCGTGCAAAAACCTTTAAAATGAGGGGTCACTTGTTAGAAAATAACATTTTGGGGATTTTTGGGTAATTTTTGCGCACTTTAAATGCTCTAATTTGAGAACGGATCAAGATATCTAAAATCCGATTCCACCATCGTGTTCAGCGTGCAAAAACCTTTAAAATGAGGGGTCACTTGTTGGAAAATAACATTTTGGGGATTTTTGGGTAATTTTTGCGCACTTTAAATGCGCCAAAACCCTCCTTAGAGTAGGCCAATTTCGCCCATCTTCGAACTTAGCCTTTCGATTGCCAAGATAGATTTTTTGTGCAAATTTGAGCTGTTTATCTCAATTCTATCGAGAGTTATCGTCTGGAGTGACACATATATATATATATATATACATATAAAAAAGTGTTAAATTTCAGGAATCGTTTTAGAATGGTCTGAAACGGATTTCTATGAAGAAAATTTCCAAAAATTTATATTATTTAAATTTCGAAGCCATTGCAATAGCTTCATTTTCTTTGAAAATTCGCTAAAAGAGGATTCCTTCTGGAAAACCTCAGAGCTATTCCTTCTGGAAAAGCTCTCAAAAAGTGGAGGGGGTACCGAGGATAAAATCCAGCACATACCCACCAACCACGCTCTGCTACCATGTAATGGATGAGGGGTTTAACTATGCCGCCCATCCAGTGTAGTTTCCCCCTCTCCATCCTCTAGAAAGGTAGGGAGGCAATGTGACAGCTGCCCCCCGGAGACAATGGTTAGATTATAACGCGATGCCTCCAGGAGTTGATGATTCGTTTCCGCGAATCAACCGCCCCTTCAGCCGCGTGTCAAAAAGATCGGGAAGAGCCAGCATCCAAGATGGACGGGATTCCCATATACCGTCACAACCTTGAAACGTAAAAGAAAAAATTTTGAGGGGGCGTTATAAAAATTGTTTGCTGAGCGATTACATAGGTGTATTATGCACAGAATAATAAACCAAAAGCAATGAAAAGTATCGGAAATGTGGTACCTACATACTCACCATCAAACAGGTGGTCTGCTCACTAAAATAGATAGTGAAAAAAGATTATCTATTTTGAAAACCTACTGGGAGAGATAGTCTCCCTCGGGAGACAGTACCTTCCAATGTCTCCCAGGTTCTTCTATTTTACTGAATAGCTCTCAACCCTTACATAGACTTGTTTACTCATAAATCGATAATATGTATGTATTTTTAATGAACAGTCGACTTACCTACCTGTAAGAGATGAAATATCATACATACATCAAAATTACCGATATGGTACCGGTTTGATCTCTATCAAACAAAAAGAAACGAGAAAGAGACTAGGAGAAGAGAAAAATTAGGTGTCTCTCTGAAAGAGACCGAAAATTCCAAGATGGCCGCTCTCTCTTAGAAGTTACTGAATAACCCTGTCATGGATGCGATACAATCTCTTTTGCCAAAAGAGAGAGTCTTACCCAAAAGAGATGCCTCTTTGGCTTAGTGAATAGGCCCCCAGTATTTCTTGAATTACCTAATTTTGTTGACAAAATCATTAATTTACAAACATTTCAAGAACCATGCAACAGCATTTTTAAAGACGGCACCAGTTTCCATCTAAAATGCATGAATTCAAAAAAACCAAAGGATGCAATATGAAGTTTATTTGTGGTGTTTTTAGCTGAAATTTGGCGCCGTTTAAAAAAAAATTTGTTGTATTGGCTTTGAATAAATTACGTTTGTTGAGCACAAAAATTATTTTTACTTTTTAGTTTTATACACCTTTTTTAAAGTCGGAGGTTTTTTCTCTGTTGAAACTTTTCTTTTTTTCGCTTTTTAGTTCGACCAACAGATGAGGTATTATTTAAAAAATAGTTGCAAAATGTTTATGAATTATTTAATACTTTTTACTGCGTTTTTCGAAGTGGGTTTTTCAAATAAATTTAAAAAACGGCGTACGGCGGACAGACAGAAATATTTTTATTGCAGTTTTGGATTCTACATACTTTGAAACGTAAACCATCAAATTTTGAGGGGGGGTAAGAATTTTTTTTCTTGCTCGATTCCAATGGTTCATTATTGAAAATAATAAACCAAAAATAGGTAGGTACCTACGTACACTTTTCTATGCCAACGGCAATACTGACCCAGGACTGTCAGCTCCTGCAGTTTGTTGGGGAATGCTTCATCAATGTTGGTAGGCAACTACCTATGAACTTATCGTTCACCACGCTGTGGTATGAATATTTGATAGACAATCTAACAGCATAATAATATGTACAGGAAAATGAATGGTACTAGCATCTGGAGGAAGATGCCACCCTTCAGGCAGGCCTTTTTAGAATCGAAATAGATTTAAAAAATCCCCTGGAAAATGTTGTAGATTTTCTCTAAGGTACTACTAATAATTTTTATGTAAAATCCGGTAGTACGTGTAAATTTAAAAACATTCTTTCAGTCCGCCATACGCGGATTCCGATATGGTTGGTTGCACGTATACAAATGCAGTGTACACATCTAACATGTACATGGGTTCGTTTTCTATGAGCCCACCTGCCCTCGAGCTGTAGAACAACACTGGTCTGACTACAGAGCGCCTTCAATGCTTTGTATAGGCAATCTGCACGACAGTTCAGTCAAGCTCAAGTCGATATCGTCATTGGAAGGGGCACCATCCACACTAGTCCTGATTCAAGTCACACTAGTCTGAAATTCAAGATGAAAATCTTCGTTCTATTCTAATTTATTTAAATATTTTACCCGTCCTCATGCTTCTCGTCAGAATTACCACCTCGAAAGTTCGTAATAATATTGCTTTTGCATGTAGTTTATATAAATAAAAAACGCTGCAAAGTCCTTGTCATAGTTTTATTATTCTATTGGACTTACCTTCAGAAATGCTGGAAATACGTTTATTTTTTCTTTCGTGTGCAATAATATTGTAATAGCTATTTTTATGGTTTCCACAAATTTTGGCCCCCAAAAACACGAATTAGGCTCCTAGTTTTGGCTAATAATCTGTAATTATTGATAGTGCCATTTAATTTTCTTGACCAAATGTTGATACTACTTCTAGTGTTATTATACACGTTATGGGGATTTCAGACAATTTCCCAGGTATTTTACATACAAAAACAAAAAACAAAAACAAAAACTCAATTCTTCATCAACTTCATATTCGGTCTTCTTGACCTAAAAAAAACCAGTCATGCAGCATGACTTAATGAGCGAATTTTCAAAGAAATATTCGAATTAATGGCTATGGTTTTGTTTTGCTTCGAACTCTCGTCTTCAATTAATACTTCTCACATTTTTCAATCTGACCACTCTAAGGGGGTGGGGGGGGGGAGAGTTTAAAGATTATCCTAGTTTTGGGTAATTTTTGCGCACTTTAAATGCTCTAATTTAAGAACGGATTTAGATATCTAAAATCCGATTTCACCATCGTGTTCAGCGTGCAAAAACCTTTAAAATGAGGGGTCACTTGTTAGAAAATAACATTTTGGGGATTTTTGGGTAATTTTTGCGCACTTTAAATGCTCTAATTTGAGAACGGATCAAGATATCTAAAATCCGATTCCACCATCGTGTTCAGCGTGCAAAAACCTTTAAAATGAGGGGTCACTTGTTGGAAAATAACATTTTGGGGATTTTTGGGTAATTTTTGCGCACTTTAAATGCGCCAAAACCCTCCTTAGAGTAGGCCAATTTCGCCCATCTTCGAACTTAGCCTTTCGATTGCCAAGATAGATTTTTTGTGCAAATTTGAGCTGTTTATCTCAATTCTATCGAGAGTTATCGTCTGGAGTGACACATATATATATATATATACATATAAAAAAGTGTTAAATTTCAGGAATCGTTTTAGAATGGTCTGAAACGGATTTCTATGAAGAAAATTTCCAAAAATTTATATTATTTAAATTTCGAAGTCATTGCAATAGCTTCATTTTCTTTGAAAATTCGCTAAAACATTAAAACCTCAAATACCCTTGAAAACCCGTACTTCTACACCCATTTTTTACCCGTAACACTCCTGGGTGTATTCCGATCGGGCTGCCGAGTTTAGGAACACAACTAGGACGCAGATGTGTCCCCAAATGGGGACCCAAACTGTGTGCAAAAGAACGACGATTTTAGACCAAATTTTAACATAAATTTAAGGCTGAAACTTCATTAGAACCTCAATTTTCCGCTCTTTGGTAAAAATCGGAAAACAGGTCTCCTCGTCCTAAAAAAACATGGAAACCGATACCTCACAAGCCTTGTAACTAAAACACCAAAAAACCCAATTTTTACCCCAATTCTCACTCATAACACCCCTGGGTATATTCCGATCGGGCTGCATTTCGGGACACAACTAGGGCCCAAATGGAGCCCATGTGCGAAAGAACGAACTGTTTAGACCGAAACTAGAGTAGATACGCGTGAGACGGCGGACGGACATTGCATTTTGGTTTATTATTCTGTGAATAATACACCTATGTATTTGGAATCTACAGACCTCTTGAAACGCAAAAGAAAAAATTTGAGGGGGTTTTATAAAATTTTTTTGCTGAGCGATTACATAGGTGTATTATTCACAGAATAATAAACCAAAATGCAGGTTAGAATATCAATGAAATGATTATAAAGGCTATGTTGCTGTTATTAGTTTGTATTAGTACCTGTTAGTATTTAGAAACACTGCAAAGTCCTTTTCAGTTGGGTTTATTTTCTCGATTGAATACGGCGCGACTGGGACCTCAGTGAAGATACCCATAAAGCTGTATTATACGATTTTCAATTCGAATGTTAGGTTTGCAAATTCTGACATTATTTTCGATCAATGAAATTGTCTTGATTCACCTGTTAATTCTATCTCCTGTGTTATTATACAAATTGCTGGTGATTACAGTCATTTTCACAGGATTTTGACCCATAAAAATAGTGAATTTTGATAGTTAAAATCGTTACAACCTCAATCCTTCACTCAGGGGTCAAAATCAGCTTCATTTTTGGTCTCCTTACCGCAAAAACATGGCAAACAATACATCAAAAACAATAATGCACAAGTTCACTAAAACCTCAAAAATACCTTATTTTGCATTCATTTTTCACCCATAACACCCCTGGGTGTTTTCGATCGGGTTGCCGAAATAGGGGACACAACTAGGACCCAAATGGAGCCTGTGCGCGGAAGAATGATTTTTTTCGACCGCAAACTAACTGTTTGCTATTTTAACTAATCATATTAAGCTGCCCTGTGTCTTCCTGTATTTATTGTCTCCTTGTGCAACGCTAAGAGGGACTAACGTCCTACGTTTTAACCTGTTGCTATTTTCTAATAATAATAAACAGTTTAAATGCTAACGTGTTTTAAAAACACAGGCTGTTTTCTTATAATTTAATAAATTAATGGTTGTTGCAGTTTGATTCGCCTGTTATAACTAGGTACCGTTAACTAAACATGAGCTGTGTGTATTATACTGCACCTATATTGCCGAACGAGTTTTTAAAAAAAGTAGGCCCCTTTTAAAGTATTTAGGTTCTTTAAATGGTAACAAATTTTATTTTTTTACAACAAAAACAGCAAAAAAATCCCAAGCAAACTACCTAGTTCGTTTTATGCAAAGGTTTTCAAACTAAAGACGAATTTATTCATTTTAAACATTAAAACACCCTTACAAATAAAACAGGTTTTCGAGGTACAAATAAAAATATAGAACTAATAGGTAATAATATAAAGTATGTCGGTAACTAAAATATGAAATGAAATATACTTGTGATGAATTTAGAATTTTCATCACGGCGGTGTGGAAATAAGGTGAGTGAGTGAATTTAGGTAAAGAAGGAAAAGTCGCAGGCGGCTGTAGTCAACCGAACATCTACGACTTTAGGAGGAGAGAGAGGTGGATGAGGGAATTTCACCTAGGCGGCTGTAGTCAACCGTTCATCTAGGTGAAGGAGAGGAAAGGAGAGGTCCCTTGTCTAGGCGGCTGTATTCAACCGATCATCTAGACAAGGAGGAGGAGAGAGGAGGTGAAATTCCCAGGCGGCTGTAGTCAACCGATCATCTGGGAGGTAAGGTAAGAGAGAGAAGAGAGAGCTGGTTAGAGGAAGTGTCGAATGAAGCTTGAGCGCCAGGATCCGGGGTTTTATAGTACTTGGGGGCCTCTCCCTCCAGCTCCTTGCAGGGAGCTGGTAGTGGGGCCCCAGGTTGAGTAACCCTGGGTTCTGTCGCCTGTCCCCACTCATATCTTTATTTACGGAGCTTTAGTTTGGCGTTTGAATGTTGGTGAGAACTTAATAATATAGGAGTGTTCCCGGGAGGGACTCACGACAGAGGTCCCCCCAGTTTGAACCAAGATTTGTGGAGCTGAAGGCGCAAGGTGACAGGAGCTGAGGGCTACGGCAAACAAAAGGTGGAGCTGAAGGCGCAAGGTGACAGGAGCTGAGGGCTACGGCAAACAAAGGTGGTGCTGAAGGCGTAAGGTGACAGGGGCTGAAGGCCGATGCAAACAGGCAGTTGGGCTGAAGGCCAGTCTTAAAGCTAGAAGGCTTAAGAGTATGTAAGTAGATAGTAAGTATGGTATATAGAAGGTAAGTACATGGTAAACCTAGAGTAAGTAGATGGTAAGTAGAGTATAAGATAGAGTATATGGTAAGTAGAGTATAAGACAAATATTGGGTGATGATGAGTCGACAGATATAAACATTTCGCATTTATAAATGTGATCAATGTGTGTTAGTATTTACAATGAGGAGGATGGAGTATGCACAAAGGATGAATGAGTATTTACAATTGATGGATGAGTATTTACAGATGATGGATGAGTATGTACAAAAGTTGAGGGGTGTGCAAAAATTTGGTCAACATGTGGGAGGCGGTCGTGCGGGTCCGCCGTTTCCTGGGTGTGGATAGGATGTGGCGAGTGGTTGTGTGTGTGTGTGTGTGAGTGTAGTGTGTTGGGGGCAGTCGCCGGCGGTCGTCGTGGTGAGGCGGCCACGGTGGGGCCTCGAGTTTCGGTACAGAGCGAGTGGTTTGATGAGACACCAGCACTGTCCCGGAATCTCAAGGCCCCGCCGTGATTGCTCATAGCGGGGCGGGGGACTTGGCCGCCGGGACGAGGGGGGTGTGGGGACGCTCCCTCCGTCCGTTCCGCCGCCCGGGCCGTTTCGTCCCGGCGGGAACTATTGGGGATATCCCCGACGATGGAGGGGAGGGAGGGGGGTCGAAGATGGAGAATTGGGGGGGAATTAACACGGGGGGTTTTGGAATTGTAGGTTGAGCGGGGGTTGTTGGGGTTTTGGATGGTATGGGGGGGTTTGGAATTTGAATGGGTGGTTTGTTGAAATTGACGGGGGGGGTTGAAATTTGAACGGGGGGCGGGGGAGGCATGAGTTCCGCAAGGCGGAACTCGTGAAGGATGGAATCCATCAGGGGGTCGGTGGGGGTGTAGGGAGGGTGTACCCCCGTGGCTTGTGCTACGCGAAATTCGCGTAGAATTCGCCACTGGGGGTACTTCCACCGTCGGGGCCGGGGAGGTAACCCGGAGATCCGTGGCGGAGAAAAATAAAGCGGTGTGGTAGGCCCGGGCGAAGGGGGTAGGGGGGAAAGTGGGTCCGGGACAAAAACGTCCCGGAGAATCGCCGCCATTTCCGGATCCGAGTCGAAATCCGGAAACGACGGAGGTGACGGGTGTTGCGGGAAGAGGTGATGTTGCATCGTGAACGGACGGTGGGAGACTGATACTGTTAGGTGTTGGGGTTAGCACAGGTGCGGGTTTGCACCTGGCTAACGGGACTGTATGTGGTTTGCCGTCAATTAACAGGGTCGCGGTGGTATGTGTTGTGCGGATGACTTGAAAGGGCCCGGCGTAAAGTGGTTGGAAAGTTTTATGGATGCCGGGCTCTTTCAGGTACATGTGTGTGGTGGTGAAAAATCGTTTGGGATAAGTGGTGTCGTTTGTCGGTGTTGTTGAGTGTAGTGGTTCCCTGTTAATTGACGGTGTGTGGTGTGGAGTGAAAATGTCGGCCGGTAAACGTAGTGGGTCTTTAAAGGCGTTCTGTGCGGGGCTAGTTTGGTCTGAAGGACGGGCGGATGTTCGAAGGCTGAGTAAAATGTAGGGGAGAGATTTTGTCCAGGAAGGGGAATTTGCTGATGTTGAAATGGCCTGCTTCAGGACCGAGTGCCACCGCTCTATTTTCCCGTTGGATTGGGGATGGTAAGGGGTAGTGTGGATTTTTTGGATCCCGAGGGAGCGTAACAATTCGGAGAAGTGGGCCGATTCAAACTGCCTCCCTTGATCGACCGTGACTGTCCGCGGACAACCGTAACGGCTAACCCATTGAGAGAGGAAAGCCGTTGCGACGGCGTCCGCGGTGATGGTGGAGAGGGGGATGCACTCCACCCAGTTGGTGGCACGATCGATCATCGTGAGGCAGTATTTCTTCCCCTCGGACGGGGGAAGGGGGCCCACTAAATCCAAATGTACATGCTCCCACGGGAGGGAGTCGGGGATTGGTTGAGGAGGGACATGCGGGTGGGCCGAGACTTTGAAACGCTGGCACTTCTGGCACCCCAGAACCCAGTTACGAATATCTGTATTCATATGGGGCCAGAAGTACCGCGTCTTGATGAGGTCCCGGCTCGCCCGAATGCCAGGATGGTGAAGGGAATGGTAGTGGAGGAACAACTGCCTCCTCAACCCCGGTGGGACGTAAGGGCGCGGTGAATCGGCCGTCACGTCGCACCAGAGGTCGAGGGGGGGCAGCTGTTCCAACTTGGATGCGGAAATGAGGTTGGAGAGGGCGGGGTCAGAGGTTGGATCTTGTGTTGACTTGATGGATTGAGGGGAAGGGAATGGCAGCAGCTCCGCCACCGGCGCGGGGGTAGGGGTGGGTCGGGAGAGCGCGTCCGCCACGCAGTTGTCGGCCCCCGGCAAATATCGGATATCGGACGTGAATTGTCCGATAAACTCGAGCTGCCGGAGGCGACGCGGGGAGGCGGACTTGCGATTCTGAAGGAGGGCGTGGGTCAGGGGCTTGTGATCTGTGACGACAGAGAACTGCCTGCCCTCCACGAAGTCACGAAAGTGCTTGATGGCTTCGTGGATGGCGAGGAGTTCTCTGTCGAAGGTAGAGTAATTTTTTTGGGTGGGGGATAAAGTTTTCGAAAAGAAGCCAATGGGTTGGGGGGTGGCGCCGGTGTGCTGTTGGAGCACTGCCCCGATGGCCCAATCGGACGCATCGGTAGTGATGGAAAGGGGAGCGTGAGGGTCGGGGTGGGCTAATAGAGCGGCGTCTACTAGGTCCTGTTTGCAAATTTTGAAGGAGGCGGAAAGTTGGGGGGTCCAGGTGATGGGGCGGTTATCATTTTTTTTGGAGGGTTGGGGAATGGCGTGTATGAGTGGTTGTTGATGTTGAGCGGCGTGTTTTATGTGTCTAGGGTAAAAATTTAGCATACCCAGGAAGCGGCGGAGCTCGGTGACCGTGCGGGGTTGCGGGAAGTCAATAATTGCGTGGACCTTGTCCGGGAGGGGTGTGATGCCGTCCGAGGATACTTGGTGGCCGAGGCAGCGGACGGAGGGTTGGCCGAGGACACATTTGTCTGTGTTGACGAGGAGGCCTTCGGTGGAAAAGATGTCTAGGACTTGCTGTAGGTGGGCGAGGTGTTCTTCCTGTGTCTTGGAGGCGATCAGGATATCGTCGAGGAAGCAAAATACGAACGGTAGGCCTCGCAAGATACTGTCCATATACCGCTGCCAAGTTTGCGCCGCGTTCCTTAACCCGAAGCCCATCTTCACATATTCAAATAAACCGAACGGGGTAATTATAGCGGTTTTCGGGACGTCGGGGGGGTGGATGTTGATGTGATGGAACGCTCGTGAAATATCAAGGGTGGAAAAGATGGTGGCGCCATGGAGATGTGACGAAAAGTCTCGCAGGTGGGGGACATTATAGAGGTCCGGTGTGGTTTTAGAGTTAAGCCGCCGGTAGTCCCCGCAGGGGCGGATATCCCCATTGGGCTTCTGCACGATGTGGAGCGGAGAAGCCCAAGGGGATTTTGAGGGGCGGACGATACCGTCGGCAATGAGTTTGTCGAAGTGTTGGCGGGTTTTTGATAACTGAAGGGGGTGTAGGCGGCGGGCTTTTGCGGTGATGGGTGGTCCTGTGGTCTCTATGTGGTGCTGGACAGTGGAGATGTGTGCAGAGGGGCGGCGCTGGGGACGGTAGTTGAGGAGGAGGCGTTCAAACTGTGTGGGGGGGTGGTTGATGGCGTGTATGAATCCGGGTATGGGTGTTTTGGTGGCGGGGTCAATCAGGCGCGCGTTCCGGACGTCGACCTGGAGACCGAAATAAGCAAGAAAATCGGCCCCCAGGATCGCCTTCTCCACGTCCGCCACGGTAAATTCCCACTCGTACGCGAGCCCGCTCATATAAACTGAGGAGCGGTACGTCCCGTACGAGGGGATGGTGGTACCGTTGGCGGCGTAGAGAAGCTGCCGGTAGCAGCGCGCCTGACGACAGAGGATGTTGTTTGGAAATATTGACAGCGCCGCCCCCGTGTCCACCAGGAAAGGAACATTAGTTTTCCTGCAGCGCAGGAAAAGTCGTTGGTGGGTCGGGAGGGCGTTGGGTTTGATTGCGGAGGTAGGGACGTGTTGCGGCGTCGGCTGGTCCGCCGCGAAGGAGACGCGGGGCGGTTTCTTGCTGTTCCGGAGGGGGGGAACGGTGGGGTCTGCAGGGGGTTTGGCCAGTTTGGTAGGAGGTGGCTTCGCTTCGTTCCGGGGAGGGGGAACGGTAGTGGCCGGTTGAGTGGTGGGTGGAGGGGGTTGCGCCCTGGAGGCGGCCGGGGCGGGTCCGTTCCGGGGTGGGGGAACGGTAGTTGGCGGGGAGAGGGTTTTGGCGGCGCCGTGAGGTGCGGCCGGCAGGTTGTTTGCCCTGGTGGCGGGCGGGGAGGATCCGTTTCGGTGGTGGTGGGGTGAGGGTTTCGGCGGCGCTGTAGGCGTGGCCGGGAGGTTGGCAGCCGTGGCGGCGGCGTAGGAGGGGTAGCGTGGCTTGGCGGTGGTGGCTGTGTGAATGCGGGCGGGGGGGGTTTGTCCATGGTCCCCCCCGTGTTGGCGAGGAGGGGGGCCCGCCGGATTTACCGGCGGGCGTCTGCGTTTCCCTGCTTAGGGGCGAAGGAGCAGGGGGGTTGGCACTTGCGGGCCTCCCCACCGAAGTTTACATGATAGAAACAACGGTGGGGGGGGGTCCGCAGGGAGGTAGTCGGTTTTGGTGGGGCGTCTCGTAGTGGAGGGGGGTGCGGTCGTTGGGGATTTACCCCTACGTAGCTCATGGGGAGGGGAGGTGCGTCGCTCCGGCGAGCGCTGGCGTCGGCGGTCGGCGGAGGGGTAGTGCCGGCGATCCCTGGAAGTGGGCCTGCGTCCGTCGAGGGAGGGGGTCCGGCTGCGACCCCGGGAGGCGGTGCGGTCACGCAGTGGTGGGGGGTGACGGGGGGCGTGTACTTCGCCGACGCTGGCGGCTGCAGCTAAGTCGTGGACGGTGTCCGCGAGTCGCAGAAGGGGCTCATCGGGACCGTCCAGGTGGCTGGCGAGGGCCATCTGTATGGGGTGGGGAAGGGCGCGCAACCAGAAAGTACGTGCGATGTCGGCCGTCATAATGTCGTGCAGCTGGTGCCGCAGCCGTCGGTAGAGGTGGGATGGCTTCTGGTCGCCGAGGTGTTGAGGTTGGGAGAGGGCGGCGACTCGGGCGAGCTTTGACGGCTGGTAGGTGTTGATGAGGCGGCTGCGGAGGTCGTCATACGCAGCGGCGGCGTCGGGGGAGATATCGGAAGTCTGCAGCAGGATCTCGTAGGGCAGCAACGAGATGATTCGGGAATATCGAGTTTTCTGGCTGCGGATGTTGGCGGCCGAAAACGCTGCGTCCACCTGGAAAAACCAAAGCGCCGGGTCGTGCGTGTAGAAGGGGGGCAGCGACAGAGGGAACGCCGCGGATGCCGTCATGACGTCGGCGGTGGCTGCGGCCGCGGCGGCGGCGTGGGCGGCGGAGGCGGCTGATGTTGCAGAGGGCGGCGGGGAGAGCGTGGAGAAAGGGTTGTCGGCCAGTGCGTCGGAAGTCGCAGCGGCGGGCGGCTGCAGTGTGGCTGGTCGCAGGAGCGGCGGCGTCGGTGAGTTCGGGTCCATTTCTGTAACTAAAATTCAAAAATTTGACGTGGTTTTGAATTTTGAAATTCGCAATCGGCGGGAGCGGTGGTGCGGCGGGTTGAGAGTTGAGTGGTGAGGTGTGGGCCAAGAATTGCGAATTTACACTGACTGGTTGAAATTTGAATTTAAAATTTGGGACACCGAACTATTTGACTGGGGCGACACATGAGGTGGGAAGGTGGGAAGGAAGAAGGTTGAGTGAACGTCGGGTTCACCACTGTGATGAATTTAGAATTTTCATCACGGCGGTGTGGAAATAAGGTGAGTGAGTGAATTTAGGTAAAGAAGGAAAAGTCGCAGGCGGCTGTAGTCAACCGAACATCTACGACTTTAGGAGGAGAGAGAGGTGGATGAGGGAATTTCACCTAGGCGGCTGTAGTCAACCGTTCATCTAGGTGAAGGAGAGGAAAGGAGAGGTCCCTTGTCTAGGCGGCTGTATTCAACCGATCATCTAGACAAGGAGGAGGAGAGAGGAGGTGAAATTCCCAGGCGGCTGTAGTCAACCGATCATCTGGGAGGTAAGGTAAGAGAGAGAAGAGAGAGCTGGTTAGAGGAAGTGTCGAATGAAGCTTGAGCGCCAGGATCCGGGGTTTTATAGTACTTGGGGGCCTCTCCCTCCAGCTCCTTGCAGGGAGCTGGTAGTGGGGCCCCAGGTTGAGTAACCCTGGGTTCTGTCGCCTGTCCCCACTCATATCTTTATTTACGGAGCTTTAGTTTGGCGTTTGAATGTTGGTGAGAACTTAATAATATAGGAGTGTTCCCGGGAGGGACTCACGACAATACTTATAAAATTTTTTAAAGTAGTACAAACGTCAAACTTTACCCCACCGGGGGTAACATTACCCCAAAAAGTAATAAACATTTTTGATGACGTAATCACAGTGGAAGAAAATGATCATTTAGCTGTTGTCGCCAACTACATCACCTACATCACTGGGGATCAGCTGACTTGCGCGGGAGCGGGAAAAAAAACGTGATCAGTGTTATCACGCCTTATCAACATTGGAAAGAAACTCGCCTGTTTTTTATGTCCCAAAATTGTTTCTATATCAGTTGTTTGGGAAGGATTTACCAGGTAAGCTCCTATTGTACCACTTAACCTATTTAGTTGTGAACAAAATGCACTTATTAGATTTTCAAATAAATGTTTTCCTTATATAGTTTTTCTAAAAATAAGGTGTGAGGGTAAGTTTACTCCAAAATCCGGGAATCTTTACCCCTACAATTGAGGTTGGGGTAAAGTTACCCGCAGACGTTTAGTCCTGGATTAGTGACAATAACTTTTCTATTTAGATATTATTTTTGTTGATCCAAAGCTCTATTCGTGTTTCTTTATGTAGTAGAATTGAAGAATGGGAAGGACAACGCAGAAAAAGCTGGGTACTCGACCCTACCCTGCAGTTGTGTTTGGAGGCAGTACATAGCGGCAATATGACCCATCGTCAGGCTTCTCGATCGCTTATGATTCATTTTTGTTTGTTATGAGATTTAGAAGAAGTAGGAAGACGTTCATTTTAGTAGATTCGAGTTTGTAAATTTTCAATTGATCATTTTGCTACATTTCGAGAAGTTACCATTATTTTTAGAGGTGAAAGACTGTTACCAGTTACGAGTTTATAAATTAGTGATATTCACTAAAATTGTGATTAACTAGGTGACACTACATAACGTAGAGATGGAGCATCGATCCTAAGAGACAATTTTATTTTTTATAACCTGGTATTTTGACGAATATTTGCCAATTTTTTCAGAATAAAATTTTTTATGATATATCTGAGGTAATCTTTTCGATTCTGATGTCAAACATTACTCCACTGTCAGTTCTAGATGCAATAACGGTGGATTTTAAATAGTGGAGTAAAGTTTGACACACCCTGAGGTAACTTTACTCCAAAGTTTAACTAAAAAAAATATATGGTACAATCATGATATTAAGATGTATCACCTCTTAAATTGTTCTAGAGGCTCTGAAGATTATAATGCATGCAAGGAAAGTAAATTTGAACCATTCTGAGCAGGAAAAATTTGGGTTTGAAAAAAATTTAGGTGAAATCTGGAGTAAAGTTTGACGTTTGTACGTATGCGTTGAAAAAAAAAAGTCTGCCAGGCTGGGTGGTTGTAAAAACTGCAAGGTTGATTTGAATCAAACTTAGAACGAAATGTATGAACAGTTCAGTGCCTAAAACGGCATTTGGAGAACTTTAGATTTTCCAGCAATCCTTTACGTTGCAAGAGTTTTTCAAATTTGGTTGCCCTGCTATTTTTTGAACCTCAAACTCTCGTGCTACTTGAAAACTGGGCGAATGTAGTACATTCACTGGGCAAAACTGGGCCTGTAGTACTCACATATGTCCATTGTCTTTGCACGAGCCTTAACTTATTTATTAATTATAAACAATCATAATGTCCACAGGGCACTTCTGCCCTCTTAGTGCACAGTACATTTGAAAGATATATATGATATAATATTGTGATGAATTTAAAATTGCATCACGGTGGTGTGAGGGAAATTGCCCAGGCGGTTATGAGCGAATCACCACCGACATCTGGGATCTTTTGGAGAGGTAGAATTTTGGAGGTGAGTGGTAGAATTTGCCTAGGCGGTTATGAGCGAATCACCACCGACATCTAGGATCTTTTGGAGGAGAGGTGTCCAGGCGGTTATGAGCGAATCACCACCGACATCTGGATTCTTTTGGAAGAGGAGGTTTTGCCTAGGCGGTTATGGGCTGACCACCACCGACATCTAGGATCTTTTAAGAGAGGAGGAGAGAGAGCAAGGTAGAGGAGAGAAGAGAGAGCTGGTTAGAGGAAGTGTCGAATGAAGCTAAAGTCGCAGGATCCAGGGTTTTATAGAAAAGGGAGGCCTCTCCCTCCAACCCCCTGTTAGGGGTTGGTGGTGGGGCTCCAGGTTGTGTACCCTGGGTTCTGTGGCTTGTCTCCCCACTCGATTTGTTTATTGACGGAAACTAACTTTCGTGTTTGAGTATTGGTGAGAACTTAATTTAGAGGAGTGATCCCGGGAGGGACTCACGACAGAGGTCCCCCCAGTTTGAACCAAAATTCATGGAGGGCTGAAGGCGCAAGGTTGACAGGGGCTGAGGGCGAAGGCAAACATAAATGGGGCTGAAGGCCAAGGGTGATACTGAACCAAAATTTGGGGGCTGAAGGCGCAAGGTGACAAGGGCTGAGGGCCAAGGCAAACATAAGTGGGGCGGAAGGCCAAAGGTGACAACGGCTGAGGGCCACGGCAACAGGTTAAGTGCTGAGGGCGTCGTCCTTAAATCTAGTTGAAGGTGTACTTAAGACTAAGACTAATAGTATGAGAGTATTTACATGGATGAGTGGTACATGAGTGATAGTATTTACAATGGTGCGTAAGATATAGAGAGTAAGATGTGGTAGAGAGTAAGATATAGGAAGATACAATAGTGAGGAAAATATAGTAAGATACAATAGTGAGTAAGATATAGTACAGCGGTTTTTCAACAATATTTACAGTATTTTAACAATATTTACAATTTTTTTAACAATATTTAAAGTATTTACAAAGGGTTGTGGCGGTTGGGGTGGGGTGACATTTTGGGGTTTGTGCGGAAGTCCGCCGTTCCTTGGGTAGGTGTGTGGTTGAAGTGTGTGTGGTTGGGTGTGGGAGGGTGGTGGTGTATGTGTGATGACGACTGTGGATGGGTGGTGAGGTGATGGGGTGAGAGAGGCGACCCCCTCTAACAGTCTTCACGTTGGTGAAGATTGATAGAGGGGCCCCTTCACTGCCAGGGCGGCGGTGAAGGGGGTGAGCTGGTGGGGGCCGGTACCCGGGTCGTCGCGGAGGGAGGCGGCGACGTCGGGGTCCGGTGGGTGAGATGGAGGCGATGTGTGGTGTTGCTGGTGTGGGGGTGGGCGGGGGAGTGGTGTGGTGAGATTGGTCGGGGAGGACTGGAGCTGGTTTGCACCGTGCCAATGGCACGGTGTGGGGCTTCCCGTCAATTAACAGGGTAGCGGTGGATTGTGTTGAGCGGATGACCTGAAAGGGCCCGGCATAGAGAGGTTGAAATGTTTTGTGTATGCCGGGCTCTTTCAGGTACATGTGAGTGGCGGTGTGTGGTTGAGCGGAGACGTGAGAGGGTTGCGATCTCCGGGTGGGTGAGTGAGTGGTGGGCGAAAAATGCGAATTTAAACTGACTGACTGACTGGTTTTGAAATTAAAAATGAACCGAACTTTAACTGGAGACTGGGGTTTGACACATGAGAAGGGAAAAAGAGGAAGGTTGGGTGAACGTCGGGTTCACCACTGTGATGAATTTAAAATTGCATCACGGTGGTGTGAGGGAAATTGCCCAGGCGGTTATGAGCGAATCACCAGCGACATCTGGGATCTTTTGGAGAGGTAGAATTTTGGAGGTGAGTGGTAGAATTTGCCTAGGCGGTTATGAGCGAATCACCACCGACATCTAGGATCTTTTGGAGGAGAGGTGTCCAGGCGGTTATGAGCGAATCACCACCGACATCTGGATTCTTTTGGAAGAGAAGGTTTTGCCTAGGCGGTTATGGGCTGACCACCACCGACATCTAGGATCTTTTAAGAGAGGAGGAGAGAGAGCAAGGTAGAGGAGAGAAGAGAGAGCTGGTTAGAGGAAGTGTCGAATGAAGCTAAAGTCGCAGGATCCAGGGTTTTATAGAAAAGGGAGGCCTCTCCCTCCAACCCCCTGTTAGGGGTTGGTGGTGGGGCTCCAGGTTGTGTACCCTGGGTTCTGTGGCTTGTCTCCCCACTCGATTTGTTTATTGACGGAAACTAACTTTCGTGTTTGAGTATTGGTGAGAACTTAATTTAGAGGAGTGATCCCGGGAGGGACTCACGACAAATATATTATATACTATGTGTATATTGTGTATTATCACATGAAACTTTTTCACATTTAGTATTGGAATTATTAAAAGAAAATGATGAAACAATACAGCAGGAATCTGTACAAAATTAGAATAGAATTGTAGATTCAATATAAATGGATTCGAATGGTTGAAACGTATAAGGAAGATAAGGGGGAAGAAAGAGATAATACAATTGGGGGAAAAGGATAAAGATATAGGAGAAGAAGAAAAGGGAAGATCTTACATCGATGCTGGAAAATGTATTAATTTTATCAAACTAAAATAGAATTGCAATAATTTATTGTCTTCAGGTGTAGCGCACAGATATTTATTTTATTTCGTATGATCACTGTGAGCCCGCAGCAGGGGCAGACGTAGAAGCAGTCGTGGCTGCTGTGGTGGGAGTCGTGGAAGCCGTGCTAGGAGTCGTGGCTGCTGTGGTGGGAGTCGTGGAAGCCGTGCTAGGAGTTGTGGCTGCTGTGGTGGGAGTCGTGGAAGCCGTGCTAGGAGTCGCGGCAGTTGTGGTAGGAGTCGCGGCAACAGTTACTCGTATTGTGGAAGGCGTCGACGTTGGAGATGTCATCGCGGTTGGGGCGCCGGTTGTCGTCGTACCTAAGTGAATTACAGTGGATTATAGTAGGACGAGAATTTTTGCTTTGCACCTGTCAGTTGATTTGTAGGAACAGTATCAGATAGGTACAGTAAACAGTACCAGAATTAACAACAATTATCTTGAAAAAAAAAGTATGCCAATTCGAGTAGGCACTATAGCTTCCTCACTTGAATCACATGAACGTGTAAAATAGTTGGGTAGGTTCATTTTGATACGGGACCATCTGTGATCCAACCCGCGTGTAGCTTGTCGCGTAGTTAGAAGCGTTAAAAGGAAACGATCAACATTTCATGTTCGCGCATGTGCAGAAGAATGAAATTCATATGGAACTATCAAAGAATTATTCATGATCCGACCCTCCAAGTCTGAGCTCATTTCAACGACATTTAAAGTAGTTACGGGCGTTTCGAGTATTTCACGTTTGCGCATGCGCAGATTGATCGATTTCCAAGATTTTGAAATGGGACTTCTTGCGATCCAACCCGTGTAACCTCAAAATTTCAGCTCTGTACGACTGTTTTTCGCGTAGTTAGAAGCGTTACAAAAAAATGGTCAACAATTCATGTTCGCGCATGCGCAGTCGAAAGTTACAGTACGATTCCAATGACATTCATTTCGAATTATCAAAGTATTATTCCTGATCGACCCTCTAATTTTGAACTCATTTCAACGATATTTAGGGTAGTTATGAGCTTTTCAAGTATTTTCGTTTGCGCATGCGCAGCCGAAAGTTACCGTACTTTTTCAATGGTTTTGGTATGGGACCGTCTGTGACCCAACCCGCACCTACCCTCCAAATTCCAGCCCATTTCGACAATTATTTTGGGTAGTTATGGGTGTTACAAGGAATTGCCACAGACAGACAGACACGGAACCAAAAATGTTCCTCGATGTCTGGAACGCGAAATGGAAGTGGAAATTTTCATTTTGGAAGACATAAATTTTTTGCACGAATCCAAGGCTTCCCTACCTGCGGTAGTGAGGAAGCAAAAGAAAAAACCTGCTAATTATTACACAACGGCTTATTATTTACATGTATAGATGCCCCTTCTGCGTAGATCACTGTTTTCTGTGGTTAGTACCCTCGAGCCCCCCCAGGGAAGCCCTAAATCGAGTACTGGAGCCGGCTCCGGAATTAAAGTTTCATACAAATGTGTGTGATTAAGTAATTCAATCATTATACTATTTGTAGTTATTCATGAACCATAAGGAAAATAATAAACCGTTGTGTAATAATTTACCTGTACAGGTGCCCCTTCTACGTAGATAACATAATAAACTGTCGTGCAATATTTTACCGTTGTGTAATAATTTACCGTTCTGTAATAGTTTGCCGTTGTGTAATAATTTACCCAATAATACTTCAACTTTTGTTCAAGTTGAAATTGCAAAAGTAGGTACCTATCAACAAAATCCAAAAGATTCATCAGTTTTAAAATGAAATAATATCACAGAACAACCAACTCGACTTCATACAGCCATTCGTGATTATAATCAGGTGCTCCCTAGCGATGATATCTGGGCCGGATTTATACTGTTTGATTCTCGATCATGTTGCAATCATGCAATCAATAACTATAGCACCCCCATTGATGTGAATAATTGCACCAATAAATAAATTAGTTTTTTTTGTAATTCTGATTGATTATGCAACCTGAATATAATTAATAGTGCTCTAATAAAATTATTTCCACTCCCAAGACTGCAAGATAAAAATGCTTCCGTTGTAGGTATATAAAGAAGTTTAAGTAAAAACCTAATATTATCGAATAAGTTTTTCAAGTTCTTTATTGTATTATTTAATTTTTCACTCCTCTTGATTGTTGTTATGTAATTGGGCCGCGAAATAAATAAATAAATAAATAAGGCCAAAGTAACTTATCACATATAGAACAAGTGTATTTACCTTTTAGAGCTGATAACAAGCTTTCCACGATCGCCTTCTTAATGGAGCAAATCTTGAATACTACAGAACAAAATAAAAATGTAGCACAAATATAAATAACTCAACACATACCTAGGTACTAAATATTTAGAATAAATTAGTTTTCATACAATTAGCACCTAGGCACATAATGAAGAGACCAAGGTCCACTGTTTGGAATAACAAACGGGAACAGGAAACATTTTATGAATTCCATCGTTTCCAACAGTGTTCGGAGTGTTCCACTTTTCCCAACATTAATGTAGAGTGCCAAAGTTAATCTTGAAGCGGATGGTGAATTGTTACAACCTGTCCCAAATTTACTTGAAAGTTAGTCCCTACTTAGCAGCTTACTGATAATGAGAATATTAAAATAATACTCTTAAAAACTAAAATCCGTACTATAGAATAATAGAGAGTTCTTTGCTAGAAAAATTCCGTAAAATCTACTTACTACTTTTAAAATACAGTTATTTGAATAATAAGAGTTCAAATTTAGTTTTACATTGCTGAAACCCGTGGAAGGAGTTCAATAAACGTAGTAGGTTGGAGGGGGCAGTTTTAGTAAATTCGCCCATTGAGTGCTGCATGAATATTTTTTTTCTGTGTGCAGGTGTTTTTGAATGGTTGATTTTTGTCATCGTCAACTATGATTTTGTCTTACGGCTGGTTCCTACACATGTATATTTACATCCCTTACCTCCTGGGCACACGTGAACGGCATTGCAAACAGCCGCTATCGACAGAAGTAGAACAAGTTTCGCCGTCATCTCTCTCAGTGTTTCCTTTCCCGCCGCAACGCGTCCTTATAACATCATATCCACCTCGATGTTTTATATATAAACCTACAGCCCTTTGAACGATACACCAAGCTCGAGGTTAAATTTGCTCATCCTACCACCTTGAAACGAAGCGCTAGACTCAGACAAACAGTTTTATTGCCTTCCCCTGGTTTCAGGTGACAGAAAGGACGATCCAATTTCACGATGCAAAGCCTGTGAACAAACAACTAATAATCGAAGACATTGTACTTGGGAAAGAAAAAAACAAAAAACAAAGTTGTGTAAGGATGTGGTAGGTAGCTATAAAACCTAAGAAAGACAAGTTTATTTGAAAACCACCAACTTCATTCAATAGGAAGTTCGAGTAACCGAAACCGCGATTTCGGAGAAGGAACAAAAAAACGCTGCAAATTATTACACAACGGTTTATTATTTACCTGTATAGATGCCCCTTCTGCGTATATCGTTGTTTTCTGTGGTCAATACCCTCGAGCTTCCCCCAGGAAAGCCCTAAATCGAGTACTGGAGCCGGCTCCGGAATTACAGTTTCCTACAAACGTGCGGGATTCAATAATTCAATCATTAATTATTTGTAGTTATTCATGAACCATAAGGCAAATAATAAACCGTTGCGTAATAATTTACCTGTATAGGTGCCCCTTCTAAGTTGATAGTATAATGAACAGTTGTGTAACAATTTACCGTTGTGTAATAAATTGCTCATCAATAAATAATACTTCAACGGTTATTCAAGTTACAGAAGTACCTATCAACAAAATCCAGCCCCTTCTGCGTAAATGGTATAATGAACCGTTGTGTAATAATTTAGCTATCAGTATTACCTAGTACTTCAACGTTTGTTCAAGTTTCACAAGTACCTATCAACAAAACCAAAAAATCCATCATTTTTCAAATGAAATAATATCACAGAACAACCAACTCGACTTCATACATTCATTATAATCAGGTGCTCCCTAGCGATGATATCTGGGCCGGATTCATACTGTTTGATTCTTGATCATGTTGACGAAGCTTTTCGGTGCAAACGAACGGCTGGTCGTACAATGCTCTGGGTGGTCTCGAAAAATTCTTCAGTTCAAGATCAATTTAAAAATGTAAAAAAACCATACCCTTCTTGTGATGAATGTGTTTTGACGTAAATCCACCACGAGTGGTACGAGGGAGGATGTGCCCGGGCTGGTTATGGGTGGACCACCACCATTTCCCGGGATCTTCTCGGATGTGTCCGTTGGTCATGGGCGTACCACCACCATACCCGAGATCTTTTAGGGCGAGTTGGCTGTTGGTTATGGGCCTACCACCACCATTTACAGCATCTTTTGGGATAGGAGAGAGAGGCGAGTTAAGGAGGAGAGAGAGTAGTCAGCGACTAGAGGAGAGCGTAGAATGAGGAAAAAGAGGCAGGAGGCGAGTATTTATGTGCTTGGGAGCTTTCTCCCTCCATCCTCTAGCTAGTAGAGGATGGTGGGGATCCCTAGGCTGGCCCTCGGCTCTCGTGCGTCCTCTGTCCCTACTTCTATGTTTATTTGCGAGATCTTAAGTTTGCGAGGAGTGGTTCTGGGAGGATACCACTACACGTCTATTGAAAGTTTTTGAGCTACGGCATTCTGAATATTTCAACCCATATTTTTCACCCCTTAGAGACGACTGACAGTAACGCCGAGCTTCCAGGACCAACTAGACCTGGAAAGGGACCTATAAACCAAATTTCATCAATTTTCGTTCATGGTAACTAAGAAAAGTGCTAAGTGCGGCGTACGGCGGACGGACAGAATTTTTATTATTGCATTTTCGGATTCTACGTACTTACCTTGAAACGGAAACCATAACATTTTGAGGGGTGTTAAATTTTTTTTTTTCACGCTCGATTTCAAAAGTTCATTATTGAAAATAATAAACCAATACTGTTCAGCTAATAAACCCATAGAAATTACCATATGTTCGAGAAACGATCAAAATTGAATTGAGTGTCTACCTAACAATGAGTGGATATCTTGAATCAAACTACTCAACATGACTCTATGAGGTTCCCGCAATGAGAAACCAACTAAAAGTCTGTTTGTTTCAACTAGACATCACAATTCAAGCATCCCACAGTGGCACATCATAGTGACAGGTCCCATTAAACGTTTGGCCGTAACAATAGGTGATTGGTTGTTAGTAAAATGAGGCGAATAACTACCTTAACTGAAGCTGGAGTTGGCGATACAAGTGAACATTATTGGGCGTATTGAATACGTTGAAAACCAATCAAGAATTATTCCAAGAAATGTTGCGGTGCTTCAGCAAAACAAGAAAATACAAAAGGATGATTTTCATGGATTTGAGCTATTTTATTGCATTTTATTTTATTATTTTTATTTTATTGCCTAATTGCTCTGCATATTGAAGCTTTTGAAACCATTTATCATTTTCAGCCTGGCCATACCTACAGATTTATGTTTCTATGGTTTCGACAAAAATATAATATTTGTGCCGATCACAATGAAGAAAGACCAAGTATTCCTACTGAATGAAATTGATGGTTAAAAATATAAACTCCAGTGTTTAAATGATTGAACTAGGTTTGGGAACAAGTGAATTTGGAGTAGAAATTTTGTTTGGAGAGGAAAAGTTTACTTCATTAGGCTGAGAATAATTAAAAAATTATAGAAATTTGCTACAGCCCTCTGGAACGTCGTTGTCCTGGTTTGAGGGTGAAAGGATTGGAGCTCAGCTAGACTTCAGCTTTTTAGACCTGCTTTGAGCGTAGAGATAGATGGCGCTATTTGTTTCGCAACAAACATTTATATTTACCATAATAACGGATATTTCGTCTGTAACGTGAGTGTGAAGGTCCGAATGTTCGAAAGTCGGATTTTTTCACTCTTTTAGTTTTTGCAGTTCAAATCTACAGACGTTCGGATGACTCACGGATGCCCGTACCGAAATCGGGTTCATAAGAAACGTCGCTGAAGCGTAAGAAGTTTATAGCAACCCAATTAGGTGCCCGAATGAGAAAGAATGCTGAAACACAGGACTCCCGACTATGAAATTCGGTAGAGAAAATCATTGATTTCATTTTATAAACTCACCTGTGAGTCAGTTCCCCACTGCCCTCTACATGTTTTTGTCTCAGTTTTACTTCCGAGCCTGCTGAGGTAGCGGAGGATGATGTTTTCACTTTTGAGGCGAAACAATTTTGTTGTCTCCAAAATCAGAATTTTTACGTTTTTGAGCTACCTATCGGAAAAAATTTGGTTCGGTGTCTGTGTCCTCAATGCCCTCCCACACGTATAACTTCCTCAATTAGAATCCGATATTTGAAATTTTCAGGGATCGTACGGATTGGGCTTTAAATGGTCGGCTATATGAGTTTCACAACGATCGGATAATGGGGTATGCGCACGTATTTATTTTATTTATTTATTTATTTTATTTTTTAAATTGAAACAGAATCCAACCTGAGAATTTTGGCGCCGACTGCAATGTTCTAAGATTGGTAGTTCTTTTTTTATGATGTTTCAACGATTCCAGTAATTCTGAGGTCATTGCATCCCTCTCGCCTAGGCGGGACCCCCCTGCCAACGGTGGCGTCAGAATTACTGAAACTTTGACAAATCATAGAAAAAGAACTACTTATCGTAGGACAGTGCGGTTGATGTCAAAGTTCTCAGAATGGAATCCAGTATAATTAAAAAATAATATGAACCGCTTTTGCGACCCATGCGCATACCCCATTGGCATGACCATTGCGTATGCACAAACGCGAAATCCGAAGTAGGTAGCAACTCAATTTCTCTCGAATCAAGGCCTGATTGGGCTCAAAATTGGCAGGTAGTTGGGGTGTAGCTTCCCGGTGGTCTCCTATGAATTCACCACGTTGAGATGATTGGTATAATAGCCACTGCTTAAACCCAATTTTATTCATAAAATTTCCTTTTCGCTCTTACCTTATCGTGGTGGGAGTGTTTGTGTTATCATGTAATCGATACGAAGAAAGTTTGTTGTTGCATCTCTTCAACACGTGTTTCTATGAACTCAAAAACGTCTTCCATCCCATAGGTGCCTCATTCCTGAAGGGGAGTGGTCGTGGTGGGAGAAATTCAAAATTGGCGGTTAAGAAGAAGCGGGAGATTGATTACCGGGTGGTCCAACAATATTATGCATGGCATTGCAGAGGGGGGAAGGGAGGTATTTAAAAATTAGAGGGAGAGGATTTAAAAAACGCTGCAAAGTCCTTGTCACATGGG
Organism: Leptopterna dolabrata; assembly: GCA_954871275.1. Classification (NCBI taxonomy): domain Eukaryota; kingdom Metazoa; phylum Arthropoda; class Insecta; order Hemiptera; family Miridae; genus Leptopterna; species Leptopterna dolabrata. The sequence goes on along the minus strand of OX940988.1, from coordinate 9,464,478 downwards.
TTTATTATTTTATTGGACATACCTACAGAAATGTTGGCTGTTTATTTATTGTTTCTTTTTCCAGTGTTATTCCACAAAATGATGGTGATTTCAGACGATTTCCCAGGTTTTTGACTCATAAAAAATCAATTTCGGGAACTGAACATCTGGTACAACCTCAATTTTCTACTCTTTGGTCAAAATCGACTTCATATTCGGTCTTCTCGTCCCCAAAAACATGAAGAACGATACCTCAAAAACTCATGTTACTAAAACACAAAAAGTACCTATTTTTATACACATTAGCGAATTTTCAAAGAAAATGAAGCTATTGCAATGGCTTCGAAATTTAAATAATATAAATTTTTGGAAATTTTCTTCATAGAAATCCGTTTCAGACCATTCTAAAACGATTCCTGAAATTTAACACTTTTTTATATGTATATATATATATATATATTTATATATATATTTATTTATATATGTGTCACTCCAGACGATAACTCTCGATAGAATTGAGATAAACAGCTCAAATTTGCACAAAAAATCTATCTTGGCAATCGAAAGGCTAAGTTCGAAGATGGGCGAAATTGGCCTACTCTAAGGAGGGTTTTGGCGCATTTAAAGTGCGCAAAAATTACCCAAAAATCCCCAAAATGTTATTTTCCAACAAGTGACCCCTCATTTTAAAGGTTTTTGCACGCTGAACACGATGGTGGAATCGGATTTTAGATATCTTGATCCGTTCTCAAATTAGAGCATTTAAAGTGCGCAAAAATTACCTAAAAATCCCCAAAATGTTATTTTCTAACAAGTGACCCCTCATTTTAAAGGTTTTTGCACGCTGAACACGATGGTGGAATCGGATTTTAGATATCTTGATCCGTTCTCAAATTAGAGCATTTAAAGTGCGCAAAAATTACCCAAAAATCCCCAAAATGTTATTTTCCAACAAGTGACCCCTCATTTTAAAGGTTTTTGCACGCTGAACACGATGGTGGAATCGGATTTTAGATATCTTGATCCGTTCTCAAATTAGAGCATTTAAAGTGCGCAAAAATTACCCAAAAATCCCCAAAATGTTATTTTCTAACAAGTGACCCCTCATTTTAAAGGTTTTTGCACGCTGAACACGATAGTGAAATCGGATTTTAGATATCTAAATCCGTTCTTAAATTAGAGCATTTAAAGTGCGCAAAAATTACCCAAAACTAGGATAATCTTTAAACTCTTACCCCCACCCCCTTAGAGTGGTCAGATTGAAAAATGTGAGAAGTATTAATTGAAGACGAGAGTTCGAAGCAAAAAAGGGGGAGGCAAACGATTAGTACAACTCCTTGAATTTACCCACAGCGATCAAATAAATAAGCACTTAGTACAATTACGTAATAAACAAACGGTAGAATCAGGATGGACAAAACGTACAAATTAAAATAAATACGAAGAGAATATACATAGAAAACCAAATTTTAGACCGAAGTTTTCCTTTATTCAAAACCATAGCCATTAATTCGAATATTTCTTTGAAAATTCGCTCATTAAGTCATGCTGCATGACTGATTTTTTCACTCATGACACCCCTGGGCGGACGGCGGACGGCGTACGGCGGACGGACATTGCATTTTTGGAATCTACGCACCTTGAAACGGAAAAGAAAAAATTTTGAGGGGGTGTTATAAAAATTTTTTGCTGAGCGAATACATAGGTGTATTATTCACAGAATAATAAACCAAAAATTTTGATGGGGTGTTATAAAAATTTTTTGCTGAGCGATTACATAGGTGTATTATTCAAGGAATAATAAACCAAAATAGGTACTTTTTGCGTTTTAGCAACATGTTGGTAACATGAGCTTTTAAGGTATCGTTTTTCATGTTTTTGGGGACGAGAAGACCGAATATGAAGTCGATTTTGACCAAAGAATAGAAAATTGAGGTTCTACCAGATGTTCAGTTCCCGAAATTGATTTTTTATTAGTCAAAAACCTGGGAAATCGTCTGAAATCACTATCAGTTTGTAGAATAACACCGGAAAAAGTGTCAACAGGTGGATCAAGACGATTAAATGGCACTATCAATGATCAGAGATAATTTATTTAAAAAAAAAAAAAAAGAAAAGCGTACCACCTTATTCGTGTTTTGGGAGCCGAAATTGGTGGAAACTACCAGAGATAGCTATTTCAATTACTTTATATGAAAGAAACAATAAATGAACAGCCAATATCTCTGTAGGTATGTCCAGTAGAATAATAAACCCATGTGACAAGGACTTTGCAGCGTTTTAGAATCTACGCACCTTGAAACGGAAAAGAAAAAATTTTGAGGGGGTGTTATAAAAATTTTTTGCTGAGCGAATACATTAGGGGCCGTATTCATAGTCCTCACTTTATTTAAAGTAAATGCTTAAGTGAACAAATAAGGAAGCATCGTCCACTTTGGCTATTCATAGTCAGTGATAAAGGAAATGCTTAAGTCGTCCTTTAGCATTTCCTTTATTCCTATTTCATAGACAATAAGTAAAGAAAAATCTTTACTTTTTGACCTAAATAAGTGGAAAAAACTGAGGTACGTCGAAAGGTACCTTAAGCATTTCCTTATTGATCGTTTGCACTGTTCTCTTTTCATTTCCGTCATCTTTTCAGTGTCATCGTTCTCGGCATTCTTGTTTCTTTTCCTAATTATTCGGGTTTTTTGTTTGTTTTGATACGATGGATTTCGAAATTTTGTTTGACTTCGATGAGTGGGATGACGAGTTCGATGTAACGGAGAGCATGCGGGTGATGCATACCGGCTTCATTTTCGGTCTAAAAAAGTCGTTCTTTCGCACACAGGCTCCATTTGGGCCCTAGTTGTGTCCCGAAACTTTGCAACCCGATCGGAATATACCCAAGGGTGTTATGAGCGAAAATGTGTATGAAAATAGGTATTTTTTGTGTTTTAAAGTAAAATGAGCTTTTCAGTATCGGTTTCCATGTTTTTGTGGGACGAGAAGAGACGAATATGAAGTCGATTTTGACCAGAGTGGAAAACTGAGCTTCTACCAAAGGTTCTGCTCCCAAAATTGATTTTTTATTAGCCAAAAACCTGGGAAACTGTCTGAAATCACCATCAGTTTGTATAATAGCACTAGAAGTGTCAGCAGGTGAATCAAGAAAATTAGATGGCACTGCCAATGATCAAAGATAATTTGAAAAAAAGGAGCGTATTTAATTTGTGTTTTGGGGGCCAAAATTGGTGGAAACAAGTCAGAAATATCTATTTCAATTATTTCACATTAAAGAAACAATAAATGAACAGCCAAAATTTCTGTAGGTAAGTCCAATAGAATTATAAACCCATGTGACAAGGACTTTGTTTATCAATTTCCTTTGCATTTTGTAAATATTCACTCTTCAAAGTAATCCCAACGTGAGCCGGGAGTTTGCCATCGATTTTGATAGTTCCTTGAAAATTGTTCCAAAAGTTTCCAATTTGTTCATTATTGACTAACTTTTTATGACTTTGCCTACTATTAAGATTCTACCTGACCAAAAGTAGGATAAAACCCAATTATTTCCTTTTTCGAAGACCAGTACATATCTCATGACCATGTTGGTAGTTGATTCCACTGAAAAGGCAAACCAAGGAACTACAGTAAAAGCGCAATTTATATTTAAAAGGATAAGGAAAAAAGTAAAAGAGGGAGTAAAAATAAAACGGAAGAAGGAGTACCTAATACAGAAGGGAAACGGAGAAGTAAACGCACGTCAACACACCTAAACGCGAGCACCAAGTGTATAATAGAAATGCTTTCAAAATAAAACAAAGGTTGCTTGCTTCACTGATTACTTGTCCAGACACAGACGGGGTGGACATCGGCGTACAAAACAACGGAAAACCAACAGAATGGCACGGCTAATAGGCGAGGACATATAACTAAACAAACACACACACCCTGCCAGAACTGCCAACTTAAGCTCAAACCAGAGAATTCGGAAAAATTTTGACTTAAATAAAGATTTTTCTTAATTTTATAAAGTAAAAGATTAAGTAAAGATTTTTCTTTACTTCGGTGAGTAATGTCTATGAAATCAAAATCAGATAAAGCATTTCCTTAAGAAATTATTTTACTTTCAGAAGTAAAGTATTATTTTTACTTAAGTCAGGACTATGAATACGGCCCTAGGTGTATTATTCACAGAATAATTAACCAAAATTGGCTGGAACCAGTAAAGGAGGGAAATTGCATGGATACGTTAGTATGACAGCATCCATGGGCATGGATGCTACATATATCTTTGTATATATTCATCTACCGTCACATCAGCTGTGACCGTTGGTGTGGTAGGTGGGGAGGGGGTGGTGGTGATAACATTGATAACCACAACGTCCATAAATTTACACTACTGGGGCGAGAGTGAAGAATCAAGACTCTTCGTCTGCATACGTAGGAATATTATTTCCAAGTAATTTCACCTCTTCAGGGACCCACAGCGTTTATGGAAATACAGAAAATATACGGTTTTTCATTTTGTGCCCTCTCTCGTCGTTTTAATTTGATAATTTTTGCTTTTAAAAAATGTCGAAAATGAGCAAATGCGCCGCCTTGATTCATCGCCCTCACCACCCGAGTCTATAAAAAAAACCACAGTCATGCAGCATGGCTATAAGAGCGAATTTTCGAAGAAATAACTGATTTTATATAAAATGTGATCTTTGGGATATCCCATTCAAATATGGGCAATCTTAAACTTATTGGGTAATTATAGGTATTCAAGTATGACGCTATTCGGTTAATTCGGTATGCATCAAATATGGGCATACCTAGGTACCTACCTAACAAATTTGTTGTTCCATTTTTTGCCGAGTAACACCTCGGTTTGTAGATTTTCCAACGCTGAACACGATGGTGAAGTCAGAATTGCGATATCCCATTCCGTCATCAGATAAGAGCAGACGAACCAGGAAGAACATCTCAAGAAATAACCACGTTCCTTCATCTTCAAAGTGCTCTAGTTTGAGAACGGAATGAGATATCGCAATTCTGATTTCACCATCGTGTTCAGCGTACAAAAACCTTTAAAATGAGGTGTCACTTGTCAGACTTTTTCATTTTGGGAATTTATGGGTAATTTTTCCCCCATAAAACTCCCCAAAACTCCCCCTTAAAGTGACCCGATTCTGCCCATCTACGAACTTAGCCTGTCGATTGCCAAGACAGATTTTTCGTGCAAATTTGAACTTTTTATCTCAATTCTTTCTAGAGTTATCGTCTGGAATGACACATACATATATAAATATATAAATATATATATAAATATATATATAAATATATATATAAATATTTATATATATATATATATATATATAAATATATATATAAATATATATATACTCGGCCCTTCGGGCCTCGCCAGGGGGCAGGCCCCCTGGACCCCCAAAGGGGGCTCCGCCCCCTCGGAACGGCTTCGCCGTTCCTCACCCCCGAAGGATGTGTTCTTATACTTCGTATAACAAAGGAGAATTTGCTATGCAATTTACCCCCCCCCCCCCCACACCACCAACACACAAAAAAATAACGCCCAACAAAGATAACGTTGGTAATTCTTTATCACATTCCTCTTTGTGCTCATCTTTATCACATTCCTCTTTGTGCTCATCTTTATCACATTCCTCTTTGTGCTCATCTTCATCACATTCCTCTTTGCGTGACGCGTTTTTGTGACAGGATATTGTGACAGGACATTTTTTTCTCATGACCCCCGGCGTTAAAATTGCATAGCAATTAATATACATATAATTTTTGGTGTCTTTCGGCAGTGAATTCAGGATGGTCTGAATCGGATTTTGGTATAAAAATCTTTCGGAAATACGAGTTTTAAAAATTTTGGACCGAGAACAATAGCTTCCTTTTCTTCGAAAATTCGCTAATAAAATGTACCTACCAGAATTTTGTTCTGCACGGAGGTGCAGAATAGTGAGTAGAACCTAAGTTTTGAAGGTATAAAAAGACTCTCTGGATTAAAGATGTGTTTATATTTTACTAGGCATTTTGAAAAGAGTACCTAACAATAAAATGTAAAGTACGAAACACAGCATTACCAAAATCTCTAAATATGAAATGAAACAAACTGCACAACACACAACTTTTCTGTTGCATTGGATTTTGAGCTGCATTCTCGCTCGCAATTACTGAAATAATTTGAAGTGTCAGATGGCGATCTAAATTTGTGATTATAAATTTTTAAATTTGTAAATCCAGGTAGGTCTAACTGGGTACAGCATACGGTATTCCTGTTTACAAATCATTTGATTTATGAACTTCTTCTATTGATTTTTAAACAGATACAGTTGAGTTCGTTGTGGAACGAGAATTTCCTCGGCTTCGAGGTTTTTCGCAAATGAGTGAAACGGATACCTAAATGATACGCAACGAAAAAATGTTGAAGTGTATAACTGAAAACGTTCGTTTCCACAGGTTTTCCATCCAGAAACCTGTTACCTGTTCGACCAATTAATAACTTGACTGGTAATAATTATGAACTCTAATAACTTTATAATTTAACTTTCATGGCCTGGAAGTGATGTTAAAAGTGCTTTCAAGTCCTTCAATACAAAAAGTGTTGCCACCTATTTTTACCGAAAACGGTGATATAAACCGTGTTTTTGCTTAGCGAACCATGGCAGTAGCTGTTTTATCGAATTTTATCAAAGGCAGATACGTTCAAAACAAAAACTAACAAGAGCATTTGATGGCTGCTTTTTCTTTATGACTGTTTTGTGTAATTAGCACTTAATGAATTATTATTGTTCACATTACAGGGGTCGATTCGTTTTTACTGAATTATGAATCATTTCTGTTTATAAAAAATAATAACCATTAAACTACACTTTTTGTGGTAGTCATAAAGGCAAATGGGATTCATACGGTTTTAGTGAGTTTTTTAACCTCATTTTTTCGTACTGGGAAGTTTAGAGTCATCTAGACGCCTACGCCTCATAAATATTATTATTAGATACCTACCAGTTATATTTCAGAAATAAATCGTATTTGAATAATAAAATTTTTCAACACGTGTTGTGCGAGTATAATATAGGTATCTGAGAACTACGGAAGTATGAACCTACCTACCTACGTCATGTGGTTTGTTTCGCACCCAACACAAAAAACTGATTGATTCACTTTTGCTTGATTGCCGTCGTTAATTTTTCTGTGGTTTAGAATCTCACAACTCTCTCTGAGATTTCTCTTAAAAGGTTCTACATGGGGTAGCCGATATTTAGAACCGGTTGATCTATTCTGATCTAATCTAGTTTGGACGTGATGTGAGGTTTGCATAAACCAACAGGCGCAAATTATTCAAATTGTTGGCTATTCATCCAAAATACTTCTTTGGGCTTTGATTGGCTTTAGCGTTGGTGCATATGTCAGGGGTGGCACGCTTGGGACAGGCATTGGAGGTACTTCAGGAGTAGCTGGTGTAGGTGGCAGTGGTGGTACGGGTGCAGCAGTTGGTGGTTCAGTGGGTGAAGTTGTTTGTGCAGGTTCTGGGGGCTGAGAGACTGATGCTGGTGCAGCAGTTGTTGGTTCAGTGGGTGAAGTTGTTTGTGCAGGCTCTGGGGGCTGAGAGACTGATGCTGGTGCAGCAGTTGCGGTTGGTACGGTGGCTGCCTCGACTGGCAGCGCAGCTTGCGAACTCGGATGAGAAACTGGCGCCTCTTGCAGCGCAGGTCTCTCCACCGACAGGGACTGCTGAGGTGCTGGTGAGTTTTCAAAATTCCTGGCGACTGATGCCGTCGTCGTTGGCGACGCAATCGGGGCGGATGCTTGCGCGCTCGTATGACATTTGTCCAAACTCCGCCCCAAGCTCGCCGGTTGAAGGCTGGCGTACTGGCCCTTCAGCTGATCAAAACCCAACGGCTGACTCTGCTGATCCGCTTTACTGTCCTCAGGCTGCCGACAGCTCATCTGACACAACGGAACAAACTCATTCATATACGTATAACCACAATAGCAAGATCTCACTGGATAATTTGACTGGGGTGTGTAGCTTCCTTGATTGTACTGTCCCATCGAAGAACCATACGAATTTCCATTCATATTCTGACCCATCTGAAAACCTGATAGAGAATTCACGTCAGACTGAACATCATTCCCCATCCAATTCGATGAATCACCATACCCATTATATGTCGGGCTCATTTGTTGGTACGCCCCGTAATTTCCTCCATATTGGTTTAATCCAGTCTGTTGGAACGCATTAAACGGAAGGCCCAGTGCCTGCGAATTTATCCCAGCATACAACTGCCACATATTTCCATCTTGATACGGATTGTAACCACCATATTGGTTAGCACTATATGAACTTTGGTATGGCATTTGGCGTTTGAACCTCTCCGTTCCTTCTGTCTTACCGTGGTACACACGGGGGGCTATACGGAAATTGTCTACTGGAACGTTCTGCACCATGCTATTGAGCATCTGAGGTTGCTGCTGGAAAGTCATGGCTTGCTGCCAATTTTGCTGCACCCTTGGAATCTGATTGTTTGGTAGATCGTGCACTTGAGATGCCTGCGCCCCGTAGCAAGGGGTATTAGGTAGATTTACACCAACAGCATTCGGACCTGTAAAACCAAAACATGAACAATGAGAAACATGATTTATATCTCATTTGATGTAGCAACAGAAATTTACAACCCACTCCAGCAGACGCTTTCTTTTCTATGAAAACTAGGCAGCTAGGTAGGGCGATGTTCTCGTATTTTCTTGAACCAAGTTACTCAAGTTTATCGCTTATTGAAAGCGTCGTAATCCCCGACCCCCCCTCAATAGCCAAAAGAAATATCTCAGAACCATCTATCAAAAATCCACGATCTGTAAACACATTGCATGGTGCAAATAAAACACATTGACCTCACAATCACTTCACAGTACAAACAGAAATCATGGCTACTATAAATACCTAATTAGAATGGACACTTATAATGAACCCATGAAGAAGAAAGACTTCTCGATCGTTCTGGAAGCATATTGAGAGACATCAGATTCGGATGCTGATAAACAATAAAAACGCTTTTGTAACTGAGAATTCAGCTCGCAGGGTCATTTTCGTGGGTTGAATTTAATCGTTGTTCCTAATAGCCGAAAATTGTTGTTAATTATAAACAGACAGCTCTCAACGATCCTTTAGTCAGGTTTTGCTTGGGCGTGATGTAATGGTCAATTCTCAGGACAATAACTAGAAAGTTGAAATAAACGCTGTACCTACTGATCGTAAAATTCTGAACTGAATGAAAGCTATTGCTATATTTCTTTCGTTCTTGGGGATTCTGGTGACCTTTTGAGCTACTTGAATTTTTCAGATGCATAGCCTCATATCTGCGTAGCAAAAGCAATGCTGCATGCAGTAGTGCACAGGTTTCTCCCGCTTCGGTAATTCTACTGATCCATTCACTAGCAAATGAGGATGCTATCTCATCAAGAGTAGTTTTAGGACACAAAAAATTCCATGTGGACCTTAGGATTTCGGAATGCATGGCTCCAGTGAGGCATCGTACAACAGATGAAGAGAAAAAGCGACTGCGTAACAAGAGCAGGAATTGATAAAGGAAGCAAGAGCTGGGAAAGACACAGCCAAAACAGGAAAGGACAGGAACAGCATCTATGATTCCACATATTGGACTGCTTATTGAACACTCATTAAACACTTTTAAGAATTGGTTATTATCACTCGAATAAAATTACAAAATTATGCCTTTTCAAAAATGTCAAACTCACCAAGCCCATCAACCACGCCCATTAAAAGGAATATTGAAGTTAAGGGCAGTAAAAGTTCCATTTCGAGAATAATCATAACAGCTGATGGATGGTACGAATGTGCCCTCAATATTGTTGTGATGGTTGAGATATTAATACAATAAATTTTTATGTGCATTATGTTAGTTGAGTTCGAAGTCTTCACGCACATTTACTTACCTTGATTTGGTTAGTTTTATTTCGGTGTGGTGGACTTTTCCATCAAATACATAGGTACTAATCACAACGCTGCAAGGAGCACATCAACCCTGTATGAGGCTACAGACTAATTTTTTCACTTGGTAGCCCAGATTCCCTTAAATCACTGTCCAAAATTCATGCAAGTTTACATCACAGTCTCTCACACACAAAACATTCATAAAATCTAAACGTACCCATGTCCTATGCTACGTATGAAACATGACTGCCACCACCTGTCACCACATTATATTCTCAAACTTAATGCCTTCATCAAATTTATTTCTCATTCATTCATGTTTTAACTGGGCGTTTATGTGTTGCTTTCTTTTCATCGCATTTTAATTCACTTTTTATGTGTAGTTATACTCGTCATTTCGTTTGGTATACCACTTTCAAGTGTGAAAAATAAATCCGTTGTTGGATAAGGTAGGAAAAAAAGGAAATAAATATAACTAAACCACAACAACAAAAAGTTTTGAGTGGTTCATTGGGTATTGGATTCCGGATCATAAAATGCGGCATTGCAGTCCGGGTACCTCGCACGGCGAAAGTGGGTTAGTAGCGCATAAAAGCGTAGGTATTTTATATCGACTCTTGGACCACCTGAAATTCAACCTTATTGGTTCTATTTTCAAATGAAATGTGACTTCTGAATGGCGATAATGTTTCGAGATGCGGTTTACATAGGTACTGCGATCTGAAGAAAAGCAAAAGTCGTTATAGAAAAGATATCCCGACAGCGTTGAAGTGTTGGTATGTATTTTTATTCGTTTCGGGTAATAGTGCGGTTTGATATTTCAATCATTCCCATTCTACTCGCAGTGTAGTAAGAAAAATCAAATGCCTGACTAAGATTAGTTATATATTCATAATTATAACCATATGTTATATGAAGCCCTTTATCAGAATGCGGATTGTGTATATTTGCAAGTGCACCTCGGCGGTTCAGTACCACTATGAGCCTCCAACTGACAATGCGATCGGTAATGGGTAATGAATATGTCCAATCTTTTATACCGGTGGCAATCTGATGTTCGAATTTAGCTAACTGCGTCTCAGATAGTGAAAAGGCTCTATTCTGTAGGTACCTAAGTGAATTGAGCCAATGTGGGTTGGTGAACAGGGCCACTGGTAAAGTACAGCATACTATACCTAGTGTAGTAATTGGACTTTATTTTATTAGTGCCAATAGGGACATTGGTACGTCCAGCGTCAATAAGTCAGTCAAACAAATTGGTACGTACCTACGTCAATAACACTAAGTTTAAAAATATAAAAAATTACAGCAGTGCGGATGAGAAGTAGAAACTGACTTTCAACTAACTGCAGGGAAAAAGTCGTGTATTTATCAATTTGGCTTTTCAAAAATTGCATTTTTTGCGTAGTTGGTGAATTTTTCATGGTGGCCCACATTCAGGGAAAACCTGGAAAATGTTGGGGATTCTAAGCGCCGGGAAAAGCCAGAGAATTCCGTAAAAAGCTGTAAAAGTCAGGGAATTCTATCATTTGATTATTCTGATATTAAATTATTAACATTCGGATAATACTTCAACAACAGAAACATATTTTTGAATAATAAATAGGTAGGTACCTAACTTAAAAATGATAATTTACCAACCCTCCATACTACTTTCCTATACAATGAGGAGTACCCATGACTTCTGTTTACTACAATTTCCCATTTTTAAATAAAAGTAGATTCCATTGTAAGAATTTCGAGACCAACCTCACTCTCCTACGATGCTTTTTCTACCAGCTTTCAAAGTTTCGACAAAGAGTGACGTCATTGCACTTTCATAAACAGTAGTCATGGGTGCTCCTCATTCTCCAAACCACCAATAGCCACCCCATGCTTTCTCCGCGGCCACAATGATACCAGTCTTGAATATTCCTCCAATATATTGACAATAAAGGCTGTTTAAATGATTAAATTATAAATTTTATGAATTTTGATTATCATTAATAATAACTAAATTACTGACAATAAACACTAGTTTAAATTAATATTGTGACTTTAAAAAAAATGCAAACAATGGACAGACTTGTAGGGAAGAAATTGATAATTTCAGATATCGCGCTGATGAGGAAACAAAATTACTTAGGTGAAATTTTATTGAACTGTCAAGCATAGCGTTGCTGGAAGGTTGTGCTGAATGTGTTCTCATTAAAACACATGATTTTTGTCAAGGAAATCTCGAAAAAAGACAGGAAATTTTGGAATCTTGGCGACCACCCTGATTTTTAGCAGCGTGCTCTCCAGTTGTAAAACTATTTATTTTCGCGTGACCCTAATTTTTCAATGAGTACAGTGCATCTAGGAAACTGAGAATGTGCGGCTGCAGGCTGTTAAAATTAATTTTGAGGTGTGAATGGAAGGATTCGCATGCTTTGGTTATGCGGCTGACATTTGCCGTTGCTTCTGCCCAAGTAGTTTGTAGCACTAGAAGTCACGTCAATTTTGATAGGTAGGTACTAACTAATTGGTTCAGTTTCTGCGCTTTATTCCATGCTAACATTGAACGCCAAGCGTAAGGTACAAATATTTAGCGGCTACTGATGGTTGGACCTGGACGTGATTGAGCCATCAGTAGCCGCTAAATATTTGTACCTTTATCAATCACGTCCAGGTCCAACCAAGCTGGCGACAGTTTTGGCCCAATTCACATCCGCCCTAAAATCGAATGAATCGGCAACGGGATGTGAACGCTTGTGTGTAGGAACCATTCCACTTGTTCGTGCCCAATTTGAACACACCAGATCTACTTCTAACATCCATCTAGGGACTTCTTCACTATCTGATACCTAACACAATTTCCTTTAGTAAGGTGTCTATGCAGTCAAATTCGAATGCTCTGTTTGGCATAAAAATATCTTCATACGTACGTATAGCCTTTGATCTTGGCAAAACCGAAGAACAAAAAAATGCTCTCTACTTTACCCACGATTCTCTTAAGTTGCAGTTGGTGGAGATTTGCATGGAGTTCTAGTATTCAAAATTTCTTTCAGTCCGAAATAGCATAAATCACGAGAAATTGTTTTCAATTTATTGCACCGCCTATTTTCATACCAACACATCGCTCCAATCCCAAAAACGCTGCAAAGTCCTTGTCACATGGGTTTATTATTCTATTGGAGTTCTAGAGATTTTTGTTGGCTGTTAAATGTATTGTTTCTTTCATGTGGAATGATTGAAATGGCTATTTCTGATGATTTCCAACAATTTTGGCCCCCAAAACATGAAATAGGTACGCTTTTTTCTTTCTTTTTTTTAAGATCATCTTTGATCATTGGTAGTGGCATTTAATGGTCTTGATTCACCTGTTTACACTTTTTCCAATGTTATTGTACACATTGATGGTGATTTCAGACAGTTTTCCAGGTTTTTGACTCATAAAAAACCAATTTTGGGAGCTGAACCTTTGGTAAAACCTCAATTTCCGCGTCTTTGGTCAAAATCGACTTCATATTCGGTCTTCTCGTCCTCAAAAACATGGAAAAAGATACCTCAAAAGCTCATGTTACTAACATGTTGTTAAAACGCAAAAAGTACCTATTTTTACACACATTTTCACTCATAACACCCCTGGGTATATTCCGATCGGGCAGAAAAGTTTCGGGACACAACTAGGGCCCAAATGGAGCATGTGTGCGAAAGAACGACTTTTTTAGACCGAAAATGAAGCCTGTACACGTGATACGGCGTACGGCGGACGGCGGACGGACATTGCATTTTTGGAATCTACGCACCTTGAAACGGAAAAGAAAAAATTTTGAGGGGGTGTTATAAAAATTGTTTGCTGAGCGAATACATAGGTGTATTATTCACAGAATAATAAACCAAAATGAACGGATCCAATTCTGACTAATGATTGGCACTGGAATCGTCGATTATACTCAGGAGACTAAAGTAATTAACAGATCATAATTGAACAAGTGGCGTGGAGCTTCATGGGGCAGTGGTATTGTGAAAAAAAACCATTGGCCCTGTGAATCACCCGCAAGGCTTTCGTGGACGATCCTAGAACAGAAAACTCAATCCATCATTCAGATGATCCATAATTGAGGTGACTAATGGAATTAAATCCACAGGTTCAATTTAGATCTCGGATTTTATTGCGTTTAATGAAAAATGATCTTTAGCCGTTGACATGAAACCACTGTCGAAACTCTATAAGGCACTGAGGGTCGGTTCTGAGTAATTCTCACGAACGACTCGTCTACTCCTGTTCGAAATTGGCTGGGTATTACGGGTAGCTTCTATAGCCGATCCTGCAAATTTGGACTAATAAAAGAGCACTAATACTGCAAATACTGGAATTCACTTCGAGCGGATAGATTAAGAAATATACACATGCATTTTAAATGAATCGTGGGGCAATTTTCGTGGGTAACACATTCCCATTTTTGGCCAAATTCTGTTCAATAACGGAAATGAACACCTATGTACCACATAAAGGAGTGTTTATGTAGGAAAGTATTGGCAGAAAACTAGTGTCAAATTGGAATTTCTGAGTTCCTGCTAGAAATGTATTAATAAATTAAGTAAATCGCCGAGTAATTCAACTCAAATCCCGCTTGGAGCGCTAGTGCATGACTTTAAACGCTGTACAGAACCGCAATAGATGGATGGATGGAACCGCAAATTTACAAATAAATTTAAAAAACATGTCCTCAAAATCAAATCGAGGGGATGTTCACGAAAAGTCACAGGAAAGGTACTTGAAGGTTGCCAATACTGTTTGCCATTTTTTAATGTTGGGTTGTTGGCAGCATTGAGAACCATCGCCTCCGAAGGTTCGCTTCGCCTCCTTGGGGCCAATAGCCAATGAGGTTGACACCTGATTGGCCATTTCTTGCCGCCATTTTGCTTATAATTAAAACTAAACTAAACTAAACTCACCCTCATTTAAAAAATATCGCTTATTTTTGAAAAAGGGGCTTCAAACTACCATTTTTCCAAGAGTTATGAATATTTTTTTCCGAGAAAAATTTTTGAGGAAAATTCCGCAATAAAAATTATGAGTCCTGTATTGTTGCCGACTGTGAATTTTCCCAAGGTTCCGTTCACTGCCATGATAGTGCAGCTGGCCAACATCTCTGGCAGACTCGAAAGTCCTCTGTACCTATACTATGTCGCGAACTGTTCTTTGTCAGCACGAGAATCCTCTTGAAGAAAAGGCTCGCTACTCATGGAAATCTACTTTCAACCAATCATATTATTTGTAGTAAGCCAACATAAAGGACCAGTTTCTTTCGGTGAGTACGGGTGTGTTTGTTTCAAAAAATTTGTTGTTGCGTAAGGGATTCATGTTGAAAATACAACGTCTTGATTGTTACTGTTGCGAGTTATTAGAAATCGTTTTCGTCTTTTGTGTTCCTATGATGGTAGCGACCTCTTTGATTAATTTTAATTCAAAATTTCGTCCCTGATAGGTATGGAGTTCCTCTGGCTGAAAATATGTTCAACAAGTACGACAACACGGTACGGCAACAGCCTCGGGCCATTTAGTGAAATAATCCACTGGCAACCAGGATGAACCTACAAGAATTCCTTGACGTTGGGAACGGACTAAGGATATCCAACCCCATTAGTTCAAAGGGGCCTTGGATCATGGTTGTGTTCACAGATAAGCCTCATGGGCTTCAATGTCCACTGCTATGGCGTCAAAACCTTCTCGGTGTCGGCCATAGGTATACAACTCATTGTAACTGGTTACCCTTCACATCAACCCACCTTTGGAATAACTGCCCCTCTCTAAGCTGAAACTCATACCGAGCAATAATTAATAAGCAATGCCAATATAGCAATAATTAGGAAGGGCTCAGGGCTGTTTTCTTCACTACCATACCATTTCCACCCATTTTATATTATCATCCTGTGACTGTGACACTACCGTCTTTTGGAAAGAACTGCAATAATATGAATAACAGGATGTTGTAACCACTCAAAAAATATTTTGTAGGTGTCTACTGATTTTGAATTTTTTTGTGTAGGTACATATCCCTACTACAACGGGCTTTATTGCTCGTATGCAATGAAAAACATGTAGGTACTGTTTTAAATTTCCAGGATAGGTATGAGCTAAGTAGGCTTATATGTTCAAAGTAAGTAACAGTATACCTAGTACATAATCTATGAGTGCAAAAACATCTAGTAGGTAATCTATGATGTTTTAGTAAGATTCTGTGTTGTATGTTGTATGCGATTCATAGTCATGTTGTAGATTACTTTTCGATCGAAATAACATCACTTTTGTGTCCCAATACAGTGAATAAACTGTTGGATTATAAAAACTTATGACCCAAAGACCGAATTTTCACAGTAAACACAATATACCATCATGATATTTTCTTATAGTAAACCTAAGAACTAGGTAATGAAAATTCAACACTTTTTGGGCTCCTAACCTTTTTGACCTTTTTGTCAGACTTGAGTTAGTTCACCTAGACCAAAGAAATAGGTACTATTCTCGGGATGTCATTTTTGAGCGATATTAATCGATTTTTGTTATTTAAAAAAAAGTTCAATTATTATGATTTTCATTACATCGAATCGTTAATG
Organism: Leptopterna dolabrata; assembly: GCA_954871275.1. Taxonomy (NCBI): domain Eukaryota; kingdom Metazoa; phylum Arthropoda; class Insecta; order Hemiptera; family Miridae; genus Leptopterna; species Leptopterna dolabrata. The sequence goes on along the minus strand of OX940988.1, from coordinate 9,447,962 downwards.
AACATAATGAAGTATCGCTTCAAAAGGGGAATTAAATTGTTGCGAATATTTTCAGATGACACCGCAAGGTCGTCAAACTCGGTATCATCTACTTGAGCAAAAACTTAAATTTGCGTTGTCTACGCCTATATTCACTTTTGCTTCTTTTTAAAACAATCCAATGGTGACTTCATGCGATATAACTGTAACTTTATTTACCAAAAATGCGCTGTTAACTTTTCATCATAAAACTAGGGGACCTGTCAATAACTTCTTCGTTGTTCTTCTTCTTTCCGATAAAATAACCAACTAATGTCCCTCGCTACTTTAATCATTTTATTCTGTTGTTACAACAAACATTTTCGCACATAATATAACCAATTTATTGATGGAAAACTAGTTGTTGAAACTGGCGTGGGGTTGTTAAATTTGTTATTAGAAAAACAATTAGGAAGAGGTTTTTTTTAAGTTACAAAATATAGTTCAAAATCTTGGAAATTTATCAAAATTCAATGCACAGTAGGTAGCAAAAGTGGGCAATTTAAAAAATAATTGACCTTTATTGGAAAATTTGGGAGCACAAATTTTATATTATTTTACCTCAAAAACCACAAAATTTTTTAAATCCCATTACAAATGCTATACAGTGCGCTTGCGCTATGATTAAAGATTGTTGAATTTGTGGTTTCTTAAATTCTGAAGCCAGCGGGAATTCAACCGTTTGGCAAGTTTGTCAGAAGTGGACCTCCTCTGTTTAAGTGAAAATGTTTTCAGGAGACAGGCCAAATTATTATTATTTTGAACCAAAATTTTATTTTATTTTATAAATAAGGTGTATATTATTCGGAACAACGTGATTTTAGTTGATAGTTATTAATACTTCGTAAATTGGGCAATTTTTGCCCGTATAATTAAAAAACGCTGCAAAGTCCTTGTCACATGGGTTTATGAAGCCGAAAATGAAGCCTGTACACGTGATACGGCGGACGGCGTATGGCGGACGGATATTGCATTTTTCGAATCTACGCACCTTGAAACGGAAAAGAACAACTTTTGAGGGGGTGTTATAAAAATTGTTTGCTGAGCGAATACATAGGTGTATTATTCACGGAATAATAAACCAATAATAAATAAATAAATAATAAATGAATAGATAGCATGAAATTCATAAAAAATACTGCTACAACAACTAACGAACCATTTCAGAATTTTCGTGCATAATGAAATTCGCGTTGTTCAACCCATTTGCTCTTAAAAATTGATAACTTTTCAGTTCTTCGTATATTTATTTGGGAGAAATCTGTAATCACCGATAAATTCGGGTCCTACTTTTGGTTTATTATTCTGTGAATAATACACCTAGGTATGTATTCGCTCAGCAAAAAATTTTTATAACACCCCCTCAAAATTTTTTCTTTTCCGTTTCAAGGTGCGTAGATTCCAAAAAGGCAATGTCCGTCCGCCGTCCGCCGTATCACGTGTACAGGCTTCATTTTCGGTCTAAAAAAATTGTTCTTTCGCACACATGCTCCATTTGGGCCCTAGTTGTTTCCCAAAACTTTTCAGCCCGATCGGAATACACCCAGGGGTGTTATGAGTGAAAATGTGTGTAAAAATAGGTACTTTTTGCGTTTTAGCAACATGTTGGTAACATGAGCTTTTAAGGTATAGTTTTTCATGTTTTTGGGGACGAGAAGACCGAATATGAAGTCGGTTTTGACTAAAGAGTAGAAAATTGAGGTTCTACCAGATGTTCAGCTCCCGAAATTGAATTTTTATGAGTCAAAAACCTGGGAAATCGTCTGAAATCACCATCAATTTGTAGAATAACACTGGAAAAAGTGTCAACAGGTGGATCAAGACGATTAAATGGTACTATCAATGATCAGAGATAATTTATTAAAAAAAGAAGAAAAAAAAGAAAAAGAGGGGCGTACCTTATTCGTGTTTTGGAGGCCAAAATTGGTGGAAACCACTAGAGATAGCTATTTCAATGATTTTATATGAAAGAAACAATAAATCAGCCAACATCTCTGTAGGTATGTCCAATAGAATAATAAACCCATGTGACAAGGACTTTGCAGCGTTTTATTTTTATTGTCATATTGCGTTGGCGACATCGCCCGTGTTTTTCTTCGGAAATAAATATTAGGTAGGTACCTACATAGGAATTTGGCAACAACTGTCATACTCACATTCTGGATATAAAATCGATCCGTGTACGCTTCCGTGTGTGACATGGAATACGACAGAAAAACTCCAAACCACCGCGACGGCCCCCAATTTGTTCATAGCTCCGCGCATTTTATTGACGGGGAAAAATTCGACAACCGGGTTTGAAACAGTCGGACCTTTTAACGACCCCCGTAAAAGTCCAACTCGACGCAGTCAGGAGATGAAATAACAATTCGCGACGATATCGAGCCAAATTGATGTCTTTGGAATCGACGCGCTGCCCATGGTCTGAACCTCTAGACGGGGGCTGGTGATCTAAAAGGCTTCGCGAGTGGCCATTGTTTCAAAAATGAAGAAGGTCCCCACTCCACCCTTGAAACGGGATTGGCCGTTGGTGGTGAACCATGAATTCAACACAGTTTTTTCCTCCCGATCCGTCTTGTAGATGACACGAGGAATGCCCGAAGATTCATAACGATTTCTTGCTAAGTCTCGACATCTGGCGGGGTTTTTACCTGAAGGTATAAAACTGCCTTCTAACAGACAGCGTTTTTGGTTTATTATTTTCAATAATGAGCCTTTCGAATCGAGCATGAAAAAAAATTTTAACCCTCCTTCAAAATTTGATGGTTTAAGTTTCAAGGTACGTAGAATCCGAAAATTCTGTCTGTCCGCCGTACGCCGTACTTTTCTTAGTTACCTTTAACGAAAATTAATGAAATTTGGAATGTAGGTCCCGTTCGGGGTCTAGTTGGTCCTCGAAGCTCGGCGTTTCTGTCAGTCTAAGGGGTGAAAAATAGGTGTTGAAATTTTCAGAATGCCGTAGCTCAAAAACTTTCAATAGAAGGGTATACTTTTTTTAACGTTTTGGTTTTTTATTTTCAATAATGAGCCATTGGAATCGAGCATGAAAAAAAAAAAATTCTAACCCCGTCAAAATTTGATAGGTACCTAGTTTACGTTTCAAGGTATGTAGAATCCGAAAATGCAATAAAACTATTTCTGTCTGTCCGCCATACGCCGTACTGGCCACTTTTCTTAGTTACCATGAAGCAAAATTGATGAAATTTCGGTTATAGGTTCCGTCCGGGGTCTAGTTGGTCCTCGAAGCTCGGCGTTACTGTCAGTCATGTTCAAAATAGGGGTTGAAATTTTCAGAACACCGTATCTCGAAAACTTTCGATAGAAGGGTATGGTTTTTTTAGGTTATTAAATTTTTCTTGAGCTAAACAATTTTTTGAGACCACCCCGAGCATTGTACGTCCAGCCGTTCGTGTGCACCAAAAAGCTTCGTCAACACGATCGTGAATCAAACGGTATAAATCCGGCCGGGATATCATCACTAAATAGCACCTGTTTATAATCAAGGATGGCTGTATGAAGTCGAGTTGGTTGATCTGCGATATTATTTCATTTGATAAGTGATGGACTATTGGATTTTGTTGGTAGGTACTTCTGAAACTTGAACAAACGCTGAATTGATGGGTAAATTATTACACAATGGTAAATGATTACACAACGGTAAATTATTACAAAACGGTAAATTATTACACAACGGTCAATGATTACACAACGGTAAATTATTACACAACGGTTCATCTACCTAGAAGGGGCTGGATTTTGTTGATCGGTACGTTTGCAACTTGAAAACCGTTGAAGTATTGTTGATGGGCAAGTTATTTCACAACGGTTCATTATACTTGACCACGAGGGTAGGTATTGACCACAAAAAACAGTGATCTACGCCGAAGGGGCATCTATTTCACTCCTCATCAACAATTTTCCTTCAGAACTTCATTATTTGCGTTTCTTTTTGCCATTTTAGGTACTGTTTGTCATCGACAGAATTATTTTGGCAACATTTAACTCGTGATTTAGGTAGGTACCTAGTAACGAGTACGGGGTTAGGTACTAACCTACGGAGGGTCTGCGCTCTACATAATATGTATAGAATAGTACATATTATATAGACGGGTCATCTATACAGAGAGCTGTGATCTGTAACAGAAGGGTATTCTGTACAAAATAATAAACCGTTGTGCAGGGATTTGCAACGTTTTTAATTTGATCTTGAACTAAAGAATTTTTTGAAACCACCCGGTACGTCCAGCCGTTCGTGTGCACCAAAAAGCTTCGTCAACACGATCGTGAATCAAACGGTATAAATCCGGCCCAGATATCATCACTAGGGAGCACCTGATTGTAATCAAGGATGGCTGTATGAAGTCGAGTTGGCTGTTCTGTGATATTATTTCATTTGAAAAATTATGGATTTGCTTTGGATTTTGTTGATAGGTACGTTTGCAACATAAGCAAACGTTTTGCTTCATGAATAACAACAAATAATTAATTATTGAAATATTGAATCCCGCGCATTTTTATGAAAAGTAATTCCCGAGCTGGCTCCAATACTCGATTTAGGGCTTTCGTTGGGGGGGCTGGGGGGTAGGTATTGACCACAGAAAACTCATCTACACTGAAGGGGCATCTATATAGGTAAATTATTACACAATGGTTTATACTTTTTTCTTATGCTTCATGAATAACAACAAATAATTAATTATTGCATTATTGAATCCCTCGTATTTTTATGAAAGTGTAATTCCCGGGCCGGTCCGGTACGCGATTTAGGGCTTTCCTGGGGGGAGCGCGAGAGTAGGTACTGACCACAGAAAACTGATCTACGCAGAAGGGGCATCTATACAGGTAAATAATACACCGTTGTGTAATAATTTGCAGCGTTTTTAAACATTATTTTATTAATCTATGTGTTTTTAAAGTACCTCATTAAAGTATAACGGGCTTGTTATGCAAAGCAACCATTAACCGAACCCTTGAATAATCCGTATCGGGTGTCGAAATTTGTCAGAAAAATACATTTGAAATGGACCAAAAATTGTTTGGTTAAACCGGCCCAAAATACTTTTCAAAATACATACCTACGTAGAATCAAAAATCGAATTAAAAAAATTAATATAGGTAGGTACATAGCTTCACTTTTTTATTTACTCGGAGGTAACTATTGTAATAATAAAAGCGCAGAAAACGTTGAAAAAGCGCCAAAAATAGCTAGACAGCTCAAGTCGGTCGAATTCGACGCAGAATTTGATAGTATACGTGTCAAAACTTTCTTATAGTGAAAACTGGTTACTGGTTACTGGTTTACTTGGTTGGTACCAATGGACAAAAATGAGAATTTTGCAGTTGTTTGATAGATGGGCAGCTAATGGGCTATTTTAAATATAAGAACGAGAAGTGGTTCCGGATCAGCCCAAATTTTCTTTTACCCTGGAGTGGTGATTAGTTAGTGTGCTTTTTAGTCGTGTGTGTGTGGATTTTTTTATAATTAATTGATTAATTAATTATGTTTTTTATGGTCGATTCGATGTATTGTCATCGGAGATAGATGACTGGAAAATTGCAGCTACAGTGGACATCGAGAAGTGGGCAAACAATCGATTACAAGAATTGACCGCCACGGTCAGAGCATACCTAGGTCCGGTAGCAGAATTAATTAACCAATGTATGTTTTTATGATTTATCCATGTATTTTCATCGAAGGTGCAAAATTTCAGCACAACGGGATATCGGGAATAGAGATGTGTCGGTCATGAGTGACCTTGTCTCAAAGACCTTCTCTTTCAAGTGAACTGGTCCCAAATGACCTGCCGAGGGAATTTCGCAGTTCACCCGTTCGCCGTTCACTAAGGTTTCCCCCGAGTCTCGTGCCCTTCCATCCCACCAACCGGAGCAGGTAGCAGGTCACCAGTTCGCCGTTCCTTTTGACAGTTCAGTTCGCCCTTATCCCACTCTTACCTCAATCGTCAATCCCACAGTCAGTTTCTGTGATTTTTCATACTTTTCTAACGGAAATTTCATTTTTTGTAAAGATTCATTTTCATAAAGCAACTATCCTGTGATGTGTATTTCATTTAAGTACTTAGTCCCCAAAAATATGTGATTTTTGTTATTTTCCTAATTTCGTTATTGAAAAATATACCTATTTTTTTCTTTTTGAGAAAATGGTCGTAGTACTTTTATTGATTCTCCTACTTAACCTTACTAGGTAAGCTTTAAAAAATATTTATATGAATAACATTTTTTACTAAAGCTTCTCTTTAGATCATTCTATGAATTCAGCAGAAAAATGTTAATAAATGAGGCTAGAGTTGGCCCGTACTGAGAAATTCTTAGCAGGTCGCAGGTCCCGCTCGCACTATACCTGTGGACAAAGTGAACTGGTGACCTTCTCCAACTGAGAGGGAGATTGGGCTCGTACTGAGAAATTCCTATCAGGTCGCAGGTCCTGCGTGTTCACTTCAAAGTGAACTGGTAACCTTCTCCCGTTGAACTTGTCTTCGAACTGAGTGACCTGTTGGGAGTCAACTCACTCACGTGAACTGGGTTTACACACCTCTAATCGGGAAGTGATTACAAGATCTGTACCGGACAGAGAAGAAAGCTTTCTATGTTCGATGGGTATGTACCTAATAAAAAAGTTTTAATGAAACTAGCGTCTTTAGCGAAGGAAATATTACCTACATCAATTATTAATGGTGACTTTAGTTATCTTGATCTCTAAAATACATATTTGGCAAATATGGCTTATTTGTGAGCATAAGCCATTTTTGTGGTGTATAGGTTTCTGAAACCTGCTTCATTCAAACTTTTCATCTGATTTGAGCTAAACGAGCGCAGATTTTCTTATTGCAAACTGGGTAACTATCTTTTTCAAAACCTACCTACACAGGTAATTTTTTGGTGAAAGCTAATATTGGTCGAATAAAGTTATTTTTCTCATTCTAATTTAAAAATAATTTATTTACTCAAAACTTGATTATGATATTCGATGATATTCAACACGATTATGAAGTCATATGCATACTTTCCTCACCTGAATAGGTAAGTAATTCATCTTTGTTGAAGGCAGGAGTACCTACACAATAGATAAAATAATTGTCATGGATGTTCGATGATCTCAACGTTTACGCCGGGGAACGGGGGAAAGCCTTGAAAATCAAGTTGAAAAGGCCAATGCGTCGGCACGACTAGCAGGTATTGTTGTAGGCCTAGCAAGTGACATAGAGAAGTAATAGGTCTCCCCACGTAGAAGGGATACGGGTATATATTATTATGTTGGTTTTGACTGGGGAGGAGCATTTCTTAACCATGAGTGCACCGGAGTTAAATCTGATTCTAACAGCAATGCTGATAGCGAGCAGCTGGGCGATTTTCCCTCCTCATCCTCAAAGAAGGTTGTTGTATTGCCAGGTGAGGATTTCAATTTTTTGTCTCAATAATTCTCGTAATTGTTGACGATAATAATTATTTTAGGGGACCATGCGTATATTCCAGGCAGTTCATAGTAGTAACAACAGCACATCACAGTGAAAACAAAACAATCTATATTTTCTTGTGGCGCCTCGAGCACGACGGCGCTCCAATGTGGTCGTGGCCATGCAACGAAAAACGGGCCCAAACATGTAGGGGAAAAAATAAAATAATAATAATAATAACAATAATACTAAAACATTTATTGAAATATTATTGTCTATAAATTGTTTGCAGGTTTGAGTTGAAATAAAAACGTTACAAGGGAACTTCTTGCAATCATAAAGAAGTTTTTTGCTATAAATGCATACAATAAGAGGAGCACCGCAAGTTATTGCCATTGATCCAATATAATTCGTTAATATAACTATTGAATAAATTGTAAAATTTGTTTACAGTACGTATTTACCGTTTCTCCCCGACCTAATATTTTATAGTACCTATTTTTCAATTAAATTGATTTATACAATATAAACCTCAAGAACTTGGTGTGTGGACAAGAGAGCATGGGCATTTCTCTACTTGCTTAGTGCCTATGTAGCGAAAAATGTCAGTTCTTGAATTTTGAAAATTTCAAATTATGTATGTCCTGGAATTTTTTCTATTGTGTAGCCAAGTTCAGATATTTCCTGGAGTAACGCATATTACGTACATGTTGAGATAAAATAGGAAGTTGAAATTGAAAATTTGATTCACTGTTCCCTAAGTCGGATTTGCACAAAAACCCTTAAAATATTGAAATAATATTAAATAAAAGAAAAATTTAAAAAAAATTAGCTCGTATTGGATATTTTAGACAATTGAAATATCTAATTTTTCCGAAAATGCAGTAAATACGTAAAACAATAGGTAGGTATTTATCAACTATGCTGAAGTAGGTAGGTACCACTTATCAGCCTTTTGTACTGCGATTTGGTGGTCTGTACGATATTGTATAATGTTTCAGTGTTCTTGATTAACGGAACAGCCGCCCCTTCAGGCTCCCAGAGCGGCGCAGCTGCGCCCGGGGCGCCGCCGGGCGGCGCCGGGAGTCCGTTTTTTGGCGCCGCCTGGGGCCCCATCAGTCTCCAAGTCGGCTTCGCCGGTCAGCAGGCCGCCGGAACCGGGCAGCCGTCGGCGCCGGCTTACGGAGCCTCTGGTGGAACGTCGGGGCAAAACTTGGTGACGTCGCAAGGCGAGATCAACGTGACGCTGCCCGTCGTGAATTTCGTCGTCACCGAAACGTCGTATTCGACGTGGAACGTAACCGACGTCGGTGACCAAAGCGGTGGAGGACAGACGATAAAGATAACAGAGGAACAAGTGATTCAAGACCGACATCCACCAAAGTTTTGAAAATAACAATTATTTATTTATTTATTGCCACTTAACAACATCAATATTTAAGCAGTTTAAAAACGCTGCAAATCCCTGCACAACGGTTTATTATTTTGTATAGAATACCCTTCTGTTACAGATCACAGCTCTATGTATAGATAACCCGTCTATATAATATGATATGTACTATTCTATTATATGCATATTATGTAGATCGCAGACACTCCGTAGGTTAGTACCTAACCCCGTACTCGTTACTAGTTACCTACCTAAATCACGAGTTAAATGTTGCTAAAATAATTCTGCTGATGACAAACAGTACCTAACAAAAAGAAACACACATAATGAAGTTCTGAAAAGAAATTGTTGATGAGGAGTGAAAAACGCTGCAAATCCCTGCACAACGGTTTATTATTTTGTATAGAATACCCTTCTGTTACAGATCACAGCTCTATGTATAGATAACCCGTCTATATAATATGATATGTACTATTCTATGCATAATTATTTAGATCGCAGACCCTCCGTAGGTTAGTACCTAACCCCGTACTCGTTACTAGGTACCTACATAAATCACGAGTTAAATGTTGCTAAAATAATTCTGCCGATGACAAACAGTACCTAACAAAAAGAAACACACATAATGAAGTTCTGAAAAGAAATTGTTGATGAGGAGTGAAAAAAGTTGCAAAAGTACCTACCAACAAACCCCAGCCCCTTCTACGTAGATGGTATAATGAACCGTTGTGTAATAATTTACCGTTGAGTAATGACTTACCGTAGTAATAATTTACCCATCAATAATACTTCAACGTTTGTTCAAGTTTCACTACCTACCAACAAACTCCAAAAGAGCCATCATTTTTCAAATTAAATAATATCACAGAACAACCAACTCGACTTCATACTCCGCCAATATAATCAGGTGATCCCTACCAATGATTGGCCGTATTCACAAATTCCTATTGTGGGCGCGTCTCTGGTTACGAGAATTGGTTTGAATTGTATACAATTTCATTCACACTGGAGTCGAAAATGCCTGTCGGTGCAAACTTCGGGGCCTTACTGTGAACGAACGGCTGGACGTACGATGCTCCGGATGGTCTTAAAAAACTCGCAAGTTCAAGAATTATTTAAAACCGTAAAAATATTTACGTAAAAAAATGGTATAGGCGTTTTGAAAATTTCAACCCCTATTTTGAACCCCTTAGAGATGACTCACAGTAACGTCGAGCTTCGAGGACCAACTAGACGCCGAACGGAACCTATAACCCGAATTTCATCAATTTTTTTTCATGGTAACTAAGAAAAGTGGCCCGTACGGCGTACGGCGTACGGCGGACAGACAGAAATATTTTTATTGCAGTTTTGGATTCTACATACCTTGAAACGTAAACCATCAAATTTTGAGGGGGGGTAAGAATTTTTTTTTTCATGCTCGATTCCAATGGTTCATTATTGAAAATAATAAACCAAAAGTTGCAAAAGTACCTACCAACAAACTCCAGCCCCTTCTACGTAGATGGTATAATTTACCGTTGTGTAATAATTTACCGTTGAGTAATGATTTACCGTAGTAATAATTTACCCATCAATAATACTTCAACGTTTGTTCAAGTTTCACTACCTACCAACAAACTCCAATAGAGCCATCATTTTTCAAATTAAATAATATCACAGAACAACCAACTCGACTTCATACTCCGCCAATATAATCAGGTGATCCCTACCAATGATTGGCCGTATTCACAAATTCCTATAGTGGGCGCGTCTCTGGTTACGAGATTTGGTTTGGATTGTATACAATTTCATTCACACTGGAGTCGAAAATGCCTGTCGGTGCAAACTTCGGGGCCTTACTGTGAACGAACGGCTGGACGTACGATGCTCCGGATGGTCTTAAAAAACTCGCAAGTTCAAGAACTATTTAAAACCGTAAAAATATTTACGTAAAAAAATGGTATAGGCGTTTTGAAAATTTCAACCCCTATTTTGAACCCCTTAGAGATGACTCACAGTAACGTCGAGCTTCGAGGACCAACTAGACGCCGAACGGAACCTATAACCCGAATTTCATCAATTTTTTTTCATGGTAACTAAGAAAAGTGGCCCGTACGGCGTACGGCGTACGGCGTACGGCGTACGGCGTACGGCGTACGGTGTACGGCGTACGGCGTACGGCGGACAGACAGAAATATTTTTATTGCAGTTTTGGATTCTACATACCTTGAAACGTAAACCATAAAATTTTGAGGGGGGGTAAGAATTTTTTTTTTCATGCTCGATTCCAATGGTTCATTATTGAAAATAATAAACCAAAAAAAACTGATATATCGATATTACGAAGGTATAAATACAATAAGCGTCGTGTTCATATACCTACTTAAATATTATCAACTTCGGGTGGCTACATTAATTTAAAGCTACATCAATCTAGCCAATGTGTATTATTTACTATACACAAATGAGGTAACAAGGAGCTGATTCTCATACTGATCTTGTAGGATATGCTGTAATTGATGCTGTGAAAATCCAAGTATGTAGTATGTAGGCGTATGGTAGTATGTATGTAGTAGTAGTATGTATGTCCTATGTGGAGAGTTTGGTATGTAGTACGTAGGGACCAAAAACCGTGAAATTTTGGCACTTCTTTTCAGTTTTTGGCTTATACAATCTGTAAGGTGCATCGCATACAAAAACGTTTACTTACCAAATTAAACAGCGTTAAATTTTGCTTCGAATGACCTCCTTCAACATTGAATTTGGTCAACCGGTTTGGTCAGAATCTGCAGTCAAAAATTTTGCAGTCAAATTTGTCCAATTTGACTGAAAGCGTCTTAAGCTCAATTTCACAGGCCTGTAATTAAAAAATCGGTTATTCCAAATGAAAAATGTCATTCTAACCAAAGTTATTCCTAGAGTCAGATTCTGCATTCTGGGCACCCCTATTTTTTAAATACCCACTTTTAAATGTTAAGTAGCCTAATTAAATTTTAAATTACCTATTTCAAGGTCAACCGGACCTACCTGTATTTAAAAAAAGAGGGGTAAATATCGGAACGCAGAATTTGCTCTAAAATTTTAGTTAGACTACCAGAGCTTGACACTTTCAGTCAAATTGGGAAGATTGGCCTATTTTTGACTGCAGATTCTGACAAAACCATTTGACCAAATTCATTGTTTAAGGAGGTAATTAGACGATGCACTTTAACGCTGTTTAATTTTGGTACGAGTTAACATTTCTGTATGATGCAACGTTTAGATGTTATAAGACAAAAACTGAAAAAAGTGCCAGTGTCGCTATTTTTTGGCTTCTAAAAGTTATCGCGCCTCAGAAACCATCGGAAACTTATAATTGATAGCTATACTGTTATTTGGGGTGGACTGAAACCATTTCCAGCTTTGTCTGAGTTAATCGAAGGCAAGGCCTTTTTTTGGTCCATTTTGACCGGGCTAAAAAAACATACCTTCCGGAGGAGTCCGTCGTCACTAGCTGGTTGATTACTGGAGGCGAGCGCTTTCGATGTAAGGACATCATCATCAGGCCGTACATCACCAGTAATACTGATAATATTACTTCTTACACTATGATGAGGTTCTTGACCGCTGGAATAAGTAAGGTAGGAGGTTCCTGAGGTTCGGCCAGTGAAAAATATTTTCTTTATGCCAAAGTTTCGTCGAATTTATTCAACATCTTCAGGGCTAAATTGACGAACAACCTTCTGTTCATCATAATCATAATCTTCATCAGTACATCATCATCATAATCTCTAAGGTACGTTTCTGTAATGCCTATATTCTGTATTGTAAGCCTACCACATAGCCATTCATTCACACTAATTTTATTTTGCTTCCGAGTCTGCGTAGCAGCGGAAGCCTTGTGTTCACTTTCGTGAGCCAAAAAATTTTTGTCTTCAGAAATCAAAATTTCCACTTGCATTTTGCGTTTCAAAGCCTACTGAACAAATTTGGTTCCGTGTCTGTCGGTCTGTGGGTCTGTGAGTCTGTGAATCTGTGAGTCTGTGAGTCTGTCTGTCCACATTTCCTTGTTACAGCCATAACTTCTACGATTTTGAATTGATTCAGCTCAAATTTTGAGGGATAGTGCGGATAAGGCCCCTTGAGGTCCCATACAAATTTCAACATGATTGATCCAGCGGTACGCCCTGCGCATGCGCTAACGTTAAATTCAACAAACACGCATAACTTTCACAATTTTGATTCAATTTCGCTCAAATTTTCAAGGGTTGTTTGGACAAGGCCTAGTGAGTTCCAGTATGAATTTCAGCATGATCGGACCCTCGGTGCGCTCTGCGCATGCGCTGGCGTGAAATAGATTCAATTTCCTTGTTACAGCCGTAGTAACCAAAGATTTCACCCGATTTCAATGTATTTCTCAGGGATTAAGCGGGTAGGGCCCATTGAGGTCCCATACAAATTTCAACATGATAGAGCCAGCGGTTCGCCCTGCGCATGCGCTAACGTGAAATTCTTCAAACACGCATAACTTTCGCAATTATGTATAATGGACGTAATGTATTATGGACGTAATGTTATGTAATATGTATATTTCATGTAATGTTATGTAATGTAATGTAATGTTATGTAATATGTATATTTCACGTTATGTAATGTTATGTAATGTAATGTTATGTTATTTTGCTTCCGAGTCTGTTCTATTTTATAATGGGTCACTCTGATTGTGACGAGGAAGCTCCTGTGCCATCACCTTGGCAGTGTATTTACCCTAGTCTCGCTCATGTTGTATGTCAATTTAGTCCTGAAGATGTTGAATAAATTCGACGAAACGTTGGCATAAAGAAAATAGTTTTCACTGGCCGAACCTCAGGAACCTCCTACCTTAATTACTTCTTACACTAGCGGAAATAACCCTTTAGATTGAATAACGGGCTACAAAAAGGTTTTCACACTGACAAAGCAAGTCAAAAGAGCTTTCAAGGGTTTTAACGGAATAGAACACCGGGACAAATCTTTAATTTAGGTGCCTACACCAATTATACTGTTAGTTAGACCTAATCCTTGTGGTATTCAAACTTCAGAAAACTCGTGGAAACCCCCCGAGGTTCCTGTGAAGGTGGAGAATCCAGTTTGAATTTTAATCTTAATTATCTTCGATCCCTCGTACACCTCTGGCCGGCACGGTAATCCTGGGATTAACGCCGACTGCACGACTCTCTACCACACATAAATAGATAATACCATCAGCTCAACCACCAGTTGCCATCATGACCTCCGTTTTCACCAGGATACTGGCTGGGGCTCCGATCCTGATTGTGTTTCTGGCTCAAGAAACTTGGTCCGCAGCAACATTACGTGAGTTCTTTTTGGTTTATTATTCTGTGAATAATACACCTATGTATTCGCTCAGCAAAAAATTTTTATAAAACCCCCTCAAACTTTTTTTCTTTTCCGTTTCAAGGTGCGAAGATTCCAAAAATGCATAACTGCTTCATTTTCGGTCCAAAAAATTCGTTCTTTCGCACACATGCTCCATTTGGGTCCTAGTTGTGTCCCGAAACTTTGCAGCCCGATCGGAATATACCCAGGGGTGTTATAAGTGAAAAACTGTGAGTAAAAATAGGTACTTTTTGCGTTTTAGCAACATGTTGGTAACACTGAGATATCGTTTTCCATGTTTTTGGGGACGAGAAGACCGAATATGAAGTCGATTTTGTCCAAAGAGTGGAAAATTGAGTTCTACCGAATGTTCAGCTCCCAAAATTGATTTTTTATTAGTGAAAAACCTGGGAAATTGTCTGAAATCACCATCAGTTTGCATAATAACACTGGAAAAAGTGTCAGTACGTGGATCAAGACGATTAAAAGGCACTACCAATGATCAAAGATAGTTTTAAAAAAAAAGAAAAAAGGAGCGTACTCAATTTGAGTTTTAGGGGCCAAAATTAATAGAAACCACCAGAAATAGCTATTTCGATTATTACTGCCCTGAAGTTAGCCGCATATTCAAAATCGAAAACTTTAAACGTTTGCCACCGCTCGCCAGGTTAAAATTTTTGAATTCTGACAACGGGAATGAATTCGGCTACTAAAAATCTCAAAAGTACCATTTTTAGAATTTCGAAATTTTGATCCAAAAATTTAAAATTTCGCGCACCTTTAAACGTTTGCCCCGACCTTATCAGTAGCATATTTGATGTTCTGGTTTCAAATTGTGAAAGGTCTTACTCTCCTCTAAAAAGTACCTCTTTTAGATTTTTGAAATTTGACCTGGAAATATTCATAATCATGCACTGAAGTTAGCTACAAATTTGAGAAGTTTAAACGTTTGCCACTGCTCGTCAGGTTGAAATTTTCCAATTCTGACAACGGGAATGAATTCGGCCACAAAAATGCTAAAAAGTACCAATTTTAGAATTTCAAAATTTTGTTCCAAAAATTTAAAATTTCGCGCACCTTTAAACGTTTGCCCCGACCTTATCAGTAGCATATTTGATGTTCTGGTTTCAAATTGTGAAAGGTCTTACTCTCCTCTAAAAAGTACCTCTTTTAGATTTTTGAAATTTGACCCAGAAATAGTCAGCTACTACAAATGAGGCAAACATGATACACGGAAAACGGCCATCTTTAGACTTTAAACGTTTGCCCCGACCTTATCAGTAGCATATTTGATGTTCTGGTTTCAAATTCTGAAAGTTCATACTCTCCTCTCAAAAGTACCTCTTTTAGATTTTTGAAATTCGACCTAGAAATAGTCAGCTGCAACAACTGAGGCAAACATGATACACGGAAAACGGCCATCTTTAGACTTTAAACGTTTGCCCCGCCCTTATCAATAGCATATTTGATGTTCTGGTTTCAAATTGTGAAAGTTCATACTCTCCTCTCAAAAGTACCTCTTTTAGATTTTTGAAATTTGACCTGGAAATATTCATAATCATGCCCTGAAGTTAGCTACAAATTTGAGAAGTTTAAACGTTTGCCACTGCTCGTCAGGTTGAAATTTTCCAATTCTGACAACGGGAATGAATTCGGCCACAAAAATGCTAAAAAGTACCAATTTTAGAATTTCAAAATTTTGTTCCAAAAATTTAAAATTTCGCGCACCTTTAAACGTTTGCCCCGACCTTATCAGTAGCATATTTGATGTTCTGGTTTCAAATTGTGAAAGGTCTTACTCTCCTCTAAAAAGTACCTCTTTTAGATTTTTGAAATTTGACCCAGAAATAGTCAGCTACTACAAATGAGGCAAACATGATACACGGAAAACGGCCATCTTTAGACTTTAAACGTTTGCCCCGACCTTATCAGTAGCATATTTGATGTTCTGGTTTCAAATTCTGAAAGTTCATATCCTCTCAAAAGTACCTCTTTTAGATTTTTGAAATTCGACCTAGAAATAGTCAGCTGCAACAACTGAGGCAAACATGATACACGGAAAACGGCCATCTTTAGACTTTAAACGTTTGCCCCGCCCTTATCAATAGCATATTTGATGTTCTGGTTTCAAATTCTGAAAGTTCATACTCTCCTCTCAAAAGTACCTCTTTTAGATTTTTGAAATTTGACCTAGAAATAGTCAGCTGCAACAACTGAGGCAAACATGATACACGGAAAACCGCCATCTTCAGGCTTTAAACGTTTGCCCCGCCCTTATCAATAGCATATTTGATGTTCTGGTTTCAAATTCAGAAAGTTCATACTCTCCTCTCAAAAGTACCTCTTTTAGATTTTTGAAATTCGTCCTAGAAATAGTCAGCTGCAACAACAGAGGCAAACATGATACACGGAAAACGGCCATCTTCAGGCTTTAAACGTTTGCCCCGCCCTTATCAATAGCATATTTGATGTTCTGGTTTCAAATTCTGAAAGTTCATACTCTCCTCTCAAAAGTACCTCTTTTAGATTTTTGAAATTCGACCTAGAAATAGTCAGCTGCAACAACAGAGGCAAACATGATACACGGAAAACGGCCATCTTTAGACTTTAAACGTTTGCCCCGCCCTTATCAATAGCATATTTGATGTTCTGGTTTCAAATTCTGAAAGTTCATACTCTCCTCTCAAAAGTACCTCTTTTAGATTTTTGAAATTCGACCTAGAAATAGTCAGCTGCAACAACTGAGGCAAACATGATACACGGAAAACGGCCATCTTCAGGCTTTAAACGTTTGCCCCGACCTCATCAGTAGCATATTTGATGTTCTGGTTTCAAATTCTGAAAGTTCATACTCTCCTCTCAAAAGTACCTCTTTTAGATTTTTGAAATTCGACCTAGAAATAGTCAGCTGCAACAACTGAGGCAAACATGATACACGGAAAACGGCCATCTTTAGACTTTAAACGTTTGCCCCGACCTTATCAGTAGCATTATTGATGTTCTGGTTTCAAATTGTGAAAGGTCTTACTCTCCTCTAAAAAGTACCTCTTTTAGATTTTTGAAATTTGACCCAGAAATAGTCAGCTACTACAAATGAGGCAAACATGATACACGGAAAACGGCCATCTTTAGACTTTAAACGTTTGCCTCGCCCTTATCAATAGCATATTTGATGTTCTGGTTTCAAATTCTGAAAGTTCATACTCTCCTCTCAAAAGTACCTCTTTTAGATTTTTGAAATTCGACCTAGAAATAGTCAGCTGCAACAACAGAGGCAAACATGATACACGGAAAACGGCCATCTTCAGACTTTTGAGAGGAGAGTATGAACTTTCAGAATTTGAAACCAGAACATCAAATATGCTATTGATAAGGGCGGGGCAAACGTTTTAAGTCTAAAGATGGCCGTTTTCCGTGTATCATGTTTGCCTCTGTTGTTGCAGCTGACTATTTCTAGGTCGAATTTCAAAAATCTAAAAGAGGTACTTTTGAGAGGAGAGTATGAACTTTCAGAATTTGAAACCAGAACATCAAATATAGCATTGATAAGGGCGGGGCAAACGTTTAAAACCTGAAGATGGCCATTTTCCGTGTATCATGTTTGCCTCTGTTGTTGCAGCTGACTATTTCTAGGTCGAATTTCAAAAATCTAAAAGAGGTACTTCTGAGAGGAGAGTATGAACTTTCAGAATTTGAAACCAGAACATCAAATATGCTACTGATGAGGTCGGGGCAAACGTTTAAAGCCTGAAGATGGCCGTTTTCCGTGTATCATGTTTGCCTCAGTTGTTGCAGCTGACTATTTCTAGGTCGAATTTCAAAAATCTAAAAGAGGTACTTTTGAGAGGGGAGTATGAACTTTCAGAATTTGAAACCAGAACATCAAGTATGCTATTGATAAGGGCGGGGCAAACGTTTAAAGCCTGAAGATGGCCGTTTTCCGTGTATCATGTTTGCCTCAGTTGTTGCAGCTGACTATTTCTAGGTCGAATTTCAAAAATCTAAAAGAGGTACTTTTGCGAGGAGAGTATGAACTTTCAGAATTTGAAACCAGAACATCAAATACGCTACTGATGAGGTCGGGGCAAACGTTTAAAGCCTGAAGATGGCCGTTTTCCGTGTATCATGTTTGCCTCAGTTGTTGCAGCTGACTATTTCTAGGTCGAATTTCAAAAATCTAAAAGAGGTACTTTTGATAGGAGAGTATGAACTTTCAGAATTTGAAACCAGAACATCAAATATGCTATTGATAAGGTCGGGGCAAACGTTTAAAGCCTGAAGATGGCCGTTTTCCGTGTATCATGTTTGCCTCAGTTGTTGCAGCTGACTATTTCTAGGTCGAATTTCAAAAATCTAAAAGAGGTACTTTTGAGAGGAGAGTATGAACTTTCAGAATTTGAAACCAGAACATCAAATATGCTATTGATAAGGGCGGGGCAAACGTTTAAAGTCTAAAGATGGCCGTTTCCCGTGTATCATGTTTGCCTCAGTTGTTGCAGCTGACTATTTCTAGGTCGAATTTCAAAAATCGAAAAGACTTACTTTTGAGAGGAGAGTATGAACTTTCAGAATTTGAAACCAGAACATCAAATATGCTATTGATAAGGGCGGGGCAAACGTTTAAAGTCTAAAGATGGCCGTTTTCCGTGTATCATGTTTGCCTCTGTTGTTGCAGCTGATTATTTCTAGGTCGAATTTCAAAAATCTAAAAGAGGTACTGTTGAGAGGAGAGTATGAACTTTCAGAATTTGAAACCAGAACATCAAATATGCTATTGATAAGGGCGGGGCAAACGTTTAAAGTCTAAAGATGGCCGTTTTCCGTGTATCATGTTTGCCTCAGTTGTTGCAGCTGACTATTTCTAGGTCGAATTTCAAAAATCTAAAAGTGGTACATTTGAGAGGAGAGTATGAACTTTCAGAATTTGAAACCAGAACATCAAATATGCTATTGATAAGGTCGGGGCAAACGTTTAAAGCCTGAAGATGGCCGTTTTCCGTGTATCATGTTTGCCTCAGTTGTTGCAGCTGACTATTTCTAGGTCGAATTTCAAAAATCTAAAAGAGGTACTTTTGAGAGGAGAGTATGAACTTTCAGAATTGAAACCAGAACATCAAATATGCTATTGATAAGGTCGGGGCAAACGTTTAAAGCCTGAAGATGGCCGTTTTCCGTGTATCATGTTTGCCTCAGTTGTTGCAGCTGACTATTTCTAGGTCGAATTTCAAAAATCTAAAAGAGGTACTTTTGAGAGGAGAGTATGAACTTTCAGAATTTGAAACCAGAACATCAAATATGCTATTGATAAGGGCGGGGCAAACGTTTAAAGTCTAAAGATGGCCGTTTTCCGTGTATCATGTTTGCCTCTGTTGTTGCAGCTGACTATTTCTAGGTCGAATTTCAAAAATCTAAAAGAGGTACTTTTGAGAGGAGAGTATGAACTTTCAGAATTTGAAACCAGAACATCAAATATGCTATTGATAAGGGCGGGGCAAACGTTTAAAGCCTGAAGATGGCCGTTTTCCGTGTATCATGTTTGCCTCTGTTGTTGCAGCTGACTATTTCTAGGTCGAATTTCAAAAATCTAAAAGAGGTACTTTTGAGAGGAGAGTATGAACTTTCAGAATTTGAAACCAGAACATCAAATATGCTACTGATAAGGTCGGGGCAAACGTTTAAAGGTGCGCGAAATTTTAAATTTTTGGAACAAAATTTTGAAATTCTAAAATTGGTACATTTTAGCATTTTTGTGGCCGAATTCATTCCCGTTGTCAGAATTGGAAAATTTCAACCTGACGAGCAGTGGCAAACGTTTAAACTTCTCAAATTTGTAGCTAACTTCAGGGCATGATTATGAATATTTCCGGGTCAAATTTCAAAAATCTAAAAGAGGTACTTTTTAGAGGAGAGTAAGACCTTTCACAATTTGAAACCAGAACATCAAATATGCTATTGATAAGGGCGGGGCAAACGTTTGAAACCTGAAGATGGCCGTTTTCCGTGTATCATGTTTGCCTCTGTTGTTGCAGCTGACTATTTCTAGGTCGAATTTCAAAAATCTAAAAGAGGTACTTTTGAGAGGAGAGTATGAACTTTCAGAATTTGAAACCAGAACATCAAATATGCTATTGATAAGGGCGGGGCAAACGTTTAAAGCCTGAAGATGGCCGTTTTCCGTGTATCATGTTTGCCTCAGTTGTTGCAGCTGACTATTTCTAGGTCGAATTTCAAAAATCTAAAAGAGGTAATTTTGAGAGGAGAGTATGAACTTTCAGAATTTGAAACCAGAACATCAAATATGCTATTGATAAGGGCGGGGCAAACGTTTAAAGTCTAAAGATGGCCGTTTTCCGTGTATCATGTTTGCCTCTGTTGTTGCAGCTGATTATTTCTAGGTCGAATTTCAAAAATCTAAAAGAGGTACTTTTGAGAGGAGAGTATGAACTTTCAGAATTTGAAACCAGAACATCAAATATGCTATTGATAAGGGCGGGGCAAACGTTTAAAGTCTAAAGATGGCCGTTTTCCGTGTATCATGTTTGCCTCAGTTGTTGCAGCTGACTATTTCTAGGTCGAATTTCAAAAATCTAAAAGTGGTACATTTGAGAGGAGAGTATGAACTTTCAGAATTTGAAACCAGAACATCAAATATGCTATTGATAAGGTCGGGGCAAACGTTTAAAGCCTGAAGATGGCCGTTTTCCGTGTATCATGTTTGCCTCAGTTGTTGCAGCTGACTATTTCTAGGTCGAATTTCAAAAATCTAAAAGAGGTACTTTTGAGAGGAGAGTATGAACTTTCAGAATTTGAAACCAGAACATCAAATAAGCTATTGATAAGGTCGGGGCAAACGTTTAAAGCCTGAAGATGGCCGTTTTCCGTGTATCATGTTTGCCTCAGTTGTTGCAGCTGACTATTTCTAGGTCGAATTTCAAAAATCTAAAAGAGGCACTTTTGAGAGGAGAGTATGAACTTTCAGAATTTGAAACCAGAACATCAAATATGCTATTGATAAGGGCGGGGCAAACGTTTAAAGTCTAAAGATGGCCGTTTTCCGTGTATCATGTTTGCCTCTGTTGTTGCAGCTGACTATTTCTAGGTCGAATTTCAAAAATCTAAAAGAGGTACTTTTGAGAGGAGAGTATGAACTTTCAGAATTTGAAACCAGAACATCAAATATGCTATTGATAAGGGCGGGGCAAACGTTTAAAGCCTGAAGATGGCCGTTTTCCGTGTATCATGTTTGCCTCTGTTGTTGCAGCTGACTATTTCTAGGTCGAATTTCAAAAATCTAAAAGAGGTACTTTTGAGAGGAGAGTATGAACTTTCAGAATTTGAAACCAGAACATCAAATATGCTACTGATAAGGTCGGGGCAAACGTTTAAAGGTGCGCGAAATTTTAAATTTTTGGAACAAAATTTTGAAATTCTAAAATTGGTACTTTTTAGCATTTTTGTGGCCGAATTCATTCCCGTTGTCAGAATTGGAAAATTTCAACCTGACGAGCAGT
The DNA here is from genome assembly GCA_954871275.1 of Leptopterna dolabrata. Classification (NCBI taxonomy): domain Eukaryota; kingdom Metazoa; phylum Arthropoda; class Insecta; order Hemiptera; family Miridae; genus Leptopterna; species Leptopterna dolabrata. The sequence goes on along the minus strand of OX940988.1, from coordinate 9,426,291 downwards.
GGCAAACGTTTAAACTTCTCAAATTTGTAGCTAACTTCAGGGCATGATTATGAATATTTCCGGGTCAAATTTCAAAAATCTAAAAGAGGTACTTTTTAGAGGAGAGTAAGACCTTTCACAATTTGAAACCAGAACATCATATATGCTACTGATAAGGTCGGGGCAAACGTTTAAAGGTGCGCGAAATTTTAAATTTTTGGAACAAAATTTTGAAATTCTAAAATTGGAACTTTTTAGCATTTTTGTGGCCGAATTCATTCCCGTTGTCAGAATTGGAAAATTTCAACCTGACGAGCAGTGGCAAACGTTTAAACTTCTCAAATTTGTAGCTAACTTCAGGGCATGATTATGAATATTTCCGGGTCAAATTTCAAAAATCTAAAAGAGGTACTTTTTAGAGGAGAGTAAGACCTTTCACAATTTGAAACCAGAACATCAAATATGCTACTGATAAGGTCGGGGCAAACGTTTAAAGGTGCGCGAAATTTTAAATTTTTGGAACAAAATTTTGAAATTCTAAAATTGGAACTTTTTAGCATTTTTGTGGCCGAATTCATTCCCGTTGTCAGAATTGGAAAATTTCAACCTGACGAGCAGTGGCAAACGTTTAAACTTCTCAAATTTGTAGCTAACTTCAGGGCATGATTATGAATATTTCCGGGTCAAATTTCAAAAATCTAAAAGAGGTACTTTTTAGAGGAGAGTAAGACCTTTCACAATTTGAAACCAGAACATCAAATATGCTACTGATAAGGTCGGGGCAAACGTTAAAAGTGCGCGAAATTTTAAATTTTTGGATCAAAATTTCGAAATTCTAAAAATGGTACTTTTGAGATTTTTAGTAGTCGAATTCATTCCCGTTGTCAGAATTCAAAAATTTTAACCTGGCGAGCGGTGGCAAACGTTTAAAGTTTTCGATTTTGAATATGCGGCTAACTTCAGGGCAGTCGATTATTACGCATGAAAGAAACAGTAAATGAACAGCAAATATTTCTGTAGGTATGTCCAATAGAATAAACCCATGTGACAAGGACTTTGCAGCGTTTTGCGTTAGGTACTTGTTCTTTACAGAAATATGGATACTTGGTAACTGTATTTAGTTCTACTTGAATAATTTATCCTTGTGTTGTGAGTTGTAGCCTCGCCGAATTATACCAAAAACGTCTGCCAAGTTGGGTGGGCAGTATAGCTTCCTCACTTATTGTAACATGGACGTGTAGAATCAGTTGGTAAAAAAAATGATTTAATAGCAATATATATAGACCAGTAATCAATTACCTAACATGCGTAATAGGATCAAACATTTTAACATTTTTTCAACGTTTCATGTTCGGGCATGCGCAGACGAAAGTTACAGTACGATTCCGAAATTCAGGCTGAACTATCAAAGTACTATTCCTGATCGACTCTCCAAGTTTGAACTCATTTCAACGACATTCAAGGTAGTTATGGGCGTTTCAACTATTCCACGTTTGCGCATGCGCTGACGAAAGTTACGGTACGATTTCAATGACTCTGATAAGGGACTATCTGCAATCCAGACCGCGTATACCCTCAAAATTTCGACTCTTAATGACTATTTTTCGCGTAGTTAACAGCGTTACAAGAAAATGGTCAACATTTCATGTTCGCGCATGCGCATACGAAAGTTACGGTACAATCGAAGGACTATTCCTAATCGACCCTCCAAGTTTGAACTCATTTCAACGATATTCAAGGTTGGTTTTGGTGTTTTAATAAATTATTTCACGTTTGCGCATGCGCAGACGAAAGTTACGGTACGATTTCTATGAATTTGATAAGGGATTATCTGCAATCCAACTTGCGCATACCCTTAAAATTTCGGCTCTCACTATTTTTCATGTAGTTAACAGCGTTACAAGAAAATGGTCAACATTTCATGTTCGCGCATGCGCAGACGAAAGTTACATTACAATTCCAATAGAATTTGTACTGAACGATCGAAGGATTATTCCTGATCGACCCTCCAAGTTTGAACCATTTCAACGATCTTCAAGGTAGTTATGGGCGTTTCAAGTATTTCACATTTGCGCATGTGCAGACGAAAGTTACAGAACTTTTTCAATGATTTTGGTATGGGACCATCTGTGACGCAACCCCCACCCACCATGCGCGAACATGAAATGTTGACATGTTTCATCCTATTACACAAGTTACTTAACATACTTTTTTGTTACTCAATCACGAATCCAAGGCTTCCCTACTTTTGGTGGTGAAGAATCAAAAATAAGTAAGTAGGACGGTACTTTTTATTTGCACGTAGAATTCGGTATGAAGTGAGGCCTATACGTGCCAAAAAAACCCCATAGTGCCAGTTTGAATGGCTCCAACACCGTAAGATATTTTTCAAAAATAATTTCTTCGTGAATATCAGCAGTTTAATTGCCAACAAGAAGTATAATTAATTTGAATTTTAATCATTCCTATTTGAAATCCTAATTTCCAAAAGCCTCCCTGAAACGTACTTGCCCCAGTCTGTGAGAAACGCACTTTTGCAAATTCATCCTTTTATCTTCGACTATTTGATAAAATCGCTGCAAATTATTACACAACGGTTTATTATTTACCTGTTTAGATGCCCCTTCTGCGTAGATCGAGCAGTGGAGCCGGCCGGGCAATGGACCATTTTCGTGGTTTACAAATTCTCATTTTTTTGGCCAAATTCTGTTCAATAACGGATATTAACGCTTATTGACCACATAATGAGGTGTTTATGTCGGAACACCTAGGCAGAAAATGAGTGTGAAATTTGAATTTCTGAGTTCCCGCTAGCAGTGACGTACTTATTAGGTAAATTTATGAGTAGTTCAACTCAAAAATCCCACAGCCTAAACGATGTACGGAACCGCAATGGATTTATGGATGGAACCGCAAATTTACAAACAAATTGTAAAAAGTCCTCAAAATCAAACTGAGGGAAAGGTCACAGAAAAAAGAAAAAGAAATCAAGAAAAGAAGGTTGCAAAAATGTTTGCAATTTCTAATGTTGGGTTGTTGGCAGCATTGAGAACCTTCGCCTCCCAGGGTTCGCTCCACTTCAGGGCTAACAGCCAATCAGGTGTTAATAGACCTGATATTATGTACGTCTTGTTTTGGCGCATTTTTACTCTTAATCGCCCTAATTTAAAAAATAACGTTTATTTTTGAAAACTAGCTCCAAACTACCATTTTTCCAGGAGTTCTGAATAATTTTTTTTCAAACAAAAATTATTAAGAAAATTCCCCATTAGCAGATTGTTGCCTGCCTTAGTCTACCTATGCTAATTTGTCGTCTTCGTAATTTAAAATATCAATCATAATTCGATTGAAGTACGATTAATAATTTCATATAAGTATGTAGGTACTTACCTTCTATTTAATTTGACCCTAAGTTCCTCTTGTTCATAGGTGTATTCAAGTATGGAAAAGATGGAACTCCGTCCATCGTTGATCCGTCTGGCCCCACAGACAGGCGAGTGTACCAAGCGAACGAAAAAAGCACGATGTACAACGTGGAGCTCACCGGGAATTCTTTCAACGGATCTGTCAACAACGAGCTCATTCTAATTGATAAATTGGTGGCTGGCGAAGGAGGATCCGACGAAGAGTCCACGACAACCGAAAGATTGTTGGAAGATTATTCGTACAATGATCGTGAGTACGTCAAACTACCTCGACACCAGGGTTCGGTTCTTGAAAATCAGACAGGAGGAATGATAGACGATTTAGACCAACGTTTCGAGTGGTATTACTCATCCTCAGAGCCTAAACAAAATCAATGGGAACACTGAGCAGGTACTTCATCACACACATCATGAGGGGGGTTTGCACAATTTTCTACTTCTGTTCAGCTTCCCACAGCTCAATTTTTCCAAATAAAAAGTGTATATTTTGGAGTGTAACTGCTTAGTAATACCACACCTTGATGTGTAATTTTAATTTGTGGGTTGAAGAGCCGGGTTTGGGTGGAAATTCATATTTAACTCCTATGTTATATGGCTATCTCCACCTCCCATCAGTACCTACCCAACACCTAGTAGCATGTAATACTGTATCTGTACTGTACTTTGTTCACCCCCTCCCCCCTCCTAATAATGGTCTCAAACTCTGTTGTCACTCAAATTCTTTCTCTTAAATTTCTTTCCTAGGCAAAATATAGCGCAGGAAGCCAAAATAACCTAAATAACTTCGGCAATATCCCTTCCATATTAAAAGTTAATCATAATTATTAATAAATACACAATCAGAGTTGACATGAACCGTCGAATTGATCAGATAGGTCTACTATGTTTATATTCTACGACAATATTCAAAAAATATTCACTAATGGGGAATTTTCACCTTTTTTTTGTTGAAAAAAATATTCAGAGCTCTTGGAAAAATGGTAGTTTGAAGCCAGTTTTCAAAAATAAGCGATATTTTTCAAATGAGGGTGATTAAAAGTAAAAATGCGGCAAGAAATGACGTACTTATCAGGTCTATTGACATCAGATTGGCTGTTGGCCCAAGGAGGGGGAGCAAAGCTTCGAAGGCGAAGGTTCTCAATGCTGCCAACAACCCAACATTAGAAATTTCAAACCTTCCTGGCAACCTTCAATAACCGTAGCTGTGACTTTTTCTTCCTTTTGTATTGCGCTAGGCTTGCCCATATCAAATGAATAAATAAATAAACCTCCCCTCGCCCTTGGTTTGATTTTGAGGGTATTTTTTTAAATTAATTTATAAATTAAAATGCCATCCGTCCATCCTCTGCAGTTCTGTACATCGTATAAAGTGATCCACCAGCGCTCTAAGCGGGAATTGAGCTGAGCAACTCGGCGATTTACCTGATACATCATTCCTAGTGGGAACTAGAAAATTCAAATTTCAGACTCGTTTTCTGCCTATACTTCCGACATCACCTCTCATTATGTGGTCAATAAGTTAGTGTTAATTTCCGTTATTGAACACAGTTTTGCCAAAAAATGAGAATTTGTAACCCACAAAAATTGCCCACTGTAAGAGTGATATCTAATCGTAATCTCTGAGGATTTTGATTAAATGTTCTTTGAATTGATTTATTTTCGACTGTATCATCACTAGTAATTTGTTGGTTCCTTAGTAATAATAAAATGGATGTCTCAAATAGGGTAATAAATGGAGGTCTCGAATGGATAGGTCAAATAGTATGTCTGGAGGTAAACCAGAAGAAACGTCAATTCTCAAAATACTTGGATAGTACTTCATTATCTACTGAATGCCATCTCCTGCGTGTAATTTTTGAAATTAAAGCGCGACTCATTATTCATAGCGACTGACTGGTTATGGATGGATATCTCTGGTGACCGTCAAATGGATCGATCTGCTTCAACTGAATGTAAAAATCCCGATAATTGGTAACTGGATGGAGATTCAGTATCGTATTGCTCTTTAACCGCGTAGCTAGTCGATCATTCATAGTCAGGTACCTAGTCTATACATATAATAAAACAGTTTCTGTTTGTTTGTCTGTTTGTTTGTTTGTCTGTTTGTTTGTTTGTCTCGGCATCAATTGAGAACGGCTGAACGTAGAAAGTTGCGGCTGGTACCATTTGACGCAGAATTTATCTGGGAAGGTTTATGAAAAATCCGCATTTGAATCTGTCCATCCGTTGAAACGCTATGAATGAAATACAACTAAAAAACGTGTTATAATCACTTCTATCAGGACGTTTATGCTTATAATAACTTTGAACGGTTGGACGTAAATCCGATTGTAATTAGATTCTGGATTCAGCTCGACGAGTACATTCAAGTGGTACTTCAATCAGGATGTTAGTGGGAGGGGGGTACAGGTTATGAGAGGGGGGGGGGGGTCTACAGAAATTTCAAAACTACTTGACCAATTGGAGTGCAACTTTGGGAATTTGTTGTGTGAACATTGAGGAATGTTTCTAACCAGGTAGGGAGGGTTCATAGGATACGGGGGGGGGGTTAAAGGCAGTTAGGGTTGGCATTGGGGAAGGTTTCTGATCAGTTGAGGAGGGGGGGATACAGGCATATTAAAATACATGACCGTTGGCTCCATTTATTTAAATCGCAGCAACACGCGTCGGTTCAAATAGTATAATATATCATAAAACAGTGTCAGTCTGTTTGTTTGTCTCGGCATCGATAAATGAGAACGGCCACTAATCAAACAATAACCAATTACTCAAACCAAAATTTTCACTTGGGACGCACCCTTGAACCGTGGCTTACGGTAGCAAACAACCACTCTTTGTCAATCCTGAGGTGGTATCTGTTATGAGTGGGGCCTGTCCTAAAGGGGGTGTCTGTTCTACCGTTGCGAAGCGCGGGTACACAGCTAGTAAATCATATTTTTGAAAAGGGGTTGTCAGCTGCCTTAGTCTATGCTAATTATTGTCTTCGCAATTTTAAATATTAATGATAATTCGGTTGAATCATGATTAATATTTCATATAAATAGGTACTTATTTACTTTACCTTCTATTTAATTAGCAACTTACGTACAGTACCACCTTTTGTTCATAGATGTATCGAACTACGGAAAAGATCCGTCCATCGTCGATCCGCCTGGCCCCACAGACAGGCGAGTGTACCAAGCGAACGAAAAAAGCAAGATGTACAACGTGGAGCTGACCGGGAATTCTTTCAACGGATCTGTCAACAACGAGCTCATTCTAATTGATAAATTGGTGGCTGGCGAAGGAGGATCTGACGAAAAGCCCCCGGCAACACTGAGAGTGTTCGGAGGTTGTTCTTACCAAGATCGTGAGTATGGAAACAACCCAAGTGAAACGGACGATAATGCCCAGGAGAAACTAAAAATATTTTGTTCTTACGGATCTGGTGGAAATAATTCGTCTGATAGTGATTACTATGACTGGTGGTAGCCAAACTTGAAAAGCGGAACACATTTTAGCAACAAAATCGTATTATTTTCACTGTGAATCTGATGAAAAGTCAGTAAATTAAGGCTGTGCACTATCAGGGTTCCACACTCTTTGAAACTCCCTTTAGTTCTTAATGCCGCGTTTACTCCTGCAACTGCATCAAAAATTCAATGGATACCAAATAAATCAAGTGTTCAACCTCAAGTTTAATGCCACCTAAACACCTGGACTGATTCGAGTCACAATTTTCGCTAACAAAACCGAAGATAGTGTTAAGGCCGAGGTCTTCGAAGTATCAAATCCTTCGTTGGGAATCAGGGACACAATCGTGCAGAAGCGAACAACTGCACTTTTCTGTGCATTATATTGGATGGCAGTTCTCTGGTCTGCAATTTAACACGTACCTAACGTGTATTTTTATTATTATTACAGGCTTTTATATAACTCGCACTGTCTGTGGCGGTCAAATCTCGTGATCAATTTTTCGCCCACTTCCCTATGTCCAATTGAGCTGAAATTCTGCATAGTCATTTTTTATCTTCGATGACAATATTAATCTTAATTAATCAATCTTTAAAAACATTAATTAGTCAACTACTTAATTAATTACTGCCCCACGCGTTTATTATTAGTATTTCCCGTATTCCCGGCTAGCTTAAAAATTGATAAGGTAGTAGGTAGGTACAAGATTTTCAAAATCTTAAAACAAGTAAAATAAAACTAAATTCAAAAAAATTTAAGAATACGCTTTTATTTCGACAGGATGTAAAAATAATAAAACACCTACCTAATTTGTGCTGCCCGGGAACACTGGAATTTTTTATGGAAAAAAAAAATGAAAGCTTCCAGATATATTTCATATCCGCAAGATATAAGTAATTTGAATCAGTGGCGTAGCCAGGATTGTTAAATTTAATAACTATTTCAATTATTGGACATGAAAAAAATGTCATTTCTGTAGGTATGTCCAGTAGAATAATAAACCCATGTGGCAAGGACTTTGAAAGCGTTTTTCATTTCCGTGAGACTTTGGGGTTTGTGCTCAGGTTATAACTAATTCAATTCTCAGGGATAACTAATTTATCACAAATTAAAATTAAATTTTCAAAATCGCAAAAGGAATAGAAACAAATGCAACAATAACAGATTAAACGGTAAACCAAACAAAAATAAACAGTTATATAATAGGTATTACGTTTATATGATTACAAACGAGCAATATCATTTTTAGTTTAGATAAGCAGTGTGCTAGGGAAGTAGAGAAATTCACTGAGCCGATTTCAGGTGCCTACCAACAGACTGGCAAAAATTAGTTATTTACGATTTTGCACAACGCGAATTTTTCATTCAAATGGTCAGACGTTATCTTCCAGGAATTGAAATTCTGAATGCACAGTGCAAAATTCAGCCACACTCGAAAACATTCTGTTTTCTGGTACCACCCCCCCCCCCCCCCCCCCCCGGCTACACCACTGATTTGAATCCTCCTAGCGCTCCACGCTTTTATTTTCGGTCATAAAAAAGTCCAATGTTCCCGGGCAGCAGAAAGAAATTATTGTATTATTTTTAGATCATTTCCAAATAAAGGCGTCCTTTAAAAAAAATTTTTAATTTATTTTTTGTTGAATACTTTTGACGTGCCTACGGCAGAAATAGTTGGCATCCCGAAGATCATCGCAGGAGCTTCAGCCGTGACACTGGAGGGTGTAACAGCTGTCTTACAGCATTCCAGGAAGCAGGTGCGATCTGGAGAAGCAGCACTAACCCAGAAACATGCTTAGACCTTCACACAAGCAATGCAAGAAAAAACATAGTCGCAACGTAATTAATCAATACCTGTAATTAACAAAAGGAAAGATTTGTAATAAACCTCTTTTACGCCGAAAAATCTAATTTTCATCGTTAGAATAAATCAAGAAAATCCCATACGCATACAATATTTATAGATTTTTTTCAATTCGCACTGAATCGAGGAACGGCAGAGAATCCATTTTTCAAGAACACTTGTTTCAACAGTTATTTAGTAGTATTTTCTGTGTAGCCTGGAGTTGAAGTATAGTAACGGGTAGGAAGTCCACGATAAATAATCTGTGTCTTTCATTATTGTCTGCCTATGGAGGATTTCAGGAGAGCGAGAGCCCCAATCTGTAAGTTTCGAAAAAGGTTGTCCGAATGTGTTGCAACACACGGGTATTTGGTAAGTTTTAATTACTGATTTTAGCGAATTTTCGAAGAAAAGGAAGCTATTGTTCTCGGTCCAAAATTTTTAAAACTCGAATTTCCGAATGATTTTTATACCAAAATCCGTTTCAGACCATCCTGAATTCACTGCCGAAAGACACCAAAAATTATATGTATATATATATATATATATATATATATATATATATATATATATATATATATATATATATATATATATATATATATAAGTAGTATCGGAATACCAATCCTGGACCACCGACTTCAATCTCTGTTAAAAATGTTTCTGACTTCAATCTCTGTTACAACTGCTTTTGTGCTAAACCCTGTTAAAATGCTTTTCTGTTAAACCCCTGATAAAACTTTTCAACACAAAACATCAGAACACATTTTTTAACACAAAACATCAGAACCAGTGACTTTTTCATTTAGCGACTTAAATTCCTGGTAAAAATTTTCTAACACAAAACATCAAAACCAGTGACCTTTTTTCATTTGGGGGGGTTAGTTAAAAGAATGTATTCTATAATAAAAATGAATAAGGAACAGCTATTGAAAAAATTTAATTTTGAAAGCTCCACAAATAAACTCTCAGAACTAGAAAAAGGAAAACCGTACAAGGTTCTAAGTTTTGAGTTCGTTAAAACGAAATACTCCCGGGAAAACTCTGAGAGTGTAATTGCCAACTTGGGAGAATTTAGAGTGTTCTTACCTGAAAGATATGCACTCACTTTTGAAAAATCCGAACTCAAAGATCTAGTTAAGCACGGTGTTTGTTTAGTGTACACTGGAATGATTAAATCGAAAAATGGAAAAGACATGCACGACATCAAGTTTGTTTAATTATTAAATTTTAATAAAAAAAAAAAAACGTTTTAACGGAAAATTTCCGTTAAAAACAATAATATTATACTAAGTTGTTAAAATTTTTTTTTCTAGTGAAAACATCAGAGGGAGCTAAATTTCGAAAATATCGGCCCCTAAATAGTCCTAAATTTCGAAAATATCGACCCCTAGTCTAGACTATTAAAGGTGGAACCCGTAGGGGTCCACCTTTAATTTGTACCCACCCTCTTTAAGGAATTGTGTTTTAAAAGAAAGAAAATAATAATAAAATATAAGATGAATAACAAAATCGTATTACCAACTGAAATTTACATGGAAATCCGAGATAGAATAACCCATCCGGTTGATCATATCAACTTTTGTCAAGCAACGAACATTTCAGTAAATATAGATTTTCTTTCTGATACTATTTCGTGGTACCCAAAAGTAACTGAAGAGACATTAAGAGAGTATGAAAACATTATCGATTGGGATTTAATTTCTTATATCAGAGAACTCTCTGAAGATTTCATAAGAGATTTTCGAGACAAGGTAAATTGGAAAAGTGTGTCACTTAAACAAATCCTATCAGAAAATTTCATCAGAGAATTTAAAGATAAAGTACATTGGGAATGTATTTCATGTAGCCAAACACTACCTGAAGACTTCATCAGAGAATTTCAAAACGAAGTTGATTGGGGTATAATTTCTTATAACAGAGAACTCTCTGAAAATTTTATTGAAGAGTTTCAAGATAAAGTAGATTGGAGATTGATCTCCAGGTATCATAATCTTACTGAAAATTTCATTCGAGAGTTTAAAGATAAAGTAGATTGGAGATTGATCTCCATGTTTCAAAATCTTACTGAAAATTTCATTCGAGAGTTTAAAGATAAAGTATATTGGGGATTAATTTCATTTAGTCAAACACTATCTGAAGACTTCATCAGAGAATTTCAAAACGAAGTTGATTGGGAATGTATTTCATGTAACCAAAAACTATCTGAGAATTTCATTCGTGAATTCAAGGATAAAGTAGATTGGGGATATATTTCATGTAACCAAAAACTATCTGAAGAATTCATTCGAGAGTATGTAAATCTTATTGACTGGTATTGGATTTCTGGACAGCAAAAACTATCTGAGAATTTCATCAGAGAGTTCAAGGATAAAGTATATTGGGAATGTATTTTATCTAAGCAAAATTTAAGTGAAGAATTCATTCGAGAGTTCCAGAATGAAATAGACTGGAATGAGATTTACAATTGGCAAAATTTAAGTGAAGAATTCATTCGAGAGTTTCAAGATAGAGTGGTTTTGGATTAGTAAAAAAATAATAGTTTAAAAGTGTTCGTTTTAATGGGGGTTCCCCATTAAAACATATTGAACAAGATGCAAGGTTGTTCTGTAGGCCATTAGAGGTGGACTAAGAATTCAATATAAAATAACGAGACGCTACAAAAAACCTGCAAGCGCTATCTACCGACGAATCTGTGAACCGGTTGCATCACCAGGAAGAGGCGAGCTATAGCGTCCCGCGGGAGGTGGCGCGTTTGACCTCATTCGGCCTTGAAATCCACTACTCAAGATTATAGAACGCCTCTCAGTTCACAACTGGAGTCTTGGCTCATTGGTTATCGTATCGGCTTTATAAGAGAGAGATCGGCGGATCGCTGCACGGACAAAACCTCAAGATTTTTTTGCCCTATATATAATGAGGATACACTTTCCTCGAGGTATTAGAAGCGTTACTAGCTGATGGGCCCTTAAGCTAATAATTAATCTAATTCCACCTCGATGGAAGTGAGAGTCGACCTTATCATCAAAATTTCCTTTCTTAACTGTTCTGCTCTCAACATCTACTTAAAATGCAGCAAAAACCGAAACTTCAACGCAACTGAAAAGCCAAGTTGAAATGACTCACGGAATTAAAACTCCGTTGTAAGTCGTGAAGGTTGTGCCATTCAAAGATCCCCTCCTATAAAGGGAGGTAGAGATCGTTCAGGAATGGATGCTGTGTGTAGAAGTTGAGCAGCCACAGAATGTGCGGTTAAGTTGGGACATTTTGCTGAAACTTCCTTTGATTTTTTTTCTTACACATTTTTTATCTAGAATACTTTTAAACTCTGCTCTGAAGCTCCGATAATTCTGTGATTGATTCCAGTTTCATTTATAATGTAGATGAAAACTAGAGCTATTAAAAATATTATAATTACGAATATCTTATCGATACACAATGAAAGGTTCAAACAGAACATATTTATTATATGAAAATTTAAAATTTCGTGAGTTGTAATTCCTCGGGATAAAAAGTTCCTTGGATTTCCTCTCCACCTAAATCTTTTATTTTATAAGTAACTGGACTCGTTTCTAAAATCTCACTTATTTCAAAAATCTCTTTCGTCCAATTTGCTTTGTATTTGTTTGCAAAAGTTTTCTTTGATTTCGTAATTCTCACGCGATTTCCAATTTTAAATTTCTTTTTTACATTTTTTCCACTCTTTTTAAATAAATATCTCAGAATTTCATTTTCGTTTCTCGCATCAACTTGAGCAGGTGTCATTCCAATGGATCGATGAACGTCTTGTTTGTTGTACTCATTAACTAATTCCTGTAAAATATCGACCCAATTTTGATTTCCATTCACCTCGAAACGAATTTTAATTTTTTGGTTCAAAGTTCTGTTAAATCTTTCGATGATTGCAGATTTTTCTAAATTTTCCGTGTGATACATTTTAATTTTATACTCGTCTAAAAGTTCTTTGAAAAGTCTATTTTCAAATTCTAAACCTTTGTCCGTGTGAAGGAGTTTAGGAGTAGAATGATTATGAGATTTTACATTTTCCAAAACTCCTTTGAAAGCTTTTGAAACTACCATTCCGTTTTTCTTTTTCAATGGAACTGACCAAACGTACTTTGAAAAAGTATCAATGATATTCAACATGTAACCGAACCCCTTGTTTTCATTCTCGTATTGTTTCATTATAATCAAGTCCGCGGCCCAAAGATCATCTTTTCCATGAGTAACAATTTTCCTTTTCTGAAATTTCTTTCTAACGGGTTTATGTAATTCCTTCGCAAATTCCAACTTTTCGTTTTCAGATAAATTTATAACTTCAGTTTCAGGAACTACGTTAGTTTCCTCATTCGGATTTTTTATGAATTTACTTTTATTAGTTTTACATTTCACACATTTAGCAGCAATTCTCCACCTTCCGTTCGCAGTTTGTACAATTTCCGCGTTTATATTTTTCGTTCGTTTTTTACATTTATGACAATAAATTTCATCCTCCATGTTTTATTAAAGGCTACCGAAAGATTTTTTTAAATTCTTAAAGAGGGGGAGCGAATCGCTACCCCTAATTAAAGCAAACACAAGCAAGTAGATTTTTTAATGGAGTGAACTCCATTAAAAATAAACCTTAGTATCTAATATTTAAGCTACTTCTTGCCTGATCATATTTTTAGTTGGATCATAAATTAAATTTGTTCTACTTACAATGATGACGTAACAAGTAGTACCTTCTGTGCTACCTGATGCAGATGCTACAGTTTTATTGAATTCTACGTGAAGTATCAAATTACTTTTACTTTGAGATACGTTTTGAGGTTGATCCGACAAATCAATGCTATAAATTGGATAATCCCTTTTGTAAAATTCTGGTTCGATGTATGGAATTGATGGCTTGGAACTCATTGATTTTTTGAAGTCTAAAAATGCGTTGTACGCCAGAGAATAATCATTTTCATCGAAATCCAAATCTTGATTTTCCTCCGGGTATCTTCTACCACCTAATTCGATCCAATAATTTCTTACGTCTTTATGATTGAATCTAGAATTGTCCTTTTTCTGGTCGTTCGACGCGTCAGTTTGAAAAACTACGAAGCACCATAACGGATTATGCACGTTTCTGTAAATATTTGTAATATCGAACATTAAGGTTTTTCCTGTAACGTTTTTATATTCTATACACTGCCAACTTTTGAATTGAAATTGGTATGGCACGCTTCTAAGTTCTGCGATCAAATTAACTTTAGATTCGTTTTTATATTCAATCACTGGAACTCTCAAAACAAAAGATTTTATCTCCACAACTCCATCACTAGGTATAATCGAGGATGCATCCTTTTTCCAAACTTGAATAACGTTATTATCGCTGTTTCGAATAAAAATTATTTCAAAACCTCCCTTGAAAATTGGAATGGTTATATTTTTGAAAAACCCCAAACCTAAATCACCGAGATAACCAACTGCACTGAAATTACCACCTCCTATTGCTTTCGAATTAAAACCTGAATTTAAAACTTCCCCATTATAATTCTTAGGGCCTGCAAAAGTGACAAGGCCCTGTACCAAGCCAGAAATGCCCGGATTCTCAATTTCATCTACTACAACATTGTGTTTTTTCACTTCTACACTCGAAAACATTTGACCCACGAAATTATCTACCAACATGACTGAATCTGAACCTGAATACGCCTTGGTTGGATCTTTCGACTTTAAAACTCCCTTTACGTAATACTGAATGTTTTTAGACAGAAATTCGTCTTCTAGATCAATTTTGAAAGTTGTCCTTTTGTTTTCAGCATTCAAATTTAAAGTTGAAGTCGGATTTATTGTACGAAACTGCTTTCGCACAATATCGTCTTGATATTTATCAAAAATCTTTTTAGTTTGATACATACTTTATTAGAAAAGAGATTCTTTTAACTAACCCCTCATTTTTTTAGATTTTTTATTTAGGTACTATGAAAAAAATTTTTTATGAGATTTTCTCATAAAAAAACACAACTCACTGTAATAACTAAATTTAAACATTTTTTCTAATCGCGTTTATAATTTCCGCTTTTCCCAGTTCTTTTCCCTTTTCTAAAAGTTTCGCTTTTTCCGTATCATTATTTTTATAACCGTTCAAAATGTTGGTTTTCATCTCGTCGTAATTTTTAATTTCTTGTTCAATATTGTTGAATTCCTCATCCGAAATTTTACCATCTTTCAAAGCATTCGTGATTTTTTCCTCTATGGAATTTAATTTTGTTCTCGCCAAAAGTGCGATATCCGAATGTTTATTAATTTTGTTTCCTACATAACTGCCCGAAGTTCTCAGGATTGCAGAAAATGTTGTTAATACGACTGAAAGTGGAACTCCAAAAGGGATTGCCACAGGGAGAGTGATACAAACACCAATCATCCCCAGTTCGGTTAACGTAGTGAAACACTCTATTCCGAAAAACGTTTTCGATAATTTGCAGTATTTTTTTCTCAAATTTCCCCTCATTTTCATTTCGTTTTTTAAAAATTCATATTGTTTTATAATGCGATTTATTCTATAATTGTTGGAATTAAATTCCGGAACTGGAATCTGAGGGTAAATGTTTTTGTAAAACGGAGTAAATTGTATGTCATTTTCAACTGCAGGAGCAGACGGTTTTTGGTTTTCATCAATGTTGTTCATCTTATTTATTATACAAATTATTTACTTTTCAGCAACAAGTAAGCTTTAATATCGTCGAATTGAATCTGTTCGTTATTTCCCGTGGTTGTTGACAATTTTATCATTTTTATTTCTTTCAGTCCTTTTCTTAGTGGAATGAAAACTACTTTCTTTGATTTTTCCGTGTAAACAGTATTAGGCGACAGTGGTTTCTCTATGAAAGAAACGTGTAATAACTCGTGTTCAACGTGCAAATGAGGATGTTCATCATGATTTGTAAAGCTATATTCCGTAATGTTACAATGCCATTCGACTATGTTGTCAGAAAAAACGAGTTGTTTCGGATTATTCTCTGATACGTAGTTGGTATTCTTTTTAAACAAATTATTGGAACCTAAACAATGTTTCAACTGAAATATATCGCAAAAATTCCCCTCATCCACAATCTTCATGTCCATGGGAAAGTATGCAGCAATTCTGTAAGAATCGTCTTTTAAATACTCGAGATCGAATTTCAAACTATTCGGAGTAACTTGTTGTATTTCTTTCATTTGAGCTTCAGAATACTTTTTCATAGTTTCTTTTTTCTCTAACAAACTAGTTTGAAAATTGGATAAAAAACTAATCAACTTGGCTTTGAATGAACTCACATTGAACGTTCCATCGATTTTATATTTTAGATCATATTTTCCATCAGTAAAAGTATATCTGTAAGCGAACTCGAAGTTTTTTATCTCAAACGTTTTCCTAGTTGTAAACAACAAAGCTGACATACCCAACTGATACTCTTTATTCGGATCGAGTGGAATTGGACTCTCAAACCTTAGTGTATCTCCTGAAATTTTTATAAACATTATTTATTTATATATAATAAATATAATAAATAAAATGAGTCAAAAATATAACATAGAGCTTTTTTCATTTGAAGAAAAGACAGCTTCTCACGATTTACTACCTCTGCCCCTACGCTGCCTAGTGGTAGGGCCATCCGGATGTGGAAAAACCAATCTATTGTGCAACCTGATTGTACAACCATGGGGAATTCCGTTTGGAAATCTTTACATATTTTCCAAATCTTTAGAGCAAAAAGTTTATAAAGATTTGAGAAAAGCTTACGAAAAAATAGCGGCTAAAGTTGGAACGGAAATAGCTCATTTTTACAATAATTGTGACGAACTAATTGTACTAGATGATTGTCAGTCGAACAGTTTGATAGTTTTTGATGATTGCGTTAATGTTCAACAACAACAGATTATAAAAGATTATTACATGAGAGGACGTCATAAGAATATTTCTTGCATTTATCTAACTCAATCATTCACTAAAGTTGATACACAGTTGATTAGGGAAAATCTGAATTTTCTGTGTATTTTCAAGCAACGCCTAGTTTACATGAAAGCGATTTACGATGAGTATGTTGGAACAGATTTTACTTTTGATCGATTCAAAGAAATATGCAACGAATGTTGGTACGATAATCATGGATTTCTGACGATAAACCTCGAGAAAAAATTAAAAGATGGCCGATACATGAAAAAGTTTGAGAAAACGTTTCTTGAATAAACGATCAAAAACACCGTTAGACGATCAAAAACACCGTTAAATCACCGTTAGACGATCAAAATAACCGTTAAACCATCGTTAGACGATCAAAATAACCGTTAAACCATCGTTGAAACGTTTTTTAAATATACGATCAAAATAACCGTTAAACCATCGTTGAAACGTTTTAAAAATATACAATCAAAAAAAATTTTTTGTTTACTATAATAAATAACTATGCCTACTGTTAAGCATTTAGAAAAAAATTTGTTGAAAAAATATAACGAACATAAAAAATATAACGAACATAAAAAAAAGATTGAAACTGATGATTCAGAAACTCGTGATCAAACTGATGATCAAACTGATGATTCAGAATTAGAACCAGAAAATCGAATTTTAATGAGAAAACCCAAAAAAGAAATGACTGTCAAGGAAGCGAACAAAATTCGAAAACTAGAACAAGAGTTAAGAAGTGCTTTCAGAGAAGCAAGAGTGGATATGCTGAATGATAAAGAAACCAAAGAAAGAATGTTTGCTCCCATCACGGAAAAATTAGTTGAAGTGAAAAATGCTGTGAAACAAGCTGACGAGGACTTCAAGAAGTTGGAAATTGTTCCTTACATGCAAGCTCCTATGGCGAGTAGTTCTCCTGTCAAGAAAAGAAAACTGGTGACTTTCGGGCCTACTAATACTCTTGAAATTAAACCAACAGAAGGAGCTTCTGCACTAGTTGATACGACATCAGATGAGACCGTAGTAAACACAAGAAATAGTTTATCAAACATCATGGATATGGTAGATCAGAATCAATCCCCATCGAATAGTGTTGGTCCGAAAGGAATTGGTCCGATTGCTAGACTTTACATCAGACAGGATGATAAACAATTTGGTATATGGGGAGAAGAGGACAAAATTTTCATCGGAGACCAACAAATTCAAGTAAACGGAGATGCAATCGTTATTCAAAAAGAAACGTACAAAGGAACGCACGGATTATGGCGTTTGTTAACTGATCCTCTAGGGCCTGATCCTGATAAATACACTCAAGAGGATTTGAAAGTTTACAAGAAAATTCTCATTCAAACTAATTCTTTATACCAAAAGAATGATCCAACTACTAATAAAGTAAAGTCCAGTACAGGGAAAAAATGGAAAGATTTGATCGCACCTATTTGGAAAGAAATCAAAGCAAGTAAAGTTGGTTCGGGCTTGATAGAATATTCTGAAAATCCAGTGGAATTTAAATACATCGACAACCTCCAACAGCTGCATCAGCGTTTGTACTATTTGTATGCACAAGAACGAGCTGGTAATAACAATTTTCACAATGAAAAATTAGGAATTGTAAAGTTTATAACCGATCAGTTGGAAAAAAACATAGATAATCCCAAAGGAATAGAATATCTGTTGAGAGTTGTAAACAGTTTACCGAAAGGTATAATTAAAAATGGTTCCGGAGTTTTAAATACTTTGCTGAACAAACTTGATGGTTTCGTACCTGAAATGCATTTGTCGGGTGGATACAACTATTGTGGTCCATTTACAAAACTAGATAAACGATTGAAAAGAGGAGATCTGGGAATTAATAAATTGGATGAAGGCTGTAAGGAACATGATAAATTTTACAGGGATCACACAGACACGAAAGAAAGACATGTAGCAGATAAAGCACTGGAGGAATTAGCAAAAGAAAGAATGTACGCGAGTGATGCAAGTTGGAAAGAAAAAACTGATGCAGCTAAAGTGAGTGCTTTAATGAAAAGTAAACAATATTTCGGTATGAAAATTCATTATTAAAAAAATTTACTATAATAAATAACTATGATCACGAAAAATATAGATTTAACCGAAAATCAATTAACCAAATTGCGAACCGCTTACAAAAAGCGTAGATCTGTTACAGTTCGTTTGACAGCGAAACAAATTTCAGGAAACGGAAAACATAAAATCAGTCTGTGGGAAACTCAATCAAAAACATTTGAAAAAGCGAGAAAAGAAAAGAAAGGAATTGCGTTAACTTTGGATTATGAACAACTACATTTGAATCACACGGGTGGATTCCTACCACTGTTATTTGCAGGAATAGGAGCACTTGGTGCGTTATTAGGTGGGGGTGCAGCAGTAGCAAATTCAGTAATAGACTCGAAACATAAAGCTGCTGAAGAAGCGGAAATAAAACGTCATAATCTCGAGATGGAAAAACTAGCTCAAAATGCAAAAAGTTTGAGTATTGGGTCCGGTTTAAAAAAACGAAAAAAACGAAAAAAACGGAAAACTACCAACCTCTGAGTAATTTAGATTTAAATCGTTATGCGAAAAATTTTAAAATAAAACATTTCCGAGGTGTTTTCATGAAGGATGAACTTCCTAATCGGTCTAAACCCGTTGAATGCGGAATTATTAATTTAGAAAATTCTAATCAAAATGGTAGTCACTGGACTTGTTATTTTAAAAAATCCGAAAAAGAAAAATATTATTTCGATTCCTATGGAAACGCATCACCGCCTAAGGAGTTGGTAAAATACTTGGAAAATAAAAATATTTTTTACAATTCCGAACAAATTCAAAAAAATAACGATCCTCCAATTTGTGGTCATCTGTCTTTGATAGTGTTAAAAGAACTTTCAAACGGAAAAGATTATGAAACTGTTTTAAAAACATGCAGAGGGAAATTGAATTCTGAAAAAACTTGGTCTCTGTAGGAGGCAACTCTTAGTATAATATTGTTGTTTTAATGGAAATTTTCCATTAAAAACGTTTTTTTTATTAAAATCTAAAAAAATGAGAGGTAAGTTAAAAGGATCTCACCAATAATAGACAAAAGAAAAAGGTGGGTGTGTACCATACACCCACCTTTAAGAATTCAAAAAAATGAGGGGTTAGTTAAAAGAATCTCTTTTCTAATAAAAAAATGAATGATTCGAAAAATTATATATCCTATAATAAAATGTATGATACGAGAAGGCATTGTGAAAAGTGCAATGTTAGCACTACTTATAAAAATTGGGCTAGGCACCTAAAGTCTAAGAGTCATGGAAAAAACGACCCGGACCGGACAATGACTATCAGAAAACCTAGAAAAGCAAAACCTGTATTTGTAAATCCGAGGAAATTGCACAAAGTATTTAATTTTAGTGAAAAAGTATTTGAAAAAAACAGAGAAGCTAGAAAAGCGAAATCTGTATTTGTAATACAGAGGAAATTGCACAAAGTATTTAATTTTAGTGAAAAAGTATTTGAAAAAAGCAAAGAACCGAAAACGGAAGTTGTTGAAAAGGAAACTGCATTTGAATCTAGATTAGTGACTTACAACATTAAAAATACGAAAGGATTTAAAGATGCTTCCAAATTTCTGAACAGTATTGAAAGAACCGCAACAGGTTTAATCAAATGGAAACTTAGAGAAATGAAACTAAAAGTTAATGTAGTTTTAATCGCAGAATTTAAAAAAGGAACTAACAAAAATAACATGGAGTATCAGGAACTCAATTTCAAAACTAAAAACGTAATAATATTGCAGTCAGCAGAAGTTGCAAACTGTTACGATGAAATGAAACAGAAAATTCTAAATGAAATGGAAACGTTCGAAATTAAAGGATCTAATTGGCGACTTCATAAGATCAAGCATTTGGAACTTAACGTTAACAAGTACACTCCTTTGAGAGGATCATCTTACATTGAACTCCCAGCTTTTCTGCAAAGTAGGAAAGCAATTATAAATGTGAAAAATACGGATAATAAATGTTTCCTCTGGTCTGTTCTTTCAGCTTTACATCCTGCAGACCACCATTCTAATAGAATAGGAAAGTACATAACATGGGAACATGAATTTGATGAAGCGTTGAAAGATATCAGTTTTCCTATGAAACTTACAGACGTAAAAAAGTTTGAGAAAAGAACTGGGATTTCCATAAATGTTTACTGTCTGAATGAAAAAAATACTATAGTTCCCTTGGAAATAACGAAAGAGGAAAAGGAAAAACACGTTGACTTGTTGTACTTGAAAAACGAGAAAACTGAACATTACTGCTGGATCAAAGATCTATGGAAACTGGTTGGTCATAGTCAGCTAACAAAGGATGGTCACAAACGATTTTTATGTAAAATGTGTTTAAATAGCTTTGGAACTCAGGTCAAATTAAACGACCATAAAGAATATTGTGGAGATCATAAAGCTGTTAAAGTAGAATTACCAGAACCTTATGATAATGTTTTACAATTTGAAAATTATAAACGCTCCATGAAAGTTCCATTCGTTATCTACTCGGACTTTGAAAGTTTGCTTAGAAAACTTCAAACTGTTATAGCTGAAGAGAAATGCAAAACACCCGTTAAAAACTCTAGAAAATTTATCATAAAATCAATCAGAACTAGATTAAGAAGGGTTACTAATAAAATACACAAACACGAAGCTAGCAGTTTTTCATATTACATAAAGTATTCCAACGGATATTATAAGCCCCCAGTCGAATATTCTGGTTCGGATTCTCCAAAAGTATTTTATCAGAAACTGAAAGAGGAAGTTTTACACATTGCTAAGGAATATTACGATAAAAATGTACCCATGAAACCATTGACTGACCAACAGGAACAGGAATTCAAAAATGTAAAAACTTGTCACATTTGCGAGAGAGATTTTAACGAATTGCCTCCAATGTTAGAAAAGGAACTCGAGGTGAAGGAAAAAGCTTTGGTCTACTTTCACATGCAAGGAGATGAAAGTAATGCAAAACAAATACAAACGGAATTGAAGGATTTGAAACAAAATATCGATATGAACAAAAGGCGTGTGGCTGACCATGACCATTTGTCAGGAGAATTTAGAGGTGCTGCCCATTCTCTGTGTAATTTGGAGTACCAATGCCCGAGATTCGTACCAGTATTTTTCCACAACCTAGCTGGTTACGATGCCCACCTATTCGCGAAACAACTCGGAGAGGATGAAGGGGAAATACGGTTGATTCCAAACACCGAGGAAAAGTACATTTCATTTTCAAAGATTCTCAGGTACGACTCTGGAAATTTTGATAAGAAAGGAAACCCAGTAATGAATAAAATTGAAATAAGATTCTTAGATTCGTACAAATTTCTAGCAAGCTCTTTGGAAAAACTAGTAGGAAATTTAACTAAAGATCAATTTAAGGAATTAGAGAAACATTTTGGAACAGAGAACTTGGAACTGATGACAAGGAAACTAGCTTACCCATATGAGTACATGGATAGGCCGGAAAGGTACGATGAAACCTGTTTACCACCTATAGAGAAATTTTACAGTAGCTTAAACAAACAAGGAGTAAAAAAGTCTGAGTACAGAAATGCGCAGGAGATTTGGGATAGATTTGGAATAAAAAACATGAGAGAATTCACTATGCATTACAACAAATGCGATGTCTTACAGCTTGCAGATGTAATGGAAAACTTTAGAGATATTTCCCTTAAAACTTACAAACTGGATCCAGCATTTTATTACACGACACCTGGATTTGCATGGGATTGTATGTTGAAAATGACAAAAGTGAAATTGGAATTGTTGACTGATTACAATAAAATTCTAATGACAGAAAAAGGAATTCGAGGAGGTATATCGCAATGTAGTAACAGACACGCGAAAGCAAACAACAAGTACATGGTTGATAAATATGACCCAACTAAACCTTCCAACTATATAATGTACCTTGACGCAAACAACTTGTACGGATGGGCTATGTCTCAGTACATGCCATACGGAGGTTTTAAATGGGTAGAGAACTTGGAAAATTTAGATGTTGAAAATATAAGTGATGAGTCTCCTAAAGGTTATTTTCTGGAAGTTGACTTGGAATATCCTAAGAAACTGCACGATTTACACTCAGATCTACCACTTGCACCGGAAAACAGGATTGGAAATACAAAATTACCTAAATTAATGACAACTTTGTACGACAAAGATAAATACGTTTTACACTACAGGAATTTGAAACAGTGTCTGAGCATGGGAATGAAACTAAAGAAAGTACACAGAGCACTGAAGTTTGATCAATCGGATTGGTTGAAAGTGTACATTGACTTCAACACGGAACTGAGAACGAAAGCGAAAAATGATTTTGAAAAGGACTTTTTTAAATTGATGAACAACAGTGTATTCGGAAAAACGATGGAAAATATCAGGGGAAGAGTCGATATTAAATTATGTTCAAATGGAAAGAAACTGGAATCGTTGATAGCAAAACCCACTTTTGATCGTAGAACGATATTCACGGAAAACTTAGCAGCAGTTCACATGAAAAAGACCAAAATTCTTTTCAACAAACCCATCTACATTGGCATGAGCATTCTGGAAATTTCTAAAACTCTAATGTACGACTTTTATTATAACACAATTAAAAAACAATACGGAGAAAATGTCAAATTAATGTACTGTGACACGGACAGTCTGATCATGGACATAAAGATTGAGGATGTTTACGCAGACATTAAAAACATCATTCTCGATCAATTTGATACATCCGATTATCCGAAAGAAAATGTGTATGGAATTCCACAGGTGAACAAGAAAGTACTTGGAAAATTCAAAGATGAAATGAGCGGAAAAGTAATGGAGGAATTTGTTGGACTAAGATCGAAACTTTACGCACACAAAACGTTCGAGAATCAAAAAGAAACAAAGAAAGCGAAAGGAATAAAGAAAAACGTAGTTGAACAGGACATTAAATTCAATGATTTCAAAGAATGCCTGTTAACTAAGAAACCGATCTACAAAACGCAAATGATGTTTAGATCAAACAAGCATGATATTTATACTATTGAACAGAACAAGAAAGCGCTTAGTGCCTACGATGATAAAAGGTATATTCTAGAAAATGGAATAGATACTCTTGCTTGGGGACATCATACAATTGGAATAGAAAAAGAAAATTTCATAGATCATTTGAAGGAACTTACGAAAACACAAAACGAGAAAGAAAATGGAAAAAATGAGGGGTAAGTTAAAAGGATCTCTTCAATAAAATAAAAAATGTCTCATCCATTTTTACAATTTTCACTTAAGCATATCGAATTCATTGAATGTTTCGCATATATCGATAGAGATACAGATATGAAAATGTACAGGTTTATAGAACAACTGGTATACGGAGAAATTCCCGAAGATAAAATACTAAGTTTTAAATCGTTACTTAAAAATGTGGGTGTTGAAAAGTTTGTGGACACCGTGAAGAAAACAATACCAGTATCTAGAGAAAAAGATGTGAAATATAAAAGAAAAAATATTAAAGAAAATATGTTGGAGAACTACGTTATTCGTAATAAACGAGATAAGAAATTTCTACAAGAGTTGAACGTAAAGATTTTTTTAAACATGATTCCAAATGAAAATATAATTGTGGACGATGGTAATATTATCGATATAAAATTACCTTGATCGTATTTTGCAAATATTTTTTCAAAATATTTTCAAAATATTTTCAAAATATTTTTTCAAAATATTTTCTATAATAAATAAAGAGATATGGGTTTAGATGTTGAAGCATTAGATTTATGTGAAGAACATGGAGGTTTCTGGAAGTTGGTAAAGACACCTGAATTTCAATTTTATGAAAAAAACTGTTACGCATTAGATAACATTTTACGTGAATTGAAGGAGTATAGATTTTGTAAAGGGTTGTGCAGAGAACGTTTACTTGGTGTCGATGGTAAACCACCACTCCGAACAAAGGAGCAAGTAAAGGCATACCTTAAAGAAAAAAAGGTTAAGGTTCCTAAAAATGCTACTGAACATCAACTCAGAAAATTGCTTTATAATGAGGATAAAGCCGAACTGAAGAAGCAGTTTGAGGATTATTTTCCATATTGCTAAAGCTCAGAATGCTTGGGGTATGAAGGAAATTTTATTTTTAATGAGCTGTGTTCATTAAAAGTTCTTATGCTACTAACTAGCAGGTTATTTTATATTGTATTGTTGTACACTTTTCCTGTCTGAATTGAATTCTTAAAGGGGGTATCAAATCGATACCCCCCTCTATTAAAGGTGGACCCCTAGGGGTCCACCTTTAATAGTCTAGACTAGGGGTCGATATTTTCGAAATTTAGGACTATTTAGGGGTCGATATTTTCGAAATTTAGCTCCCTCTGATGTTTTCACTAGAAAAAAAAATTTTAACAACTTAGTATAATATTATTGTTTTTAACGGAAATTTTCCGTTAAAACGTTTTTTTTTTTTATTAAAATTTAATAATTAAACAAACTTGATGTCGTGCATGTCTTTTCCATTTTTCGATTTAATCATTCCAGTGTACACTAAACAAACACCGTGCTTAACTAGATCTTTGAGTTCGGATTTTTCAAAAGTGAGTGCATATCTTTCAGGTAAGAACACTCTAAATTCTCCCAAGTTGGCAATTACACTCTCAGAGTTTTCCCGGGAGTATTTCGTTTTAACGAACTCAAAACTTAGAACCTTGTACGGTTTTCCTTTTTCTAGTTCTGAGAGTTTATTTGTGGAGCTTTCAAAATTAATTTTTTCAATAGCTGTTCCTTATTCATTTTTATTATAGAATACATTCTTTTAACTAACCCCCCCAAATGAAAAAAGGTCACTGGTTTTGATGTTTTGTGTTAGAAAATTTTTACCAGGAATTTAAGTCGCTAAATGAAAAAGTCACTGGTTCTGATGTTTTGTGTTAAAAAATGTGTTCTGATGTTTTGTGTTGAAAAGTTTTATCAGGGGTTTAACAGAAAAGCATTTTAACAGGGTTTAGCACAAAAGCAGTTGTAACAGAGATTGAAGTCAGAAACATTTTTAACAGAGATTGAAGTCGGTGGTCCAGGATTGGTATTCCGATACTACTTATATATATATATATATACATATGTATGTGTCATTCCAGACGATAACTCTCGAAAGAATTGAGATAAAAAGTTCAAATTTGCACAAAAAATCTGTCTTGGCAATCGACAGGCTAAGTTTGTAGATGGGCAGAATCGGGTCACTCTAAGGGGGAGTTTTGGGGAGTTTTAGGGGGGAAAATTACCCATAAATTCCCAAAATGAAACAGTCTGACAAGTGACACCTCATTTTAAAGGTTTTTGTACGCTGAACACGATGGTGAAATCAGAATTGCGATATCTCATTCTGTTCTCAAACTGGAGCACTTTGAAGATGAAGGAACGTGGTTATTTCTTGAGATGTTCTTCCTGGTTCGTCTGCTCTAATCTGATAACGGAATGGGATATCGCAATTCTGACTTCACCATCGTGTTCACCGTTGGAAAATCTAAAAACCGAGGTGTTACTCGGCAAAAAATGGAACAAAAAATTTGTTATGTATGCCCATATTTGATGCATACCGAATTAACCGAATAGCGTCATACTTGAATACCTATAATTACCCAATAAGTTTAAGATTGCCCATATTGGAATGGGATATCCCAAACATCACATTTTACATAAAATCAGTTATTTCTTCGGAAATTCGCTCTTATAGCCATGCTGCATGACTGTGGTTTTTTTTCTTACAGCGAAAGACATAATTTTAAAAATAATTTCAAAATCGGACGATCAGGTGCTGAGAAAAATGTACCGCATACACCTGTTACTCAGTATTCCTCCAAACGTTAGAAATAAGAGCTTTTGCAGCACTGGAGTCTGCACAGAACGAAACGAAACGAACCGAAAGTGACAGACCGTATGCGCACTGAAGGCACTGAAAAGTTTGATGTGATGGCTGTCGTTTTTGTGAGTCGATTGAATAGTTAGTATACTATTATATACTACACCTTATTTTCAATAATGTGTGAGGGTGGTCATCAAATAAAACTCCTTCTACTCTAACGTTTCGCTTTATTTTTAAAGCATCTGAACAATCTAATTCTAAGCCCTGAAGATGCTTTAAAAAAAAGCGAAACGTTGGTATGAGGAGTTTTATTTTCCGACCAAAACTCAAGAACCCCTCACCCACGACAACTTATTTTCCGCCTTCTCTCCAGCTTGACTGTTTTGAGTACTTTCCTGCTGCTACGGATGCAATGAATTACATTGTTTGGCTTTATAACCACGGGATGATCGATGCTTACCTGAATCGAATCGTGTGGCAGTAGTTGGGTAAACATTAGACGAAACTCTGGACGAATCACCTGACAGGACTTCACGAATAACGTCAGCGTGACTGCCAGTTGGTCGTTGCCGAAGTGCGACGAAAAAGGTCTTCTCTCACCATCCTGTTTTAGTCACTGCTGGCATGCCACTGCGCTGCAAATGCAAATGGCGACGCCCAATCCGCCCAATAAGGAAATTTATCAAAACAACGTCATGCCCTGTCTCCGCCCACTTTCTCCACGCTTTTTTAATAGCGAATTTTCGATTATCAAAACCCTGTCGAAAAATAAAGAGAAATCGCCGATTTAAATATACTTTCGTCCTTCACATATCGAAATCTTGCAGAAAAAAATATGAACCCAAACTGCCCGTTCAAGGAAAACATGAAACACGAAAAACCACATGCTCTTCAGTGTATGGCAGTTTATTTCATATAAATACGTAAATATTGTATACTCTCGCAGCAACCATTACATGCAACATTCAAAATATATTAATTTTTATAAATATTAAAATAAATTTATATTCATTGGTTAAATTTCGTTAATTTTTTGATGAAAATTTCGTATAATGAGAAAAGATGAACGTTCGCGCTCACAATTTGTAGGCTTGACGCATCATAAGATCGAAGTAGACGTCGGCATCTATGGAGGCTGAAATGCCGCAGTAGTAGTTGAAAAACTCTTCTTTCGTCACCTGAACAGTGAGAAATTGCAGAATATTACAGCAACAGATAGTCGAAATACCAGTTGAAAATTGTTGGCCAAACATTTTATTTAAGGCACTTTATCGTGGAAAGTTGACTCTGATAAGCCATGCTTGATTTGAAGTGTGTAGTTGGGAAAGTACACACCGACCTCATTTATTTTTATCTGCAGTAGATAAGTCATATCTATAGATACGTTTCAGACAGTAATTCATGAGTGAGAGTATTAATGAGAATGCGTTTTTAGCACGTTTTCCACCAAAATTCCTGGCATCCATGTAGGTAGGTCGTATGAATAATTACTAGGTAGATAATTCATAATACTGCTTTATTACTCTTCATTACACTGCTTTACTACTCTGACGTATCCTTAGTAAGACCTATACTGGAGTTTATTTCGATTACGTTCGCCTTATTACTGAGGGTACAAACACAGAATTGAGAAAATCCGATGTAAATTTTCATTTTTCTATACGGAAAATGTCACCAGAATCTGTCAGTGAGGAATAGACGTGAGTCGGGATTTGCTGCTTCTGACGTCAGAATCTGATTCAGCACCCTCCAAATCCCCTGCATCCCAATTTTCAGCTTCGAAATGCAAGTAGTTTGACGGGACTAAGAAAAAAACGCTGCAACGCCCACAACGGTTCATTATTTTGTACAGAATACCCTTCTGTTACAGATCACAGCTCTCTGGATAGACATCCCTTCTATATGTACTATTCTAAACATATTATGTAGATCGCAGACCCTCCATACCTTAGTACCCGTACTCGTTACTAGGCACCCTACCTAAATCACGTGTTAAATGTTGCTAAAATAATTCTGTCGACTAACAGTAGCTAAAATGGCAAAAAGAAACACAAATAATGATGTTCTGAAGGGAAATTGTTGATGTGGAGTGAAAAAATATTCAGTCCCAGTATGTAAGGTTTCGATCTCGGGATCTTTAGCGCACCAGTTTGTCAGTTATACCTACCAGTACGCTATATTGTCCAGCTAGCAGGAGGACAGTGATGTGCGCTCTAAATACAGCTTGATGCCTGCATGCACCATTTGCCTGCTCTTTACGGCAAATTGTATACCAAATTTTATGGCAACATCGTGGAATGCTCGGGATGGTCTCAAAATTCAGAAAAATCAAACTATTTAAAAATGCGAGAAAACCCACACCTCAAAATACAATTTTCCGAGATAGGGATAATGTGGGAATTTCAACCCCTATTTTTCGCCCCTTGGATTTGAGTGACAGCAACGCCGAGCTTCGAAGACCAACTAGAGCCCAAACGGGAGCCATATACCAAATTTCGTGAATTTTGGATTACGGGAACTAAGGAAAAAGCCGCGGTCGGTGGACGGACGGAAATTTTGTTATTCGACATTCGTATTTTACGTCCCTTGAAACGTAAACCATCAAATTTTGAGGGATGTGGAGGGGGGGGGGGGGGTGTTAAATTTTGTTCTTCATGGTCGATTCCAAAGGTTTATTATTGAAAATAATAAAATAATAAATCAACTTCAGGGTATTCCCCGCTAGCGTGTGAAAAGTAAATACACTTATTAAGTTTATTATTCTGTTTTTTGGATGAGTTCGAAAATGAGCAATTTTGAAAAAATTTTAGGGGGTCAAATTTGAGTTTTTGGGCGTCAAAAATCTGTCAAAACTGCTAAAATCGCGAACAAGCGTTATAATCACTGAAAGTGGTATGGGAGGGTGAGTAAAGACAGAAAAATACCATTTAAGTTGTTTTTCATACAGAATACGGGTAAAATTTGGATTTTTGAAGGGTCAAAAATTGGTATTAAGGGCTGAAATCAATAATTCAGGACGGAGGGATATTTCGATGATGAAAATATTTTTCTCAAAAAATAGGTAGTGTTTCAAATTTGACTTTATAAGGGTCAAAATCGATTAAAATGGCTAAAATCACAAAAAAGTTATGAACATTTTTCGTGATTTTCGCCATTTTTACCCAGCTTGATTTCTCGCTCTTTTACACAATAGTACAACTATTTCTTTGAAAATTCGTTTTTATATTAGTTCTGAATTTTTTTTCCAAGAAAACTTTTTGACGAAAATTCCCCATTGATCTGTTTTTTGGCCCTGACTCCCAAATGCTGCTCTAGTCGATGTAAACTCCAATCTTAACATCGATTTTCTGCGTTTAAGCACCAATATCGGGGGTTGCACCAAGTTATGTTATAAATGCCTTACTTTTCCATCTGGATTGTCATCCTCGAACTTGGCCAGAAACTTGTTGAGGATCGTCTCCTCGGTCTCCTCGCCGCTCAGGTACTTGGGATGCGACTTGACAGAGTAGACTCCGCGGAGGTCGTCTATCGTGATGCTGCCGTCCCCCGTCTTGTCCAACTTCTTGAAGGCTTCTTCGATCACTCGCCTCCGGAAGTCGGACATCGGCGGCTGGAGGGAAAATAAATTGATGACGGCTTGACGAAATGCTGTAGATATTCTGGGCTATGCCAGGTAACCTCGGGTAAACATGCATGAACATGATTGAACTGGTGATAACTTGTTGCTAATCTGACGCCAGAGGTGGCTGGCGGGGGAGAAGTAACCTAAAAACTTTTTAGAACCATTTGGATTTTGTGTGTGTATGCGCGTGTGTGTAGTACGAAAAACTGTGAAAATGGTCGAATAATTTTTTTTTAAATTATTCTATCAATGAAGTAGGTATTGAAGAAATGGCCCGAAAATGCAATTTGGAATGAGGCAACTATGTAAATGTGAGCAGTTCCAATGCAGCACCTAAAAGAGAAAGACGAGGAAACAGTTCGTGTGACAAGGATTCTGGAAAAATTAACGGTGGAAGAGGAACACTTAAATACTAGTGGGTCCGCTGACCAGGTGCCTCACGCAATTTTGAAATAGGCCCGAATTCTGCCTGTGTGTCACGCTCAATAATAGCTCTTTTTCGGTAAAGTTTCATGACGAAAACGTATAAATCGCTGTAAGGATGATTGATAGAGTTTTGAAAGTTATTCCTTTCGATTTATCGTGCTGGAAAACATGAAATATTTTATCAAACGCACATTTTTCTGACAGATGGCACCACTGGTGCCAGCGTGGTGCCGTTTCCCTCTGGCACCGTGGTTGCATCAAAAACTATACGGAAAATTCTAGAGCCCTAAGGAGTACAACGCCAAAATTTCTAATCAAAATACTCAACATTGTGGCTTGTACAGGCATACATGCATAATAATGGTAATTATATACCTACAATACACTTGTCACCCACGATTTTGTTAATATTGAGATATTTTACTTGAAATACAATTTAAAGAAAAATTAAATACTAATTAAAGGTCGGAATGAGTATTCTGCTTGATACATTGTCAATAACCCATTGTGATCTGATACATTTTGGGGGCAATTAGGTACTTGATGAAAATATAATAATACCATTTCGATAATTACTGTGGGAATTATAAGTAGATATAATTGCCAAATAAGTATGTAGATACAAATAATTAGGGTAATTGTATACAATTCACTTTTCACCCACGACTGTATTAATATTGAGATATTTTGTTGAGAATGCTCCGAATATAATTCGCGCATACATGCACTGTTTCGAGCGATTGGACCTTTTTATAGCCCCGAAAACGTGCCAGCGCCACAGCTCCCAAATGGCGACCCACCACCAATTGACGGCAACAGCTCTTGAGGACGACGACTTCTAAGGGCGAAATCTCCATTTTTACAAATCTCCAAATTTACATTTTACTCATTCCGACCTTTAATTTTTATTTCATTTTTCTTTAAACTGTATTTCAAGTAAAATATCTCAATATTAACAAAATCGTGAGTGACAAGTGTATTGTATATAATTACCACAATAATGACATAATACAGACACTCGCAAATAATGTCGCTGGAATGTCGAATCTTAGTAACGGGAAGCCAAGAATTGAGTCAGGCTTGATTGGGGTCCACTTCCAATCTCCCATTTTCAATGTACTGCCTACCTCTACTAATTTTAGCAGATCCTGCCTTGATAAACACAAAATGGCCATTTCTCTAAATTATTGTTCTAAGCCTCAGCATTGACCGGCAGGTTCAGTTAAAATGCGATAAGTCCATTTTGTCCTGTAAGTCCATTTTGTCAGCTCATTAAAATCATTATGTTGTCTGACGAGTTTTCGGGACGGTCAGTAGTTTTATGAGTGTGCCTACCGCCAAATTCTGGGTTTTTTCTCTCTTCAGAAAAGCTGTAATAGGAAACGAAAAACGTTCTGTTTCATTAAGAAAACAGTAAACGTACGCATTAGTGTGTGTATGAGTTGACTCAGTCAGTTTTAGCATAATTTCTAAAATGACCGCTTGTGTGAATAGTTTAGGTACGTAGCGTGGAATGGCTATTAATTCGTCTTTGCATTTGAGCCATGTTGAAAGGGCATAGCTCTTTTCTTGACACGGCTTGTCACGGTAACCTTTTTCCATGCAAACCACAATGTCGACAAGCTCCCATGAACTGAGTGATTTCCACGGACTTCTATGAGCCAACTGAACCTGTCCACTAGGGTGGTCACAAAAAGTCAACTTTCGAAATTCAATCGTGGCAACCCCCTAAAAGGTGCCATTTGACTAGAAAATGAGATTCCCAAAGTTTTAGGTCGATCGGATAACATTAACCCGTGCCGCATCGAGGTTGAAGTTTAGAAAAACTCACTTTTTTTCATAAAAATATTATTTTTTCCCTCATAACATAGTAACCATTTGTCCTAGAGACTTGAAATTGGTCTTATTTTATTTGAAATGTTATCTTCTTCAACTTTTACTCCAATAATTTTTTCGCTAGATCCTATAGATTTTATGTTATTCAGCTTTTCCCATCTCAAAACGTGGTCCGTTTCAGCAAATGTGCCTTTTTACGCATACCCCTAAAAACCACACTCCAGTCAATGAAATCGACCTCGAGGCAATTTGATACTTCTTTATCACTCTGGTATATTGAAAATTGATACATTTGAATCTAATATATAATATATGGAGTGGGTAGGGGGGAGATGGGTGGGTGGTGGGTGCTATGAAATGCACAAAAAACAATAAAAATTATGTAAAAAGTGTTTTAATAATACAAATTGAAAGTTTTTTGTATAGAAAATAATAGCCTGGAACTTATTTTACAACACAATATATCTATTCCAACACCACTGAATTTAGAACTACATTAATGGCTTAGATAGTGAGGCTTTATCGACATCAGGGTAAATTTTCCTACATTCTGACACAACTTGTAATAAAAAGTGGCGCTGTTCTTCGTCTTTTGTCAAGCAAGAGTTGAAGTCTTGTATCAATTTCACTCCTCTTTCAGCAGTGTCGTTGACTACCCTTAAACCGTTCACTATGTTTTTAGCAAGCAAATAATGAGGATTTTTGTTCCATACCTAAGCGTGTATCGGTGTTTAAAAAATCTGTCTCTATGGAAAACCGCTTGAAAAAATTCAAGGTTTGAGAGGTGACAAAAAAATCAAGTTGCTTATCCAAAATTTGCTCTACATGTGCAAAATCTAAAATCGCTTTTCTATCCCTACCATCAATTTCACTATCGGGTTCACCTAGGGAAAATAATTTCATGGCCATACTTTTTTTAATGTTGTCGTCTAAAGTGTGGTCGAAAAACGAGAACGCTATTTTCTCTGAGCTGAGGTACCACAGATGGTTTACAAATTTTGGCAAAGCCTTATCTGCTATTTCTGTGTCAATTTTCCTATACTCTACTAATGCTTTCAACATTTCCAGATCTTGTTTAGGGGCCAAAGCAGGTTTGAGGGCATTGAACCATGCCTTGGCGTAAATATTTATTATAAAAACGCAAATTTCTTCTATTCCTTTAATTTCTTTTTGAGTTAATAACAATTGATCTCTAAAAAGATAAATTTTGAGGCAGTAAATTGCTTTGGCCATCCACCTGGCGTGATGAATTGCACCAGGTGCTTTAAAAGAAAAGTTTTGGGGAGGAAGCCCTATAAACACTAAACAAAGTTGAAGAAACTCTTTGTAATCCTCTCTGGGCTGCAGGGTTTCCAAATGTTCCATTAAAAAAATTGAAACTTGATTAATGTTACTAATTTTGCATCTAATACTCGTATTATCATCATGTAGACTAGTTTTGTATTTAGTTTGGTCGAACTTAGGCCACCCAACTTGAAATTTTTTGAAAACGCTAGGTTCAGGACCAGTGGTCGAGAATCGATGATTCACAGTAATAGAGATAACAGATAACAGCGAATACAAAGCTAAAGGTCTAAATACCCTTCATTACCTAGATCCCCCCCCCCCCCCTTATTACAGCCTCAACCTTTACATTTATACCTGAAACATACTCATTTTCAATAAACCAGAGTGATAAAGAAGTGTCAAATCGCCTGGAGGTCGATTTCATTGACTGGAGTGTGGTTTTTAGGGGTATACGTAAAAAGGCACATTTGCTGAAACGGACCACGTTTTGAGATGGGAAAAGCTGAATAACATAAAATCTACAGGATGTAGCGAAAAAATTATGGAAGTAAAAGTTGAAGAAGATAACATTTCAAATAAAATGAGACCAATTTCAAGTCTCTAGGACAAAAATGGTTACTATGTTATGAGGGAAAAAAGAGTATTTTTATGAAACAAAGTGAGTTTTTCTGATCTTCAACCTCAATGCGGCACGGGTTAACGTTATCCGATCGACCTAAAACTTTGCGAATCTCATTTTCTAGTCTAATGGCACCTTTTAGGGGGTTGCCAGAAGTGATTTTCTCAAAAACATTTTGCCTATTGCCTTGTGACCACCCTACTGTCCACTGGCTGACCTGCCCACCAGGCTGGCCATCACTTTCCTTGCTGTTGCAGTTCAGCCAATTGCCCTGTGCCCCAGGTTATCCCGCTGATTCGAGTCGTAGAAAATATTTAAATAATTAAGATTCATCCACTTTGGAACAATCTATGCATTACGTATACTTTTCAGTGCATGCAACCCTGCACTGTATCAGTTGGCATCAGTTGACATGTTCGACAGTTCAATTTACTGAAGTCTACCTAATCTTATTTACATTCTGATTGCTCACATCGAACATTAATTATAGCCGACCTTGTACTGCGACCGGCAACCCTGAGGATCTCGAGACGAATCATTAGCACTGGGCTAAGTTTCTCCAAGTGAAATGAAACTAAAAACTAGAAAAATTCATTCAGTATCGATTTTTCTAAAGTAGCAGAATCCATCAGTTAAGTAATCTAATGAACTCAAGAACAAAATAAATATTTGCATACATATTTTGTTCTTGATTTCATTCAGTCACCTACTCAACGCCCTCTTGTTCACTCAATACTCTCCGTTCACCTTCAGCAATTGCTGTGCTTTTTGAACGTTTTTGATTACCATGATTCCGGTTCTTTTATAGTAGACTTCTCCTTTCATTAGGCACTTACCGTTGTTTATGAACTGTCCCTTCATTGTTTAGTAACAAGTTTGGTACTGAATCATTTTTATTTGCCGCTAGACACCTTATGCACGTAGTTAACAAGATTTCGACACGATGATAGAGTGGCTGCATAAACATAGATGACGTTTATGTAAGTTTCACAATAACCGGGCTCGTCTCGAGTGGTTAAACCCAAAACGGGTGATTGATTGAACCGGTCGATAAGCTAATAGAAACATTTCAGTTATGAATGAACAACGTTCTGAATAAACAATGCTCGGCGTAGGGATCAAAAGCCTGTTCACTGCTCGTTACGTCTATCTTTAGTAAGCTTTCTTAGGTCTAAGTAGGTCAGGCGCTAACCAAGGTCAATATCTAGCACACTGAAAAGAAGTTACAACCAGCATATTTATGAAATTAATTCACTGGGGTGATGGTGAGAGAGGAGACAGGGTGGAAATGCATACCTCAAGGAAACCTCTGCGATCGGGGATCTATGGCTCACACAGACCTACCGAGTTTGTTTGATTTTTATGGGATCAGTGCACACCCTCAAAATATTACGAAGGGAAAGATGGTAGGAAGTATGGTATGACGTGGAGGTGACACAGTGGAGTACTCCAGCCACGATCCCTACAGGCAACGACACGATGCTGCCACCTGATTTGATATTTTGCGTTATGTTTATAAAATATTTGGGGTTGTTCAAAAACCGTGAAACACTATCATGTAAATAGAATCAACGTAATCAGCACTAAAATAATGTTAGTATTCTACCTATTAGGTACCAGAAAATTGATGCTAGGTAGGTACCAAGCTTTTAAATGCTTTCCTTTTCATTGTTGCCACCAGCTGATTGATCCAATTCATTTTCAAAACTAACCCTGATAGAGATCAACATTTCGTCCAGCGAAATAGACCCAGAGCCGTCGGTGTCAAATCTGTCGAAAAGTTTCTTCATGTTTTCTGCATCCAGTTCCAACCCGGATTCAGTGATGCCTTTGTTGAACTCTTCGAAATTCAGGGCTTTGCTCCCGTCGTCGTCCATCCTCCTGAACAGTCTGTCAACATGTACATCGATTAGGTTCCAACCAAGTAGTATTTTAAGTATTTTAAGGGTTAAGGTAGGTTATGTAGAGGCGATCTGATGCCAAGGGGTTGAAACAAGCAAGACAAAAGGTTGACTACTGATAGATCGACACATCTCTGCGCTAATTTTACCTACGATAACAATAACTCTCATTTATTGCAGATCGTCTGGATCTTTAATTCAGCTTCTCTCTTTCTCTCCCTCCCCCCATGTACAGACAGAACGATTTCTGTATCAAACTAATAAAAAACTACCCAAATCGGTTGAGAATACAGGCAGCGGACACAAGATTTGCAGAAAATCCCGCGCTCTCCCCCTCCCCCTCCCCTATAGAAACAAAAAAATACCGAAATTCCGGCGACGCAGGGCACAACTAGACTGAATTCTGCGTCGAAAAAAAAAACCGTAAATCGGTTGAGCCCTGGGCAGCGCACTCATGATTTTGTCAAAAACCCACATTTTTCAGCATTGAAAAATGCTGCCCTCCTCTAAAAGTAAATTTCGAAATTCCGGCAACGTAAGGCACAGCTAGACAGTTTTCTGCGCCAAACAAAAAAAGAATCACGTGAATCAGTTGAGAATTAAGCTCTGGGCAGCTCACACAAGCTTTTTCAAAAACCCACGTTTTTCAGCATTAAGGGGGCGCAGACCCTGTTTTTTGTCAGTTTCTTCACGTTTTCTCTGGCTGTGGTTAACTTACAGTTCTGGGGAAGGTCTTAATACGCATTATATTAATCCGTGAATAGAGTTAGGGTCATAGCTCTAAATGATTCCTGAAATTTCCGAAAATTCAAATTCAAAAATGTAGTTTAAAAAACTTTTTCTTGAATGTTTGTGTTTTACGACATTTTCGGAGAGATAATAAAGTTGATAATCCAAGAATCAAAATTTTGTTATGTAAAATAAGAAAGAAAACGTGAAGAAAAATTTTACGTATTTTGAAAAAAGGCTCGAGAAAGGGGGCGCCGCCTGTAGGCGCTCTCTGCGGGCAATGTGCCGAGTCTCTCCCCCTTCACACGCAGCCACCCTGCCCTGTCGCTTCGCTCGTCGTGTAGTCTAGTATAGTATCCATGGCATTATCAGTTCCAGCGGCTCTTTGCCTGGGAAGGAGGCAATTTTCAACGTTCTTGGTCGGAGTGGCAAGGGAGGAGGCGGTGTTGCCATATTCACCGAACGAATGGCATCGCTGTAACCCTCACAGTCTGCATCCCAGCTAAGCTTCAGAATATTAGTTCCCTGTTGAGCTGGCCTACCCTTCCACCCTTCCTTCCACATGCTCACCTACCTCAGCCTAATTACCGTCATAGTTTTCACATGATTGGATAAGTAATTTTTACAGTATTTTCCCAATTATGTTGGTTACCTACTTTCCTAATTAAAGCTACAATCCAATCAGCCATAATTTTATTATTCATAGTAGGTAGCTACCTACCTATTTACGGTACGTATTAATTACGTATATCAATTAAATGTTTCATAAACTGGATTAAATTTAGCAAAATCAATTTAAAAAAATAGGGGATGATTGTTTTAAGTGGGTAAACAATTGTTTGAGAAATAATCCGCTAGGTAGATCAAAAGTTGACGCCACAATCGCTAGGTGCATACCTGAATTCATTTGAGGAAGTATAGGCATGTACCTACTTAATTTTCTTATTTTTTAACTATTCTGCTCGAACTTCTTGTTCGTCACATAATATTATCTGAAAGCCTCGAAACTTACCTTGCCGGCTGAGTGGCGCAAGGTCAATCTCTGACCCATCCGGATTGTTGTAGGTACTATTATTTTTCTGTCTGGGGTACTTTTATGTTACGTAATAATTTAATTTTGAGAGGAGTTTTACTGGGCATTTATATATGTATGTAAATTTGACTGTTTATTTTTTATTTATGTAAATCAATGTGTGACCAATGAATGTATCGACTGGACACAGATACCTACCTGTGTGAGACAAATAACTTAGGTACTCCCACACAGTGTGAGATTTGTAATTTCATTTCATTTTTATTAATACTTATGTGTACTTCACTCAAAATTATTAGACATGACTTTTTTAAAGATTGATTACACACTGTCTAAAGTGTTCTACCTGTCATACTAATACAGAATCAATTCAAAGACAAATTATCCAACATGATTTCAAGTACCTACTTTTAATCATCATACCTTTCACTACCTACTTGAATTGAACGACAATAGGAAGAGGATTAGATAGTAACAAATAACTTTTCAGGTGTTTGTTTTATTCAATGACTGAAATGTAAACAAATAGAAAAGTAAATTGGAAAGCTCATGAATAATATTATACAGTTACACTGCTCACATTAGCTTTTATTTTATTTTATTGGACACTGAGTTAGTCTGGATCTAGGTAGGTATTCGGAAATCCATTTAGGTTCATGTTCATTTAAATCGGAGTTCAAACTCGCTTCTTGCTGTATATACGACTGGAGTTGTCAACTTCAGATATCTCGTCAATTCTGATCGTCTTCCTGAACAAAAATACACAGTAGCAAATTACAACAGGCATTTCTATAATATTAAATGTAAATGTAAATAAAGTGAATGTAATGTAAATAAAGTTTTCCTACATACACTTATTTCATGTATAGGTGCTATCTTCTATAATGTTAATAAATAATGTCAATGACCCCCAAAAATCCTAATTAGACCCCTGTTCTGTGTGAAAAGCAACTGAAATGGTATTTTTCTGCCTTCACTCACCCTTCCATGCCACTTTCAGTGATTTTATATAACAATTTTAGCAGTTTTTACCAATTTTTGACCCCTTAAAAACTCAAATTTGACCCCCTTCAAATTTTATAAAATTGCTTATCCTTTTGTTTGGCGATAAGAACATTTCGGCGAAATTTGGAATTTTTATCACGTAACCAAAGTCAGGTATCGTCTGGAGTGACACATAAATAAATGTATATAAATATAGGTATACATTTTTGTTAAAATCTAAGGATGAAATCAGGATGATCTGAAACGGATTCGTCTATAAAATAATTTCAAAAACTTATGTTCTGAAAATTTTGGACCCATTGCAATACCTTCATTTTCCTTAAAAATTCGCGAACATTGTTGTGTGTATTTCATCAGTTTATCTTACCTAATGTTATCTGTAACATTTAGTGCTTTGTTAAATTTAATTTAAATTCAGCTTTCTTTGTAATTTCAAACCTTATTACCGAATTTTCAAAGAAAATAAAGCTATTGCTATGGGTAACATTTTCAGAACATGAATTTTTGAAATATTTTTATAGGCAAATCCGGTTCAGAGCATCCTAAGTTCATCCCTAGATTTTAGCAAAAATTTATTACGTAGATTTATGTGCCACTACAGATGATTTCTGTCCTTGGGTAGGCACATGGTAAAAATTCCAGATTTCTCCAAACCGTTTGTATTGCCAAACGAAAGGATGAGTTCGAAGATGAGCAATTTTCAAATTCCAAGGGAGTCAAATTGGAGTTTTTAGGGGCTAAATGTCGGCTAAAATTGCTATACAAATCATTGGAAGTTGTACGGAAGGTTGAGTGAAGACAGAAAAATACCATTTCAGTTGTTTTTCACACAGAATAGGGGTCAGATTTTGATTTTTTGGGGTAAAAAATTGGTATTAATGGTAAAATCAATATTAATTCACCTGACGTTGTGTGGGGTGGTTAATGACGACGGAGGTACTACCTCGATGATAAAACTATTTTTCTCAAAAGCAAGTGGGTCAAATTTGACGTTATTAGGGTCAAACATTGGTAAAAATGGGTAAAATCACGAAAAGTTATAATTTTAAGAAAAGTGGTATGGATTCTCGCTATATCATCTTTTTACACAATATCAGGAATATTTCTTTGAAAATTCGCTCTTATAGCCATGCTACGTGAAAGGATGTTTTTTCTATTTCCGATAACCCCCCCCCCCCCCTTTTCAACACTACGCCACTGCGTATTATAAATCTGTGCTGATCTGGCAAAACGTGGTAGGTAAGTCCAATACAGATGATTTTACAGGAGAGCGTGTCAAAGTTTTGCAGGTTCAGAGAAGCGCATGAAGAATCTGGGGAATGTGATATTACAGCGAAATATTTGATCTGCTTCTAATAATAAGAAGTATTACCTGATTTTTACTCAAAGAAAGACCATTTGGTGGGAGACATCACTGTCTGCCAGACTCTGGATCGGATGTTGTTTGGACATGAACTGAGAACAGAAAATAACATAAAATCAGTAAATTTGGGTATACTGATTGCAATGAATTAGAAATATCAATGAAAACCTTAGAAATACATTTTAATCTATCGAGTATCTGCTTGGTGTTTTG
Source organism: Leptopterna dolabrata (assembly GCA_954871275.1). NCBI lineage: Eukaryota > Metazoa > Arthropoda > Insecta > Hemiptera > Miridae > Leptopterna > Leptopterna dolabrata. The sequence goes on along the minus strand of OX940988.1, from coordinate 9,385,785 downwards.
ACTGATAGGTAGATGTGAAGAGTTGGGAATTTACAGTATTTCTTAGGTTTTTATTGAGGTTTCCTAATCTACAAAACCAAAAAACCTTGGAAACACATCCATCTATATTAACCATGGAAACATTCTTTTTTTTTTTAAACTTATTGCAATTCAATTTTGACGTTCAGAGTAGGGTAGGTAGCTACCTAAAGATTTTTTTATTCATTGCTCATCGCAGATTGTATCTGCTTGATATTTTGACTGATTGAATTGAAAGAAACAGTAAAGGAACAGCCAACATTTCTGTAGATGTCCAACGGAATCATAACTACGGAGTTTTAGCCGCAGGATATTTTACAATAACTTTCCAACGAAGGTTAACGATTTTCGTGGAATGCTGGGTTGAGTTTTACTCCCAAACTACGGAGAACGTAGGTACTAATTACGTGACAATCATTAGACTAACACAAAATCTGTATACTACTACTACTACATCTGAAAACTATTTCAATTTGTTGCTCTACACAGAAAACACTAAGGATTAATTAGGTACCTAATTATGTAAATCTGCGGTATCAACTTACTGTTCTGCGCCTCTTTTTTTCGCCTTTGTTACCGATGTTTCTCCTGGTCCACTTCTTAGGCGGTGGAGGCATACACTTTGATACACTCGACGGATATCACTACGAATGAACAATAGTATATACTGATACTAACGTGAATGAACGGCGTGAGAGAAGAAGGAGAACAAAGGAATGAACTAAAAACAACAGAGTATAACCTGTCGAGCGGAAAACTTGCAGAGCGAGAGGAGAAGCTCACGTACCTAATCACGAATCTTATAGTGTCCATAAGGCAATGGAATTGATAACTAAAAACTAACTGCGCACTTACAACAACCATCGAAATTCGGCAGGCGCCCCTACCGGTGGGCGCCAAATCTCCAAATCTCGCTTGGAATCTTCCCGCGGAAGCGATGTGGAAGTGATGTTCAGCGCACTCTCGTGGTTGGGGGTGCTACTGGCCTTCCCGTCCCGCGCCCCCTTAAACCCTTATCCCATTCTAAAGTAAATTTCGAAATTCCAGCAACTTAGGGCACAACTAGACAGTTTTCTGCATCGAAAAAAAAGGACCCCACAAATCGGTTGAGAACTTCGGCCTGGGCAGCACTAACAGCATTGTGCTCTCACACACAAACACGCGCACGCGCGCGCGCGTGCGGACATACACCTATCGGTGTTTTTTTTTCACGGATTTGGATTCAGGATGGTTTGAAACGGATTTGAATGTGGTTTTTTTCATTATCGGCTAAGTGTTGTCCTCTTCTGACACCTACCATCAAAGTATTCGTGACCCCTGTAAATTCCGGGCAATGTGCCCAGAGCATACCGTTCTTCGAATAACTGCAGAACTTAGGCTTCTACCATCGATTTCCAACCTTGTCAATAACTGTGAAGTGTCTGGATGGTCCCTTCAGAAGAGAAGTGAGTTTTCCAGGTCAAACCAATTGGCAGCAGAAAAAACTCGATCGCCCCCGATTTCCGTAATTGGAGATTGATTCCCAAAGAGGAAGGTTTTCCCGACATGACTTTGTGATTCCATTGTGGGTAGGTATGCAATGATTTAGTTATAACACCAGGATTTCAAATTTAATTCGCGAAGTTCAGAACTTGATTTAAACCACTATACTCGGCTTTTATAAACATAATTGGTTTTACTGCTGAATAAAAAATGTTATTACTATATACAGCAGAGCCCCGCTAATCCGGACTAGATCACCAAAACCCCGGACTAAACGGAATTTGCTGTGAAATGAACGTGATAAATTTAAGCGATTTTTTCACATAAATACACCTTCAGCATAATTTTATTCTCAATACTACGTAATATAAGGTACCTACCTATAAATACGTAGATCTAAGTTTTCCTCCTCCTCTCACCATAAATATTTAATTTCTAAATAAGAAATTTCTGGTAAGAGTATTAACAGAAATTTCTTATTTAGAAATTAAATTTTAATCCTCTCTCTTTTTTTAAATCCCGTCCGGATTAACTGGGTATCTGGACAATCGGGGTCTGGATTAGCGGGACTCAACTGTGTATTATTATGATTATTATTCTGAACTTACAAGCTTTTGCAATATTTCACACGATTTTCGCTAATAACTACTACGTAAAACACGGAATTCGTAGGTACATTTTTTGCCAAAGAGCTTTTCTGACGTCAGATGCTCATCTACCCTGCGGAAGATGAGATGGAAATGTTCGGAGATCCTGCTCCTCGAATCTCATCGTCGCTACACGCGGGTTAGAATACGATAAAGTCTAAGTACATTTTTATCGTCTACCCATCAGTCACTGACTCATCAGAAAGGAACAATAGATCGGTTTTGTGTTGCGACATCGTAACGGGAGAGGGCGCGGTCGATAGTATTTGACCCTGTATTGCTTTCGGTGGCGCAAACAACAATATTCGTCACTCTTCATGTTAGAAGTGAGTTAATGAGCAGCAGCCTCACTCACTAGACATCATAGCTGTTAATATTCATGAATTTAAGAATGAATAATTCTTACTTGAGGATCCTATTGTTCTACCAACCTAATTGAGTGGTGCCCATCTAATAAATTAAAGTTTTTCCGATCGAAAAACGTCTATTTTAGGCGTGGAACATTCTTACTAGTATTTGTGAACGTTATTCCAATAGTCTGTAGGTATCTATTCAATTATTTAACCGAAGAACGTAATTTTCGAGGCACAACATGTTAGGTTTGGTCGCACTGGCTTTTTCTTTTCCCCTAGAAAACGGTAAGAAACCGTCCATGATCCATTACCACCATGATAAACGTTTGAGAAGTGTTTGATAATAGTTGGGAATCGAGAAGGCTCGGCTTCTGGTCTGCCTGATTTTCTGCGGACAGGAATGACGATCGGAAAACTGGCTTTGGATAGTCGGGAAAACACTGCGAACAGCCGTTCATGGACACCATGCAGTCAGAAAAGAGTCCGAGAATCACTACGAACGGCCCAACGACTTTCTGACGGTCAGATAACCGTCAGATGGTCACTGCGAACAACCCTCTTGTCGTCTTGACCCTATCAGTTTCCTCTTCAGTTTTATTTTAAATAATGACAGAATGTGACGAGATATGCCGTGGGCCACAACCTGTGCCCACATGAGGACTCTTGGGCGGTCAGAAGCCACCACCACCTTGAAGTTGATACAGCCATTCACCTGATAAAGAGGTTCAGCGGCAAATGTGTCCCCCCCCCCCCCCCTTCAACGGGAGAAGAGTGGGCCATACACGCACAAAAATATTGTGCAAATAGATTGCACACAAAAATTGAGGTGGCCCCAAGACGTACAAATTGCACAATAATATTGAGTTCGTACAATAATATTGAATCGTGTGAAAATGATATTGAAGGTTATGCAAAATATTGTGCAAGGTTGGGTAAAGACGTTTAATACTTTACTGCCAGTTTGTGAATCCTTGAACATGTTGAGTGACACCGAACTGTGTTGTGTTTTGCTTGCCGTGAGCAAAAGTGTGAAAAAAAGAAAAAGAAAACACGAAAACGTCGGAAGTGGGCCAAACATATTATGGTTCCTGAATCGAGAGAAGTACACTCATGAAGTTGTCTCAATGAGCTGAGATTGGCTGAGCCGAATGATTTCCGAAACTTTCTCCGCATGCAAGCTGATATGTTCGATGAACTCCTAGCTCTGGTTGCTCCTCAGATTGAGAGAAGGGATACTGTTATGCGAGATGCATATATATATTGCACAATATCACCCATAGATGATACAATATTTTTCCACATTGCCCAATAAATATCTAATGTTGTTGATTTCGTACAATAAGTATATTGCGCCACCTTTCAATGCCAGAACCTCACGGTCAGTACTATTTCACAACCTCCAATATTGCACAATATTATTGTGCGCGTATGGGCTGCTAAAGAGTGCAAGGATTTCGGAAAAGACGACACCCAAAAAATTAGTGGCATGGTGGTATGGGAACCTCATTCTTGTTCCAGCGATCCAGACAAATAGATTCCCTTACTTAACCCACTGAAACCCGTGTTGAGATTTTCATCCTAGTCAGTGACAGAGTCCTAGGATCGTTACAAGTCAGGGAATCCTGACTTGCTTACCTCTGCCTGTTTACCTTAGCGAAGTTTTTGCTCTCAACTATTAGCTCCCCATCAGTGTGGACTACTTGGCTTTACAGTTCCAGTAAGGAAGGAAGGTAATGTAAGTAAAGTAACAGCCATTCCAGGCTGGGACTCAACTAGCTGCCCTGCCAGCGTCACGAACGTCATCAGCTATCCTCCAATGACAGGATCAGAATTCGACCTGATCCTCGCCCCCTTTAGTGGAGAGGGCGAGCACTGCCTCACCCATCCAAGTACTAACCACCGAACCACGCTCGAGAAGTATCTTAACTTTGGTGATCTAAAGGGAACCGGGATATTCCACCTGATATGGCCGTTCGGCAATAAGGAAGGAAGGTTATAGATGTCTGGAGCTAGCTTTTAGGTTATCAGTTCTGAAACATCGGAACGCTTTCGGACAGAATCAGTTCGGAGTGGTTCTCATCCCCTCTCCTCCAGAACTGTCTGTAAGCAAACCTCATCTGATGTGGGTTAAGGTTATAACACCGAACCAAATAATGCCCCCCCTCACTCCAATTCTTATCTCAAGCTTGCATGATCTTCATGCAGCAAATGGTAGGTAATTTTTTGCAAGAACGTAGACCAGGCAATGATTGCTTCAACCCTTCCAGAGATAAGAAGACCACATTCTAATCCCCTTACCTACTTTTCCATTTCTAATCTCAAGTCTGCATGATGAATACTCGCGCCAAGATACCTCAAGTCTGTTTAATTCCGTTTCATCACCACCTCGTGATTGACTGATGACCCTTACCTGCCGATTGATAGGATACCGGAGGTGCCTCTTGCGAGGCACAGATGCCTCAGCTTCTCCAGAGGATCAGTCGCCGTGGAAGCACTCCGCTTGCTCTTGTTCATCATCTCCGACTCCTGACGAGACGCCGCGCTCTGGGGCCTCATGTCGTCTGCAAGGGAGACGAGGTAGCTTATTGAGTTGATCATGATGCAGTTTGCACTGCTACTGATTCTGCTCTAAAGCAGAATGCGTGCAGGGGATGCTGGGAGGGGTTGGGATCTAGAAGCACAAGAAAAACCACCACCATGCGGCAAAAAACAGCCAAAAAGCTTCCAAAAAAATACTCATGCAAACATATATAAATATTTACATAAGTAAATGTAAAGGTAATTATTGATATTGTTCAAAACAAGTCACTAAACAACATTATGAAATACTTCCTTATAAGGAGGCAAAATATAATTTCAGTTCGAAAGATGGCAATGAGGTGTCGGGTGTAGTTCGTTATCCGCCCCCATTTTGTTCTCTCTTTTGCAAGCACACCCGACCACCTTTTTCAATTTTTGAGGAGTGTTCCGTAAACTAGATTTCATGTACTATATGAATAATATACCGCACTTATGTTTTCAAATACTCCAAGCAATGAAACTAGACATTGAAAAAAGTGGGGGCGTATACCGAACTATTTCCCTAGGGAAAAAGTTCGATAAACCGCCCCCACGACTGAATTGCATTGATTGGGCCTGGGACGTTTTCTTGGGAAAGATAGCTGGTGAGGCAGAGAATAACTTTGATCGAAAGTTAAGAGGTTGAGATGCGATGCTCATAAATAAAATAAAAACGATGTTGACTGTAGCGGTGAAATCACTTCCGACCGTAGGTCAACGTTCGAGAATTCCTTCCTTCCTTATTCCAGTTGCGTTCTCAGTTAGTTACTGGCTTGTACGAGTGCGCGATTTAAAATGGTGTTTTAATGTATCAAAACTGTTGAAAGTGCTTCAAGAGGACGAAAATGCTTTTGAGTGGATGAGAGAAAAAGGATTGATAAGGATTGATAGGGCCTCACTGTCCTGTGTGCCATGACCCCATGGTTCATTTAAACAAAAAATGTTGTGTTTTCCATTATTAACTATGTGGGGGCGCATACTGAACTTTTTCACTCGAGAAATAGTTCGGTATCCGCCCCCACTTTTTTTCAACACCTAATTTCCCAATCTTACCCAATCAAAAATTATAATTCGTCACGATTGTGCTCAAGAAGATGAAATCTAGTTTACGGAACACTCCTCAAAAATTGAAAAAGGTGGTCGGGTGTACTTGCAAAAGAGAGAACAAAATGGGGGCGGATAACGAACTACACCCTGAGGTGTCTAATGAGGCAAATTATAAGACGTTTTACCTACCTCTAGTTTGCCATAACGACTGAAATTTTAACGGCCGTACGAGCAACAGTAATCTGTCGAAAATGGATATGACTATTTTAATGGAACGGAAATTCGGCAATCGTGATATACTGATGTAGGTATGCGGGTACTCATAGCGCTCGACGGTCTGGAGACCCCTCATCCAGGCCAAGGTTTAATAGATGAGTTCTCACAAACGGCGAAATACCGTGTCACAGCTATTTGGGCGGTACATCGAACGACGGGGGAGATGGAAGATCGATTCTGAATGGGTGGGAGATGACGGCACCAAGTTATGAAAAAGTGTAATGGAAGAAAAGCCTGTTGAATCCCTGCAGACTTCGCGTGCCGCATAACTTTGGTTGACTGCATTTTATCGGCTGAGGTTGATGGTTTCAGCAACAAATTTAAAATGGTAGAAATGTACTATTTCAGCAGCTGAGAGCTGATAAAAGACAGCTGTTAGGAAAAAAATGGAAACGCAATCGTTTCCCGATTTGTGTGTAAGTTTGCAGACATATTGAAATCAAGATTTCGGTGAGGGGACCACTGTAGTACAGAAGCCAAACTATTAATCAAACGGGTTTTTGACGAATGCAAATGGCGCTATTTGGGGACTAGCCCCCAACATACCCCTGACTTTTCTGCTAGTTCGGATAAGTCTTCACAAATCAATTGGTACTCTTTTCTGGAAGTCACAAGGAATTCGGTACCGATACCTACATCGCCACGGAATAAAACTGAAAATGAAATACTGAAGATGTCATTCTCACGATATTCTACCATACTCCGGTAATCCGTGGTTCATCTTATGCGAACTCACATAGCTTTTATGGGTCCCAAATCTCTGCTTAGGGCAGAAACGCATTATCGGCAAAAAGTTCTGGCTTCGTTCCAAGCGTGATAACTTCACTCTACAAAGTTGTAGCGGGTTGCAATTTCGAAAACAGGTGTTTGTACCTCTGTACTTGGTGGTGTAAAAATTTCAAAGTTTTAAAGCAAAGCTAAGTTATCCATCTGGTACGTATTTTTCGTGCAAGGTTAAATTTTTTTGTTTTCATGCTCGATTTCAAAGGTTCGTTATTGAAAATAATAAACCAAAAAAGTAGGTAAGTAAATAAAAGCACATTTATTATGTTCATAACATGATCCTTTGTCGTATCAACTTCCTCAAGAAATGATCCACCCGGAACATTGCACGACCAGCCGCTCGTTTGCACCAAAAAGCTCCGACAACATGATCTTGAATTAAACGGTATTTATCCGGCCCAGATATCATCGCTAAGGAGCAGAGCACCTGATTATAATCACGGATGGCTGTATGAAGTCGAGTTGGTTGTTCTGTGATATTATTTCATTTGAAGAATGATGGGTCATTTGGATTTTGTTGATAGGTACTTTCGCAATGTGAACAAACGTTGAAGTATTATTAGGTAAATTATTACATAACGGTAAATTATTACACAACGGTTTATTATACAATCTACGCAGAAGGGGCATCTATACAGGTAAATTATTACACAATGGTTTATTATTTATTTACCTTACGCTTCATGAATAACTACAAATAATTAATTATTTAATTATTGAATCCCGCGCATTTGTATGACACTCTTCCCGAGCCGGCTCCAGTACTCCATTTAGGGCTTTCCTGGGGGTAGCTCGAGGGTACTGACCACAGAAAACCGTGATCTACGCAGAAGGGGCATCTATACAGGTAAATAACAATCCGTTGTGTAATAATTTGCAGCCATTTGTATAAATATATAGCCAGTTATTATACAGTAATATTCGTATAATATAGCCAGTTGTATAATAATTGTCAATTTCTTTATATGCATTGTATAATATAATATGCCTATGTTGAATAAATCAATCGTTCTTCTTCTTCTTCAGCAGTAGAAGAAGAAGAAGAGGTATATTTTTGTTTACCGCTCCCAGATGCCCCAATCAAATCGATACAAATAATCGGTTGATAGCATGTTATTCACCCTGTGAAGTAATTTCCGCATCGATGGCCACTTTGTTATGCTGACCTCATTCGATCCAGGGGGCCTATTTACTAAGCAAAATATATAGTACATCTTCCGTCGAAGTATCTCTTTTGGTAAGAGATTGTCATAGTATCTTCTATGACAGGGTTATTCAGTAACTTCTTAAGATATAGTTGGTAGCCATCTTGGTCTTGGCATTTTCCATCTCTTTCAAAAAACGCTGCAAATCCCTGCACAACGGTTTATTATTTTGTATAGAATACCCTTCTGTTACAGATCACAGCTCTATGTATAGATAACCCGTCTATATAATATGATATGTACTATTCTATTATATGCATATTATGTAGATCGCAGACACTCCGTAGGTTATTACCTAACCCCGTACTCGTTACTAGGTACCTACCTAAATCACGAGTTAAATGTTGCTAAAATAATTCTGCCGATGACAAACAGTACCTAACAAAAAGAAACACACATAATGAAGTTCTGAAAAGAAATTGTTGATGAGGAGTGAAAAAAGTTGCAAAAGTACCTACCAACAAACTCCAGCCCCTTCTACGTAGATGGTATAATTTACCGTTCTGTAATAATTTACCGTTGAGTAATGATTTACCGTAGTAATAATTTACCCATCAATAATACTTCAACGTTTGTTCAAGTTTCACTACCTACCAACAAACTCCAATAGAGCCATCATTTTTCAAATTAAATAATATCACAGAACAACCAACTCGACTTCATACTCCGCCAATATAATCAGGTGATCCCTACCAATGATTGGCCGTATTCACAAATTCCTATTGTGGGCGCGTCTCTGGTTACGAGATTTGGTTTGGATTGTATACAATTTCATTCACACTGGAGTCGAAAATGCCTGTCGGTGCAAACTTCGGGGCCTTACTGTGAACGAACGGCTGGACGTACGATGCTCCGGATGGTCTTAAAAAACTCGCAAGTTCAAGAACTATTTAAAACCGTAAAAATATTTACGTAAAAAAATGGTATAGGCGTTTTGAAAATTTCAACCCCTATTTTGAACCCCTTAGAGATGACGCACAGTAATGTCGAGCTTCGAGGACCAACTAGACGCCGAACGGAACCTATAACCCGAATTTCATTTTTTTTTTTTTCATGGTAACTAAGAAAAGTGGCCCGTACGGCGTACGGCGTACGGTGTACGGCGTACGGCGTACGGCGTACGGCGGACAGACAGAAATATTTTTATTGCAGTTTTGGATTCTACATATCTTGAAACGTAAACCATCAAATTTTGAGGGGGGGTAAGAATTTTTTTTTTCATGCTCGATTCCAATGGTTCATTATTGAAAATAATAAACCAAAATAGATCTAATTAGGTGTCTTCTTGTAATAGGTAGTCTTTCTTTCTAATTTCTCATTTGTTTGATAGTGATAGCATGCAATTAAGGATGCTTCATTCATCCACAACCACATCGGTCATTTTGATCGTGTATCTTTTTTCATCGTATAAAAGTAAGTCGATTGTTCATTAAAAATATTCTATAGATGGGAGCTTTTCAGTAAAATAGAAAAACCCCGGAGACATCTGGAGGGGGACTATTTCTCCCGCGAGATTTTCGAAAGAGATCATCTCTTGTCACTATCTGTTTTAGTGAATAGGCATCTGACTACATGTATATATTTTCTAGGTAGTTACGTTTTGTGAAGACTAGTAGTCATAGGAAACTCACAGTCTCGCCTTGACTTTCAGCTGTTAACTTTGTGGAGGTAATTACTGCAGAGGTGGTCACGACAAACGATTTTAACTCAGTTAAGAGCGCGTAGAGCACTCGTGGTAATTACTGTCATTAGTTTAATGGAAGTTATCATTGGAAGGCCTCAAGTACGTTACCATCACCCTGTCAAACTCGATAGCTACATGGAGGAGGCCCCCCTTTACTGCATTCTGGTGAATGTGGTGGTGATGTCGACGAGAAAACCATCTCCCATCTGCTGCCACCGGTCAGCCAATCAGAATCCATATCCGTGCAACGTCACAGGCAACAGCAGGGCGCCCCTTCCCCGCCTGTTTTTTGAACTTTCAAAGTTTGGAAGCCTCTCAAAGAACGAAGGAGGCATATTTTCCCGATTTAGCCCTATGATCGTCTATCTCACATCATAAACTATTGAGAAAAAATGCAAACAGAATTCATGATAGTTTCCCAATGGGCTATATATCAGCTCACCTCTCCAGTGCTATGTTCTCTTGCCAAAAAGGCAGAGAGAGCCTTCGGGCTCTATTTTTGTGCAAGTTTATAAATAAACTAATCAATTAATCAATCAATCAATGTACCTTTAGTTACTGTTTGTTAACTGACGATGGTTTGAGCACCAAAACCGGCATTTTTTTTAGTGACTCCGTTTATTGGTTAAAAGCAGTAGGTAAAACACTTTTCACAGTGGGCTAGATAGCATAAACAATTCAAATTAGAAGCTAAATTAATAAACCATACCGACGTTTTCCATGGTACTTTTCTTGTGTTGAGTCCCCAGTCGCTAAAACTGTAAAACTACAACATATAGGTATGTACTCAAATTTTATATACCAAAATAGCAATAGAAAAAAATTGAGATTTTCTTACGACATTTAGATTCTGGAGTTTTCCCAGGTTTTTAGGATTATGAAGTGAATAGATTTAGCGAGTGTATACCTAAATTCCAAAATACGTGGTCAAACTTAAAGAACTCACGGTTAAATTGAGGTACTTAATCCTTACTTTTGTGGGATATTTAACAAATACATTGTATCAAGTTTAGGGGTATTTGCTATAATTTTGTTCACGTTGCGTCACTACAGTATATTTTTTCTCAATAATGAAAACTTGACTGAACGAAGTATATGTTAGTACTTGTGAAGTTTGTAAAGATCGGATTTTGACGAATTTTATGTGGTGCAAACTTGTCCCCTCGTCTATTCTTCTCAGTAATACTCGTAATGAATTTGTATTTTGGCATTTCACGGTAATGTGTACGGAACAGTAACCTAGACAGAAGGATGTATTCAGTAACCTGGGCAGAAGGATGTATTCAGTAACCTAGACAGAAGGATGTATTCAGTAACCTGGGCAGAAGGAGTTATTCAGCAAACGGTTAATGAACCGTAGGTAATGGAAGAATTCGCAGCGTTTTTCTTGAGCTACCAACCTAAAGACTAACTACTAACCTAAGAACTAACTTAGTGACACAAAAGATCGCTTACCGCGGCGACGAGTTGGAGGTGTCTCTAGCTCTAGAAAGAACGCCGACGTTCGCTAAGGCCCAACTGGCACTTGACACGAAACCGTCGGCGAGGAGGCATTTATAATGCAAAACAATATACGGGAAACGCGACAGGAACGGGTACGGTCCATCTTATCGAACCTACATCGATTCATGTTCAAGAAATCTCATCGTCAGAATGGGAAAACTCAGGATGTCCCGTATGGGGTATTGTTCGGGACACGGGCCATTGAGTCCACGCCCAGCAGAACAGACGCCGTTGGGGTTTCACACTGGGGGGGGGGGGGGGGTTCAGAGGACCATTCGTACGATAGTGAACGAATATTGAACAGCGGAACAATAATAAACACCACATAAGCAGGAAGAACAATTTGGCGAATTGTAGTCTTGACGTCGTATCCGATCGGGGATCAGCGCAACAAACAAACAAAATTAACAAAAATACTTAAGCGGTATTTTCGTTTAAAAAATTTTTTTGAGAAAAATTGCCCATTGTTGTTAAATGAATTGAGTGAGTAGGACAACATTAAATTCAAGAAAAAAAGTTGCCCTCCAACCAATGTGTTCCAACCTAGCGACTGGCATATATGGCGCATCTAGAGCCCACCATAGAGGTGCCCCTCTATGGTACACGTCTGACCAAGAAAAGTGTCCACTATAAAGGGGTGTCAAAAAATGCCAACGTATATTTTTAATATTTTTAAAAAATTTAGTTTGTTCACGCAAAAAATTTTTAAAATTTGGCAAAAATAGGTAAATACATACTTTAATATGTGTAAAAATTACACAACATTTAGGGTATTGTTAGTTCAAAAATACAAAAATAAATGGATAAATAAAATTTTATGATTTTGATTCTGAAAAAAATGGAGAAGCGAAGACTGTTTTTTATTTTTTATTCGGTCATTTTCCGTTCGTAATGCACTGACACTTGTCACGAGTGAAAACCTGAGACTGTCGACAGAAAGAACGTACTTAGGTAGTTTCCGTGCAACAGGAGAGTGTCAGTGGGTCAGGGTCAAATGAATTCAAATCATGGCCGATGTAAACAAAGAAACAAATTGTTTAGAAAGATGGCAAGTGTACTCGTAAATAAACCGAAAATGAACCCCGTTAGGTCAAACATAGCTGGCAGATAAGAAAAATATGAATTTTTCTACACGTCTAAAAGGGTCTACTGTCCACTGCGAGGGGTTCAGAATGTCAAAATGAGTGTCCACGTCCACTATAGAGCGTGCCCACTATACAGGGGTTAAAACACATTGAATCTCCTATCTCTATACCGGACCATGGCCAAACTGTCCACTATAATAGGTACAGGGGTGTCCACTAAGAGGAGTTTCACTGTAGTATAAGTTGTTAGAAACTACAAACGCTACAAATTAATCAACAAACTCACCATATTTCTTCAAATGAAATAGACAAACAAGATTCGGCCATCTGTAATTATTGGTGTAGGTACGATTTTGGAATCCCAAACAAATAGAAACATTTAATTACCGACCTACCTAAACCAGGAAAATCCAGGGTTCTTTGGCACAACCAGTGCCACGTAGATTGGTAATCTGTACACTTCCTTGATTATTTGGATCAGGAGAAGCCATTCAGTAGTCAGCTCTTCACTACCTGCACCTGCCTAAACCGGCAAGGGAAGCAGTCTCTCGCTCTTCCGCGACGGGGTGGTAGGTCTGTGACATATGTGGCAGTTTCGCTTCAAAATGCATACCTCAGAAAAAAAATTCCTAGACTACACTGTGTGCTCCTGTGTTTTCTTCTCGACTCGCCTCCCCGGTGTGATCCGCCGATTTATAGCATTTTTCAGTCAAATTAATAATTGTTCCAATCAAATTAATATTCGTTCCAACCAAATTAATAGTCGTTGCAACCAATTTAAATGATCGTCCCCACCAATTTAATAACTGTTCCAACCAATTTAATAATCGTTCCTTTCAACTTAATATCCGTCCCTTTCATTTTACTAATCGACTCTTTCAATTTAATAATCGTTCCATCCAATTTAATAATCCGCAATTTCGAGATCAAGGAATCAGAACAGGTGAAGAGACACCCAAAAACGTCGTTTTGCAGGGTTTTTTTCTATGATAAGTAATAATATTATAATATTAATTCCTGAAACAGAATATAATAACTTTTTTTCACGAGTTCCCTTGAAGCTATTTTTAAAGTTATGTTCAGGAAGCTAAGTCCACGGTGAATTGTAACTGTAGTGTGTAGACAAATGCATATTACGATCTGAGAGTCGGGCCTTCATTTGTGTGATGGTGAGAGATGGGTTGCTTTCGACAATTTCCTCAGTAGCAGCAAGAGTGCCTGGTGTTAATTTTGTTTGTTTGTCGAAGTCCACCTCTATTTGGGACACTCAGTGTACAAATAATTCTTTGAGTATTTACCATAAATGCTGTAGCCCGTTTGTGGTTTGAAACCTGCTCTCAATGAAGCATCTTTTATTGTTTCCCCCTCTTCCACTAATCGTATAAACAATGATCTTTGATGCAGCGAAATAGAGGCTTACCTCCCTTTTTCACGCCTCCGCCGTTGGTTTGCGGGAGCCTGACTCGATGCTAACTGAACCACTACTCACTTCAGATTCATCGATCAATGTGGAACCACTACTCATTATGAACCACAACAAAAGTAAAGGAAACTCAAATATATATATATATATATATATATATATATATATATATATAAACTAGGTGCACCAGTTGAATTTGAATTGAGATCAAGTTCACAGTGAAACAGAACTTTCAGCCTAAAAAAGATGCATGCAGTAGTTATACGTAGATGCAAGAGGAAGGTATTCATACGGAAGGTACCTACCTATACTCTAATTTCCCTGTAAACTGCTATCAACCAGTCTGCAATTTACATTGCAGCCCTCGAAAGTACCTACCTACGAACTATTAATTCGGTTGGAACGATTATTAAATTAAAAGGAACGACTATTAAATTGGCTGGAAAAATTTTTAAAATGAAAGGGACGGATATTAAATTGAATGGGACGATTATTAATTTGGTTGGGACGGTTATTAATTTGGTTGAAACGAATATTAATTTGGTTGGAACAATTATTAATTTGACTGAAAAATGCTATAAACGTGAAGTGATATGGTAATCGATACATTGCGGCAGTGCGCTGACTTGGCCAGTGTCAACCAGTAGTTGTGCAAGTGTTTAGTTGTGTGATTTGGTTTTCATCGCCTTCATTCTCCTACATTCCTCTACTGAAGGTAGGTAGTTGCTGCTTTGTAATTTTGGTTTATTTTAAGTAATATTTCTTTACACCTATAAGTTCGGGAGTAATAACTAATAATCATGAAACCTTATTTCAACTAAATTAGGTAGGTAGGTATTGAAACTATTTATAGAGCAGCAGAGGGGGCATGTTTTTCGAAACTAGGTACCTTGATATTTATTACCTTGTCAAACTGTTGCATTTACATTCCCTCGAACCGCTTGTTTTCATTGTCCCAAGTAGGCAGATAGGGTAGGGGAAATTGGGAAACATTCAGCAGGTAGGGTACATTCGGCTGTTGGCCCTGCAGCCTATATTTTGGTTCATTATTTTCAATAATGAACCATTGGAATCGAGCATGAAAAAAAAAAAAATTCTAACCGTACGCCGTACGGGCCACTTTTCTTAGTTACCATGAATAAAAATTGATGAAATTCGGGTTATAGGTTCCGTTCGGGGTCTAGTTGGTCCTCGAAGCTCGACGTTACTGTGAGTCATCTCTAGGGGGTTCAAAATAGGGGTTGAAATTTTCAGAACGCCGTAGCTCGAAAACTTTCGATAGAAGGGTATGGTTTTTTTTACGTTATTAAATTTGTCTTGAGCTAAACAATTTTTTGAGACCACCCGGAGCATTGTACGTCCAGCCGTTCGTGTGCACCAAAAAGCTTCGTCAACACGATCGTGAATCAAACAGTATAAATCCGGCCGGGATATCATCACTAGGGAGCACCTGATTATAATCAAGGATGGCTGTATGAAGTCGAGTTGGTTGTTCTGCGATAATATTTCATTTGATAAGTGATGGACTATTGGATTTTGTTGGTAGGTACTTCTGAAACTTGAAAAAACGTTGAAGTATTATTGATGGGTAAATTATTACACAATGGTAAATTATTACACAACGGCAAATTATTACACAACGGTAAATTATTACACAACGATTCATCTACCAAGAAGGGGCTGGATTTTGTTGATCGGACTTGAATAACCGTTGAAGTATTATTGATGGGCAAGTTATTACACAACGGTACATTATACTTGACCACGAAGGTAGGTATGGACCACAGAAATCAGTGATCTACGCAGAAGGGGCATCTATTTCACTCCACATCAACAATTTTCCTTCAGGACTTCATTATTTGCGTTTCTTTTTGCCGTTTTAGGTACTGTTTGTCATCGACAGAATTATTTTGGCAACATTTAACTCGTGATTTAGGTAGGTACCTAGTAACGAGTACAGGGTTAGGTACTAACCTACGGAGGGTCTGCGATCTACATGATATGTATAGACTATTATAGTATAGACTATTATACTATAGACTATTATAGTATAGACTATTATGTATAGACTATTATAGTACATATTATATAGACGGGTTATCTATACAGAGAGCTGTGATCTGTAACAGAAGGGTATTCTGCACAAAATAATAAACCGTTGTGCACGGATTTGCAGCGTTTTTTAGTATTGGGGCGAACAGCCCCAATTTACCGTTCCTAGATGCTATCACAACCGTATGAAGAAAAACCTTCCAAAAATGTGATTACATTTTGGTTTATTATTTTCAATAATGAACCATTGGAATCGAGCATGAAAAAAAAAATTCTTACCCCCCCCTCAAAATTTGATGGTTTACGTTTCAAGGTATGTAGAATCCAAAACTGCAATAAAAATATTTCTGTCTGTCCGCCGTACGCCGTACGCCGTACGCCGTACGGGCCACTTTTCTTAGTTACCATGAAAAAAAATTGATGAAATTCGGGTTATAGGTTCCGTTCGGCGTCTAGTTGGTCCTCGAAGCTCGACGTTACTGGGAGTCATCTCTAAGGGGTTCAAAATAGGGGTTGAAATTTTCAAAACGCCTACACCATTTTTTTACGTAAATATTTTTACGGTTTTAAATAGTTCTTGAACTTGCGAGTTTTTTAAGACCATCCGGAGCATCGTACGTCCAGCCGTTCGTTCACAGTAAGGCCCCGAAGTTTGCACCGACAGGCATTTTCGACTCCAGTGTGAATGAAATTGTATACAATCCAAACCAAATCTCGTAACCAGAGACGCGCCCACAATAGGAATTTGTGAATACGGCCAATCATTGGTAGGGATCACCTGATTATATTGGCGGAGTATGAAGTCGAGTTGGTTGTTCTGTGATATTATTTAATCTGAAAAATGATGGCTCTATTGGAGTTTGTTGGTAGGTAGTGAAACTTGAACAAACGTTGAAGTATTATTGATGGGTAAATTATTACTACGGTAAATCATTACTCAACGGTAAATTATTACACAACGGTTCATTATACCATCTACGTAGAAAACTACGTAGAAAACCATCATATAAATTGTGAACTTGAATAATTTTAAGCTTTTCAAACGCTTTAGGATCTTTAGTTGTAGGGGCACTATAATTTTTTCCCCCAAAATATTGTCCTTGGTGGCTGGTCAGGCATATATCGGAATTTGGCCAGAAAAATCTCGTTGATTCACGTTTATGTTGAGCTTGATGCATAGAATACATATATAGGAATATAATATTATAATATTATGATGTTAGCTGGTAGATATCTGCTGTGCGTATACGACGGCAAGATTAAAAGCTGAGTTCCCACAAACCGTCCAACTAAGGGTTTTCATTCAAATCCACATTTAAGGTTCTAGAAAGTCTTTAGGCCATTAGCGTTACCGGGATGGTGTTGACTTTGAGTGGGTGATTGTGACTATGAACCTACGAATACGAAGAATAATGAGTAGCCTTGAACTAATTTTCACAGCTGAGTAGAACAATGAAATTTTTGTACCCCTAGGTCCACAGGAAGAGTTGAAAAATTAGGGGGGATACTCAAAATTTCATTAGAAGAGTATTTTATTTCAGGTGTACACAGAATAAAGATCATCTTGCTACGTTCAGGTAGGTCCCTACCTAAAAGTGTATTTGGATAGATTTCAATCTTTCTCAACCGATGGCTCATTCCGGTGTGTTGAAGAACCAGCCATTCGTTAGGTAGGTACCTAACTTATTTCGGGACTTGAGGTTTGAATCGCCATTTTATGTACCTATTGCTACCTATTGCAAACTGCATGTTTCAATTCGGCACTTAGGTAAGTATAGGTATGTAGGTATATACCTAGGTCGAAATTATTATCTTGGGAAAAATACCAACCATGTAGAAGTTCCAGTCATGCAGCATGAATTTATGAGAAATTGTTCCGAGAAAAATGAGAAATTGTTCGAGAAAAAACGTAGGTATCTACCTACCGACTCTTTAACTAGGTACCTAACCTTAAACGTTGGGTAACCACAGTTTTTCACTTTAATAAATCCTATTTTAACAATTTTGCCTTTAAATGTTTTCGTTATTTAAAGAATGAATGTCTGTTGTCTCAAATTACCACCTTCCTCATTTTTTATAATTCATTGCCTACCTATCTAATTCCTATGGTGCTCAATTTAAAAAAAAGAGCACAATTTTCATAATTTTTTGCGCAAAACGTTTAGTGGTAAATACTATGTAGGTAGGAATATTTATTTATTTACCTTTTTTTCAAGATGATTTTGGTCATTTTTGGCTCTCAACTCAAATGACAACATTTTGCCAAAGTTGCTCATCTTCGAACTCATCTTCTTGTTTACAATCCGAACATTTTTTCAAAAACAGCGCATTTTATTTCTCGAGAATTCGCTAAAGGAAAAAGCGTCAGGAAATATCAGGGGTTGTGCTGAATAGTTCATGCAGGGTAATTAAGCTCAACTTGTTGATTGAGGCGTCGTCCACTACGTGATATCCTCAAATAAATAAGAAGAAACAGTGATGTGAGTAGGTACGTGCCTGATCGTCTTTTGGAAGCCGAAGCCGAAAAACGGGGGTCCCCGGGTGAATTGGCGAAGTTTCGATTCGAATCAGAAACCCGTCACTGTACGACTTCACCTGTAGGAACAGCTATAAGGGACTGACAGTGGGAGAGGGCACCAATCGAGTGGCAAATCGATTTGAAACGACGCGTGGGGGGATGCCGACGTCTCGTGCGTTTCCCGACGAAAAGCGTGCATTGTGGCAAAATAATTATCCGATGGGGACCCGCATAATTTCAGTAAAAACTTCGTTGCAACAAAACGGAAACTCGGAACCTGTGGATGTCATAAAGATCACACTTGACGGTTTGGTAGACAGGTACTTACCAACATTACAGAATGGGTCATTGTAAATTTCATCAGAATCCATTTATAATTTCGCCACAATCCAATTTCATCCGTGAAATGTGATACTGTAAATTTCATCAGAATCCATTTCAAATTTCACCACAATCGAATTTCATCCGTGAAATGTGATATTGTAAATTTCATCAGAATCCATTTCAAATTTCACCACAATCGAATTTAATCCGTGAAATGTGATATTGTAAATTTCACCAGAATCCATTTCAAATTTCACCACAATCGAATTTCATCCGTGAAATGTGATACTGTAAATTTCGTCAGAATCCATTTCAAATTTCACCACAATCCAATTTCATCCGTGAAATGTGATATTGTAAATTTCGCCAGAATCCATTTAAAATTTCACCACAATCCAATTTCATCCGTGAAATGTGATATTGTAAATTTCATCAGAATCCATTTCAAATTTCACCACAATCCAATTTTATCCGTGAAATGTGATATTGTAAATTTCATCAGAATCCATTTCACATTTTACCACAATCCAATTTCATCCGTGAAATGTGATACTTCTACCCCATAGACCGAGAATTTCATCAGAATCCATTTCAAATTTCACCACAATCCAATTTCATCCGTGAAATGTGATATCGTAAATTTCATCAGAATCAATTTCAAATTTCACCACAATCGAATTTCATCCGTGAAATGTGATATTGTAAATTTCATCAGAATCCATTTCAAATTTCACCACAATCGAATTTCATCCGTGAAATGTGATATTGTAAATTTCATCAGAATCAATTTCAAATTTCACCACATTCCAATTTCATCCGTTAAATGTGATATTTCTACCCCATAGACCAATAAGAGCAGGTGGGTGTGTAGCTGCATACACCTAATCATTTTTCAACTAGATTCAAGTAGGTAACTACCTAAAATTCGATCATTTTCGGCGTTCAGAAGGGTTTGACATGAAGCAGTTCATGAAGCATGAGGATGAATTCAATACCTACATGGGATTCAGCACTCACACACAAGAGAACATGGTTGAGGGATTGATTGACCTGTCACTACACTAATTTACCTTGTCGTAAGTCTATATATAGGTTAGTTAGGTTTGGGTAGGGTGAAGGATAGGAAGGATGTGCTCCTTCGGAGTCTTTTCATCATAGCAAGCGTTGGAAGAAGAGGCGTTCCGCGGTTATCCCCACAGCAGACACCAAGGTAGAAGGAGACTAGCAACCCACGGTTATCACCACAGCAGACGCGAAAGGATAAGGATGTTAGTACCCCGTGGTTATCACCACAGCAGACGCGAAAGGATAAGGATGTTAGTACCCCGTGGTTATCACCACAGCAGACGCGAAAGGATAAGGATGTTAGTACCCCGTGGTTATCACCACAGCGAGTACTAGAGGAAGGAGCGTCCCACGGTTATCACCACAGCAGAGGCAGGAGGATAAGGATGCTAATACCCCGTGGTTATCACCGCAGCGAGTATTGGAGGAGAGAGCATCCTGCAGTTACCACCACAGCAGATGTGAGGAACTGTAGGAGAGAGATTGATTGATTGATTGATTGATTATTTATTTATTAATCTGTACATAAATAGGACCTTCGGGTCCTCTCTTACTTTATGACAGAATAAGAAAATCATTGATTATTAGAAATTAGGTGGTCAGTCAATATATACGGTACTGATCATGTGCAGCTCACACAACATGTATGCGTTCAACATAAAAGATAAACAAATATAGCTTCTTGTTCTCTAACGTTTGTTTAACAAAAAACAAAAACAAAAAATGAAAATTAGCGTCGGCTATGGAAGAAATAAGTACAATTAAACATAAGAGTGCAACTCTAATTGACTTCATAATTACTTATCAGAATATCTTTCAATCGTTGTTTGAAAAATTCAACAGTCGTAGATGTATCGAAAAATTCTGGATGTGCGTTATACAACCTAATGCTTTGTACTTGGAATGATCTACCAAACCTTTCTGTCCTATGCTTAGGAATTTGGAGCAAATTAGTGGCATCGCGGGTATCTCTATTGTGCACTTGAGACATAAATCTAAATTTATCAAACTGGTATTTTGGTTTCTTCTGCTTCAATAATTTAAACAACATCACACCAATTCGGTAAGTGCGCCATTCTCTTGTTTTTAACCATCTATTTCTTGGGAAATATGGCGTGACATGGTCAAAAACTGAAAACCCGAAAACGAATCTCAGGCACGCAGAGAGAGAGAGTGTGAGGTGTAAGGTGAGTGAGAGAGAGAAGTCGTGGGTAAGAGCGAGGACGGTCTAATGAAGAGCTGGGCGAGCCGGGTGGTATATAAAGGTGCCTCCACCTCGTCCCTCGTCCACCAACGGCCGTTATGGCCGTTGAGGAGCGCTGGGGGATCGATGGAGGGGAACCCTTCTGGGCTTCAACAGCGGCGTCGCACAGCTCGTAGGAACCTAACCTATACATTATACAGGAGTGGTAAATGTTATATTTGAGGGGTATCACAACACACATAATGAACCTTTCCTATGTTTCTAATCACTAGATAATATCGGTATAGATGGAAAATTCTGCTATCCCTACTTGAGCAGATTTATATCAAGATACAACTTTCGCTTGGTAGGATACATTCCTACCTCCTGATCTGCCATTCTTTGGTTTCTGTTTTACCTAAAATAAATTAGAGGTTATGTTTACGCTTACCTCTTTCAACTCACAGTTCGGGAGCCTTTCGAAAAACTCGGTCGATCCAACCGTGAAGGAAAACATGAGCGAAACTCGAACCTAACTTATGTACGTCCTAGTTACCTATAGATATTGTAAACTAAGCTAGCAAACCGCTACGATAAAACCTATTACCGAAATTTAGAATCTACAATACATTTCAACGAGACATATGAAAACTACAGAAAACACATTTGGGGTTTCAAACGATTAGCAGTATGAAAAAGAGAATAAGAAGCTCCAACCACGCGATGAACATTTCGTCCGATTATAGCTTTTGTCACGCGAGACAAATATTTTATGCGGGATGTACAAACTTTGTTCGCATTAATTTGATCACCATGGCGAACGCAGAAACGAGAAACTTGAAAAAAAAAGAATGATATTATTAATTATAGTGCTTCAGGTGGGAACCTAATCTTCATAACGAAGTCAATACTAACCTACTGACGACTTCAAGCAATATCTTTAAGCGAGTTGTGGGCGTAGTTTGCCGAACCTTGTAGGTAGGCCCTTGAAGTCATATACGGCATTTTTAACAAAATGTTTCTCGTTCTCTACGTGTGAGTGTGCGTGCGCGCGCGCGCCCGTGCGTGTGTGTGTGTGTGAGCGCGCGCAACTGTGTGCAAGTGTGCACTGACCATTATTGGGGCGGAGAGGTACCTAACTACTCATACTTTTGATTATAAATTGGTAAGCCATAATACTTGGACCAAGTTCTGCAATAACGATAAGTTCTGCAATAACGGCCCCTAGTCGACTTGGGGGGAGCCAAATTAAGGTTCACATTTTGGTTTATTATTCGGTGAATAATACACCTATGTATTTGCTCAGCAAACAGTTTTTATAACGCCCCCTCAAAATTTTATCTTTTACGTTTCAAGGCGCTTAAATTCCAAAAATGCTATGTCCGTCCGCCGTATCATCCATATCTACTTTATTTTCGGTCTAAAAAATTCGTTCTTTCGCGCGCAGGCTCCATTTGGGCCCTAGTTGTCTCCCGAAACTTTGCAGCCCGATCGGAATATACCCAGGGGTGTTATGAGTGAAAAATGAATGTAAAAACAGGGCTTTTTGGTGTTTTAGTACCTAACAAGTAAGTTTAGGAGCTTGTGAGGTATCGTTTTCCATGTTTTTTAGGACGAGGAGACCGAATATGAAGTCGCTTTTGACCAAAGAGTGGAAAATTAAGGTTCTAACGAGGTTTCAGTCTTAATTTACATTACATTTTGGTCCCAAATCGTCGTTCTTCCCTAGACAGTTTGGGTCCCCATTTGGGTCCTGGTTTTGCTCCAAAGCTTGGCAGCCCGATCGGAATGCTGCCGGGGTGTTACGGGGGACAAATGGATGTAAAAATAGGGGTTTTTGGTGTTTTAGTAACATGAGCTTGTGATGTATCGTTTTCCATGTTTTTTAGGACGAGAAGACGGAATATGAAGTTGATTTTGACCAAAGAGTGAAGAATTGAGGTTGTAACGAAGGTTCAGCTCACAAAATTCATTTTTCATGAAAAAAACCTGGGAAATTTTCTGAAATCACAATAAACTTGTATAATAACACTAGCAGTAGTACCAGCAGGCGAATCAAGACAGTTAAATGGCACTGTCAATGATCAAAGATAATTTTGAAAAAAAAAGGAGCCTAATTCGTTTTTGGGGGCCAAAATTGGTGGAACCATCAAAAATAGCTATTTCAATTATTGCACGCGAAAGAAACAATAAATGAACATTTCTGTAGGTATGTCCAATAGAATAATAAACCCATGTGACAAGGACTTTGCAGCGTTTTTGGATTCTGGGGAAAGGTAATCCTTTGTCATCTACTACTACTACAGTAGACAATTTTCTACTTTAGCCAAACCAGTAAAATGGTTTAAAACTGTTATTGCATAACCTAGTCGCTTTGTAAACTCGTTGTGCAATAATAGATATCTAGTCGCACTGTAATAGTAAATTTTGGTTGGCAACAACAGACCAAATCAAAATAGTTTACGACGGTCGCGTGCGTTATGCAATAACCGCCCAAGTCGATACTGTTTGAGCAAGTACATAAGTAGTTATGCAATAACGGGTTTTCAATTTTTTAAATTCAGAAATTGATCAGGATGGTTTTACATTTCCGTAGCCCCCTAGAATATAATAGGCAGTAGTAGAATAGTTACAGTTCAGTAGCCCCTAGAATAAAATAAAATAAAATAAAAGTAGCCCCCTAGAATAGATCAAAATGTATAGAGAACATGAATAGGATGTAGTAAGAACATGATTCAAAATTCAAAGGACGTAATAGGAAAATGATCGAAATGATTCAAAATTCAAAAGGAATTTGTAGTTTTTGCGGGTTTTTCAGAATCAGCATTACAGTACTTGACACGTTATTGCAGAACACTGTCGTCCACTTATCGTGGTACAGGTAGGTACTTATAATTCAATAAATGGAGTGTCTTAGGTCGAGTAACTACACAAAAAATATGACGGGGTCGCGTGACGTTTAATTTAGCGCCCTTCGTGGGGATCATTGAGAAAAATAATAACGAATGTCATAGTCAGGCTATCACTACATAATTTCTGTTTGATAATTTCCGTCTGATATCCATATAATTCATATCTGATTTCAAAACGGAACAAACTTTATTGGCGGGATTGCGACTTTTTTTGTTATTGCTTAACGATTTCCGTGAACAGGGTGACCTAATTTTTCCTTTACAAAACGGACGTTCTCGATACCTAGAATTGCCTCATCGATCGCATAATAGAGGCTTTATTTTTTTACAGTTGAATTGAAGGGTGCAAAAACAGCTGAATTGCGTTTTGTTTATGAGCAACGTACAGGAGGCAACTACATAGGTATAGTGTTAACAACCTAGGCCTGACCTGCCTACCTAATAATAGCATTAATCAGGGCCTAGCTACTCTCCAATAATTACTTCTATTTAGATATTAGTGCGCCGTACCTAGATGCCTAGAAAAAACGATTACCTATGTATTTCAACTGGAATCAGTTATTGCAGTGAACAGCACGACGTAAGTACGTACCTATGAGGTATGTCATTGAACAAAACAATACAAAACTCCGAAATCCAGGAAAGGTAATTGTCGTGGTACTCTTATACCACTCCTGTATATACGTTAAGATTTTTACCAATAAACAACGGAGAAGCCGAGCTACGCAGTGCGAGGGACAGGCCCCAGGTCGCTCTCCCTCCAGCTGCTCCCAAACAGTCATTCCGGTGGGACCTGGGGAGGGTAGAGGCGCCTTTATAAGGCGCCCAGCTCGCATAGCTCGGACATTCTTCCAATTTCTCTCCTACGAGTGCCTTCTCTCTCAAACCTTACCTCCTCATCACCATCTAAGCCTTCTCCTTCCCTCTACGTTCTCAACAAGGTGAAAACCGGGCGAGAACACCCTTCAATGCTCAACGTGGTGAAAACCCGGCGAGTATTTTCCTGAATATTCAACGTGGTGAAAACCGGACGAATGTCCTCCTTACTTCTTCTCCAAATATCCATTGAGGTGCAAACCGCGCGGATATTTTCCTATCCCAATTTTCAATGTGGTGAAAACCGGGCAAATATTTACCTAAATCCCAGAGGCGTATCCAAGGAGGTGAAAACCGCTCGGATACAATCCCTCGCACTCCTCTCTCTTCCAAAACTCCTTTATTCAAAATCCAATTTTGAGTCACCTTTTCCTCCAAGCCAAAATTCACTCTTCCAATTTAACCAAAACCAGAGTCATCACAGTAATACCGAGCAAACTTGCGTTCTTCCTACTATTACTGGCACTTGGATGGCGCCGTTGGATGGCACTTCTCTCTGGCACATGGTCAGCACTTTTCCCGGTTTTTATGTAGAAACCACGAAACAACTTCGAATATGAATAAATTAAACCTTAAATTTTTCACGCAGTTGCACTTTATTGGGACAAAGCTTTTCACATTAATTTAAAGCATCACCACAAGTTTTGGCGATAACTTTAATCACAAGTGCAATAATAATATTGTCTGTGAAAAACTGAAGGTTTCAATTTATTCATATTTGAAGTTAAATTGTTTGGCGTATTTTGGTTTATTATTCTGTGAATAATACACCTATGTATTCGGTCAGCAAAAAATTTTTATAACACCCCCTCAAAATTTTTTGTTTTCCGTTTCAAGGTGCCTAGATTCAAAAAATGCAATGTCCGTCCGCCGTTCGCCGTACACCGTACGCTGTACGCCGTCCGCCGTATCACGTGTACCGGCTTCATTTTCGGTCTAAAAAAGTCGTTCTTTCGCACACATGCTCCATTTGGGCCCTAGTTGTGTCCCGAAACTTTTCAGCCCGATCGGAATATACCCAGGGGTGTTATGAGTGAAAATGTGTGTAAAAATAGGTACTTTTAGTGCTTTAGTAACATGTTAGTAAAATGAGCTTTTGAGGTATCTTTTTCCATGTTTTTGGGGATGAGAAGACCGAATATGAAGTCGATTTTGACCGAAGAGTGGAAAATTTAGGTTCTACCAAAGATTCAGCTGCCAAAATTGATTTTTTATGAGGCAAAAATCTGGAAAATCGTCTGAAATCACCATCAATTTGTATAATTACACTAGAAAAACGCTGCAAAGTCCTTGTCACATGGGTTTATTATTCTATTGGACATACCTACAGAAATGTTGGCTGCATGCGTAATAATCGAAATTGCTATATCTGATGGTTTTCATTAATTTTGGCCCCTAAAACACAAATTAGGTAAGGTCTTTTTTTTCTAAATAACTACCTATATCTTTGATAGTGCCATTTAATCGTCTTGATCCATGTGTTGACCCTTTTTCCACTGTTATTATACAAACTGATGGTGATTTCAGACGATTTCCCAGGTTTTTCACTCATAAAAAACGCTGCAAAGTCCTTGTCACATGGGTTTATTATTCTATTGGAGTTCTAGAGATTCTTGTTGGCAGTTAAATTTATTGTTTCTTTCATGTGGAATGATTGAATTAGCTATTCCTGATGATTTTCACCAATTTTGGCCCCCAAAACATGAAATAGGTACCTACACTTTTTTTTCCCCCCCCAGATCATATTTGATCATTGGTAGTGCGATTTAATGGTCTTGATTCAGCTGTTTACACTTTTTCTAATGTTAGTATACACATTGATGGTGATTTCAGACAGTTTTCCAGGTTTTTGACTAAAAAAAAACAATTTTGGGAGCTGAGCCAATGGTAAAACCTCAATTTCCGCGTCTTTGGTCAAAATCGACTTCATATTCGGTCTTCTCGTCCCCAAAAACATGAAAAACGATACCTCAAAAGCTCATTTTACTAACATGTTGCTAAAACGCAAAAAGTACCTATTTTTACACACATTTTCACTCATAACACCCCTGGGTATATTCCGATCGGGCTGAAAAGTTTCGGGACACAACTAGGGCCCAAATGGAGCATGTGTGCGAAAGAACGAATTTTTTAGACCAAAAATGAAGCCTGTACACGTGATACGGCGGACGGCGTACGGCGTACGGCGGACGGCGGACGGCGTACGGCGGACGGCGGACGGCGTACGGCGGACGGACATTGCATTTTTTGAATCTACGCACCTTGAAACGGAAAAGAAAAAATTTTGAGGGGGTGTTATAAAACTTTTTTGCTGAGCGAAAACATAGGTGTATTATTCACAGAATAATAAACCAAAAGGGGGTGTTTTCCGTAAAAAACAACGGAGGCGCCCCCGTAGATTGGCACTAAATGGTAGTTCACGGTGCACTTTTTCACGGAATCACCCTCAGAGGCGGTGCATCCGTAAATATTATGCGGTCACGGATGCGCTCTATGCAATTATCCGTAACCTCCATATTGTTGAAGGATCGTCAACGGAAACACCCGTGGATTACTATTTAGGCAAAATCAACGGATGGTCATTTTCACGGGAGCACCCCGAGAATACCTGTAAAAGTGTAGTGATTTCCGTTGTTAATTCTTCAACGTTCCGTCGCACGGCCGTGGTTGTACCTACCGTGACTTTGCACGGATCGTCATAGCCCCACCCGTAACACTCCTTCGCCTTCACTGTAGCCCATCAATGATTTTCCCGTGAACATCCATGGACTCTCCCTAGATGTTCTGTAGCCCACCCTTCACTGTCCGTGCCCTTCCTTCTCACCTTCAGTGACTTTTAGCGTTGATTCTTCTGTGGAGCATCAGTAACGTTCCATTGATTGTCCTCGGTAATCCATAGTCTTGAGTCCCCGGTAACCATCCGTGGACTCTCCCCAGATGTTCTGTAGCCCACCCTTCACTATCCTTGTCGTTTCCGTGCCCACCCTTCAATGATCCGTGTTTATTCCGTTACATATTTGACTGATGGTCGAGGGAATCATGGCGGATGGTTAACGGACAGGAAGCACAACCCTCCATTGTAGGGATGGGAATCGATAATCGATTTTTTATAAAAACCGATTTTTCTCCACCGATTATAGATTTTTCACAATCGATTGTGAAGCTCCGATTTTTTCCGATGATCGATTGTTAGGCCACGATGCATCGATGTTTTCTCTACAACCAGGATCCAAAGTTGAAAAAGATCAACAACAAGCTGAAAAGAGGGAGCTGATGTTGATGTCCCGTGCGAACGATTATTTTCTAAAGCCGGGCTAATTCTCACACAGGAGAGAAATCGTTTGAAGGGGGACGTTCTGTCCAAACTCCTTTTTTTGCAGAGTGCGCCCGAACATTATTTTTTTTGAACATCGGGGACAGACGCATGGTTTTCCCCAACCTAATTATTAGGTTCTTTAATTAAATACATACGTTATTTTTCATGTTCTGTAGTATTTCTTTTTACCATGAATCTTTCAATGTTTGTTGTACATTTGGGTATTCTGCGGTTTCAAACGATTTCGACCAATTTTCCATTAAAAAAATTGGGTTGAGACTGAATAAAAAAATCGACTAAAATCGTCGATGATCGATTGTGGAGGCGCGATTAATCGGTGACATCGATTGTGGGCTTCCGATGTTACAATCGATGGCATAATCGATTATGAAGGTCCGATGTCCCATCCCTACTCCATTGCCTCTCCGTTGATGATGCCCCCGTAGAAACATGCGGGCCCTTTATGAACGAGCAACAGAGAGACGTGCACTACATTCACCTCTCCGTCAACCGGTCAACGGAGACGTGGAGGCAGTGCACGTCTCCTCCTCCGTCATTGTCCGTAAAGGGTCCGTAACCGTCTACCGAGAACCCTTTACGGACGAGCTACTGAGGATAACGGAGAGACGTGCACTGCCTCAACGGCTCCACTAACCGATCGAAGGAGCGGTTAAGGGAAGTACACGTCTCTCCGTCGCTCGTCCGTAAGGGATTCCTAGCTCCGCGTCATTCCTTCACTTCTCCATCAATCGCATCCTTCACGACCCGCCTATTCACTAAAAGAGATAGTGAAAATAGATAATCTATTTTGAAAATCTCCTGGGAGAGATAGCTCTCAACCCGTACCTACTTGAACGTTTTGGTTCATTATTCTGTGAATAACACGCCTATGTAATCGCTCAGCAAAAAAGTTTTATAACACCCCCTCAAAATTTTTTCTTTTACGTTTCAAGGTGCGTAGATTCAAAAAACGCTGCAAAGTCCTTGTCACATGGGTTTATTATTCTATTGGACATACCTACAGAGATGTTGGCTGTTTATTTATTGTTTCTTTCACATAAAATAATTGAAATAGCTATCTCTGGTAGTTTCCACCAATTTTGGCCCCCAAAACACGAATAAGGTACGCTCCTTCTTTTTTTTAAAATAAATTATCTCTGATCATTGATAGTACCATTTAATCGTCTTGATCCACCTGTTGACACTTTTTCCAGTGTTATTCTACAAATTGATGGTGATTTCAGACGATTTCGCAGGTTTTTGACTCATAAAAATTCAATTTCGGGAGCTGAACATCTGGTAGAACCTCAATTTTCTATTCTTTGGTCAAAATCGACTTCATATTCGGTCTTCTCGTCCCCAAAAACATGAAAAACTATACCTTAAAAGCTCATGTTACCAACATGTTGCTAAAACGCAAAAAGTACCTATTTTTACACACATTTTCACTCATAACACCCCTGGATATATTCCGATCGGGCTGAAAAGTTTCGGGACACAACTAGGGCCCAAATGGAGCATGTGTGCGAAAGAACGATTTTTTTAGACCGAAAATGAAGGCGGTACACGTGATACGGCGGACGGCGTACGGCGGACGGCGTACGGCGGACGGACATTGCATTTTTGGAATCTACGCACCTTGAAACGGAAAAGAAATCATTTTGAGGGGGTGTTATAAAAATTTTTTGCTGAGCGAATACATAGGCGTATTATTCACAGAATAATAAACCAAAAGTGTCAACAGGTGGATCAAGACGATTAAATGGTATACTATCAATGATCAGAGATAATTTATTTAAAAAAAAAAAAACGCTGCAAAGTCCTTGTCACATGGGTTTATTATTCTATTGGAGTTCTAGAGATTCTTGTTGGCAGTTAAATTTATTGTTTCTTTCATGTGGAATGATTGAATTAGCTATTCCTGATGATTTCCACCAATTTTGGCCCCCAAAACATGAAATAGGTACCTACACTTTTTTTCCCCCCCAGATCATATTTGATCATTGGTAGTGCGATTTAATGGTCTTGATTCAGCTGTTTACACTTTTTCTAATGTTAGTATACACATTGATGGTGATTTCAGACAGTTTTCCAGGTTTTTGACTAAAAAAAAACAATTTTGGGAGCTGAGCCAATGGTAAAACCTCAATTTCCGCGTCTTTGGTCAAAATCGACTTCATATTCGGTCTTCTCGTCCCCAAAAACATGAAAAACGATACCTCAAAAGCTCATTTTACTAACATGTTGCTAAAACGCAAAAAGTACCTATTTTTACACACATTTTCACTCATAACACCCCTGGGTATATTCCGATCGGGCTGAAAAGTTTCGGGACACAACTAGGGCCCAAATGGAGCATGTGTGCGAAAGAACGAATTTTTTAGACCAAAAATGAAGCCTGTACACGTGATACGGCGGACGGCGTACGGCGGACGGCGGACGGCGTACGGCGGACGGCGGACGGCGTACGGCGGACGGCGTACGGCGGACGGACATTGCATTTTTTGAATCTACGCAACTTGAAACGGAAAAGAAAAAATTTTGAGGGGGTGTTATAAAAATTTTTTGCTGAGCGAATACATAGGTGTATTATTCACAGAATAATAAACCAAAAGAAGGAGCGTACCTTATTCGAGTTTTGGGGGCCAAAATTGGTGGAAACCACCAGAAATAGCTATTTCAATTATTTTATATGAAAGAAACAATAAATAAACAGCCAACATCTCTGCAGGTATGTCCAATAGAATAATAAACCCATGTGACAAGGACTTTGCAGCGTTTTTAAATTGACCTCGAACTTAAGAATTTTTTGAGACCACCCGGAGCATTGTACGACCAGCTGTTGGTTTGCACCGAAAAGCAACATGGTCGTGAACCAAACTGTATAAATCCGGCCGGGATATCATCACTAGGGAGCACCTGATTATAATCACGGATGGCTGTGTGAAGCAGAGTCGGTGTTTCTGTGATATTATTCCATTTGAAAAATAAATGCTCTTTTGGATTTTGTTGATAGGTACTTTTGCAACTTGAACAAACGTTGAACTATTATTGGGTAAATTATTACACAACGTCAAATTATTAAACAACGGTAAATTATGACAAAACGGTTTATTATACTATCTACGCAGAAAGGGCATCTATACAGGTAAATAATAAACTATTGTGTATTAATTTGGAGCGTTTTTTTTTCCATGCTCGATTCCAAAGGGTCATTATTGAAAATAATAGACCAAAAGTGATTTAGATTGTGTGAAAAGTGATTTAGAAAAAAAAAAATGTTTAATTGAAATTAACTTTCCTATTCCAAGGGATTGTTGGGTATTAAGTATTGCTCTGTACCTAAGCACAAGTTTATGTACCGTTTTGATACAGTATTAAGTACAAAGTAATTTTATAATACAGAAGAAAATAAACGGTGTCTTTTGTCATCAAATATCATCATACGGAAACGGACGTGAAATTTTGTGACTCTAATCAATCTAAAGACACACACAATAAAACAGGGGCGGATCCAGAATTTTTTTCCGGGGGGGGGGGGGGGGGGTCACAGGGTAGAACAATATAAAAAATAACAAAATAACCAAACGAAAAATACAAACTGAATTTTCAACCTTATGCCTAAACTCGTCCAATTTGTCTACTTACAAAATTAATTTTATTTATTTATAAAATTCATTGATTATGTAAAAAATATTTTTCAATATCTATTAATTATTTAACTTATAAATTATTTATTTTCAATTTTCTTCTAAAAAAGTTTCCTAATGTGTTTTCAAACAAATTGGCGCATTTTATGGCAGCGCAGCTAACTTCAGAGTTTGCAAATCAAAACATTGAAACCTAAACAATCTATTGTTGATCTCAGTGAATTCAGTATCGTTTTTACTGAATTTGGCAGGAAAGAAAACGAGAACAATACAAAAACAAGATAATAATTAACAAAAATAAGAAGAAATAAACAAGGTGTAATTTGACGGATACACCAAGGTATATTTATTGACATAATTGTATATAAAGTAACATTGGTAGGACCAAGTGTACGATTGTATTCGACTAATTTTGACATTTTTGATCGAATCTTTTTAGATTTTTATAGTTCTTTTTTGTTTTCAGTTTTTTCAACAATGTCTACCGTTTGTGTAATTAGAAATTACAGTAATTCAATAAATTGCGATTGATTGGAAAAGCTCAAGTAGGCACCTACTTTTAAATCAGGCGCGCAAACGTATTAGATTGATAACAATGATTGATATAGATAACAATGTTATATTCATATATCATTATATTGATTATAATATATATATTTCATATAATACTATGTTATTATTATATTCATCTTCCTAAATCATTCTCACTAAAAAATGTTTTATTCCACCGGTTGGTAATGTACTTCTTTCAGTACAACATTAATTTGTAACACCCGCTGGCCCAGCCGTTGATGGGAATGAAATTGAGTGAACTCCGTACATGGAAGCGGTCCTGTTATTATGGAAATCGGAAGCTTAATTTCAGAGCCTGGGCGCGCTACTACAGGCTCTTGACAAGAGCGCTACACGTTTGGCGGTTGTTGTTGTTGTTTACGTACCTCCTCCTCCACTTTTGGTTTATTATTCTGTGAATAATACACCTATGTATTCGCTCAGCAAAAAATTTTTATAACACCCCCTCAAAATTTTTTCTTTTCCGGTTCAAGGTGCGTAGATTCCAAAAATGCAATGTCCGTCCGCCGTACGCCGTCCGCCGTATCACGTGTACAGGCTTCATTTTCGGTCTAAAAAAATCGTTCTTTCGCACACATGCTCCATTTGGGCCCTAGTTGTGTCCCGAAACTCCCCATCCCGATCGGAATATACCCAGGGGTGTTATGAGTGAAAATGTGTGTAAAAATAGGTACTTTTTGCGTTTTAGCAACATGTTGGTAACATGAGCTTTTGAGGTATCGTTTTTCATGTTTTTTGGGACGAGAAGACCGAATATGAAGTCGATTTTGACCAAAGAATAGAAAATTGAGGTTCTACCAGATGTTGAGCTCCCGAAATTGATTTTTTATGAGTCAAAAACCTGGGAAATCGTCTGAAATCACCATCAATTTGTAGAATAACACTGGAAAAAGTGTCCACAGGTGGATCAAGACGATTAAATGGCACTATGAATGATCAAAGATAATTTATTTAAAAAAAAGAAGGAGCGTACCTTATTCGTGTTTTGGGGGCCAAAATTGATGGAAACCACCAGAAATAGCTATTTCAATTATTTTATATGAAAGAAACAATAAATAAACAGCCAACATCTCTGTAGGTAAGTCCAATAGAATAATAAACCCATGTGACAAGGACTTTGCAGCGTTTTTTGTTATAGCTACAGCTTTCACCCTTCAAATTTAATTTCAAGTTGTACGACTCGAAATCGTCTGATTTAAAACGGCAGAACAATTTTTTGTGCTGTGGTGCCGCTTCCTTGCTTTTTATTACCTAATGAATATAGGTACTGAACTTTGATGATCAGAAAAATCTTGGTACCTACCTACCACTCCTACCAGTAACTGAAAGCATACAACTAAGATACAACTTCCCTACTTAGGTAGTAGAATAGTACAACCACTAGCATTTGAAATTAGATTAAGTAGGTACAAAAAAGTGGAACAGGCACTTAAGTGTATTATACTTACATTTCCCCTTCTTCTTGCGCTTCTTTTCTTCTGGAAACTGCGGGACGGAATCGTCCCAGTGCAAGACCTCCATCAGGGTACCGGGCTTGACCATTTTGCCAAATTTTCAACCAACTATAACCAAGATGTGCTCAATCTCAACAGTACGAAAACTAAAGACTACGTACACCACACTTCGAGAAGTCCGGTAGATGACTGTGACCAGACTCGCTACCTATCACCAAATTCAGGGGTGTTCCTTAACTTGAAAGTTTGCCCGAGAAGATATTCCACCTGATAAGTCGTCCGATTTTGAAATATCTTTATTGTTCTTGAGCACTCATTGCAAACGATAAGCTCGGAAATTGGTACAGTCGTCTCTGCAATAAAGACGAAACCCCCGGTTGCACTAGTGGAAAGATAAGATTGGAGGCAATCAAAATACCTGCCACCAAATAATAGGTACTACCGGTAGGTACCTTATATCTATTACCAACCTACTTGTATATCATACGAATAAAGAAAATTTGAGAAAACCAAGAAGCCCTTATGGTCACGTCTCACTGTCCTAGCCAATAAGCGTGTTAGGCATCGCCCAAATAAAATCAGGTATCTCAATAAAAGTCTAAGCCTTACGGCTTGGGCAAAAAAAAACAACTCGGTACTACCTACAGTAACGGGGGATAAACCTAGAGGGAAAATCCATGTTTTTCGTGTTTAAAAATGTTGCTAATTTATTTAATTTGTATTTCACATTCTCTCACACATCCTCTAATCAACAAAATTTTTGTTGCCTTAAATGTTGATCCTTGACCAGCTCAAACATAAGATGTGTGGTTAAACTGGCGACAATGGTTATTGCCGTTTATTCATTTTTAGAGCCAATAGAGCGAGAAGTCAGTAAAAAACCAGTCATGCAGCATGACTTAATGAGCGAATTTTCAAAGAAATATTCGAATTAATGGCTATGGTTTTGTTTTGCTTCGAACTCTCGTCTTCAATTAATACTTCTCACATTTTTCAATCTGACCACTCTAAGGGGGTGGGGGGGGGGTAAGAGTTTAAAGATTATCCTAGTTTTGGGTAATTTTTGCGCACTTTAAATGCTCTAATTTAAGAACGGATTTAGATATCTAAAATCCGATTTCACCATCGTGTTCAGCGTGCAAAAACCTTTAAAATGAGGGGTCACTTGTTAGAAAATAACATTTTGGGGATTTTTGGGTAATTTTTGCGCACTTTAAATGCTCTTATTTGAGAACGGATCAAGATATCTAAAATCCGATTCCACCATCGTGTTCAGCGTGCAAAAACCTTTAAAATGAGGGGTCACTTGTTGGAAAATAACATTTTGGGGATTTTTGGGTAATTTTTGCGCACTTTAAATGCGCCAAAACCCTCCTTAGAGTAGGCCAATTTCGCCCATCTTCGAACTTAGCCTTTCGATTGCCAAGATAGATTTTTTGTGCAAATTTGAGCTGTTTATATCAATTCTATCGAGAGTTATCGTCTGGAGTGACACATATATAAATATATATATACATATAAAAAAGTGTTAAATTTCAGGAATCGTTTTAGAATGGTCTGAAACGGATTTCTATGAAGAAAATTTCCAAAAATTTATATTATTTAAATTTCGAAGCCATTGCAATAGCTTCATTTTCTTTGAAAATTCGCTAAAACTCGAATTTCGCCAAAGAAAAAGGGCAAGTTATTACACGTGAGGGATAACTCGAAACTGACAGAGACGCAGAAATCACGTCAACATTTGAATAAAATCTGGCACCTTTGTCCAGCTTTACCCGATTTTACTGAAGGTACCAAACCTGCTATCTGCCAATTACACCTAAAGCAAGATGTACCTCTGTGAATCATGCACTAGCACTGAAAGCTAGCTTTCAGGCAATAACCGAATTTGATTTAATCAACATTACTATATTACTTAGTAGAACCTACCTACCATAAGAACTTCACGACTGATAGGTACAGATATTAGGCAAGGTACGCTGAAGACCAACGAAATACCTTAAAAACCTTTGGAACCGACCATGAAAAACAAAATTTCTAACCCCTCTCCATCAAAATTTTATGGTTTACGCCACAAGGGACGTAGAATACGAATATCGAATACAAATATTTCCCTCCGTCCTTGGCTTTTTCTTAGTTCCCATGAACCAAAATTCACAAAATTCACGTTGAAATATACTGAGTATCATTATCTAGGTTTTTTTTTCTCGCAATTAGTTTGATTTTTTTTCTGAATATTTGAGATCATCCGGAGCATTCTACGATGCCATAAAATTTTCCGCGAAGAGCAGGGTTTATGCAGGCATCAAGCCGAGTTCGGACTATCACGCCAAAGTTCCTCAGATCAAAACCCTACCGGGACTGAATTTTTTCATTCCTCATCAACAATTTCCCTTCAGAACTTCATTATTTGCATTTCTGTTTTTCTGTTTACCATTTTAGCTACTGTTTGTCATTGACTGAACCATTTTAGCAACATTTAACACGTGATTTATGTAGGTACCTAGTAACGAGTATGGGGTTAGTCTAGTAACGAGTGAGGTTACATAGCTGTGATCTGTAACGGGTATCCCATACAAAATAATAAACCGTTGTGTAGTGATTTGCAGCGTTTTTCAATATTCAGCTGCGGATGCGTACAGACACGTGAAATACGCAATTCGACTCTTCCCACCTGATTCTTGAACGATCCAAAGACAAAGGAATCATTCAGAAAGTGATTATTATGTACTTGAATGTCACATAATGTACCAACGAATTTCCATATAATTTACCCAGTTTTAGTATTTTTACTATAAACCCGCAATACAACCTTCCAATAAATTATTCTTCCAGTTTTATCAATTGGCATCCAACGTACCCATTCCCCAATTTCATCGCATCTTTGTGAAACCCAACTTCAATCAGTTTCAAGGGGGGGAAAATAGAAACGCCGCCGTTCGATAAACAATATATAATTTATTATTATTAATCAGGAAATAATAATTAAAAAACTGTTGTCGACCAAACGGGAAGTTTTATACAGCATCTTACATTTTACGCTAAAGAAAGGGGGGACAATGGTGTTAACTAAAAGAGTAACAGCAACCAAGTGAAGAAAAATGAGTGCTTGCCTCAAAATAAATATACCTACCTACTTTTCTTAACACTAGATTTTGAAGACGATTACTATCAATAACAACTGTTACTTCGATGCGGAACCTTCTTAGCTGTTCAAAAAAACTGCTAAGATTATGTTACTGGTAGTTTTTATGAAAAATCAAATTTTGAAGTTGATGCGAGCCAAATTCAATATTGTAGGTATGCTATTAGGGCACTAAGTCAAAATCATGTAATAACAGAACGAAAATAGAGGAATTCAGCTTATAGTGAGGAATATGTACTTAGTAGGTATCTATGCCGAAAAAAATGCTTTCTGAGATTGATACAACCAAAAAACGATGGGTTTGGTGTGAACCCGTATTGGTGGGTTTTGAAGGCGAAGACAATTTAGTTGACTGAAAATGAAAAAGTGGAGTCGAATGAATAGATTGGTGGTTTGAACGTGATGTGAGGGAGATGGCAGAGGAGCTGCATAGGGTGGAGCTCAAATCCAG
This sequence comes from Leptopterna dolabrata, assembly GCA_954871275.1. Taxonomy (NCBI): domain Eukaryota; kingdom Metazoa; phylum Arthropoda; class Insecta; order Hemiptera; family Miridae; genus Leptopterna; species Leptopterna dolabrata. The sequence continues at coordinate 9,348,201 of OX940988.1, read as the reverse complement.
TTGAGCGTTAATAGGAAGTTCTGGTACCTACTGCATTCCCACGGCCTCCTGGATCAGAGATCAGCAGTCATCTGTAGCGCTACGGCAATAGCAAATGAAGGCGACGATTGGCCAAGGAACAGAGGTGATTAAAGGTCCGTGGGGAGGTTACGGTGCTGAGCATCACGAAGCTACAATTGAAAGAATGACACCAAAGGCCCAATGAGAACAGCTGACATCTGACGGTCTTCATAATATGCTGCAATCCGGATACACAGCCCACTGCCATCATAAATTAGCAAACGGTGTCTGGAGGGAGAAATTTTGATGCAGAATTTCTACGACCTCTGGTTCTGGATGCCAGGATATAAAAGGACGACCACAGGACAAATTCGTTTACACGTATGAACACGTACAAGTAGGTCGGTTAAAGGTCCAGTGTTGGTTCTACAGAATGTACAGGTTATGTTCGAGGCCACTGGTCAATGCTAAGAACAGCAACATGACTCGTGTCCAACTCTGCATCGATCCATAAGCAGCCCACTCAGCAACCACTCTTGCATCACGAAATTACAGTTGAATCACGAAATTACAATCAGATTCAAGCGATACAAATCAACACAAATCTTATATCTTTTGGCGTTGGACCCACAATAAGCCCACTGCAAAACTCGTCATGCCATGCTGAACCAGGATCTCGACATTTAAACTAATGTAATCCTGGTATACTTCATTCAACTGAACATCCACTAAGTTTCTCCACTCTTTCGATAATCAATTCCACTTACGTCAAAGCACCTTAGCTGATAGTACAGCATAATATAAAAGGTAGCCCAATGCAACTGATGCCGATTTCAAAATCATCAGTATTTCATTTTTCAGTCAAAGTCCGCTGAAGGCGACCGAATTTCTACTGGATGTAAACAGGTTGGCCAATAACGTAAAAACGGCATACCAGCAAATGGAATGTAATAAAAAGAGAAACAAGAAGGCAGGAATTTGTAGTAATTTAAAAAGGGACTTCATTCAAGCAGTGCGGAGTGACCAAGTTCATTCGCAATTTTTAAGAAAGCATTTTTTTTAAACTTACACTGAATCAAAACAATGAAAACTATTCATCCGAAAATAAGTAAGATCGATTAGTAAAAATCGTTTAGCCTTTTATAATTCGATAAAAGCTTGTTTTGTTTTCAACATTCTTTTTTTTTCTTCTTAAATTTACTTGATTTATTTCATGATTAAACTGAGAAAATAATGGAACAGTTTATTCTACGTCCATGGTTTGTTGGTCGCCTTGTGTTTCGCCTTGTTTGGGCTCAGTGGGCGCGGTGTCACCCGAAGGTTCTGTTTGAGGAGGTTCCACTTTGGGTTTGGGCTTGTTCATTGTGGTCATCAGTGCTTGCTCCAGAGACTGTAAAATACACAAATCAAATCGTAATTACCCTCTCATTTACTTGGGACATTACAAGGAAATGTGTAACACCCTTTTATGATGATACTCAACTACTCACCATCAAAGGGAGGTAGTGAAGTATGGTGAGTAGTTGAGTAGTGGAGGTTGTGAAGTAAACAGCCATTTCAGGCTGAAGCCCAAACTTACTAGTCGTGAATAACAGTTTTTGGTTATAGGCGTGGAAACTAAGCATAACACTAATGAAACGCTGCAAATTATTACACAACAGTTTATTGTTTACCTGTATAGATGCCCCCTTCTGTGTAGATCCGTAGTTTTCCGTGGTTAATACCTACACCCTCCCCAGGAATTACAGTTTCATAAAAATGCGCGGGATTCAATAATAATAATTTTATTAGTTGTTATTCATGAAGCATAACGTTTGTTCAAGTTACGAAAGTATAATCAACAAAGTCCGTGAGAGCCATGTGATCAGGGAATCAGGTGTTGCCTAGCAATGATATCTGGGCTGGATTTATACCGTTTCATTCACGATCACGTTCATCATGTTTCGATGCAAATGAACGGCTGGATGTACCGATGCTCTGGATGGTCTCAACACATAATATAACTTAAATCACTTGCGGCAGAGTAGTGGAAATCCATAGCAAAAAACTACAGGATAAAAATAGAAATAGTCTATTTCCACGTCAAACTAACAAACTGTAGACCGGTTTCGGTTGTTAAACCATCATCAGTACACGTTAGAAATTAGGTTCTATAACTCTATAACTTCTATAGTAATTAGGTTGGTCTCAAAAAGTTCTCTAGTTCGAGATCAATTTAAAAACGTTTTAAAAAACCATATCCTTCTACTGAAAGTTTTTGAGTCTTGAGTTTGAAAAGCGTTCGCGAAATTTCAATCCCCATTTTTCACCCCTTAGATATCTAAGGAAAAACATTTTCTGCCCGTCATGCGCCGTACTTCGCACTTTAGCTTAGTTACCAGGAACCAAAATTAATGAAATTTGGTTTGTTATGTCCCATTTGGGGTCTAGTTGGTCCTCGAAGCTCGGCGTTACCGTCAGTCACAGAGGGTGAAAAATAGGGGCTGAAATTGTCAGAACGCCGTTATCTCGGAGACTTTCAACAGCAGAATCTGGCTTTCTTACGTTTTTAATTTGATTTCAAACTAAAGAATTTCTTGAGACCACCCAGAGCACTGTACGACCAGAAAGCTTCGTCAACACGATCGTGAATGAACAGTATAAATCCGGCCTAGATATCTTTGCTAGGAAGCACCTGTATAGATAATTTTGTAAAGAACAAACGTTACGCTTCATTAATAACAACAAAATAATAATCAATGGTAGAATTATTGAATCATGTACATTTATATGAAACTCTAATTCCCAGTACACCATTTACGTTTCCAGTACATGATTTACGGCTTTCCTGGGGGGAAGCTAAGGGTATTAGCCACAGAAAACACTGATCTACGCAGAAGGGGAGCCTACACAGATAAATAATAAAGTTGTGTAATAATTTGCACAGTTTTTTATTCCAATTTCGGATTTTACGTAGATAACTTGAAATGGAAACAATCAAATTTAGGTGGGGGGGGGGGGGGGGACAATTTCTTTCCCATGCTCGATTCCAAAGGTTCATTATTGAAAATAATAAACCAAAACTTGCCTAAAAACAAAGTGCCGAAAATTTGCGTTTTTTTGAGCTCCTAGAAATCCAGCTCACCTCAGCAAACCTATATTAATTACTCTTATTTGGGATGCCCAAAGTGGTTTAAAATCATTGCTAGCTTCACACGACTTTTGTCACGGCCTTTTTTAGGTCCAATTTGCCCGGGCCAAACACCAGCCATCAACAGAAGTTCCTGTTCATTTAGTACCCGCAACGTCAACATAGCACAGCACGAATACAAATGGCAAGAGACAACCGGGGTGGAGCGACCTTTATTACCACCACCACCACCCAATGACGTCATCCTGCACAATCTCCACTGTCCAGCCTGGTTTGACTCATGAACTGAACATCTATGTTATAGCCACTTGAAATTAAATTTATTTCTAAAGTAGTTATGTTTACGATGGCAATTTTATTTGAAAGGCTTATTTTTCAACAAGTTACTAGTGCCGTTGGAATGAATACAGTTGAATATCATCCTTACCTTGGACTGTTCTTTGATCTGAGACACAGTGACAGGTGGGTCCTGTGTCCTGGGGCAGGAAGTGAGGAGCGATCTCTTCTCCTCCAACCATTTGGCGGCAGCGCTCACAGTCTCTTCAACCTATATAAAATTTGATAATTATTCAGAATTAATTGATAAATGAATCGGCTAGATGTCACGATCAAATATGACACAGTATTCTCTGATGACTGGAGTTAGATTGAAAAAATGTGATAGCGGTGGGGATTTAGTAAGGCATTTTACTTTTCAATGGTGGAATGAAATATTACAATTACAGGAACCGATTTAGTGTTCAATTCGAAGTTTAAATTTTCAATAAGTTTTGATCAACTCACTTTTGAAACCTCATCCGCTGGCAGGTGGTTATATCTCTCATCTCCGCTCCTGAACTGGCCCGTAACTTTCTGCGCAAGCATGATGCGTTGCGCAAGTTCCTCCAAGGCTGCGTTCCTGTTTTCAAACTCGAATTTCCTAGTTTTGATGGGCTCGCCAACCGCCTTTAAAAAAACAAAACATAAAACCCATCAGCAAAAACATTAAGTTGTAAGTTATCTCAGTAATGTACAGCACATGAGACCATTTCCATGATCGATACTGCGACATTTATTTATTAAGTCCATAGATAATTGCGCACACTCACTCGGAGGCCATGGAGTTTTTCAACATAGATGTGCCTATTGCAATCCTCACCATCTTCGTACAGCCAGTTCTCCATATCGTCCAGGTCTCTTATGTACCTGCAACCACACATTTCAATCATGATTATTGGTGATGATTCCATGGTTTGCAATCCGAAGTACCCATAATAGAACGCAGTACGTCCAGGGTTGCCACCTGCCCCAAAATATCACAGGACTGTCCCAAGAAGGCCTTTCTGCCGCGTCCTGAATCAAAAGAGATAAGGGATTGTGATGCCCCGAAATGGACTCCCCTTCCGATACATAATGGACGTACTTGAAAGTAGCAACTCAGTAGTTTTGTTCGTGCTGCCCCCTTGGGGCTAGCTCCAAGCAAGTTCAGTTTACGCTTGAACCGAACTGGCTTGGTGTAGGGTGAGCTCTGAACACACTCGCTCGGAGCAGGGTGAGCCTGGAGCTTGTTTGGAGCACGGGCAGCTCGAAGGGGTGGAGGGTGCATGCGCGGAAGAGCAGTGCTCAGCTGCCCCTGGTTTTCTCGTGGGGCACGGGAGGGCTTGCCCAGAGCAGCTCGGAGGAAGCCCCGTGGCCAGCACGAACACCGAATCATCTGCCCCGAGACAGCACGAACACCGGACCACTGGGCTCGGAGCTCGCCCTGGGTCTGCACAAACAGGAAATCTTTGACTCAACCTTACTGCGCATGCCCAGGTTGCTCTGAACAAGCTCTAAGGGACTGCATGAACAAAACTAGTATGTCAAACACCTCAGGACTACCCAAAGCAGTCTGACATTTCGGTTTACCGGTATGAAAACGTCAAGAGGATATCAGAGTGACTCCAGTGGTATCGATCTAATCGAAGTTAGGTTTCTTCTCGAAAACTTTGATGAGCCCACTGAAAGTCAACTCAAATGCAAGTTTTACTTAATTTATGAGTTTGACTTGGGGACAAAGATTGCAAACCAGTTGAGCTCACGACCATTGAAGCATTGTATAATAACAGTGGGGACCAGCACAGGAGGCGATCGGAATGAGACTAGTTTAGAATCAGTTTCAAATTTGTTGAGTTTTTTGTTGCACCTGGCCACCAGGTGTTTGCCAAGTGCATTTTATTTTCTTATTATGCATGACCAAGAAGCAAACAAAGTCCTTGCCAATGCCAATAAGATTCTTTCGACATTCTGTAAAAAGGTATATAAAACTTTCTGAGACAGCTCTACTGCTGCTACGAATGGCCCAGAGTTCATATTTCCCTTTATGTAACGATGGACCCAGTGATCTCTCTGTACCCTGTGATATTGGTAATAATCGACGATGTCTTCCTGATCGGACTCTGAATTAGACATACTTAACAAAAATCGAGGAACCACGTGCACTGCTTGAATAGATAACACCAAACGATCCCCAATCAGTCTTGTCCGTGTGCGGATGTTAAGTTGCATTCTAGTTGTACAATGGTTGTAGAGTGAAACCTCTAGGATTGTTAGAATGGAGCCGACAACACTAAACTAGATAGGCACCTACAAACGATACGAAGTAAAAGTTAAGTGGCGTTTCTCTGTGTTTTACCGATGGGTTGGCCAATGGCTTTGGGTTTCTCTATGGGATGACGGAGCCTGTCCCAACTTACTTTTTGTTATGCGCTCTAATTCATCTCAGCTCCTACGAGAATTGAACCCCGGCCGCCTGGTGACGACGCAGTGTAAACAACAACGTGAGTAGGTGATAACATGACACCACTGGGTCCCCTAACAATTAACTACAAACGATGTAATACTAAGATTCCTACTTTTAAAATAGTAATACCATAGATGATAAGATGATAACATTCCTTGCTTTTTGCTATTTCATAGAGCAAGTCGACCTTGTAAGATTCATATGCAACAGCAACAACAAACTGGAGACCCCTTTAGGCACCTAAACTGAATATTGATAGAACTCGCTGGCTTGGACCAGAATCTTTGACCAGAATTGCAAAATCTACACTTCGGATGTAAATAAGAGTTAAACAGGAAGCACCTGTCGTCAACCAGGTTGATTCCAGGTGCCATTATTTGAGTGATGTGACAACAAAATCATGATGAAACAGAAACGTACTTTTCCTTGTCAGCAGCCACTATGAAAGTACCAAGGTCGTCACCATCAGAAATCCTTCCCCTCGCATCGTACACGTATTCTTCGAGAGCATTTCGTGCGTCCGCCCTTTCTTTCTCTTGTTTGTCACTGGCGACCATTTTACACTAAACAAAACACAAAACAATAACAGTGGATAATGTCCGCAATAACTGATAGAAAGGTAACAACAGGAATAGTAAAATTTTAAATGAAGATACCAATGGTCGTCAAAGTTCATGGCAGGGTGTAATAATTTGCGATTAATATTCATTAACTGGATTAATTAGAAAACCCCTAAAAAATTACTGAGTTATTTTAAACTCAATGACAAAGTGGTAGGTACAGAAACATGAAAAATAAGAAGCTCGTCGTGTTATGATTCAACTTTGTTCATTTTTATTTTCATAAACCAGTAGTTTTCTAAGATATGGGAGTTCATAGTGTACTTCGGCTGCAATTTGATTGGAAAAACGAAAGAAAACTCCTTTCTATGACCCTTTGTAATGATATAAAGAGCCGTTATGGCAGGAAAATGAGGCCCTGCTGCTACCTGCGACGCTGTACGGATCCGGGTTCTGATTGGCTGGCCGGTGGCAGCAGATGAGTTGCTTTTCTTGGCGCCGCCACCACCACCACATTCACCAGAGTAAGGTTACTTACAAGTACGGTTTTGTTACGGTTTTTGCGAGTTTTCTATACATATTTGTTGCTCCATAAAATTCATTATTTGTAATGTCAGCGCCACCCGTCAGTACAGGAACAGATCCGAACAGGACTGGAATTCTATGATCTCAGCACTTAGAGTGGCCTATCCGTTATATCTGGTGCGATCAAAGCAAGCCGCTTCTTCAAATCGCCTTTCTTTTACGTGCTTTTCTTCATGCATAAAGCTACTTTTTTAAATGCATAGAGATTCTTATAAAACCAGTAGCAGAAGTGTTCTTTGTGAATACATGACTGTCAGGGCCTCGATGGCAAGTTTATAGGTTGCTGTCCTTAGAATGCCTAGGGATCACATATATATACCTTTCGAGGCCCAACTTTCTGGCTAGTACGGTACTTGGTTCTAGATGACTCTAGAACTGAGCCATTTCTTTCCTTAAAGGAGCTAATCCCTTGAGTAGAGCGCCCTGAGAGTTAGTCTCCTATAGGTTATGGTAAAGTGAAAACGAGTAGAATAAGTCAGGAGTAATAATATTGCTCAGCGCGAGATCCCAAGGACATCTGACGGTGGTGGAATTGTTATTTCGCTGTGCAGGATATCAATCAGCGAAAAAGCAGAAGTTGGCTTCTCACGGCGCTCACCGCCTTAGTCATATTTCCAGTCGAGTGGACGACAAACTAATTGAATTTGATAACAAATTCATGGAATTTACATCAGGATGTTTTTTGTGGCACCCACTTTTATAGCCCATATCAGTAAATATGGTTGGTACTGACACTTTTAAGAGTATACTTAACGTAATTTAATTGAAATAAAAACCAATAACCGTTCTTACTTCTTGTTCTTGGTAGTCATTCAATAGAGTCTGCGTAAATCCTTGAATGTACGATTCAATAGGTAGATCCACGGTTTTCGTGACGGGCTTTTTCTTCTTAGAATCCTTCTTGTCTTTATCGTCAGCAGGCTGAAACAAAAACGAAAAACAAATAATTTGCAAGCTGAGCGTTTCAGCACTAACTTCGAACAAAGATCGTTTGGGCAAAGTCATTAAGCCCTCGGGTTTGGCCACTGTGGTTATGGGATAAGTCATAAATCAGTTGAGGTATCTTGTGACCTTATGTGGCAATCCATGATACTGAATTATGGGGGTTCAGAACTCAGTATGGGGTAAGTGTTCAAAAAGGAAAAAAGCATCTGGTATCTCAGATGGGTCAGCGCAAGCGTAATTATTGCTGACAGTTGTTTTAATAATGTATCAACACCAACACCTTCCAACCATGAAAATTTCAACAAAATCCATTAAACTATTATTAGTAGTTTGGACCCTTGATCATTAGTGGTGTGATCTTATGATCAGGTTTTAGTGAAGTTTACATGGGGCCCAAGCACATACCCGTACATCCCTGATGAATTTCGTTATTGAAGAATGTGATGGAAGAAAATTACTATTAAAACGCAAAAATAAAAGGACACAGCACATTATTACACAACAGCTCACCACTCCTGCCAGAACTTATCAGCTTCGCGATCACTACTTCGAAAACCAGCACTGACCCAATTTAATTTCAATGCGTTAGGAATACATACATACATCTAAAACCTTTCACCTACTTCAACTTATTTTGAATCTGCCAATTTTACGTAACCAGTTTTATTCACCCTTTTAAAAACATTATATGCCGCAGTTCACCATTTGATATAATGAAAAACCTCTAACCACGCTGCTTTGCACCTTTATCTATGCAAGTTTAATTTATACTATTGTACGTTTCTATAACCAACTCGTATCGGGCGCCTATGGCATTTTCAGAGACAAATAAAAATTCTATTCCGTCACTTTTATCCAAGTACACAGCTGTTCGATTTTGCTGATTCTGAAAATCCTTAATCACCTGTTTGTAGATGTCACTTGTTGATATATCAAGAAAAACATCAACGTGGCAGGTTCCCGCGAATTTTGGATCATTATTTTCAACAACGCTTCAGTGTGTGTTTTCAGACTGAAGCATGGTTGAAAATAATGAACCGAAATTCGCGGGAACCTGCCCCGTTTACGTTTTTGTTGACATATAACAGGTGACAAATCTACAAACAGGTGATTAAGAGAGTGAAAAAAAAACCAGGCTCAGAATTTAATATAATAAATATTCGTGAAAGTACTAAAAACTGACCTTCAAATGCATAAGCGTCACATTCAAATGGTTCAATTGTTGGCATAAGAAACACATAAGCTCTATCAAGGTGGGGGAAAAAAATCCTAATTTTTGGCTTCATCATATCTTGTAAAAGTAAAAACCATGAGATTTCAGGAAGAGAGTAAAAGCCTGATTTTCCCTGCTTTCCTCGATTACAAAGGTTCAATTACTATACAACAGATCAAAACTGTGCTCAACCCAAAACCCTCCATGGCCGAAGTGTCAGACCAAAATACATCTAAGGGTGATTGCAGGACGCAAACCATACATACTTTTACAGACTAACTATCCACAGCAACTAAGCTACCTTCAAGTGCAATGAGAGTAAAAATGATAATGATTCCGTGAAAATGTGCAGAAGATGAAGGGATCCTCAGAGAAAAGCCCATATTACACGAAACAAACCAGCGGTACAACACCACAAAGAGCTCGGATAGTTTTTTAAGTCTAATAACAAGAAAACACCACAACTTGCAGCAAAAGGAGGGTAGAACGGTGATAGGGATTGCACAAGATGCTTTTTCGTAAAACAAAATTTAGTTTCGATTTCTTTTGTTTTGTTCATGATTTCCAAAATTAAAATCTCTGCCCACACCTTGGCACCGCCGGACAGGAAATTTCTAATGCGAGTCATATAGCCCCAGGACGACGGTGGTTGTCCATCATCATCATCATCATCACATTCATCACTATTGCTATCAAGCTGCAACAATATATCGAAAATATATCGCAAAACTGCAAATAAAAAAGGTAAAATGAAAAATTCTTCATGAAGTAGTATAAGCTACTTTTCTTTCAACCTCCTTAATTTGGAAAAACTATACACAATCCAGTAATTTATTGGAGTATACTCATCGAATCCAAAGGAATGGGCAGAAATCAAGCCAAGCAGTTTATGCACTAGTTCAAATAGCTTTTCAAATAACTGTGCTCGCTCAAGTTGCAAATTCATCCAAAGGGTCTATGTGGCCTACTTTCATGTAAAATTCGTTTACGCATGAGGCAAAGCGTAATATAACTCCTTCCGCCAGCGATTCAACGTAGTTGTTCGTATTTACCACCTACTTCCTGTGAAGAACTACATTTTGAGGGATATACCTGGTAAACAGGAATTTGGGGACTGTGGATTGAAAATGGCTCATTTCTTATCAAAAATGTGAAAGTGGTGTCACTGCAGAACTAAAGCATCCAGAGTTATATTTAAGCTCAACTCCAGACCAGCAACCAGTAAAGAGCTACACAATGGTACTCACGTACTAAAAGCACTGTACAGCATCCATGCAGTGTCAAATTATAAAATAGTGGAATTTATCCGCAAATTAAATATACTCCCTATAAATACCATTACTTATACTGCAAATTCAACTTTTCACACACTACAACAGAGCTATAGATTCTCTAACACGTTCAGTGGAGAGTCAATTTTTCGTAGCCTTTCATGTACTGCGTTTGACGTCAAGAGGGTAATAATGATAAGTGAGTAAGAGTAACTCCAGTAGCAAGTGCTCAGAAGGCAGGAGTAGGCAAGTGCTCAGTAGGCAGTAGTACCAATTATTCACACACCCTTGTGTGAATAATTGGTAAGATACGAGTCGGTGGATTCACTCACTTAGGCCACACGGTTGAACAATTCCAAAAAGTGTAGGTAATGTGCCAACCAACAGACAAGCGAAAATGTGTTGACAAATTATGAGATCGATAAACAGATCAAATGGATTCAAAGTGACAACTAGTGATACCGTAACAGCAACTCTTAAGACGCAAGAGTGTTAAAATGTTGGTATCTGACGGTACAACAACCACATCCATTAGCCAATGTTACTCCCAGCAAGGGAGAAATTTGTTTTTTATTAGCGAACAATACCTAAATCAATGGCATAACTAATTTTTAGTAATTTCTAAGCAACCAGTAAATTTTCCTCGGATAATGGGTTAATTTTTTTTCATCACTCAATGATTATGGGCAGGTTATTCATTGAATTTTGTCCAACCGACCAACCAACCATTCTGTTCCAATGTTCAACCAATAAAGCATGCTTTGACATCTATGTGTGGTCTGAAATAAATTTTACGTGGATAATTATGAATGATCTTTACGTGTCCGTAAGACAGCCGCGTTTTTTTTTCCAAAGTAAATTGCTAGGGGTAAACGAAAACTGGATCTGTCTGTCGAGAAAATTTTAAAATAAAATTAGAGAAGCAAATAGAAATTGGGAGTCTGAAAAAAAAGCGGGCCGCGAAGCAGAGATAATTCTCAGCCTTCTAGTATCGGGGACAAATTAAAATGGAATAAACAAGATCGAGATGGAAATAATCGCTGGTTTCCTGTAACGTTACTTGACCACTCTTAAACGATAAAATAACGTTGGACGGAACGAGCTGAGACCTTGATCCCTGAGATCCCTATGGATACTACGCACACATACACGACCCCCACTTTCTCAGCATGTGATATTTTTACTTTTCATTTCCTTCCTTATATTCCTTCTCCCACATTCTACGTCCTTTTCACAGTTACTTCAACTGAAATATTCCAAAAATCGTCTTACTATCAGACACTGGAATAACCCACTTTTGTTCAATAATAATCGTTGAGCATTATTTCTTAATACTTCCTATGATCCGTTTCGTTTCGAGCGACTGCCGCTATCTTCGTTAATGACGATCGGAAGGCCTTGAATAGTCGTTCAAGAGAAGGATGAATATATTCATTAAGGTTTACATATTAACGTTAATGTATTATTCAAGGATTAATATATTAACGTTTATTTGTTCTGTTCCACAGAAATAAGGAAAAATTCGGAGAACTTTTTGTAGTCTTCACGCAGATGGGTAGTGATCAATTTTTGTATACTGTCCCTCGGTGTTTTTTGGCTCTTTCTGTCCCATATGTATGGAGAAGCACCTACCCTATTCGATGACTTCCACCTCCTCAATCAAAAAGCGTTCACGTATACTTTACTCGTTCATTCTGCTAAACACAACCTTCCTCTAGAACGATGTGACTGCGAATTAAAACACGCGACCAGCGAAAAATCAACAAATCACAGACGTCCTGAGCAAAATAGTTACCAATGATTAATCGTTCGACAATAACTGTTGAACAATTATCGTGAGTCGCACCGCAGAGAGCGCACCTTTACTGGTTTATTTTATCAAGCATACTAAAGCCGAGAATTTGGTTGTGACATAACACTAAATTTGATATTACCGAAAAACAACGCAAATCCAAAGCCTGAGGCTGCTGTGGATAATGAGAGAAAACAACGGAAGTGGAAATCGCCATTTTTCAGCCTAAAAACTAGGACCTAATACTCGGGGTCAACAGTCGCGTTTTGCACTTCAGGAAATTTTGGCACGAGGTCGAACAGTCCCGTTTCGCACTGAATGGATGGGAGTGGAATCCGTCGCTGCACTGAACATGTTGCGCAGACAGCAGTGCCAAACGGTATACAGGATTGTTATGCCAGCCCCTACTCTACAATGTCATCCAATTCATCAACAGTTCATGAAGGGGATCATTAACTGATGGAACTTGGTGAGTAACGCATCCTGTTGTTGACACGAATTTGCCAAGTATACAACTGATCCAATCATCTATGTACAGTTAAAATCAAGGTGAATCGTAATTGGAGAGGAAGTTTATGTATGTTCGAATGTTCGTGTAATATGGACTATAGAAGATTAACTAAAAATAAACTTAACTGTATTGAACTCGGGGACTCCACAGTGTAATCTCTGAAGTTCACAAGACAGAGATAACCCCAGTGAAACCTACCTCGTCTTTAATTTTGACATAATGTGCGTAGTTGGGTGGGCATGAGATAGTGCGGCGCTTGGCCAAAGGGTTTGAATCTGGACCCTGAAACCCTTTGCGTTTCCCAAAACTAATATTTGGAGCACTCTGGCAACGGGTGCCTCTAACATTGATGGAATCATTTGATAACTGAAAACAAAAATCGATGTGAGGATCTCGTCGAATTTCTGCTGATTTTCCCTCTCAACATGCCTGGCTTTTCATTCAGGATTCAATCTATAGAAATGCAGTCTGAAAAGTATTCCCTATATTCACTGAACTGCAATTCAAAATAGACTAGTTAAAAGACGGTGGCACCTCCAGCCAACAATAATCCCACGTAGGAATCCTTTGATAACTTTCTCAAAACACCATGAATAGGTAGTGAGTCCATAATTTCGATCAGTTTCAATTACATCCTGATGAATTACCAGAATAGGAAAGAACAATCACCATGCAAACCATACAATAAGAAAAATCATACAAGCAACATGCAGTAGTTTGCAGGTTATAAACTACAAAAATGTATCAGCATGTATTAATGATCTAACTCAGATAATATTCAAATCTAACTTTCAAATTTTTAGTTCCCGAAGTAACGTTAAAATTTTAAAGAGTAAACTAATGGAATTTATAAAGTAAAATTCCAAGGTTTGTTCATTCATATGAGAGTAACCCCATTTTTGGCAACGTTTAATCACTGTAAATATCAGCAAGGTATTTCTACCAAGTTGATGATACCTATGCCCCGGTGCAAAACGGAGTTGCTAGCGGACTTTGGAAAGCAATAATATTGGGATTCAAAATGAAGCAGACTGTCTAGGGCCTAATAATAATCGAGGATACCTACAACAATAACCGATACATCGAAGGGATTTTGCATATTTATCAGCAATGGATTTGTGTTCACTCTGCTACTTTAAAATCAGGTGCTCGGTGGTAGAAAAAAACTGGCGAAAAGCAAAGCACAAATATACTAAACCAACCATAGGTACCTCGCCATTTTCTTGGGGAGGTGCAGTCTGGTCCATGGCCTCTCCTGGCGACGGTTGGCCTCCGGAGTTGACACCACTTTCCGGTGACCCCACGTCCATCGGAGTCTCCTCTTCCGGGCTTTCCTTCTTCTCCACCAGAGAAGCGCTCACGAGCGAGAAGATGCCATGGATGTTGATACGGGCTTTTACTTTGATCTTTGATGACTCCCCTTCGGCCGTTGGTTTCACTTCTTTTATGGTGAACCGTCCTGTAACAGCACACATCGTTGGTATAAATACTGTCTAAGATTCATCAGAACGATAAAAGTGTCCAGCAAAACTAGATAATAAAAAAAGAAGCATTCTCTCCCAAAAAGTTGCCGGAAGTAGCGGTATTTAGGTTAATGTTTACAAACTAATCAATTTAACCTTCAAGAGGAATGGATGTAATAAATTTGGTAATAACATTTACAATTAGGAAAGATCAAAAAGCTGGTTTCTTCTAAATATTAATACATGAGATATTCTGATAAAGTGGTAAGATATACCTACTTCCCATAAATTACCACACCATTAAACCAAAAATAATCACAACAATACGAACGTACCGACTTCTTTCTCAGGGTGAGGGACATCACAGTTGTAGATGGCCCTGATGCTGAAATTCTCTTTTCTGTAGAAGGTCAGCATCTTGCTGAATGGAACTTGGTGATTTTTAGGGAACACCTCCAACTCCCTGAACAATACATGAGCAAATTAATTAGAACGTACTTCATCACTCCACAACATAAATACATTATCGTTTAGGTAAATAAATGATCACTGCACAGAGATATAAAGGGAGTACAGCAACTCACATGGACCAAGATGTGACGCACTTTCATCCACCAATTACTAGTAAACAAGTAGTATGAATTCATTTTAAAACGTTAAAATCAATCATGGGTAATGTCTATTAATTTTAGAGTTTAATATTTAGCAACAACTACGGAGTAACACTCAGAAGGAACTGAGATAAGGTAGTTTTAAAGTTAGTTAGTTAATTATTATATTACAATAGTAAATATGTGTAGTTAGTTTAAAGAATAGCATCGATTTTTAGGGGTTTTAGAATCATCAACTGCAGGTTATGACTCGAGCTTGTAACAAGCCAGGAGATAACTTACCCGCCCCTATCATTCGGGGATGATGTTTGGGGTTGAATACGTTTGGAACAGAAATAATTCGTGAAGCAGGAAAATAACCTGCAACGCCATTTTTGGTGGGATTCAATTGTGGTAACTCTTTATATTTCGTGATACTGATGAGAGCTTCCAAGATGTTATTAATACTTTGCAGTTAGTACCACTATGAACACAAGCATAAAACTTGCACGTAATTTGTTTGGAAATACTTCTTTACGGGTAGATAGGGACCATTGCAAATCACGTAGATTAACTTGGCCATGTTCGCAAGTGTGGCCACACCTATACAATATAGCTCCCTATGTTTGGACTCATAATAGGTTTCGTTAAAGAAATATTCCCACACAATTTAGATTGAGGTGACTAGATACATACCCATCTTCTTTGAGAGCCGGGTCCCACACGAGTTTGACAGGGTAGTTCTGGATATCTGTAACGGAGAAATCGCGGACTCTTACAGCTGGTGACAAAATGGCGCACTGTAGAGCACAACCGCGAGCCACCGCTTCATCCTGGTTCAGCGTGGTGCTGGCAGTCTTTCCAAACACTTGCTCTATCAGCTGCTTGATCGCTGGGATCCTGGAAGTCCCTCCGATGATCTCTACACTGTGGATTTCCTCTGGTCGGAGCTCTGTGTATGGAAATAATGGATTATTAGTCGACCATAATAGGTAGCCTGCTTGATTCCAAGGCCAGAATAGGAATACTGATGACGTGGGTATATTGCGGGTGAAGATTCAGGATTCAGACATAATTATGCAGTTTCTTCATATAGAAATTATCAAGAAGCAAGGCATAGCTACAACTAAAAATATAACTGGTCCACTTACTAGAATCTTCCAGACATCTCCTCATTGTCTGTTCTACTCTACGGAACAAGTGAGCACATAGCTCCTCCATGACGTCCCTGAAAGAGCAGGATTTTCGGGTTTTTACTTCGATTAATGCACTCAGAATGTTTGAGCAATACATAGAGCACACACAGGAAGTATACTTCTCTATGGATTGCTCAATTTATACGAGGACATGCGGCTATATATACTTAGAAATAAGGCAGTTTCTGGAGTTGCTACTTTAGTTTCTTTCAAGTTTGTGACAGACTTTGACAATGGACTCTCGAGAATCCCCTTCCTAGACCAGAGAGATTATCACCGGTTAAGAAGGGGTATCGATTAGGCTTCCACCAAAGTGACCCCATATTCGCCATAACAAAAAACGACTCGAGAACAGCCACTATCATACTCCTCCCCACATGACACACTTCTGGGTAGCAAAGTATGAGAGGGAAAAGGGGGGTTGAAAAGTAGTATGAAGTTCTGGTTCAGGGAAGAAGATCTGAACAACTTCAAGGTTACTAACCTCCATCGTAATGGTACTGCCTCAATAATTTACTGTTGGAGAACAGAGTTCCTACATATGAGTATTGGCGGAGAAAAAATATTGTCACTGGTTGTTCTCCAGTGAATTGTGCTCACCTGGGCAACCTCTAGGTTATCCATCTCCATCGTAAGGACTGAACAACTATTGGGACTTGTAAATTGGGACACTGCATTAATCGCCTTCGACTGAACTCAATACATTTTAATTATACTGACACTCTAGAGGGGGGAAGGGGTGGGGAAGCCAATAGATGTATATTTTATCAAACAGACAGGATGTTTGTAAAGGAATCCTTCTGGAAACCTTTGGGCTTATACTTCTAGAAAGTGGATGGAGTATGGTGAATTAATCAGCGCATACTACCAAACCACGCTCTGCTACCACGCGACAGAGTGTGAGGAGAGTTACAGTGGACCCTCGAGGCTTCCACAAAACGACCCCATCTTCACCGAACAACAAACGAATCGAGAACAGCCACTGTCTCGTAGTTCAAACTGGGGTTTAGCATTCGGTAAGTTTCAGAAATGCAGCCCTCCTCTTAGATATTCCTTTTATAAAGTCTTTGCAGTGACAGCCTAAAATAAGGTGGTCCCTTGACTTAGACATTATAACACTAAGGTGACAAATCAACATACCTCTTGATATCTCCATGAACATCCTTATCATCCATGAAGCATTCGATGTTCAAAAGAAGCTTGGTAGAGTTGGCAGACATCTGCTTCTTGAGCTTCTCAACCTCAGTCCTCAGGCGGAGGTAAGCTTTAGGGTTCGTCCTAGGGTTGATTTTGTACCTCGTCTCAAAGTCCTTGCAGAAATATTCAGCCAGGGCGATGTCGATGTCCCTTCCACCGAGATATGGGTCAGCAGCAGTAGCCAACATCTAGAAAAGCGATGTTCATAAACCATTTTTAGCCTCCACGCCTTCAGAAGACATAGGAAACAGTTTGAGGAGGCTGGCCGATTCAATTAGGGCATGAGGTACCGGCAGTCTCCTTGCAACTTACATTCTTGCTCATGGGTACGGTGCAGAATAAACAGGAATAATATTAGATAGGTACCTTCAATTTGCCTTTGTTGAAAGCAACTGCTGAGACTTGGAGGGACGCATGTCCGCAATCGACGAAAAACACGTTCCTCGGTTTGTCATCCAGTTCTGGTAGGTCCTGCTTGTAGATGCCGTAGGTCAAGGCAGTTGCTGTCGTTTCGTTCATGAGCCGGAGAACGTTGAGACCTGCAATCTGGGCTGAGTCCAGGAGAGCCTTTCTTTCTATGTTAGTAAAGTACGAAGGAACCTACAAGACAATAAAGTATCAGGATGATGGTTCACACAGAAAGTTTTCATAAAGCTGCTGCAGAATGAGGCCTGAATGAACCAACGTACTTCAGAGACAGACTGAGCTCCGGTAAATACGAAGGAACCTACAAGACAAAATGGTGCACACTGAGTTTTCACAAAGCTCCGGCAGAATGAGGCCTGAATGAACCAACGTACTTCACAGGAAGACTGAACTCCGGTAACCCCCTCCACTCATCCTACTTGTACTACCCTTCCAATGCTTGTGTTTTACAACAAATCTAATAGGTAAGCTTTGTTCCAACAAGCACTGTGGAGGAGCTTGTGACGCTTACACAGTGAGCACGTTGGGGATGGAATATGCGTTCCAAAAAGCTTTTGGGGCAGACAGCTGAATAGTGTATCAAACTCTGAGTAAGGACAGAGACTTACAGAAATGACGCAATCGTTGACCTTCGTTTTCAATCCTTGTTCAGCCGTGTCCTTCAGCTTTGTGAACAGCATCGCCGTGATCTGTTCCGGATTGAATACATGATCTTCATTCATGTAGTTAACCTAGGAAAAGACAATAGGAACGTATTTATTAACCATAAAAGACAGGGATGTTGAGGTCACACGTCAAAACTACGGGTTTCATCAACTTATAAATCAAAGCTTCAATAATGCTTTCTATTGATCCACAGAATACTTTTGATTCACCAGCTCAATATCCTACTGAGAAGTGAGCAAAAAATTCAGGCGAGCTCCATGTCCGACAGTTCTTCACATACGTCCATTAGCTGTTATAAACCTTCAATTTCTTTGCCAAGACTACCACTATAATCAGTCTTTGTATTTTTACCTACAGTTCTTTTTTTAGCAAATACAATCGTGATCTGCAAGGCAAATAATGACATATGTCCTATAATGGTATGACTTACCTTAATACCTATCTGACCATTGCTAAGGGGCTGGGTATCGAAAGGTAGAGATTTGATCTCAGATTGAACATGAGGGTCCGTATACGTCCGGCCGAGGAGTCGCTTGAAGCCGTGGATGGTGTTTTTCATGTTTGTCACCATCTGGTTGTGGGCAGCAACTCCCAGGAGGCGGTTCTTCCCGCTGAACGCCACACATGACCTGCAAAAATTAAGATCGAATTGAAATTTACGTTTTTGAGAATAACGCAGGCAGCAGAATGAGGGCTAACCCTTATAACAGCACAGAGAACGTCAAACTAACAATTTTTGCAATCCAATAAAACGCTAGGGATGAATGTCACAGCGAAGATATAAGAATTACGGGTACTCTGTACACCAGAAATAAAATTGGTCATGGTCAGCTTCCGTTCTAAAACACTGACATAGAGAATACTGAATATGGCAAATTGTTGCAGGACAATTCTGGGTTCTCCTTGGGGTTTCGTTTTTAACTAGAGGCGGCTTAAGGGGCCCGTCATCTAGTTCCAAAACCCACCACCTTGTGGCAGCACCAAAATGAGCTCATCTTCGCTCTCCTTCCGTTAATAACTGACCGATTTCCAATCTGTAAATTGCATTGGATTCAGAATCAGCATGGAATTTCCGCAAATCGCTCTGGCGTTCGAGTTTTCAAAATGTGTACATTTGGTTCAATGGAGTTCAAATTTGGCAAATTTTTTCGGGAATCCCAATTAGTTGAATTTTAGAGGGGTGTCCTGATTATGCTGGGGTTTTTTCAAATTTAAAATCGGACCACTAAAACCCCATCTATTATTGTCTAAAAGGAAATGGACGGCAGGGGTGGAGAGGGAGGCGGCAGGGGGCAGGCCCCTACTGAGGGCAGCTTGGACACCTGTCTCATGATTCCCGAATATAGTTCTTGCTACACCATTCTGAAGTTTTAGATTTCTTTCTCCCTGTTAAAGGATTGCTATGAAATTGTGTGGGCCCATCTACGAGCATGTGCCAATTGCCATAAAAATGTGAGCTATTTTAGATTTATCAGTCGTGCAATTCACAGTCAGTACAATGATCAACAAAATTGATGATATACATTATGAATAATCAAACAGATAGAACAAGTAATTTATTTTACCATTTAACATTATTTCATATTTTGGTGAATTCAAGTATTTTTAATTTTATTGTTGTATACGATCTTACCTATGTAGGCACATCACAACTGAATTAAATTCCTCTCCCCACCTCCCAATAAAACTCATCGCGTTTGAATCCTTTTTACTGGATATTCAATTTCCTGAACTTAGTGACTTTGAGGTCGGACGTCTGAAACTGCAAATAGCCTACTACAAATCAAAAATAAATAACGCCAGTTGGACCTCCCAAATAACAGTTTGGTATAATACACTGGGCACGAGTACTACGTACCTCAGTTGGTCCGCGAATTTACTGCCAGTCATCTCTAAGGGGTGAAAAATAGGGGTTGAAATTTCCTGAATGCCGTAGCTTGGTAACTTTCAACAGAAGGGTACCTATGGTTTTTTTTACGGTACTAAATTCTAAATTTTAACGTTTCTAAATTCTAAAAAATCTCATCTTGAGAATTGTTTGAGACCACCCGGAGCCATTCGTCCAGCCGTTCGTTTGCACCGAAAAGCTTTGTCAACGTGATCGTGAACGCAACTGTATACATCCAGCCCAGACATCATTGCTAGGGAACACCTGACTATAATCACGCATAGGTCTTTCGGATTTTGTTGATAAGTACTTTGTAACCTGAAAAAAGTTCAAGTCGGGCTATTTCCCCTTAAATAGGGAATGCAGGGGTAGATGCTTGTAAGTCGTAGTTGTTTGGTCGATCCAGTCAAAGGAACACCACCTTCACAACAGCCAAGTTTAGAAAACACCCCCAGTTGAAAAACCGCAGCACAACTATCGACCGAAGTGAATCTAAGAACAAAACGCTGCAAATCCCTGCACAACGGTTTATTATTTAGTACGGAATACCCTTCTGTTACAGATCACAGCTCTCTGTACAGATAACCCGTCTATATAAAATGTACTAGTCTATACGTATTATGTAGATCGCAGACCATCCGTAGGTTAGTACCTAACCCCGTACTCGTTACTACGTGGTACCTACCTAAATCACGATTTAAATGTTGCTAAAATAATTCTGTTGATGACAAACATTAACTAAAATGGCAAAAAGAAACGCAGATAATGAAGTTCTGAAGGAAAATTGTTGATGTGGAATGAAATAGATGCCCCTTCTGCGTAGATCAATGTTTTCTGTGGTCAGTACCTACCCTCGTGGTCAAGTATAATGAACCGTTGTGTAATAACTTGCCCATCAATAATACTCCAACGTTTGGTCATGTTCCAAAAGTAGGACCGATCAACAAAATCCAGCCCCTTCTTGGTAGTTGACCCGTTTGTAATATTTTAACATTGTGTAATAATTTACCCATCAATAGGATACTTCAACGTTCGTTCAAGTTTCAGAAGTACCTACCAACAAAATCCAATAGTCCATCACTCATCAAATGAAATATTATCGCAGAACAACCAACTCGACTTCATACAGCCATCCTTGATTAACCAGGTGCTCCCTAGTGATGATATCCGGGCCGGATTTATACCGTTTGATTCACGATCGTGTTGAAGAAGCTTTTTGGTGCACACGAACGGCTGGACGTACAACGCTCCGGGTGGTCTCAAAAAATTGTTTAGCTCAAGACAAATTCAATAACGTAAAAAAAACCATACCCTTCTATCGAAAGTTTTCGAGCTACGGCGTTCTGAAAATTTCAACCCCTATTTTTCACCCCTTAGAGATGGCTGACAGTAACGCCGAGCTTTGAGGACCAACTAGACCCCGAACGGAACCTATAACCCAAATTTCATCAATTTTGTTTCGTGGTAACTAAGAAAAGTGGCCCGTACGGCGTACAGACAGAAATTTTGTTATTGCATTTTCGGATTCTACATACCTTGAAACGTAAACCATCAAATTTTGAGGGGGAAGAGGCGTAGAATTTTTTTTCATGCTTGATTCCAATGGTTCATTATTGAAAATAATAAACCAAAAGACGCGAACAATAAAAAGTAGGGAAGTAGTTAGTTAACAGAAAACGGGATATTACAGACTGTTTATATATTATAATAGTCAGAACACAGACTTCATTATCCGTGCCTATTACCAGTAGACAGATCGATAAACAGTCCATGACCAAAAAGCAAGACAAAAAACCTTGGAGTGCAGATACGATACATGGAGCACGAATATTCAAGAGCCTTAAGCATTTAGGGTTTTAAAACGAACTTAATGCCAGTTGCTGAATAAATCGGATTACAAGATCATTAGAAAATTCGTCGAGCTACAGGTATACACCCTACCCTATCCGGCTTGCCATGTTTTCATCATGTAATCTATTGAAGCTGGTAGATACGGACGTATATGGGATCAATCATACGGCGCCCTAACAAGTCATCTCAACATATACGGCGATTCTGATACCGCCCGCCAACCCAATCAATTTCCCCTCCGACCGACCTACCTTGTAACCCAGGGAGACAGCGTGGGCGACCGCCCTCCGCTGCAATAATATTGAGCTGGCGATTCTAAATAAAGCATTACCCAAACATCGAAGGTCTCAACTCTGAAATGCAAAAAAAGGTGGCCATTGGGGGAAAATTTGTCAATTATTTGAAAAACTGCAAGCTGACAAGAAAGACAGGCACCTAGCAAGAAGCAATAAAAAACAGTAAGAGGTGAAAGGTGATTCTAAGGGCCGTATTCATAGTCCTGACTTAAGTAAAAATAATACTTTACTTCTGAAAGTAAAATAATTTCTTAAGGAAATACTTTATCTGATTTCGCTTTCATAGACATTACTCCCCTAAGTAAAGAAAAATCTTACTAAAACACAAAAAATACCTATTTTCATACACATTTTCGCTCATAACACCCCTGGGTATATTCTGATCGGGCTGAAAAGTTTCGGGACACAACTAGGGCCTAAATGGAGCCTGTGTGCGGAAGAACGAATTTTTTATACCAAAAATGAAGCCGGCATGCTCTCCGTTGCATCGAACTCCTCACCCACTCATCGAAGTCAAACAAAATTTCGTAATCCATCGTATCAAAACAAAACAAAAAACCGAATAATAGGGAAAAGAAACAAGAATGCCGAGAACGATGACACTGAAAAGATTACATAAATGAAAAGAGAACAGTGCAAAGGACCAATAAGGAAATGCTTAAGGTACCTTTCGACGTACCTCAGTTTTTTCCAATTATTTAGGCCCGAAAGTAAAGATTTTTCTTTACTTATTGTCTATGAAATAGGAATAAAGGAAATGGTAAAGGATGACTTAAGCATTTGCTTTATCACTGACTATGAATAGCCCAAGTGGACGCTGCTTCCTTATTTGTTCACTTAAGCATTTACTTTTAATAAAGTGAGGACTATGAATACCGCCCTAAATTTATGAAATAGGAGAAAATACCATCTCAACCCGGCACAGAGGTCCAAAGGCAGAGTGGTCCAAAATAAGGGTCGCGATGTTCAGGATATTTTGACGGGTAAATCGGAAGTTTTCCTCAGCTGATACCGAAGTTTCAAAATATCAATGAAGTTATAGGGACTTATGGGAATTCACATAGATGTACGTAAACCACCTGACAGTTTGGAATGTTACAGTATTATTCGTAACAGCTAGAGATGAAACAATCCAAGAGATAATTTCAATATATTTTAAAACCTAGTTCAATTCCTGGAATAATTCTCAATCGTCACCCCTCTTAGTAATACAAGAAGTTTCAGGGGGTCAACAATCGGTAAATTCACGGAGAAATGAGATTATACGAGTACAATAACCAAATAATGTGGTATAGAATGGTGACTCGAAACGAAAATTACTGTCAATCAATACCAATAAAAAAATTAATAAAAATTCGTCATGAATTAATTAATCAGAAGTGGTGCAACAATGGGGGGGAGGGGGGGGGGGGGGCAACAAATTGCTATGAAATGAAATCACCGAAAATGTTATAGGCTGTTACTTCGAAAATTCGCTCTACTGGTCATGCAACATGACGGATTGAATTTGTTTGAATTTCGTAGTAATTCCCTTTTGACAGGTGCAGCCTCTGCACATGCGCGAACTTCCTATCTGCTACGCTCATGAATCTGATGGTTCCCAAATAATTCCAATGGGATTTTGGTCATGTACGTAGGTAGTCGCAGTTGATCCAGAACTGCAGTTTAGATTGGAATGCATCGAATGCTCATATAAAATTCAATCATTTTATTTAAGGAAACGTACAATAAAAACCTATCATTTTCATCTTTCATTATAAGAATTAATAATTAGAGTAGTTCATCCTTACTTTCCTATAATAAACAAACAATACGTTTCAAATGAAAAAATTGCATACAAATAACTTGCTAACTATATACAGCAACCTACACTTTGAATCACAGAGACACTTTCTCAAAAATAAAATTTCAGGACTCATATAAGTGATTTAACACAGATACCTACTTACACAGGCCTTCAAGAACGATGCCAACATTAAAAATTCTCCCTTATTATACATCCAAGTACTATGTTCAGGGCAGTCCATTTACTCAAATTCCTAGTACCGAAGTATCTTAGCCTCTGGGATTGAGGGCAATCACAAATTATGTGGAGGGCAGTCTCCTCTTTATGCAAACTGCACAAGATACATTCCTGAATGCCGATCCACAACAGCAAACTTGTTATTCAGACAATCAGAGGAACTTGCCGCTACCCAGCCTGAAGGGGAAATTTTCGTCAATTTTTTGTTTGGGAAAAATATTCAAACTCTTGGAAAAATTGGCAATTGGCTTGAAGCCCGTTTTCAAAAATAAGCGTTATTTTTTAAATGAAGGTGATTAAAAGTAAAGTTGCGATAAATGACGGATCTCATCTACTGACTGGCTGCTGGCCCAAAACGGAGCGAAGGTTCTCATTGCTACCAACAATCCAACATCAGAAATGGCAAACCTTCCTTTCCTGGCAACCTTCAAGAACCTTTACTGTGGCACGTGAACCTCCCCTCTGTTTGATTTTGAGGACAAGTTTTTTTTAAATTTATTTACAAATTTGCGGGTCTGTAATTCGTTTAATGCGCACTAGCGCGCACTCTAGCGGGATTTGTGTTGAGCTACTCAGCCATTTGCCTGCTACGTCATTTGGGAACTCGGAAATTCAAGTTTTTGTTCTTTTTCGTTGTTGAACAGAATAGTGCAAAAAAAGATAATTTGTAACCCACGAAAATTGCCCACTGAGCGCGATACGTTTGAGTGCGATTGGCATATTTTCCGTCACGATAGTTTTCTGGGCCTGTATCTGACAAAGTTTCTGCGAAGTATACAGCGAACCGAAAATCAGCTTCCTGGACTTCGCTACCTCCGAAGCATTTTGGTTCTCCCATATCCTTTGGTAGCTACGGTCATCCAAAATCAGTTTCAACTGAGCTGCCCAGTCATACTTGTGGATGCTTGTACCTTGATGTATGGTTGCCACCAATTGGTTATAACATTGGGTAACTATCCGCCCCCATCCTCAAGATACTCTCCCACGAGCCGGTCACCCTGTCCAGAATTGCGACACCCAAACAACCTCTTCCCGTTTCTATCCGAATCGTGTGTTGAAAATGAATGATTTTGCTTTGTGATTTTTGGCAAACACTTCTCTTTTACCTACCTACCAGGCAGGCAGGTAGGTATATCCATGGTGCATTCAACACCTAATCTGTTTAACAAAGAAAGATGCTTACAACGGATCTTTGACTTCATTTGTTCAAGAATTTTTATACAATTTGTTTTGCTTACAATGTACTTATTATTTGATTTAGTAGGACACAGGAAGCTCACCGCGTTTTGATCCTAACAACTGTAAATAGACGATGCTTAGTACTGACGACAGTCTCTCACGTCCTGTCCCCCACGTCAATGATGTCAATGACGGGTCACAATGGCCTCCTTCCATAGGAAACGGCACAAATTGCCAGCCAGTATCGTATCCACCCGAAACTTCCCCAGGCTAAAAGTAAATGACACCCAAACAACAGCTCACTATCACATGGTACAAGTGGAGTGATAATCTGTCGTTAGCTGTAGTCCTTTCGAGTGTACATATTATACTGCAGTGAGACGCCTTATCCATACATACATCGTTGTGTACGATTTTGGATTTAGAATTTTCAACCTAGTTATACAAGAATTGGCTCTAGATCCATCGTTTACCTCAAACTGTTTCTCATTCACTCGGAGCATGTTCAATTCAATTCAAAAACGCTATTTAAAAACGCTGCAAATCCCTGCACAACGGTTTATTATTTTGTACAGAATACCCTCCTGTTACAGATCACAGGTCTCCGTATAGATAACCCTTCTATATAACATATTTATGTACTATTCTACACATATTATGTAGATCGCGGACCCTCCGTAGGTTAGTACCTAACCCCGTACTCGTTACTAGGTACCTACCTAAACCGTTGTGTAATAATTTACCTGTATAGGTTCCCCTTCTACGGAGATAGAATAATGAACCGTTGTGTAATAATTTGCCCATCAATAATACTTCAACAGTTGTTCAAGTTGCAAAAGTACCTATCAACAAAATCCAGCCCCTTCTTGGTAGATGAGCCGTTGTGTAATAATTTACCGTTGTGCAATAATTTACCTTTGTGTAATAATTTACCGTTGTAATAATTTGCTATTGTGTAATAATTTACCCATCAGTAATTATACTTCAACGGTTGTTCAAGTTGGAAAAGTAGGTACCTATCAACAAAATCCAGCCCCTTCTGGGTAGATGAGCCCTTGTGTAATAATTTAGAGTTGTGTAATAATTTACCCATCAATAATACTTCAACGGTTGTTCAAGTTGCAAAAGTACCTATCAACAAAATCCAGCCCATTCTGGGTAGATGAGCCGTTGTGTAACAATTTACCGTTGTGTAATAATTTACCGTGGTGTAATAATTTACCGGTGTGTAATAATTTACCGTTGTGTAATAATTTGCCGGTGTGTAATAATTTGTCATTGTGTAATAATTTACCCATCAATAATACTTCAACCTTTCTTCAAGTTTCAGAAGTACCTACCAACAAAATCCAATAGTCCATCACTTGTCAAATGAAATAATATCGCAGAACAAACAACTCGACTTCATACAGCCATCCTTGATTATAACCAGGTGCTCCGTAGTGATGATATCCGGACCGGATTTATACCGTTTGATTCACGATCGTGTTGACGAAGCTTTTTGGTGCTCACGAACGGCTGGACGTACGATGCTCCGGGTGGTCTCAAAAAATTGTTTAGCTCAAGACAAATTCAATAACGTAAAAAAAAAACCATACCTTCTATCGAAAGTTTTCGAGCTACGGCGTTCTGAAAATTTCAACCCCTATTCTGAACCCCTTAGAGATGAATGACAGTAACGTCGAGCTTCGAGGACCAACTAGACCCCGAACGGAACCTGTAACCCGAATTTCATCAATTTTGTTTCATGGTAACTAAGAAAAGTGGCCAGTACGGCGTACAGACAGAAATTTTTTTATTGCATTTTCGGATTCTACATACCTTGAAAAACGTAAACCATCAAATTTTTAGGGGGGGGGGGGGGGGGTACGATTTTTTTTTTTCTTTCATGCTCGATTCCAATGGTTCATTATTGAAAATAATAAACCAAAAGAAGGAATAGATCCTCACGTTTGGCGGGTTAGTGTTCTCAGAGGGGAAGGAAGAGGGTGGACCGTGCAATAATGCCGAGGTGAACGCGATTTCAAGGTCGCTGATAATAACTATCATCTGGCAGCACCTCGCCAGTCTTTTCAGGACTTCTTGGCCTACTGGCTTCTCCACGAGCCCTTATTCGGCTTCTGCACTGGATTAGAGATAACCACAAAAGCAAGGGCCACAACATAATACACTGATTTTCTTCTTCTTCTTATGCTGTATCTTTCGTCTTCTTTTCAATACATCATTCAAAAAGACTACTTTTTGAAAGATTTATTGAAAATGAAATGGACAGAAAAGGAAGAAAGAAAGAGATGAATAGAAACAGAAATGGTATACTAGATGGAGAAAAATACATTCCGCAAAAAAAAAAATAGATTTGTACCTATAATGCAAGCGTTGAATAATAATGCTCAACTGTAGGCAATGCCTGTCTTGTTGAGCATGAGCCTCAAGCCTACTTGAAACTGGCACTAGGTTAATTAGATTAACACTAGTTAACAAAGTAAATTGCTATAGTCGATAGAACAGATCGCTTTCGTTGTACATAATAAATTAAAATAGGAAAAATAGAAAATAACTGAAATAGAGCGGAGAACACGAATGCTAACGAATTCTACTCAACCAAGTGGGACGGAACTGCCTTCACACGACTATTTTATAAGCGTGATATTTAGGTTCACTTCGATAAATGAAAACGCTGTAAATTATTACACAAGGGTTTGTTATTTACCTGTGTCGCCTTTTTCTGCGTGTACATCACTGTTTTCTGTGGTTAATACTCATCCAGGGAAGCCCTAATTCGGGTTCTGGAGCCGGCCGGACAATTAGTTTCATAAATATGCGGAGGATTCAAGAATTCTATAATTAAGTGAACCAATTTGTTCAACTAACGAAGTACCTATCAAAAATTCAAAAGTAACCATCTCACTCATTCAAATGAAATAAGATCACTGAACAACCAAATGGATTCCATACAGAATGCGTGATTATAATCAGCTAATCAGTTCCCTAGCAATGATATCTGGGCTGGATGTATACGGTGTCTGTGGGCTGTGTGTGTTGTCATCGTTATTTTCGTTCACGTTTTAACGAAGCCCAACTTCAGGGCCTTACTGTGATGAACGATTAGATGTACACAATGCTCCGGGTGGTCTACAAAATCCGCAAGTTCTAGATCAATTTGAAAACGTAAAAACGATGTTGCTGTTGCTTTTTTGAATTACGGCGTTCTGAAGTCCAACCCGTATTTTTCACCCCTTAGGGATGACTGATAGTAGCCTCGCGGACCAACTGTAGGTAGGTAGGACTAGTTTTAATTCGCGGTAACTAAAAAACCGCTAAGTTCGGCGTAAGGCGACAGACATTTTTTATTCCATTTTAGATTCTACGTAGGTAGCTGGAAACGAAAATCATCAAATTTCGAGGGGGTTAATTTTTTTTTTCTCGTAGTGCTCGAATAATGGCTTTTTTCACCATGAGGAATAATGGTGGCTTGAGAATTCGAAGGATCCATTACGTAATTTAGCGCTGAATTTCAAATAAGCCGAAATATCAAGAACCGCATAATGGAAAAAACAAGCAAAATACTGACAGTGGCAACACCTTAGATGGCGAAGACCCTCCGAGCGACTCATCGGTGCACGCCGACCTTGGTCTTCCTTTTATACCAACATTTTATTCACTCGAAAGTTGCAATATTTTTCCATAAACGATCTGTCGGAAGATACAGTTCAGGTTTAAGATGGACAACAGTGGCATAGCAGTGGGGAGGCAGAGCTGGCTAATCCTGTCTGCAGCATCACTGTACTGCCATCGGGACTACAGAGGTACTCAACTACCTGTGCAGAATTTCAAGGCAATTGAGCCAAGAAGTGGTTTGACCTAAACAAATAAGTTTACTTACATTTACGTGACGTTTAAATAAAATATTGTCAAATATTTTATTAAAAATGATAAGAAAATAAATTTCACTTCAAGTTTATTTTTGAGTCCAAACTTGAAGGAGCTTCTCACAGCTGTCATGTAATGCCAGTTGCCCAGTTGTTAGAGAAACTTCTCTAAACTGACTGAATCGTATAAAAATTGCCTACATTGAGATAATTGAGATGCACAAAGACCTACGATGTCCACAATGAGTAACGATTCTAGCTATTTTGGCAATCGAACGAGGCACAAATTAATATGACGAACGTATTAAAGAGTTTGCGTTGCAAAAAACGCAGAATAAAAATTTAATTTAATAAAGACGTTTTATTTTGAATTCATCTGAAATAGTGACAGACTACCACAGATTTTTAAAAGATTTATTTTAGCGAACAGCTTAAAGTTGCAAAAATAGGAGGAGGGGGGGGGGGGGGGGGGGGGCAAATTTAGGGTTTGCACCGGGTGGCAGTAGGTAATCCACGCTACGCCACTGATGCACTCAGATGTGGAATGTGGTGTCATGTCAGTCAGAAACATACTTTCAAACTGCAAATAACTTTGGTCCGGCGATGACGCAAAAATATACATAAAAGAAAAAATAAATTCATTCCCTCGCAATAAATTAAGATTTAGCCCCTCCCGTTACCTTCTATCACTCTCTTCCTATCTGTGTCACGGCTAGATGTGATTTCAAGGGAGCTGAAAATTGGCAAGAGGGATTTTCAAGGGTGCTAAATCTGATTTTGAAGTCGAATTGCCAAACTCCAACGGAGTTTTCAAGGGTGCTGAATCTAATTTTGAAGTCGAATTGCCAAATTCCAACCCATGTCTAATTAAGAATTGGAAAAATAAAGAAAATACTGTCGGTAGGTATGTGCTCATATATCTTGATATTTTTGACTATGACAAATATTTGTCCCATCATTTTGGGATAATAACACCAGAAGATCCTAGGTAATTATTAAAATGCTCAAGATAAACAAGGTTCGAGCCTTTTTTTCCCCCCTTCAAAAAAACAGTACCAAACCTATTGTACTTCATTCCTTTCCTCCTTTCAGATTAAACTTACGAAACCATCAATTTAACCCCATCACGTTACACCAACGTCGTTCTAAATATAAACGTAGGTGGAGATTCTCGACCCACCGTCGTTGATATTCTCATAGTTTAACGCCTCGCGTGAATCATCGGGTCAAACCGTCAACACTAAATCACAGTAAATTATTTTACCAAGTTTTCCTTTCCCACCGAGAAGGCAGAACTATCGGCGATATTTTATTCAATGATTCAATACATATTTCTGAATATCTATACATCACCCGTTTTCGACACATTCTGGCCAATTTGGCATCCCTAATATTTCCTATAGACCGAAATATAATATTGTTGATACAATATGCGCCGTTTTAACTCCAATCCCTACATTTTAAAGCTTTTTTTAAATTGTCTAAGCTATTTAACGCTATTTTTCCAAGTGTATTTTCTTCTGAACGTTTTATTACAAACTAGATGTAATAAACGTTTTATTACAAACATTCAAGTGGGTGTATAAATCACTGGGCTTTCATACTCAGCAACCAAAACGATGGCCTCAGAGCTCTCTCAGCTAGAAGGGCGGGAAAGTCATGTAGCCCATGTTACTCGCCGGTGTTTGAACAGTACGCCGGAAAAAAACCCCATCAAGCTCCGTACAGTCGTTTGGCCATCCACTCAAGACAATCATACATACATTCATACATACATGTTACCGTCACACTTCGGCCTTTTCTGCTGCCTCAGCAGCCCAAGCTTATGAATAGGAGCGCTCAAGCCTTCAGCAGCCAGCCTCGTCCATCCGTTCGTCGTCGTAGCAACATTCCGTGATTTCTAAACCCACTTCTACCAAGTTTACAGTGTTACGTGTAATAAAGTGTTTTTTTAAAACTCCTTCGTCCAAATCTTTCACGTAACTTGCATACATACAAGCTAAAATCATCCACAACCGTATGGTTCACTGAGGTTCTGCCTTGAATTTCTTGGAGTACGGGTTAATGTAAGCCTTGATGTTTCATTGGATTAAGAAGATTCCATAAAAGTTCTGTAGTATTACGCTTTTGGGTACCAGTTATCCCGGACCGCTCATGCGCCTCATGAGTAATTACTCATACATAGGGGTAGTTACGTTATTTAAAAGGAGAACCTACAGTATTACGTCTACCACTCCAACGAAAATTTTTGGTTTATTATTCTGTGAATAATACACCTACGTAATCGCTCAGCAACAAATTTTTATAACACCCCCTCAAAATTTTTTCTTTTACGTTTCAAGGTGCGTAGATTCCAAAAATGCAATGCCCGTCCGCCGTATCACGTGCACCGGTTTCATTTTCGGTCTAAAAAATTCGTTCTTTCGCACACATGCTCCATTTGGGCCCTAGTTGTGTCCCGAAACTTTGCAGCGACATCGGAATATACCCAGGGGTGTTATGAGTGAAAATGGGTATAAAAACAGGTACTTTTTGTGTTTTAGTAACATGTTAGTACATGAGCTTTTGAGGTATTGTTTTCCACGTTTTTGGGACGAGAAGACCGAATATGAAGTCGATTTTGACCAATGAGTGAAAAATTGAGGTTCTACGGAACTTTCAGCCTTAAATTTACGTTAAATTTTGGTCTAAAATCGTCGTTTTTCCGCACACAGTTCGGGTCCCCATTTCGGTCCAAGTTGTGCTCCGAAACACAGCAGCCCGATCGGCATACACCCAGGGATGATATGGGAGAAAAATGAGTGTAAAAATAGGGGTTTTCGAGGGATTTTTGAGGTTTTAATGAACATGAGCTTGTGAGGTATCGTTTTCCATGTTTTTTACGGCGAGAAGACCGAATATTTGGTTGATTTTGACCGAAGAGTGAAAAATTGAGGTTTTAACGAGGGTTAAGCTCCCGAAATTCATTTTTTATGAGTCAAAAACATGGGAAATTGTCTGCATCACCATAGACTTGTATAATAACACTAGAAGTAGCATCAACAGGTGAATCAAGACAATTAAAATGTACATCAATGATCATAAATAATCTGTTGAAAGGAAAAGCCGAGCCTAATTCGTGTTTTTGGGGGCCAAAACTGGTGGAAATCATCAATAATAGCCATTTGAGTAATTGCACCTGAGAGAAACAATAAATGAACAGCCAAAATTTCTGTAGGTATGTCCAGTAGAATAATACACCCATGTGACAAGGACTTTGAGGTGTTTTATTTTTTTATTAATAGGTAAAATACACAACAATTCCAGATCATCAAGGAAGGAGTAGCAGGTGAAGGGGAGAACGTGTGTGGTGGTGAGGCATTTTCCATGACCCGCTGAGAATGGGCTATCACCAGACCACATAAAAGGAATGACAAGAGTTAAGGGTGGGGAGGGGAGACCTTGAACTTACACGCATTGCGTGTCCACACCGCCAGGATATTTAGGCAGAACCAGCGTCATGTTACTAGAAATCCGTCTGCTAATTAAGCTGAGTAATTATAGGGAAAATTTAATGGAATCCCAGACATTTTATAGATTGACATCGACCTAAAAACAAAAACAGGGAACTCAATAATTTGATCAACGCCATTTTTATTGGAACAAAACTTGATTGTAAGTAGACAGGTAGGACCTACTCAATGCTCACTCGATGAGCTGGTACTTAGGTATCTAATAGGCGCAAGCGTTCATATTCATCACGTATACGGTGTACTACATACATAACACACATGCAAACTATGCAAAAATACAGTATCGATGCAAAGCTGATTAAAAGTAAATTCGTTAGGCAGATTGCCAAAATGTTTTGAAAAGAGGAGACAGCACGTTTCGGCGACGGGTGACTCACTTTCGTAAGCAATGAGTCCCATATTTGGATTGTTGAAGCCCAGTCGAGGTATACGTGGGACGATTACTTTCTCTCGACTTCAATTTGGCCGAGTACACGGCGTGATCCGGTGATTTTTGGATACAGATACAAGAATCGGCATGGTTCAAGTATTCATGTCAAGGGAAAAGAGGATAAAAAATTTGTACCTCGAAAAAAATCAATAGAACACGAGGTGGCCTTGCTTGAGAATGAGTAGTAGAATTATTGCAGGTCTTACTGATAAGGTTGGTTGCAAAATTTTTGTCGATTTCATCATTACTAATGCTCAAAAGCTTATTAAACAATCGAGTCGCCTATGGAGGAACTGAAGAGCTTTCAATGATGAAATCCACAGCAGTCGTAAAGGTTAGAAATGGGTAAGGTGCGTAAAGTCGGGACCAAGATTCTGAATAGTAATTTTGGATGAATAATTATTGTTTAATAGAATGATATAATTAAACTTACGGAGTAGCGCGCAAACTGTAGTCGTTGGCTATGGTTTCGATACCACCAGCTCGGGCGACGGCGACATAGCAAGATTCGTTGCCGAAATCAATTCCAATAACTGACATAGAAGCCATCGTTCGAAAACTTGCACTTCACGGAGATTTTCGATTTTATGCGACAGCAATGACTGGAAAAAAATAGGGAAAAATCACTAGGGAACGAGGTCTTGATAATAGCTAACTGAACGCGGAAAAACGTTTGCGGTAAACTCGGTCAACCGGCCGAAGATTCTAGAACATGTGAACAGAAGCGAAACACCGGAACATATCAATACAAATGAGCAGCGCTGTCGGAGTCAGTGTGGATGACGAGACTAGGGAGAGCAGAAAACGCTAACTGCCATTCCCGCGAAAAATTTCAATATTTCAACAACGGCGTTTAGCTGTCAAGTTGAAACTTCAAGTTAGCTTTGAAATTGATTTCATAAAATTTCATTACTTATACATTTTGAAAACCTGTTTCTAGTGCTCAACTCGTAACTTCACTCGTATAATAAAAGGTAAATAAATAAAATATGCCTGTTTGCTAGGTCGGTACCTAGCCTACTGTTTATTTTTTGCTGACAAAACAACTTCAATCTTGGAATTATGCAGTTGCACTACATTTAATTACCAGGTTTACAACCGAATAACATGACAAAAGTAGGTAAGGGATGGCAAAATTTTTAAATAAATCGATATATCGGTTTTCCGATATATCGCAAGCAACATATCGATGGTACAAAAATTGCGCGTGAAAAATATCGATATATACGATATATCGGAATTTCGATATATCGCTAAATATAAGTCAAAACTGAGGGTTAAATGAGTGATAGAAATATCGTACAATAAACATAATACATTCAATCACACACATGTATTTAGTAAAAGTAATAAAATAAGCCTATCACATTTTTCAGTTTCTTACTTTAGGTTACTTTACTACACCATGATAGTACAAACTGACTATAGGCCTACGCACGCTTCATTAACTGTGAAATAAAATGAAAATGAATGAAAGTTGGTCATAATAAAGTTAGTAAAATATCGGTACCTATACGCCAATCAAATCATAAGTCAAAACTAAGTGTTGAATCAGTGATCAGAACCACGAAACCCCATTTTTTAGAGTCGAGTGGATGTAGAATGTGCGAGTTTTTGTACACCACTGATGACATCTACTAGCTGATATATCGGTTCAAAAATATCGATATTCCCGATACTATCGAAGGTCAAAAACCGATACCTAAATATCGATTTTTCATATGTATCGATATTTTGTTGCCATCCCTATAATGGGTATTCGATCATTACTGCCTACTTACTTGATGCTAATAATTAGCATCAAGTAGGCAGTAATGATCGAATTTCCAGAAATGAAGACTGTTTACGTATACCTACTTACTCTTCTTTACGTTTTGTCTCATTAATGTTTATTGTTTTAAATTATACTACGTGCAGTAGACACCATGAGATTCACTTTAAAATTCATGTTGTTCTTCGAATCGCATTTGAACATCGTGGGCAGTGGTGCTGTACCTAGTGGCTACTTTTCAATTTGTAAGAACTAGGTACCTAACTGCCTACCTTGGTATGGAAGAATTTACTCATTTCTTATATGAATATACAGCCTTTTACTTTCAAGTTACCAACCATTCAAAGCGGTAGGTTCCTACTTCATTATAACAGCTGAGTATTTCCAGGTTTAACAAAAACATTAAACAAATGCATTATAGATCTGACTTGAAAGTAAACATTTCTTGTTCATAAGATCCCTCCTTGTAATATTTTGAGGGGCTAACTTCTTGAGAATAAAGAAAACGGAGTTATTGAAAAAATAATATTTCCACTAATACACGAAAAATCGCAAAAAATACTGTTATACCGGTTTCGGCGATCAAACCATCGTCAGTAACAAACAATAACTTGATAATAATGAACTACAAAGACATTACCTATGTTGTTGGTACCTAATTGGTCTCAAAAATGTACTCGGTGGTAGAAAGAAATGTAGCCGTTTGGACTGTTCTTTCAGTGACAGCGGACATCGGTATCGGTACCCATCCGTGACCACGCCCCCTTTCTCTTCAAGGTTTTCTGGAAGATTCCAGAAGGTTCGAGGCATTTCCGCGTTAGCCTCTGTACGCTGTCGCTAGATACCAAAATGCTTAGGGTGGCCTAGGAAATTGTCTTTAAACTACCAGACTGCTCAAAATTGTCTTTAAAAAATTCGAAGTTTCACCCTTCACATAAATTTCAAAAACTGAAGAATCCCAGGACGTCATATTTTGTCATTTCAGCATTCCAAAATCCCAACTTCAGACGACATATATGAAACCACATGGTTTTTATTTCGTGTTTTTGTCATATGGTTGTGGCAAACATGTTTCGCCCCAGCGAGCGGTTTTTCGAGAAATTTCGAATTTTTTGTGAATCTTTTGTAATAGGCGACTCTATTCGAGGACAGAAGCAGTTTTAGTGTGATCCGTCAAAATCGCGCCGATACAAAACAAAAACAGAAGAAATAATGTGAAGAATGCGAATGAGATTCCCATCATCATTTTGGATCTTGATATTATACTTCGGTTCATGTTCACAAAGAATATTATTTGTAAGAGGTAAGTCATTTCAAACACACAGTATTTTTCCCTTGATTTCTCAACTTTGCAATAATTCAGTTCTACATCTGTTTAGATCCATAGATCCTAATATTGTTATGAAAAGTATAGGTAATGGGTATCTTTCTATCAAAAAGAGGTTGAAAAAAATAAATGGAAGTCCGTAGAAGAATACCTGGGTACCTAAGACATAGATCTTGTAGCACATACCTAAGTCTAGTTTTTGCTCAAATTAGGAAGATTTGGATCGAAAGGATATTTCGTCAATCTAGCATTATTTCCTCCCTTGTACGTTAATTAAGACTTTTCAGATGGTAACGTAGGGATGAAAAGGTGCTATATGAGGGGTATTGTGATCGAAAGTGTGCGATAAACCAGTGGAAAGAAAGCGAAATGACGTCATAGGTATAGCCCCCCACCCCACACAGGCTGACGGGGAGGGGGGACCTCTGAGCATTCACTTTTCGTTTTCTTTCTGTCCTTTTGTTGTCCAGGCTACACGGAGTTTTGAGATGAAAATTGGCTATGGGTGGGGGGGGGGGTCCAAGGATGCTAAATCCGATTCTGAGATCAAAATTTAAAATTCCTACAGACGGAAATTGCCCAATTCTTTAATTTCACAGTAGACAGGAATAACAAAGCAACTTTACATCAGTAGGTAGGGGAGACGGGGGCAACATCAACCAGGGGCAAGACGAATCAACCGCCATTTTGAGTACTTGAAAAGAGGGAAATTTGAATTCTCCCTCATTGTGGTGCTGGCAACACTGGAGCTTCCCTCTAAAGTTGTTTATAGGGGAGAAGCAGCAGTTCAACAGTCTCCATTGGGATGGAAAGGTTTTGGAGCCTGGAAAGTAGGTTATCCATTTTCTCCTTGGCTCTTCTTCATTTTCACACTTGTTCAGTTTCAAAATCAGCATTTTCAGTGATGACAAACCATGAATCAAGGATCGTATTGCATTTATCGTTTTTGGTCTACAGTTTTCAAGATGATGTTATCCCCACTTATCCAGAAACCTAGCATTAGGGGCAAGATGAACCACTCAAATTGGGGCAAGATGACCCAAAGCAAAGATGGTTCATCTTGCCCCATACCTACTGTGGTTCTTCTTGCCCAATAGTACTGTATCGGGTTTTTCCATTAGTAGCTGCCTTTAATTTCATTTTTAAGAGAGATATGATTTCTGCTTCATCTCGATAGAATAGTTTTTTATTCATTAGTAATTTTATTCTTAGACATTTTGTATCGTCATTCTTTAAATGTGAGCCAACCAAAATTCAATTGGTACCTTTTTCTACCTCGAATTTGTCTAGTTCTTTCTACCTGGGTTCCTTTGTAATGACCGATGAATTACTTAAAGATCTCTAAACCTGAGAGAGAAAAAACTGTATAGTTAGGTAGTTGTGTAATGTTACTTTCTTTCACTATTGACTAAATGTGATTTACAAAAGCTGGGATTTACAAACTCGTTTTTTATACGAAAATTTCACAGTTCCTTGTCCAGCATTGCGACGACTTGAAATATTATGTTGGCAACAATCTCCCTCATGCTATAGCTGTGTCTGAAACTTGGCTGAAGCCATCTCTACCAAACAAATCAGTAGCTTGAGCGGGCTATCGTATTTTCCGCAATGATCGAGCCAAAAGGAGGGGTGGTGGAGTCTGTGTATATCTTAGGAACGACGTTCATGCCAAGGTTGTGAGTTGCAGTAAAAACTCTGTTGCTGAGTATCTCCTTGTAGAGACTAACTATTTTGGCAATAAAACCCTCCTAGGCGTGGTTTATAAGCCTCCCAAGCCATCTTGTGATCTTTCCGAATTCTACCAAGTACTCTCGTCCCTCGTCAGTAGTTATCAGCATATTTTTATTGCCAGTGACTTTAACACTGATCTCCTGAAAATGGACGGCAAGGCCAGGGACCTCACTGACATGCTCTCTACAATCAACCTTAGGGTACTCCCATCTGGCCCTACGCACAAGCAAGGTGACTCCAATTCGCTTCTCGATCTGATTGTTGTTGACGAGCGAACAGTGGTTTCTTGCTTCGATCAGCATGATGTCCCTGCAGTAAGCCGTCACAAAATGCTTGTTGCCAGCTTTAAAATGCCTTGTGTTAGGAGACCTGATGCTGCGAAGTACTGTAGAAACCTAAATAATATTGTCAAAGGAGCACTTGCCACCGACCTTGAGCAGGCCGATTGGAGCCCACTGTATTTTTCTACTAAAGTTGATGAAAAAGTTGAGTGTTTCAACAATATAGTTACTACCCTGCTTGATAAACATGCTCCTGCAAGGCTGCACAGGTTTAAACACCCCGACAGCCCCTGGTTTTGTCCTAAGATAGCTTCAGCTTTTCGGGCTCGTGATCAGGCATACCGCGCATGGCAGAATTCGGGAGAGCCCAAGGAGGAAGAGCGCTATCAACGTCTTCACACTTGGTCAAAAAAACTAGTGCGACAGGCCAAACGTGAGCATGCTTTGAGTGAGCTTGATCCAACTGCTCCTTCTAGAACTCTGTGGCGCAACATTAAGAAGTTTGGTCTTGCTCAGGACAAGGAGGTAGAGCTGCCAGCAGTGGATTTTGATGGTTTGAATGCTCATTTTACTTCTGCTCAGCCTGTTGACAATGATGTTGATATCCACGAGTTGTTGGCTCCTAATGACTCACTGGATTCTTTTTCTTTTCAAAATGCAGACAGAGATGACGTCTGTGAGGCTGTACTCTCAGTTAAGTCCGATGCTATTGGGTCGGATGGGATCCCCCGTAGATTTCTGCTCCTTATACTACCGTTTATACTTGATCATTTAACTTTCCTCTTTAATTTCATGTTAACCTCTTCTGAATTCCCCAAGTCCTGGAAAATAGCCCATGTCATTCCATTATCCAAAATTGCAACCCCAAAGTGCTTTGAAGACTACAGACCTATCAGTATCTTGCCGTTACTCAGTAAAGCTTTTGAGTTAATCATCCACAAGCAAATGTCAATGCACTTTATCATCGAAAAATTTATTGTGCAAGTTCCAGTCTGGTTTTCGGGCCCATCACAGCTGTGACGCAGCCCTCCTGAAAGTCACCAATGACATCAGGTGGGGGTTTGAAAACTTGCAATGTTCAGTCTTAGTCCTGCTTGATTGGTCAAATGCTTTTGGTTCGGTCGGGCACAAAACTCTGATTGCCAAGCTTAGGAACAACTTTAAATTTTCATCCTCAGCCTGTATGCTGATCCTCTCTTACCTCACTGACAGATTTCAAAAGATTAAATTTAGCTCCGTTAATTCTTCCCTATCTCAGCTGACATGTGGTGTGCCTCAAGGAACTGTACTGGGTCCGCTGCTGTTTTCGTGTTTTATAAACGACCTCCCTGAGGTGTTGAGGCATTGCTCCTTCATGCTTTTTGCAGGCGATTTCCAAATTTATATCCGATCTACAGTTGACCAATTAGCTAGTGCAATCAGCAAAATTAATTCTGACTTACAGCGTATATCCTACTGGGGGGGGGGGGGGGGGGCTGAATGGCATCAGGCTGAATCCTAGAAAGATGCAGTGCATTGTTATTTATAAGCACTCCATCGCTACTGACGCGATCCCACCCGTCTTGGTTAATGGCACTGTAGTATCATACACAACCACCGTGCGTAATCTTGGAGCGCATCTGACAGATCGCTTGTCCTGGGAGGTTCATGTGCGACACATCTGTAGGCGAGTCTACAGTGCGCTCCACCCACTGAGGCGCCTCAAAAATTTCACTCCACCCGAGCTGAAAAGGAAACTAGCCATCGCACTGGTCGTTCCTTCTTTCCTATATTGTGACTCTCTCTTTAGTTCCTCATTAGATTGTAAATCTAAGCATCGCCTCATGGTAACCTTCAACAACGTCATGCGCTATATACATAACTTGAGAGCCTGAGCCCATGTCACACACCTCTGCCATTCCTTACTGGGGTTGGATCTATTCACATATTATAAACTGAGACACCTCTTGTTGATTTTTAAAATAATTCATGGCATCGTTCCTCAATACCTTCAGAACCTAATATCCCAAGCAGTCTCTTTCAGGTCTCATGGATTGAGAATATTCCAACATAAATCTCGGGCGATAAGCCAGTCCTTCGGAGTGGTGGGTGCGAGGGTATGGAATTCTTTACCTCTTCGTATTCGTATGCTGCCCACCATCACTCGGTTCAGAAACGCGGTCACCTCTCATTTGACTTGAACTGGCTCCAACATCATTCCTTCCCCCCCCCCCCTTTTTTAAACATTATTTCTTCTCCTTCATCTTCCCTTAATTTTCTTTCTTCCCTGTTAACTGTCACCCTTTTAAATTTACAATTTGATTCAGTGAATGATGTGCAACCTAAGGGCCACTGTGCCTAATTGTACAATAAACGTTTTTACTTACTTACTTTACTAATAAAATATTTTGTACAACACTAAATTATTGTTGATTCATCTTGCCCCAGGTGTGGTGCATCTTGCCCCGGACCCGGGGCAAAATGAGCCATGTGAGAAAAAATTATTGATTTGAAATAAGTACCTCTTCAATGGCGTTTTCGGAAAATTACTGAATGGATAGTGTAGGTGATAAGTTGTAGTTAAAGATGCCATGCTTGGTAATAGTGTCAAATCAAGTCATCTGACCAAAAACTCAATTTGAACAATTTTTGATTCGTCTTGCCCCGGTCTCCCCTAACTACCTACACATTACCTTCCCGCGTAAAAGAAAGAAAACGTAGGCACCTATTGCAGTATATACCTAGGTACTTAATCCAAATGAATTTAAGTAGGTCCCAACTGAAGGTCACAACGCCGTTTTCACTATATTATGTCACTGAATTTGGCGACGAGCAACCCAGGCGCCTGGGCAGACTGCTTTGTTAATTTTACGTTATGAAAGAATTACAGAAAAGGTAATCAGTACAATTCGTTAATATTTTCATTTTCATTTCTTTCTTTTATTTATATTTCAGGAACTGCTCGTTATGAGGATGAATTTCAAAGGAGTAATTTTTACACCAATGAGCAAGGGGTTGGAGTAGAAGTAGAAAGAAGCCCTCCAGAAAAGGGCGCAGCCAGAAAGCACTATGAGGGGAGGGTAATGGAGGAAAAGATAGACGAAAACGGCCAGAGCGAAGCAAACCTGCAGGCAGACAATGCTGCAACAAACGAGAGAGAGGGTGCAGCTGAAATCAAGTCGCCAAGGCAGAATAGAAAACGTGTAAATAAAAGATTTCCACATAGAGACCAAGGGTCGCGTCAGCCAGATCAGAACAGCAAAGATAACCATTTCCGTGTTCCAAGAGAAAGAGTACAGTTTATAGATGGCCTGGACTATCAAGATAAGGTGGACGGTGATAAAAATTTGGTTGTTTTATCAAGAGAAGAAACTCGAGGTTTGAGGCAAGCGCGCAAATCGTGCAGTGATCCTGTCAACACCAATTGGAAATGGGGTTTCAAACGTAAGCAGGTCAAGGCAGAACATGGAATTAAAGATGCAGCTGTTTATGGTGGTAACCACAATGCTTACAAACACAAGGAGGCTGCTTATGCCCGTAGCCAACAAGACGTAATAAGAGGTGGGCATATGAACGGAGAGATTTTGGATGATAGCTATTCAGCTAGGCAGAACGCGATGCCTGCTTATGCAAAGCTTATGGAACAGAAGAACTTGAGAGATGATATGCACCAGCAGGCCTTCCAAAGGCAAGCCATCCCTGAAGAACATTACCACCGAGGGGTGGCGCAGCAAAGGCCTGACACCGTTTTCAGGCAGGATGTTGCAGCCAGCGCTGATGTTATACCCAGACCTGAACTAGCCAAGCCCGTGGCAGGTGTGCAAGGGAGCCCACAAGAAATTCCATACACACAAAATACCAACATTGTGCACAGACCAGAATGTCCACAAAAAGTTTACAACTGGGATATGGGGAATCCTAGAATTTATAGTGCTCCTAAAGCTGAAAACAGAAATGTAGTTCCAGTCATAAATAATATTCCTCAAGCAGACAATACAAGAGTAGATAAAGCTGACTATAGTCAACGAGTAGAGAATCCACGGGTGGTTGGGCAAAGGCTGCAAATTCAAATGGACGTGAACAAGATGGAAAACGGGCAGCCAGTCGATGAACAGAAAGTAGATAATGTGCAGAGAATGGATGATCAAAAAAATGAAGAAGTTCCGAGAATAGAGCATAGGAGAATCAACGAAGTTGGACAGAGGTTGGAGCAGCAGCAGGTTCTTGAGCCAGAAGTGAGGTATGATAGCAGTAACGTAATGGGTTATCCAGGCTGTTGCCAGAGGCATGAGAACACTAGGAACGAAGCCGTCCATGGGTTGGACAACCACATGGAATGTTGTCAGAAGACAGACA
This sequence comes from Leptopterna dolabrata, assembly GCA_954871275.1. Classification (NCBI taxonomy): domain Eukaryota; kingdom Metazoa; phylum Arthropoda; class Insecta; order Hemiptera; family Miridae; genus Leptopterna; species Leptopterna dolabrata. The sequence continues at coordinate 9,305,402 of OX940988.1, read as the reverse complement.
GTGGTCAGAGAATCGAAAATGTGCCACCTGGAGACAGTTATACTAATGAAGGTTCCCAGAGAATTGCAAACGCTCAGAGGATGAAGCAGCCTCTAAGAAACTACAACATCAACACAGGTGTCCCTTCAAAGAACGGCGTCCAAAGGCCGGAGTCACCAGCTGGCACAGTGCGTGAAGAAGAAATCCGCTACCTCGTGTTTTCGCCAGCTGAATTCAATCCGATGACTCTTCGCACGGTCCTTGGTGAGTCGGAGAAACAATTCTCTCAAGAGATCCCTTTCTGTACCCTGGAGGAGTACAAAATAGAGAGTGCCAGCCTTCGAGGCAAACAGCCATACGAGAACTTTCAAGATAGGCAGTATAGAGGAAAAGGTTACGTCAACGATTTGATAACCAGGTAAAATGTAAAGAATAAAATATTTGGAAATCCTAACAGTTGATCTCAGTTGATAAACTAGACATTACTTACAACACAGGTATTTTATATTCAAATCTAGAAAAATTTAATGCTGTAGTTTAAATATTAGTAGGTAGAAATCCATTATATTAATTTCATTCTTACGCTTAGACAACGACCAGTTTTTGCAGCAGCAGTTCACAAAGACAGATAACTTTGTTGGTGCCAAATACGATTCTGAATGAACAGTTGTGCGGTTTCTAATCCAGATAATGTAACCAAAATCCAATTATGAAATGAACATTTTTACTAAACAGCACGAAGTTCTATATGACATGGATTTGTGGAGTAACATTTAGTCGCAAAAAACTTCTGTATTGACTAATTTAACAAGAACGAAAAAAGGACTATCCTAAAATGTTGTGACGGTTCTGTTGTAGGCAGAAAAAGAACCGGGAGGCGAGGAAGTTACCCATTCGGAAACCCAGAATAGCTCCAAAAAACAAGACAGAGTGTGTGCAAATGCCTGTGCACTGCTGTACGGCCAAAACTTGCAAACCAAAATGTCCTTATGGACTTGTAGTGCAAACTGAGCCGTATGATCCTTATGGGTACTTGACAACTCCATGTTATATAGACGAGCTGACAAGGTCGACATGCTGTGCTTGCTCGGATATGGAATATGGGAGGATAACTCCGTCAAAAATGTTTGAAAAATTGAGGGGTCACAGGCCCATCATTTCTCATTTTGATAACACGGTGTACACAACGTGTGTCCTTCCTTGTATGCTGACTCCGTGCCCAAAAGCAAAGGACGCTCAGCGTAGACGTCGCATGAACCTGCCTCTCGCTCATCTGTCGAAACGAAAAAGAACGCCGGACCTGGCAATGCTCTCTGACATCATCAACGAAATCGCCAACTCGGAACCAATTCAGCCAACAGTCCACCCGAAACGGGAGAGTCCGGAGGAAGCTGAAGAGGAGAAGATCATCGAGAAATACCTAACGGTTTTGATGGAGCAGCAAAACAACCGTTCGAGAGCTCAAGGACACAAACAAAATGTTTCCCAAGGCGGAGGAGTATGGCTGGGGAAGCTACTGGAAGAGTTGGCAGAAAACAAGCTGAGATCCAGGATGAGGATGAACCAACCGTTCAAAGATGAGGAAACTCCGTTGATAAAAAGCGAGAGGGCGAGGGCATAGAAACTGTAAATAAAATCATTTTTATAGGAGACAGCATCCACACCACATCGAGTTTTCAGTATGAATGATGATTTAAGAGAAGAACAGGATTCGGGTGTGAAGAATAAGCCAATGAGGAGGATTTATGGAACGGACAACACAATTGATGACAAATTTTTTTAATGATTCCAGGGGAGAGCTGGTAGTTCCACAAACACGAGCCTATTAATTTGATGACCTAGTTGTTATGTAGCACACATGAGTAACTTAGTCACAATTAATAATAATTTAGGTGTAGTGTCATCAAGGAACACCACCTTATAGCAGCAAATAATTCCACGTAGCTTGTACCAACTATTACAACAAAAAATGATTAGGATCCACACCGTGGGATCAAAACGTCATCACAAACACACGGCTACTAAAAAATATGGTTTTCCTTGCACACACCACTCGGAAACTACGAATTCACTCAATAAGACAGGAAGACTTCTCCTACATCAATAATAATAAATAATAACATGTTAGGGCAGAATAATAAACATGTGCAATTTCAACAAATCGATCCAGTACTCAAAAACAGTCACAGCCATAACGAAAAACAAGAAACAAAACAGTTCCTAGTAGGTATGTATGTACAGCCTGAACTGAACACAATTAAGCTTGACCCTGCAGATAGGTATAGTACCACATATATACATATCAAGTTTGTACATAATAGTCACGCAGAATGGTCAAAAATACAAATTTGAAATTAGTCTTTCCCGATATTGAACAATCAGTGATACCACACGTAGAAACTATCAGGGAATTTTATTCAAACCTTCAAAATTTTATCAAAAAAACATTAAGTTACATTTTCGAGGATAATTATCATTAGGGACTGAAACTGCCATTTTCTAGACATTCATTTCCTTTTTATAACCAATATAAGTTCAGCAAAATTCATATTTTGGAAACATCGTTAACGAATACAACTATTCAGCGAATACAATCGTTTACGCCTGACTCAAGAATATCTACAGCACAACGCTGAAAGGTAGAAGTGGAATGGACGAAGTAAGTTCGCTGGACGATGGTTATTTCAAAATCAAAATCTAAAAATTTATAATCGTCAAATCAGTTTTTCAATAGGTACCTATTGTTTGTACTAGTGGCAAATAGGCTCCTTTATATAGCAAAGTGAAAATGTGAGAAAACTCTACATGCTGATATAGGTAGGTACCCACAACGATTTTACGTAAGTGAATTCTTTGTCTCCAGGATGACACCTTTGACTCCAGAATAAACCTAACATAGTTTTCTATTTCTCGTCCATGAATTCTCCAGCGATGGTGATCCTGATGAGGAAAGGCTGAGCTTTGCACGTGAGATAGTCGAAGCGATCGGACCAACTACGATTGAACGGGCGGCGACTGCTCGCGTACCGCACGGCCTCCAGAAGACCCTGAGAGTCGAACTTGATCTTCGGAGGAGGCGGCGACACGACAAGAGTCTTGACGTACTCCGTCAAACTCATCAGGTCTGTTGTGTCATCCCTCACTTCCAGAAATTTCTCACCCACGCGATTTTTTGTCACGATGGACCCCTCCGCCTCGTCAGACAAGATGTGATCGAAGGACGTATTTTCGATTTTGGGTTCCTCATTCGGCGAGAACGTCGGCTCGTCGTCCTTCTCCATCACTTCTTGTTCCTGTGATACATTAACAGAAGCAGGTTGATCAGAATTCACGCTCTCGGCCAAGTCCTTATCAATTTTCGACAACTTACCAATAAAATCCAACAACTTTTTACGGTTATTATAAACGATTTTGAGAAGCTCATTGATGTGGTCTTGCTGATGAGTTAAGTTGGCACTACTTACTTCATCACCTGGGACGTCGTTGCTGGCTTCTAGCTTTTTATTCAAAGCATCTATAATATCTTCGTCACGAGGGTTAGATGGAGGACTAACGTATGTTGCAGTGCCCTCAATTTCATCACCTTCCGCATCATTATCAGTGACGATACCTTCACCTTCAGCATCATTCGTCTCTTCGTTGTCTCGATCAACCGCCGGTGGATTTTCCTCAGTCACTGAGAGCTTCTCGATAGCTTCTTCTGCTGCTATCGTTTCCGCAGTGATCCCAGGTATGTCAACTACCTTCTCCTCATCGTAATCATGATCTGAAAAATTCGCAATAATACTAATTAAAAGAAGTCTGCCAAGTTGGGCGGGCAGTATAGGTTCCTCACTTATTGTAACATGGATGCAGAGAATCAGTTGGTAAAACTATTGGTAAAACATCGATTTTTGAGCATCTCTCTTGTAGATACCACTGGTCCGACGGCAATGAACTTCATGGGAGGACGCCTAGGGGCCTACACGCAGAATCCTTGGAAATTTCACTAAAATTGGTCTAGTATTTCTGGAGTTTTGCCTGTGACAATAACATCCGACACCTAACCTCCACCTGCCCTCCAAACCTCAGCACATTCGATCTATAGAAAAGTTATGCGCAGACGCAATTTACTGTACTTTATCATTGACTTAAATATGGGACTATCTGTGGCCCAATCCCCACCTACCCTCCAAATCTCAGTGCATTACAATATTTATAGGGTTGTTATGGGCTCTACTAGGATTTCACATTTGCGCATGCGCAGATGAAATTTACTTTACTTTATCAATGACTTTAATATGGCTTTATTAATGAATTTAATAACTATCTGTGGCCCTAACCTGTCTACCCTCCAAACTTCATCGCTTCAACAAGATTTCTACGGTAGTTGTGGGCCCTAGAAGGATTTCACTTAGGGGCATGCGCAAAAAAGTTGCAGTCCTTTCCAATGAATTTGATATGGGACCATCTATGCTCCAACCCACGCCTCCCCTGCATATTTCAACTCACTGCGACTACTTTTTCAGGTAGTTATGGGCGTAACAACAAATCGGATAACATTTCATGTTTGCACATGCACATCCGAATGTTACTGTCCGATTTTGATGAAACTGATATGGAACCATCAGGGTACCTACTATTCTGCATCCACCCTCTAACTTTCAGCTCTTTTCAACGGTTTTTAGGGTAGTTATGAGCTTACAAGGATTTCACGTTCATGTGCAGACGAGAGCTGCTCTCCGAATTTCAACTCATTACGACCACTATTTCACATAGTTTTGCTTGGGACAAGGAACTGACCACAGACAGGCATGGAACCAAATTTATGTTCCTTGATGTCTGAAACGTAAAATGAGTGGACATTATCACTTAGGAGGTGTCGTGGTATCCCCCCAGAACCACTCCTCGCAAACTTAAAGATCTCGCAAATAAACTCACAGAAGTGGGGACGAAAGTCGCAGGGGGTTGAAACCCAACCTGAGTCCCCACCATCCCCTACCAAATAGGGGATGGAGGGAGACGGTTTCCAGGCACATAAATACTCGCCTCCTCCGCCTTTTTCCTCATTCTACGTTCTCCTCTAGTCGCTGACTACTCTCTCTCTTCCTCACCTCATCTCTCTCTCTCCTAACCCAAAAGAATCCGTGAATGGTGGTGGTACGCCCATAACCAACGGACACACATCCAAAAAGAGCCGGATCATGGTGGTGATTAGCTCATAACCAAATTCCGGCACATCCTAAAAGATCTCGGGGGATGATGGTGGTCAGCCCATAACCGCAACCGAGCACAGCATCCAGAAAGATCCCGGATCATGGTGGTGATTCGCTCATAACCAAATTCTGGGCACATCCCCCCTCACACCGCTCGTGGTGGATGTACGCTCAAACACATTCATCACAGGATTTTTTCGACTCTTGCACGAATACAAAGCTTCCCTACCTTGGGAAGTGAGGAAGCGAAATACGCTGACACGACCTGAAGCTAATCATTGATATTGGGTTATCAGATGGAAACTCGTTTTGGCGGTTTATCCACGTACAGGCCAAATTTCATATCGAGGGATGAGAATACGTCTGCTAAGTGGATGGGCAGTGCAGTTTCGAACTACTTAATCAATCCTGTACCGGCTTAATTGGTAGGTACCTACCTGCAACGTCGTCGATAATCAATTCATCCACGATTTCAGGTGGGTCCTCTCGTTCAGTCTCATGATGCCTGCTGATAGTCTCACTGATTACATCCCCTTTGAAATTGAAGGATGTGTACGGATTGTAGCTTTCTTGTTTCCAATCGTGGCAGCAATTCAGAGCACTGGCATCGATAGGGTGGGCTTCTGAAATTACGAATTAACCTTCAAAAGAAGCTCGTGTAAGTTCTGACGAACTTTATGTAGGAAGGAACTTACACAGCGATAAGATCAGAAGGACAGAAATTCGATCACAGAGATCTAACCTGTGTTGAAGATATAAGCTCCAGAATCTAACACACACTGCTTTCCAGAACTTAGAGTATGGATCCGCCCATGGGATCCCCTGTTATGAATGAAATTGTCCGGGTCGAACAAAAGGTAAAGATATTTTGTTGTCTCTGCAAGGAAAAACGACTCCATTCTGTTCTCCTGAGAATGATCTCTTGCATCTTTAATCTGAATGAAAATTGAAGAAAAATAAGAAATTGGAGAAACCTGTAAGTGTATAATTCGAGGAAACAATGAAATTCGGCTGTTGGGTGGAGGGACTTACAGTTGCATAGCCGCAAGGTGTTTTGGCACTGTGCTGTATGCTTCTCAGTATATTTTTGCCTATGTCTAGCATGAAAGGGTCGCCAGTCGCCCTGTACAGGTACATGGCAGATTCGACGAGCTCTGGCCTCAAAGGGTAGCTTTCTCTGTTGGCACCAGCCTGACCTAACGGATAGGCAGAAAATATGAAAATCAATATTTTTGGATCAAAGTACATAGCAGCCGTTTCAATGGAAACATACCCACCTTGTGGAATGTTGTAGAATTCTGGTGTGAACCCATACTGTTTCCAAACGCTATTGTAGTTATGCATGGATCGTAGGGCTGTCTCCACATCACCTATGATCAGAACATATCTGATGAACTAAAGAGTAACTTGAACATGAGTAGTGACAACATCTGCCCAATAAACTTGGTTGTGCATTTCATAAGCACGGGCTTACCTATAAGAGTTAGGACACCAGGCCAGTAAGCTTCAAGGGACTGAAAAACAGGTAATGTGACCTGTCCCTTGTGCATACTTGCCCAGATGTACCAGTTGTTCTTCTTAAGGTACTTGTCTATAGGCTTCCGTGCCTCGTTGAACATTGCCATCAGCTCAGGGCGGTTGAGGAGGATGGACCCTTTGACGAGGTACTCGAAGAAGGAATCCACTCCTGCGCCGATCCCTGAGTCTCTTGCAATCCATTTGCCAGTTTTCACGTCGATATGGTTCCCAAAAAGACCGATTGGGGAGCGGTGGTCGTACATAACTCTCAGCGCATGCATAGCCACCTGAAGCCAGTAATTCCATTGGGACATCTTCCAAACAGAATGTATTGCGATACAATTAACACGTCAGTAAGTATACCTCTTCATAAACTGGATCTCCCGTCAGGCGGGAGAGTGTGGCAAACTCCAGGATGTATGTTCCTACACCAGCGGTACAAGTGACGGTGGTCTCGCCAGGGGGTACACCATTACGGAGGTTCACAGTCCCGTACGGCATACCCGATCTCGTGGCAAACGCTGGTAACAGCCTTTTGGCTACATCTTCAGCAAGCCTCAGCAGCGGGCCGTTACACGGCCAGCCCGGTTCCAATTCGAGACCAGCCCTAAAAATGTAGAAAGCGTCTTCAGCATTAAGTAGGTAAAGTAGGAATTCCAAAGAATAGCACGAAGTTAATGAAGAATGTATCAAGGTTATGTACCTCTTTTTAAGGACCTTGTATGTGAACTATGTCGATCCCCAATGATACCTTTACATTAGGCAATGGGCAATTTTCGTGGGATAGAAATTCTCATTTTTTTGGCCAAATTCCGTTCAAAAAAGGAAATTAACACTTACTGACCACGAATGAGGTATTTATGTCGGAAAGTCTAGGCACATTTCAGAGTTCCCGCTAGAAATTACGTATCAGGTAGGTTGCAGAGTAGCTCAACTCAAATCCCGTTTGCAGTGCTAGTGCATTACTTTAAACAATGTACATGTATGTAAATGTATAACTAATTTTTAAAATTACGTTCTCAAAATCAACCGAGGAAGGGTTCACGAAAGGTCACAGCAAAGGTTCTTGAAGGTTGCCAAGAAGGTCTGCCATTTCTAATGTTGGGTTGCTGGCAGCATTGAGAACCTTCGCACCGCCTCCTTGGACCAACAGCCAATCAGATGTCAATACACCTGATACGTCATTTTTTGCCGCATTTTTACTTTTAATCACCCTCATTTTTGAAAACGGGCTTCAAACTACCATTTTTCCTAGAGTTATGGATATTTTTTTCCAAAAACCCCACTGTAAGGTTTTTACAACCCACAAGCCTCGTGAAAAAACGTTGTACTTAAATAATGAATTGAATGAATAATACACCTCTGAGAAAGAAGATGCGCACTCAGAAGTCCTCCAACTATTCTGATGTTAGTTTCAAACACGGAAACGTTTATATTGGCATCGAAATTGGCTTTGGCAGCCACTATGTCCACAACTCGTCTGAACTCAGAGTAGTTGCCCATTACTGCAAGCGTGTCCAAGGCATCGATCAATGTTAGAGAATAACTGAAATAGAACGAACCGGCTTTCATATTTTACACAAACATGATGCTTATCGACAATTATTAATCCTCGTGTGATACGTACTTAATATGATGGATGATAGATAACGTGAAAATCTCAACAAAGTAGTTCAACTATATAAAATTAATACCTTCATCCTTCCGAATGCTAAATAATTTTGAAAGCATGAACAATTGTTGTTATACGATATTATAAGATAATTTTCAATTCCACACAAAAACTACAGAAAAATTTCAATATTTCAAATTTTCAATAGGATTTCAAAAGCAGGAGTTTCAGAAGATATCTGGAGATAGTTAGGATAAATACGAGATTTGTAAAGCTTCTCCTAACAATTAATTAAAAGATTCAAAATATTAATAATTATTAATTCAAAATATTAATGAACAAAAAAATCCAGAACTTTTGATCAAAACTTATGCAGTTGAACTTTAACGAAACTGCTACCTATGCCCTCCCTCGAGCATGCGAGGAATTAATAGTAATAATAACGTTTATTGTGCAGACAAATACATCACATCCATATGAACAACAATGGAAAAACAATAGAAATACAACATGACAGCAACACAAACTTAGATGAAAATGAGATCATACCATAAGTTCAAAACGATGAAATGAATGAACAGTGAGCTTGATTAAATTTGCTACAATCTTTATATGATTGTAGCAAATACAAAGCAAACAATGAAAAATTATAAACTCAAAGTCGCAAATAATATTATACTGCCTATGTACTCAGTTTTTACGACATTATGATTTTTCTTGAGGGTTTACCTGCCCCAAGTATCGATTCCATCACACGTTAACGGCCTCAACTCGTCATACGGATAGGCGTATTTCAGATACCCGGTGTATGCATGGTTGAACATTTCCCGCACTTCTTCCCTGTAAAGTTGATAAGAAAACAATATCAAATAGATACTGATTAAAAATGACGATTAAAACATAATAATATAATAACGTGTTTAGAAAGATGCAAGACACAGTTTGTCGTGCACCTAAATTCTGACGATAAAAAACGGAGTTATTGAAAGGTCGTCTATTTTCACTAATACAACAACAAAATTATAGATATGTAACTACCGTTATACCAGTTTCGGTTATCAAACCATCGTCGGTAACAAACTTAGGTACCTACTTGTTACGTTTGTTACTAACGATGGTTTGATCATAGAAACCGGTGTAACAGTATTTTTAGTGTATTAAGGGAAACAGACAACTTTTAAGAAGCCCCGTTTTAGCGAATTTTCAAAGAAAATTAAGCTACTGCAACGGGTCCAAAATTTTCAGAACATGAATTTTTGAAACTTTTTTTAAGGCAAATCCGTTTCGGAGCATCCTGAATTCATTCCTAGATTTTAACAAAAATGTATATATGTATATACGTATAGATATTTATTTACATATATTGTTTATGTGCCATTCCTGACGATATCGGACCTTGATAAAAATGCCAAATTTCGCCAAAATGTTCTTACTGCCAAACAAAAGGATGAGCTCGATGAAGAGCAATTTTCAAAAATTCTAGTTTGAGTAAATTTTGAGTTTTTAGGGGTCAAAAACCTGAAAAAACGGCTGAAATCGCGAACAACTGATATTAAATCACTGGTAGTAGTGGAAGGGTGAGTAAAGACAGAAAAATGTCATTTCAGTTGTTTTTCATAGAGAAAGAGAATAGGGGTAAAATCTGGATGAATGGGGGGGGGGGGGGTCAAGAATTGGTATTAAGGGCTAAAATCAATATTAATTCACCGGACGTTGTGTGGGATGGTGATTCACGACGGAGGGACTATTTCGATGGTGAAAATTTTTCTAAAAAAAAGAGTGGGTCAAATTTGACTTTATAAGGGTCAGAAATTTGTAAAAATGGGTAAAATCACGAAAAAATTGTAACTTTATGAAAGTAGTATGGTTTCTCGCTATACCATCTTTTTACGCAATCACACTATAATTTCCCTGAATATTCGCTCCTATACCTATAGCCACGCTGCATGATTGGAACGTTTTATCTTGATTTCATCGCGAATGATATAGTTCGTACCCTACTTTGGTATTTTAGTGACCAGATAAAACCCAGAAGCAAGGATATAAGAGTGTTCATAACCATAATTGTACTGAATATAAATATATCCTTTTTTGGAAGAAAGCATTACATTGACACCTTCTTCACCTTCAAAATCTATCCAGCGACTACTGAGTGGATGGAAACCTAAAGTACCTATGATTAAAAAAATCGAATACGACTGCTTTTACACTTCGAAAATTGTATCGGAGAATTTGACGTTATTATTTCATGTACGAGCCTGGGCATTTAAAATAGACGTCATATTGCATTAACTATAAATGCTTTACAATTACTGTGCTTTGAGGCTCACCTCAGCTTGATAAGGTCTTGCCTGGAGTATTTTCTTCTTCCAAGAACTACATTTTCGCGAAGAAAAGTCAAACTTAGAAGAAAGAGGCACAGAAACCGGAATATAAAAGACATGGTGTCAACCGAATAATTAGGTACTAAGCTAGTAACGCTGTTGTGTGGAGGTTTTCTGTAGAGAAATAAGATAACAACATGGTCAAGTAAACTACGAGTACATAAAATGTACGAAGCTGCGATGCAATAAACGTGATTAGTGAAATGAAATCCGGTTTGCTTTCGTGTCCATAAAAACAATAAAGTGGATAAGCGTTATCGATACGAGTGATAAGACTTCTTCTTCTTCTTCTTTCTGAGGTACCGCTAAGGCTTGGTTGACGTTGACGCTGACTGGTTCTTTGAGCGGTCCTGACAGAAGGGTCCGCGTAATTGATGGGCCCTTTTGGGTGATATTTTGAGTTGAGTAATAGTCTCGGCTGGTAGATCATCTGTGAACCAACAACTATGCTTTCGAGTCTACCAATGGAGCGGAAAATTGTGATCACTATTGAGAGGGAAACATTCTTTGTCCTCCATAATCAAAATTTCCACTCGCGTTTTAGGCCTTTCTGTCTCTTTGTCCGCACATCTTTGCAACTCGCATAACTATACGAAAAACGGTCGCAATGAGCTGACATTTGTTAGTAGCGAGTGGTGCTTAAAAAATGGACCGTACGAATTTTATCAAAACCGGACTAACTTTTGGTTTATTATTCTGTGAATAATACACCTATGTATTCGCTCAGCAAAAAATTTTTATAACCCCCCCTCAAAAATTGTTCTTTTCCGTTTCAAGGTGCGTAGATTCCAAAAATGCAATGTCCGTCCGCCGTACGCCGTCCGCCGTATCACGTGTACAGGCTTCATTTTCGGTCTAAAAAAGTCGTTCTTTCGCACACATGCTCCATTTGGGCCCTAGTTGTGTCCCGAAACTTTTCAGCCCGATCGGAATATACCCAGGGGTGTTATGAGTGAAAATGTGTATAAAAATAGGTACTTTTTGCGTTTTAACAACATGTTAGTACCATGAGCTTTTGAGGTATCTTTTTCCATGTTTTTGAGGACGAGAAGACCGAATATGAAGTCGATTTTGACCAAAGACGCGGAAATTGAGGTTTTACCAAAGGTTCAGCTCCCAAAATTGGTTTTTTATGAGTCAAAAACCTGGAAAACTGTCTGAAATCATCATCAATGTATACAATAACATTGGAAAAAGTGTAAACAGGTGAATCAAGACCATTAAATGCCACTACCAATGATCAAAGATGATCTTAAAAAAAAAAAGCGTACCTATTTCATGTTTTGGGGGCCAAAATTGGTGGAAATCATCAGAAATAGCTATTTCAATCATTCCACATGAAAGAAACAATACATTCAACAGCCAACAAAAATCTCTAGAACTCCAATAGAATAATAAACCCATGTGACAAGGACTTTGCAGCGTTTTTTGGTTTATAATTCTGTGAATAATACACCTAAGTATTCGCTCAGCAAAAAATTTTTATAGCACCCCCTCAAAATTATTTCTTTTCCGTTTCAAGGTGAGTAGATTCCAAAAACGCTGCAAAGTCCTTGTCAAATGGGTTTATTATTCTATTGGACATACCTACAGAAATGTTGGCTATTCATTTATTGTCTCTTTCATGTAAAATAATTTAAATAGCTATTTCTGATGGTTTCCATTAATTTTGGCCCCTAAAACACAAATTAGGTATACGCTCTTTTTTTTTAAACTATCTTTGATCATTGGTAGTGCCATTTAATCGTCTTGATCCGTGTTGACACTTTTTCCAGTGTTATTATACAAACTGATGGTGATTTCTGACGATTTCCAGGTTTTTCACTCATAAAAAATCAATTTTGGGAGCTTAACACCTGGTAGAACTCAATTTTCCATTCTTTGGTCAAATTCGACTTCATATTCGGTCTTCTCGTCCCCAAAAACATGGAAAACGATATCTCAGAAGCTCATGTTACCAACATGTTGCTAAAACGCAAAAAGTATCTATTTTTACACACATTTTCACTCATAACACCCCTGGGTATATTCCGATCGGGCTGAAAAGTTTCGGGACACAACTAGGGCCCAAATGGAGCAAGTGTGCGAAAGAACGAATTTTTTAGACCGAAAATGAAGCCGGTACACGTGATACGGCGTACGGCGTACGGTGGACGGACATTGCATTTTTTGAATCTAAGCACCTTGAAACGGAAAAGAAAAAAGTTTGAGGGGGTTTTATAAAAATTTTTTGCTGAGCGAATACATAGGTGTATTATTCACAGAATAATAAACCAAAATGGAATGTCCGTCCGCCGTACGCCGTATCACGTGTACCGGCTTCATTTTCGGTCTAGAAAAATTCGTTCTTTCGCACACATGCTCCACTTAAGCCCTAGTTGTGTTCCGAAACTTTGCAGCCCGATCGGAAAATACCCAGGGGTGTTATGAGTGAAAATGTGTGTAAAAATAGGTACTTTTTGCGTTTTAGCAACATGTTAGTAACATGAGCTTTTGAGGTACCGTTTTCCATGTTTTCGGGGACGAGAAGACCGAACATATGTCGAATTTGACCAAAGAGTGGATAATCGAGGTTCTACCTAATGTTCAGCTCCCAAAATTGATTTTTCGTGATTCAAAAACCTGGGATATCGTCTGAAATCACGATCAGTTTGTATAATAACACTAGAAAAAGTTTCAACACGCGGATCAAGACGATTAAATGGCACTACCAATGGTCGAAGATAATTTGGGTGGAAAAAAAAGAGCTTACCTAATTTGTGTTTTGGGGGCGAAAGTTGGTGTAAACCATCAGAAATAGCTATTCGAATTATTTCACGTGAAAGAAACAATAAATGAACAGCCAGTATTTCTGTAGGTATGTCCAATAGAATAATACACCCATGTGACAAGGACTTTGCAGCGTTTTTAACCAGTGAAGTATTAGGACATCCTACAAGTTTGTTTCACTTCAGTTTTCCACGCTCTGTCATACGATTGATTTATTGAGCCCAAAATTAGGTACCTACCTATTAGTAGGTACATTCTCTTTATCAAAAATGCCATTCAGTTTCTAAAATGTCTCATTTTTACATGCGAGGAGCCCATTAGGTACAAAGCAGCATTCAAATGCGTTTACCAACCTAGCCTACTCCGATCATCAACCTTGATACCATCGGAGAACACATAGCTTTCGTAAAAAATGGGGCATTTTTTGATATTAGATAAGACCGTATTATATCCCTCCGTTTCGTTCGATGGAGGTGTATGGTACCTAATGATTTTCGTAACAACAAAAAAGTAGTTCCCGTAGTTTAAACTGACTTTCATTAGTAGGCAACAGCGTCAAGGTGTAAGAACTACCGCGGTTCACCGAGTCGTCAAACAGACCGCGAAGCCTTCAAATGATTTCTTCACAGCATTATATCACTTAATGACGAGGGTGAGTGTCTATTAGTTAAGATATTCTATAATAATATGGTTAGATCTGAAAGCTACGAACGTTTATGGTGCTGGTTCTCCTGGGGGCTGCGTTCTGGCTGGTTTTTCCGAGAACGTTTGATCAGTCGGTCTGTACGAAGCTTCTGTTGAAAGACTACAAAAATAATGAAATACGGTTACCTACATCCCTCAATCCTCTTGTTTGAACTGCAGTAAGGCACTTCCATAATATAGGTACCTAAGTATGCTACCATCGTTGTAGGATGTTATTATAGGTTAGGTACCTTCCTACCTACCTATTCAAATTCTATGCAATTCCAGCTGTGTTTCTTGTGTGACCACTCAAGCTAAAAGGTTTAGGACAGGCATGTCAAACGTGCGGCCCACAAGACGTTAATGTGCGGCCCACGTGTCGGTGCTAGCAATCAGTGCAATGCGGCCCACCCTACAATGTCATGAAAATTCGGCATTTCGCGGCTGAAATAATTTCTACGTTTGGGAGCACCTACCTATGTGAACAACTCTTCTCCATTATGAAACGTAATAAGTCTCCAGAAAGGTCCAGGCTTACAGACTGCCATCTAAGCTCGACTCTCAGAGTGGCCGCAGCAAATAATATTGTTCCCAACGTGGAAAATTTGGTGGAACGAAAAAGATGACAACTGTCAGGGAAAAAATATTAGGTAAGATCCTATTTTCTTCTTGCATTTTGCTGTTAAACTTCTTGTAAACTTCTAATATAGAAACTTGATATAATTCCGTTTAGTGATTTTCTTGCGGCCTGCACAACAGCCATTTGGCCCTTGAGGAACTTTGAGTTTCACATGCCTGGTTTAGGACCTCCCTAGTGAATATATCTAACGATAAGAATACTTCCTTCATGAATCACCGTAGCTATTTTGTATTAATATACATACCTACAATCCTTCCGACATTGTCCTTGCTATTAGGCATTCATTACGGCGGATGGCCGATAAGTAGTAGCTGCTTGCTACGTATATCTTGAACTATTTACCTACTGTCCCTTGCCTATACCCGCAAGGTTATCATACCTATGCTCGCAAGGACCGCCTTCTGCTGATTAACATATAATGACGCATCGTAATCTAACATAATAATGTTTTGTCGTGGGGTAAATGTAAGGAGAACCTTGGTCGCAGATATTTTTTATCGCTGTCAACAAAACCATGACCGTGCGCGAGATGAAGAGTTTTATCTTTCTCGTTCTCAAGGTTGTTATAATAACGCCTTGCACCCTAAGTACATTCGTCTATTGAAATTCGACTCCTACTTACTGGAATTATAGTGGCACATAAATATAGGTACACGTAAATAATACAGACAAAGGTCTGTATACGTATACGTAAATAATACAGACAAAGGACCATAAAAAAACTAACGATAACAAGTTAGTATAAGCTTATGTACATCTATTGGTTAAATAAATCGAAAAAATAACAAAGATGAATGGACATGTTTCATTTTCCCAAATTATGTCTAAAACGATAGCCTCTTTGGTTTCATGTGCTCGATCGCAAAAGTGCTTGCAATAAAAACGTCCCAAAACTGAGTTTCTAATCAGCTGACTGACAAAATCTACCAAAATCCTCATTTTTCCAACATGCTCATCCCAAGTTAAAGTTTTATTTATATAAAGACCCACATTGCGGACAACAGGGGAGTAATGATATGATTTTAATATGACGGAAGCTTTGTAAAAATGTATTCTGAATAAAAAATTTCATGGCTATGGCTACTGCAAAAAAAAAAAAAAAAAACAGGGGAGTAGGGGATAACTACACCATCAACAGAATAGGGGGAATAGGGTCAGTGGGAAAATCTTTGTTGTGGATCAGGATTGCTTGGGATTTCTCGGGATTGATACTAATACCATTTTTGGCAGCCCACTTGCAAACCGAAGATAAATCAGTATTTATTTGACTGATGGAAATGATGATTTCGTCTTTTTCTGATGATATGTATATTTGGAAATCGTCAGCAAACAAGTGGTGTTGGTTAAAACGAAGAACTGATGGCAGATCATTTATAAAGCAGGAAAAAAGGAGGGGTCCCAGGACGGAACCCTGTGAATGTGTGGTACTTGCACCACAGAGCGTTACTGTTATACCGCTTGTTGTTCTGGAATCTTTGTATCCGTTTTATAGTCCTTTTTGATGTCCTTCTCCATGCCATAGGTCCACCTCGAACTATTACTAATGGTAGGTCTACCTTGGAATCGAAGCGGGTGTAGACATATTGGAGTTCTGCCGCTGAGATATCCCTATGGTTATTTTCCCTATAAAATCAGTTGTTGCCACCTTCCCTGTGGCTCCTGATCATCCATTTTCGTTTCCAATCAGTTCGAACCTCCTCTAATCAGTCTCTTCCCGTTAATGTTTTTGCCTATTCGAGAGAAACCTGAACCGAATTCGTCACCCAACTCCTTCCCAGGGCTTTTATGCAATTTAAAAAAAAAAACAGTCATGCAGCATGACTTAATGAGCGAATTTTCAAAGAAATATTCGAATTAATGGCTATGGTTTTGAATAAAGGAAAACTTCGGTCTAAAATTTGGTTTTCTATGTATATTCTCTTCGTATTTATTTTAATTTGTACGTTTTGTCTATCCTGATTCTACCGTTTGTTATGAGTAGATTCCTTATTCCTTCTGAATGGCCTTTCCTCTTGACTACGATTTCAGGCCTGGTATCTAAAACCAGTTCAAGATTTGCTCTACTAGGTAGGTAGATCCTTCCTTCTTCATTGATATTATTTTTATCATGTTAAGTACCTACCTACCTTTGAATATCAAATATTCGTATGATACTGATAATAAATTGATAAGATACCTACCTAACCTTCTTCCTCCTACTGTTAGTACCTAAATTGAATAATTTGAAATAGATTTTTTCTTTCGTCTTCCTTCTAGTAATACGTGGGCCGGTACTTGTCTATCTATGAAGGTATCATAACAATTATATGTCAAATGGGAAATTCAAGGAGTTGTACTAATCGTTTGCCTCCCCCTTTTTTGCTTCGAACTCTCGTCTTCAATTAATACTTCTCACATTTTTCAATCTGACCACTCTAAGGGGGTGGGGGTAAGAGTTTAAAGATTATCCTAGTTTTGGGTAATTTTTGCGCACTTTAAATGCTCTAATTTAAGAACGGATTTAGATATCTAAAATCCGATTTCACCATCGTGTTCAGCGTGCAAAAACCTTTAAAATGAGGGGTCACTTGTTAGAAAATAACATTTTGGGGATTTTTGGGTAATTTTTGCGCACTTTAAATGCTCTAATTTGAGAACGGATCAAGATATCTAAAATCCGATTCCACCATCGTGTTCAGCGTGCAAAAACCTTTAAAATGAGGGGTCACTTGTTGGAAAATAACATTTTGGGGATTTTTGGGTAATTTTTGCGCACTTTAAATGCAACAAAACCCTCCTTAGAGTAGGCCAATTTCGCCCATCTTCGAACTTAGCCTTTCGATTGCCAAGATAGATTTTTTGTGCAAATTTGAGCTGTTTATCTCAATTCTATCGAGAGTTATCGTCTGGAGTGACACATATATAAATATATTTATATACATATAAAAAACCACAGTCATGCAGCATGGCTATAAGAGCGAATTTTCGAAGAAATAACCACGTTCCTTAATCTTCAAAGTGCTCCAGTTTGAGAACGGAATGAGATATCGCAATTCTGATTTCACCATCGTGTTCAGCGTACAAAAACCTTTAAAATGAGGGGTCACTTGTTAGAAAATAACATTTTGGGGATTTTTGGGTAATTTTTGCGCACTTTAAATGCTCTAATTTGAGAACGGATCAAGATATCTAAAATCCGATTCCACCATCGTGTTCAGCGTGCAAAAACCTTTAAAATGAGGGGTCACTTGTTGGAAAATAACATTTTGGGGATTTTTGGGTAATTTTTGCGCACTTTAAATGCGCCAAAACCCTCCTTAGAGTAGGCCAATTTCGCCCATCTTCGAACTTAGCCTTTCGATTGCCAAGATAGATTTTTTGTGCAAATTTGAGCTGTTTATCTCAATTCTATCGAGAGTTATCGTCTGGAGTGACACATATATATATATATACATATAAAAAAGTGTTAAATTTCAGGAATCGTTTTAGAATGGTCTGAAACGGATTTCTATGAAGAAAATTTCCAAAAATTTATATTATTTAAATTTCGAAGCCATTGCAATAGCTTCATTTTCTTTGAAAATTCGCTAAAAAAATAAATCGACAGTAAAAGGCCCAATTTACGCTAAAACATCAAGTTTTAATGGGTTTGGCAATAAAAAGATCCTTCCACAACTTTTCGTCTCTCCTGTCAAATTCGGAAATGGCGCTTAAGATATTCTGCCTTTCAGGGGACGATATGTATGGTACTTGCACCACAGAGCGTCACTGTTACACCGCTTGTTGTTCTGGAATCTTTGTATCCGTTTTATAGTCCTTTTTGATGTCCTTCTCCATGCCATAGGTCCACCTCGAACTATAACTAATGGTAGGTCTACCTTGGAATCGAAGCGGGTGTAGACATCTTGGAGTTCTGCCGCTGAGATATCCCTATGGTTATTTTCCCTATACAGTCAGTTGTTGCCACCTTCCCTGTGGCTCCTGATCCATTTTCGTTTCCAATCAGTTCGAACCTCCTCTAATCAGTCTCTTCCCGTTAATGCTTTTGCCTATTCGAGAGAAACCTGAACCGAATTCGTCACCCAACTCCTTCCCAGGGCTTTTATGCAATTAAAAAAATAAATAAATCGACAGTAAAAGGCCCAATTTACGCTAAAAAATCAAGTTTTAACGGGGTTAGGCAATAAAAAGATCCTTCCACAACTTTTCGTCTCTCCTGTCAAATTCGGAAATGGCGCTTAAGATATTCTGCCTTTCAGGGGACGATATGTATGGTACTTGCACCACAGAGCGTCACTGTTATACCGCTTGTTGTTCTGGAATCTTTGTATCCGTTTTATAGACCATTTTGATGTCCTTCTCCATGCCATAGGTCCACCTCGAACTATTACTAATGCTAGGTCTACCTAGGAATCGAAGCGTGGGTAGACATCTTGGAGTTCTGCCGCTGAGATATCCCTATGGTTATTTCCCCTATACAATCAGTTGTTGCCACCTTCCCTGTGGCTCCTGATCATCCATTTTCGTTTCCAATCAGTTCGAACCTCCTCTAATCAGTCTCTTCCCGTTAATGCTTTTGCCTATTCGAGAGAAACCTGAACCGAATTCGTCACCCAACTCCTTCCCAGGGCTTTTATGCAATTTTTTAAAAAATAAATCGACAGAAAAAGGCCCAATTTACGCTAAAAAATCAAGTTTTAACGGGGTTAGGCAATAAAAAGATCCTTCCACAGCTTTTGGTCTCTCCTGTCAAATTCGGAAATGGCGCTTAAGATATTCTGCCTTTCAGGGGACGATATGTATGGTACTTGCACCACAGAGCGTCACTGTTATACCGCTTGTTGTTCTGGAATCTTTGTATCCGTTTTATAGACCATTTTGATATCCTTCTCCATGCCATAGGTCCACCTCGAACTATTACTAATGGTAGGTCTACCTAGGAATCGAAGCGTGTGTAGACATCTTGGAGTTCTGCCGCTGAGATATCCCTATGGTTATTTTCCCTATAAAATCAGTTGTTGCCACCTTCCCTGTGGCTCCTGATCATCCATTTTCGTTTCCAATCAGTTCGAACCTCCTCTAATCAGTCTCTTCCCGTTAAGGCTAAATGTAACGCTTTTAGTTGCAAAACCTGCCACCACGTGGCAGCACCAAAATGAAGGAAATTTCCTTGACTCCTCACAGGAGAACGAATCAAGATATTTTGAATCTGAAAACGGATTTGATAAGATATCAACCCATAGTTTGGACGAAATTGGTTTAAATAATTTGCACAATTTTTTTGCGCACTGTTCAAAAAATGTTTTGATTAAATTGAAACTTTTTCAAAAATGTGGCCTTATACAGCAGTGTGCCCATGCATACAGTGTACAAATCCGTTTTCAGAATTTCGATCGGTCAAAAATTACGATCGTAATCCGTAAGATTGGTGAAACAATAGATTGGAAACAATAGTAGGGCTGATGGGGTGGAGGAGTGCGCGCGCGAGAGGGGGGCATTTTAGTGAGGTGGGGCCCGGGCCTCGACCCCTCGGCCGCCTGGACCCCTCGCATGAACATTCTCGGAATCGAGTCTTCCTGATGTTGGTTGGAAAAGAAGTTTTGTCTGTGAGCAGGATTGGGTCATAGCCAAGTCAAATTGGACTTGTGCTTGCTGCCTAATAAATGTGCACTAGCTGGAAATTATTTTAATCGAATTTGGGCATAATACGAGTAATGTGAGTTTGCGACGGACTCTGGCTTGTGCAAAACTTTTGAGAGCCAAAAAAACTGCGAAATTTTCGGACCTTTTTCAGCTTTTTCGCTTCTCGAAAACTATTTTCACTATAATTATGCTAGAATAAGGAGCATAAAATTGCGCGTCGATTGGGTTTAGTACGTCAAAATCGCTTCAGCCATTTAGCTAAAATCGTCAAAAATAAGTCTTTTTTCGATTTTTCCCAAATTTGTCGATACGTCCCTAAAATTTTGATACGTGATTCCTAAAAGCACATATTTTTCAAAATAGGCTCAAATTTCACATTTTTAGACACTTTTTCCCAAAATTGGTATTTTCGGAAACTGGCTTGGTGCGGTATCCTAGAGTGTGATTGTCTCTTAGAAGATGAATAAATCGTTTTGGTTTATTATTCTGTGAATAATACACCTATGTAATCGTTCAGCAAAAATTTTTTGGAACACCCCCTCAAAATTTTTTCTTACACGTTTCAAGGTGTCTAGATTCAAAAAATGCAATGTCCGTCCGCCGTGTCACGCATAACTGCCTCAAAATTGGTCCAATTGAGTCGAAATTTGCACCAAATACTCATCTAGGGCAGACATGGTGCCCGCAAGCTTTTCAGCTCGATCGGACCACAACGGTTTGGATTTTATGGACAAAAAAAAACTGGCAAAAATGAGGCGTTTTTTAGGAGTTTTGAAGTGAAAACCGTTGAACGGGTAGTAACGCCCATAATTACCGTAAAAATGGTCGAATGTGATTCAAATTTGGAGGGTAGGTGGGGGTTGGTCCAAAGATGGTATCTATATTAGGGATGTTTGTTACCTAAAAGTATCGGGAAAACACGGGAAAAACGAATTAATGGCACATTGTTTATAAATGGTGAAAAAATTGTTTGACATTTTGATATTGATGGAGTACAGTTCTATATGTCCGCAAGAATAATAAACCCATTTGACAAGTACTTTGCAGCGTTTTTTATTTACTTTTGTACATATATTGTGATAACATAAATAGGTATTATGCTTTTTGCCGTGAAAAGAATCACAGTTTCACAGACAGACAAAGATTCGAATTTATAATATAATAAGGATAATAAGGATAGAGATAGAGATAATAATAACCCCTACACATATATCCATGTCACGAGGTATCTGCTTACAGAGTACCTAGATAGTTCCTCTTATGCACTCGCCAAAAAGGTTGCCCAAGAAGCCGACACTTTGATTTGATTTGGATTTAATTTTTCGAAATCAGGTGACGTTTATGCAACTGTGTTTACATAACTATTATAGTCGATGAATCTGAATGGTATTTACTTTGCCAACAGTATGTACCTACCTGATGTTTTTGATGTGCCAAAACTTTATTGCACTGCTCTAACAAAAATTGGCTTCACAAAAATGGACTTCTACAACAACGCGTGCGTCCATATTTCGTAACTCCGTTACCCAATTTTCATGGAAAATGTTGCGATCATAGTGTTTAGTAGGTTTCATGAGTCTGTTTGGTGCATTACTATGGTGCGAAACTTTAGTGTTTCCAGTGCGAAAACTCTGGACACAAATTAAAAAATTTTTGTTTGGGTAAAGATAAAAAACTTAAAAAAACTAGCGACTACTTCTTCCAAATTCAAGGACAATTGGAAATAACGATGAGAGAGCGTTGTTTTTTCGTAGTGTGGACCCCTAGGGATCTACATTACGAGATAATACAAAGGGATCGCTCATTCTGGGAGGACAAAATGATAACAAAGTTGAAATATTGTTATGAAAATGTTCTGCTCCCAGAAATTATTGATCCAAGGATACCACGTTCGCTGGAAATACGGGAGCCTACCCAGGACTTGGGATGAAAATTCCTCGAAGTATAATACTTTATTTTGAAAGCAAATATAGTATATTCAACAGCAGAAATGTTTCAAGTGTTTGATGATCTGTACCTATATGTCCCCTAATTTCGATACTGCTCAGATTTGAAATACCCAGTTTAATTTTTCAAGACTAGATTCATGGACTATGATTTTACACGCTGTCCCATAAAATTCGCGTAGGTACCTATATGAAAGATTTATCGACTTGTATTTTTTGAAACATCTATATGCATGTAGGCACGCTGTTGTAGGTACCTGCCAATCTTTGTGAACAATAAAAAATTGTTGCAGTGCGCAAAAGTAACAAAATTATTTTGAAAGTGTGTATGTAGTCTGTATGTATGTATTTAGGGACACAACTTGCAATACAATCTAAAATTATTTGAGTTTTGAAATACTTCACTACTAAATTCCGGATGTGACAATACGTTTTGGAGATATACCGAAAAATACGAAAAAAAAATTGGATTTCACAACGCGGTTTTGAGAGTGGTGGTAGGTATGGTATTTTAGCTGTATCTCGGAAACTATTGAGTCTACCGAGCCTATTCTAGTATTCTAGCAAATCTAATTCAGTTTCAAAATGTACACTTTTTGTCAAAAACGCGCTCTATCATGGCCAAAATGGGTGAAAACAAAAAAAGTGCGAAAATTTTGAGGTTTCTCGCATTTTGACCAAAGTTTTGGGGGCCACCGTTGTCAAAAACATGGATTTTGCGTATCAGTCACATCCCCTACAAGAAAAAAACGAAATCTACTACCCCCAACTTAGGCCCCCCTTTTCTCGTAGTCCACAAACGTGAGACAAGGCTTGACCCAATCCTGTTCACAGGCAAAACTTCTTTTCCAACCAACATCAGGAAGACTCGATTTTGATGCCGACCTTGAGTAGGAGAATTCGGAGAACGTTCATACGAGGGGTCCAGGCGGCCGGCACTACCTCACCAAACTGCCCCCCTCGCTCGAGCTCACTCCTCCACCCCATCAGCCCTACTATTGTTTCCAATCTATTGTTTCACCAATCTTAAGGATTACGATCGTAATTTTTGACCAATCTCAATTCTGAAAACGGGTTTGTACACTGTATGCATGGGCACACTGCTGTATAAGGCGATATTTTTGAAAAAGTCTCAATTTAATCAAAAAAAATTTTGAACAGTGCGCAAAAAAATTGTGCAAATTTTTTAAACCAATTTCGTCCAAACTATGGGTTGATATCTTATCAAATCCGTTTTCAGATTCAAAATATCTTGATTAGTTCTCCTGTGAGGAGTCAAGGAAATTTGCCCCCGATAGTGCTGCCATCTCTTATCTGAGAATCTCACTAACTTGTCGTTACATTTAGCCTTAATGCTTTTGCCTATTCGAGAGAAACCTGAACCGAATTCGTCACCCAACTCCTTCCCAGGGCTTTTATGCAATTTAAAAAAAAATAAATCGACAGTAAAAGGCCCAATTTACGCTAAAACATCAAGTTTTAATGGGTTTGGCAATAAAAAGATCCTTCCACAACTTTTCGTCTCTCCTGTCAAATTCGGAAATGGCGCTTAAGATATTCTGCCTTTCAGGGGACGATATGTATGGTACTTGCACCACAGAGCGTCACTGTTATACCGCTTGTTGTTCTGGAATCTTTGTATCCGTTTTATAGACCATTTTGATATCCTTCTCCATGCCATAGGTCCACCTCGAACTATTACCAATGGTAGGTCTACCTTGGAATCGAAGCGTGTGTAGACATCTTGGAGTTCTGCCGCTGAGATATCCCTATGGTTATTTTCCCTATACAATCAGTTGTTGCCACCTTCCCTGTGGCTCCTGATCATCCATTTTGGTTTCCAATCAGTTCGAACCTCCTCTGATCAGTCTCTTCCCGTTAATGCTTTTGCCTATTCGAGAGAAACCTGAACCGAATTCGTCACCCAACTCCTTCCTAGGGTTTACCCCCCTGGAAACAGCTAAACTGGACGAATTAATTTGTCCGTAGGATCGTGAAAACCAGTGGAGCGGCGGCGACTGGCGGCGGAGAAACCTCCCGGGTTGGCACTCGAGCGCTGGCGCCGTCGAGTTGCGTCACAAAGTTTGGGAACTGCCTGAACCCAACACCATGAGGAGGATATACGACAAAGGTAAGATAAATTGATTAACTTACCCATCTAATAATAATAATAATAATAATAATAATAATAATAATAATAATAATAATTAATCTGCGAATCATGCATCATACTTAGGGGTACCAAAAATCAAAAAAGTTCTATAAAACTAAACAAAACTAAAAGATAATTTTTATGCTGAAGAAACGTAATTTATTCAAAGCCTTTACCAAGCGTTGCCGGCGCCACATTTCTACTAAAATGTATAAAAACCAAAGAAAAGGAGACAGCTTCAAAAATTTTGTGGTATCGGCTTTGAATAATTACCTACGTTTGTTCTGATAAAAATTATGATTTTTTACTTTTTAGTTTTTACTACTTTTTTTGAAATTGATTGGCTTTTTAGCCTTTTTAACCTATTCAAAAAAAAATAAAAATAAAAATTATTTTTGAAAAGTTGTTCATGAATTATTTTATACCTACTTTTTAGTGCGTTTTTTGAAGTAAACCAAGTCTCTAAAAGAAACCGCTTTGGGTAAGTGTGATCAGACAATCGGACGGTGACTGGGCCAATCCTTACAAACTTGGAATGAGACCACCGGTGGATGATCCTCTTTAATATGAAAAAAGAGTCCTCGAAATCGGTCCAATAGTTTCTGAATAATCGCATTGAGAACCACCTCCTTTTTATTTGAAGTCGGGTACTAAAACTTATCTACGCTTTGCATTTACTAGGTCTACCTTACCTAGTGGGTAAGTGTCTGCCTCACTAGCTTCAACGTTCCGTTTCTGAAAAATAATCCTAGTCCGGGGTCTTTGAATATCGACACCCAGTCACAATAACAATAAAAAAATTTACCTCCAGTTAATGAGTTCATAAACAAGAGCTGACTCGATGATGAGAATTTCCGAAGTATAGGTACCTACATACCTACCTTCACTAAACTTGGTACCTAGTAAATTTTCGCTTTTTTTAAACAGAATTTAAAGTACATTATAATATGCCAAACTAATTGTATCGTCCCCAGCTCGGTCAATTTTACAGAATAACCTTCAAATATATATATCATTTTTCAAATAGGTAAGTATGAATAAATACAAAGTAAAAGATGAAATCTCCTGTGCGTGAATATTTTTGGATTGTAAAACCTGTCGTGATGAAGTTACACTGATATTTGAGGGGTATAATAATTATATTATGATCACGTGTTTTGTCGCGTGCGGGTATTAACCTTGAGGGGGGACGAATGACCATTTAAGTACTTATTTACCGACGCTAGACGAGAGATGGGTGGAAATGATGACCGGAAACAGATGGAAGATGATATTATAGAACCCCAATGTGGGCCAGCGAGTGTTGAGAACTCGGATGATTACGTAGATAGGTACCTACTCTGTTGCGAACTGAATTCCAAACCTTTCATGTGAATCCATGCATTCGTAGTTAATAGCTGGATGCACCGTGCGTTGCACAGGATAGAAATAGTTTTCTTTGTTGGTAACATCGGATACAAGGGGACTCGTGGCACATTCTCACAGTTGATTGTGCAGGTACTTCCTGCTACATAAGTTTCTCATCATTCTATCCCTGCCGAAGGTTAGACAGGATTTACATATCTCACGGGTCTTAAAAATATGATGTCTTGGTGCCACGAAGGCGCCGGAGTCCAAAAAACAGCCAGTTTGGTCTTCTAAGACTTGAAATTCTGATGGTCAGTCCGGTGTACCATCAGGATTTTAATGCATAGCCATTTACTTGCGAAGTACAGCAGCTAGATTTTAGCCCTGTCAAAAAATTATACCAAAGCAGTTGGTTCAGGTGCATTAAATCGTGTACGAGTAGTTCCAAAAGTTTCAGGAATGTGTGCAGAGGAGATCATCTGACCAACGCCTAATGAATTCCCATTGATTTCAGGTGCCGCGGGGGTGGAGGGAGACTTAAAGGTCCCTTTTTTCAATTTTTGGCGCACATCTTAAAAAGGTGCGTCAGAATTTCGAAATCGACCCCGTAACTTCAAAATTTTTGACTGCTTGGATGAATTAGCGAAACAGGTACCTATATAATTTATATTCTTGAAGGAAATCTAATGCTCTACAACTTCCTCTCCCACGACTTTCAAGTAAAATGGAAGGCAAATGAGTTGGAAGGACAAGTTTCACAAAATACGTGAGGAGCTACAAATTTTTCTGAAAATTTTCTGTTTTCGCCGGCTCATATCTCGGAGACGGTAACATATAAAGATTACTGTGAATACTTGTATACAAGTTTGTAATGAGTTTAATAAGCTTTAATTTTGGAATATATAAAAATTTCTGTGCGACGTACCGTTTTCGAGATATGAGCCAGAAAACAAAAACCCTCTGAGTTCCCCCCATCTCCCACGGCACCTGAAATTGATGGGACTTTATCAGGCGTTGTTCAGGGGACCTCCCCCTACACATTACTGAAACTTTTGGAACTACTTGATTTAATGCAGCAACAAATCCAAATTTGACTGGATCTTTAGGTTGAAGTAATCTCACGCGAGGCGCGTCTGGTCATCGTACCCTCGAGCTCTTAAATTGTAAAATAAGTAAATGCAGTTACGTATTATGAATATTTGTAAAAATGTCGGTCATTGGCAACGTTTGTTTGGACGTTGGTGTGAATGTGACATTTAATAAAGAAACGTTGTGCAGTTTAAACATCGAGGAAACAGTCATCATCGAGGCAGAAGGCGCAAATGGTATTTAGATAGGTAGCGTAGCCCAGATAAATGAGAAATGGAACCATCAAGAGGCCGGCGGGTTTGCTGACTTTCCAGAACATGTTGGTCGTGATGGCGGCCGTCACCGTAGTCGTTAGGATGTGGATGAGGCTCAGGTCGTACCACCTGAGGTGGAAGAGGATCGGGTGGTACGTCCAGTACATCCCCAGCAGCATTGCATAAACTGCGAACAACGATGTATCTTGCAGAATTTGTGTCACAGGTAATTAATGTAATGCAACTTGAAACCTGTAATGAGAAGACCTAAAAGTGCCTGAATATCAAACAATGTATGGCGGAAAAAGAAGCCTGGTTTGAGGAACCTAATTCAACCTGTAGATACTCGTACGGTAATCAAATCGAAAATAAAAAGGTTAGAGCCATTGCTTTACTCAGAAATTTTGTGGAACCATTCAAGTTTTGATTTTACGGCATTGATAGAGGATTTGTGTGGACTATTTGGAGCTGGTAGGTACGACGTGCATGTGTAGAATTTTCACACATAAACAGTGCGGCACAGTGAGGAGTAATATTGTCAGGAACCGATAGGTACTGAAAGAAGCTGGCCGTAGGTATTAATGACATTTCCGAACTTGGTAATGAACCGAGAATGTTTTATGTTAAGTAGGTGCAGTACTAACACGACTAACACGATGAAGTTGGTTTAGGATTTTGGAATTTGCACCAAAGTCGTTGGTACACATGTGATAGGAATCAAGAGGGGAGGGGGGTAAATATTATATCTATTTTATATAACTTATCTGCACAACGGCATTCATGCTTCATGTGCTCTCGTATTCAGGTATTTCTCGTCTTTAGTCTTCGAATAGAAAGTGGTTCATTGAATAGTATGGGCCAGTAGGTATATACTCGTAATATCAACGACAGATATCCCAGCAGAAACTTGCCGAGATATGAAATTGATCGTTCACACCAAATGATTCGAATATAATCATTGGCATTGGATGGGACAGGACAGTTAATTTAGCCCTGTGATGATTTGTCTGAGTCGAATTTGAACGCATCCGCGATGCCAAGTATGCACCTGATACTGTTCATTAGCAGAAAAAGAATGCAAAGTTTTCGGAATGGTGGGAAAGACTCGAATAAACATTGAAATACCACAGAACTCCCACCTGTCAGAGGAGGGGCAATTTCTTCAAAACCGACGCCCTCTTCCCAGACGAGGTAGGAAGCAAATCCGACGACAAGGTTTCTCGTTGTCATTGCGTTCAAATGAATTCGACCGAGCAGCTCGTGCCAGACGTTTTTCGAAAATTTCCTCGTGTACCACCTGTAGTACTGCGGCATGAACGTCGCCGCTCCGAACCAAAACCCAAGGTTGGGGAGTATGCCGAAAGACATGATTTTGAGTTTGGCCGGGATCTGCTGAGGAAGGAAGCTGAAGATCAACATGTTGCCAGCTCAAACCCCAATTAACTTGTATAGATTTCTTGTGATCGTGTAATGTTTACAATATTATAGGTTGGTATGTGCGTATTTAATGAGGATTGTGAATTATGCGTCTTTGGTAGTTGGTAACCATATAAATAATGTTTCAATGTACCTATACAAACATTCAACAAGTGTACTCTATATGTTTCTATACTGTATAGAGTGGACTTGAAAGTATCAAATGTCAACTATATGATGGCACCATATAATATTACGAGTACTTAGCAGTGCCTGCACTGATGTGACTGTGACACTGATATAACACAACATAATGGTAGGTCTGGGAATGATCTGGCAACTGCTTACGGTCCATGCTACATCGCCACAAGCGTTTCTTGTTAGCCCATGTGCCGATCAAAGTGTGGGATGGGGATAGCAAACACTACCTTCCGCACTGGTAAATTAAGGTATGCAAAAGGTATCTTATTAGTACCGAATACCACGGGGATCTTATTCCGAATAAGTGCAAGAGGTTAGGCAGAGCTGCGATAGCTGAAACGCAGTGCAAATTGCGTGGAAATTTCAAATTTTGAATCACATGCTATCTTCTGCCCGACCCCTCCTCCCGCTGTCACACTTTTTGAGCTGTTGCGGACCCTCCCCGAAATCAAATCCTCCGTACATACTTGATAGGTACCTAATGACTAAGGAAATGACTAGTGATTTGCTGTAATAGCTTTACGAAATATTGGGTCTATATCAGTTTAGAAGCATCGCATTTACTGGTTACAACCCATTCAGAAGACGTCTTTGGATGACGTATACCGCTCAGAGCTCATCAGGTGGCACAGGAACTGGTTTCGAGAACTGAGTTTAGTTCGTTTCGGGAATCCCCGGCTTGAGGTTCTCCAAGGACCTTGCAAAACGGTACCAAGCGATCTGTAACACCGGTAAATCGTGATCAGTGATCTGCAACGTTATTCTTCTTTTCCAAGCCTGAATTGGGGGTATGTTTTTCTGTCTATATATTCGGTGGTGATCCTAGTCATTTTCCTGAAGTACCTTCCTAACCCTGTAATTTTTGCTCTCTCTACCGGGGCATTTTATTCACGCAAGAACCAAAAACAATACTTGCATTTATTTACTTATTCTGTGTTTCGATAGGGTACGAGTATGTCCCTCAGTCTCTATCTGTTCATCCACCACGTATCAAAAAAAGCAATCGAACGCGCAGGAACTTTGAGGGCATAAGTAGTATTATGGAAGCTGATAAACATGAGGGGTCTGTCTAGCTAGGATGACCTTCCTACCTCAGTAACAGTTGAAGAACTTACGTAACTATCTGCTAAGAAGTTGACTAGGATGGTAGGTAGGTTCTCCGTCCGAATTGGAGGACCAACTGTATCTTAAAGATCAATGTTCTATACTTGACGATAATATGTTCCCCGATGGTCTACCATTAAACAGTACCTGCACTTGTAAATTTTACAATTAAACGATAGAGGGAATTCTCAACATTTTTCAAGACCCATTTTCGTACCTATTTCTTTTAACTGGAATATCCAACATAACCCTTATTCAGTAATATTTCCCGAACCATTTTTCAAAATTTTCAAATTTTGTTTCTAAAACAAAATTTTTACTTCCGATCGATTTTTTCACGAAAACTTTCCGGGAAGTACAAATATACAAATAATGATAAGAAAAATCGAATGTCATTATTACCAAGATGGCATGTTCAGTTGAATTTTCGATTCCTCACAATACTATCGTTTTTGCGATCAGTGATAGCTGGTATACTCGTAGTTTCTACTAAGTACGTGTATGTCCTGCCTATCAGCGATGGGACCTTCAGGCGATTAGGGAAATGCCATCAACGTCATTAGGTACTGAAAATGTCTCTAAGCTAATGTGTACCCTCGTTAAGCAGTGTTGGTGAGGATTGTGCTGGCGGGGTTGCCCTTTCGAACTCATCTGATCCACGTAACTGCAGAACTGACTGTTATTGACAATCTGCAAAATCTGAATTGGTACCCTTTTGAAATTTTATTTCCCACTCACCAACGTTATTCCTCCATCAAATTTCTGGGTATTTAAAGGAAATATTGGTAAAATAATATAGATGCATCCTTTGTACATTTAAAACAATATCTTCAATAGTACGAGTACATCCCGTATTTATAAATATTTGAATCAAAACGTTTGAAGACGTTGATATACTTTATTGCCATCTCGTAATGGCAAATGATCTACAGGTAGGGAAATAAAGCACGTAGACTATGCACTTTTCGGCTACAATCGAAAATCGCAAATTCTCTTGCCGGTATGGAATAAATAAGCGCCAGTAACCAGTTAGGAACTGTTCGAAATGCGGGCGTAAATGATTAATGAATCTATCGACTCAGGAGCGCTGCAGCCAAAACGACATTTGAGATTTCGAAAAAAATAATTAATAGGTAACAATACATAAACGAAACAGTACCTAGGTTGTAACTGTACCTAAACGAAAGCAGCTGGCGAAGAAGGACAAATCTGGCATGTTGCCAACGGTTAAAGAGAACGGTCGTTTAAAATGAGACCTGGGAACTATGCAATTTTAGTACCTTCGAGTACGTAATCTGCCTATATTTATATTGTAAATTTCACTTGTATAAATAAAACGTAAATGTTTATTTTATTTTTTGTTTTTAGTTTTTACAGTTCTTGGCGCTGTAGGTATCCGTTGACTTCACGATGTCACTAGTTCGCGCTTTTAGGATATTTCTATTGGCGCTTTTCGGTTCTTGGATTTTTAACTTAAGCTTCTGCAAGCTTCTGGTTATGCAAGCACTCTAGCATATCCCAGTACCTAGTTATAATAGATTATGGACTTCGTACATAGGTTGCTATTCTCCTATTTTAGGTAAAATCGAGGTATCTTTGATTCCAAGCATCTAAGCAAGCATACAACAAGATACAACCTACTCAGCTGGAACTTCTTGGTAACGAATGGAGTTATAAGTAATAAGTAATAAGTCACTGAAACTGGAAAGAGATAAGTAGGTAAGAGAAAGGTGTAAATAGAAACTGAAGCAACTCCTATTAAATGAGAGCAAATGTACAATCAATAGAAGGAACATGGGAGTTAACAGGGGTAGCTAGCTGGACGTGTATTGAAACAAAACGAAGTTGGTAGGATCCGTCCTAGCATTCGACTTTGGTATCCAAATTTACTCTGTTTACACTTTAGAATAAACGCCATTTCAGGCGTGGCCTTTACGTCTGACTGTCCTGCCATAAACGTAGAATAAACTGTCCTGCCATAAACATAGACTATCCATAAACTGTCCAGCCATTAACATAAAAAACCACAGTCATGCAGCATGGCTATAAGAGCGAATTTTCGAAGAAATAACTGATTTTATATAAAATGTGATCTTTGGATCCCATTCAAATATGGGCAATCTTAAACTTATTGGGTATAGGTATTCAAGTATGACGCTATTCGGATAATTCGGTATGCATCAAATATGGGCATACCTACGTAACAAATTTTTTGTTCCATTTTTTGCCGAGTAACACCTCGGTTTGTAGATTTTCCAACGCTCAACACGATGGTGAAGTCAGAATTGCGATATCCCATTCCGTTATCAGAAGAGCAGACGAACCAGGAAGAACATCTCAAGAAATAACCACGTTCCTTCATCTTCAAAGTGCTCTAGTTTGAGAACGGAATGAGATATCGCAATTATGATTTCACCATCGTGTTCAACGTACAAAAACCTTTAAAATGAGGTGTCACTTGTCAGACTTTTTCATTTTGGGAATTTATGGGTAATTTTTCCCCCATAAAACTCCCCAAAACTCCCCCTTAGAGTGACCCGATTCTGCCCATCTACGAACTTAGCCTGTCGATTGCCAAGACAGATTTTTCGTGCAAATTTGAACTTTTTATCTCAATTCTTTCTAGAGTTATCGTCTGGAATGACACATACATACATATATATATATATATATATATATATATATATATATATATATATATATATATATATATATATATATATACACATATAATTTTTGGTGTCTTTCGGCAGTGAATTCAGGATGGTCTGAAACGGATTTTGGTATAAAAATCTTTCGGAAATTCGAGTTTTAAAAATTTTGGACCGAGAACAATAGCTTCCTTTTCTTCGAAAATTCGCTAATACCGTCGTATATACTCAAAAAACATAGGCGCTTTTGCAAATAATTATATTTTCGTTCATTGTAGGCCCTGATGATGGGATAAATATATAGCCGGCAATAAGTCTTCATCTTCGACTGAACCTCAACATCCACAAAACTTTATATAAATAAACACTACAAATGATATAGACGACACTGTACAGATCTACTCGTAACTAGGCGTATTTAGGTACCTTTAAAGTGCTTGAACTGACTCATTAGCTCATTACATACCGCACGCTATTGTCCCATGTGTGCTGCTCATCAAACGTTTTCAAACAGATACATGCCGATTCACCAACTATGCGGTGGTGTCCTGATGACTTGGCCAAACTCCACTTGTGCCATTAAAATAAGGAGATCATACCTCAAGTTTCAATTTCTCTCCAATTGCCGCCAATTACTAGTAAATGAGTACAGGAGAGGTCGAAAAGTGGATCACCGGAACCCGACAACAGGTTTCCCGGTCCGCCGAATGGCCCATCCGGACCGTGGATGCTGCAGAGTGGATACTTCTAGCTTCCAGGACCCCTGTGAGGACTTGACTTATTCTGAGCAGTTTTATGCCGACCTTCAACGCGGTTGGGGGGGAAAAAGAATCGGGAGTTTTTTTGTTGTTCGGTTTTTGCAAAGAGGATAAGAGAACCCGGAACATCATTGGAGCCTGTCGAGCAGGGAGTATGTTCTTGGAGATACCGAAATGTAAGTAATTTCCTCCGCCATCATTTCACATTGGTAAGGAGGAAGTTCCAAGCTTCGTACACTTCTAAGTCTTCTACTTGTTTTTAAAACTCCTCTTTATAAACATTCTGAGGAATCCACATAAAATGCTCAACTTCTCAGTGACAGGTTACATCGTTGTTTCCAACAAAACCCAACACCTATATCGATTAATTTGACATTTTGTATGTTATCCTGAGCACAGAATTGTAGGTATAGGAGCATTGCAAAAGTGTACTATTCTATTGGACTGATATTGTGTCTTGTTATTCGGGAAGTAAGTCCTCCAAAATGTCCGGAAAACGGAGACTGGAAGAATATAACGAGGCGAGACCGCACATGCAAAAAGCTGCAGAAAACCAAATGGTTCTCAATTAAGTACCTAAATTATTGCCGAGATTGTATTCATTCTATCGCATCTGCATTAGGTACAAAATGGAGGGTACGTAGGTAAACATGGGCAACAACTATCCTAGAGCAACGTCCTGTCACACCATAATTTACCTATTTACAAAATGTTTGCTCTCTTGTTCAAGTGTTGTTTCGAGGAATGTTTTTTTAAGTATTGCCATGTATATAGTCATTATTCTGCGGCAGGTGGGGGGGGGGGGGGGGAGTGGATTTTCCCATTTTCGATCACGCAAAAATCGAAAAAAGAAGGAAATTTCAGCTCTTTCAGGTACTTCAGTATGTGTGTGTGTGTGTGTGTGTACGCATTTCTGCGAACCGCCATCTCACGATCCAATGGTCCAAATTGGCTCAAATTTTGACGGTAGTTCGAGGATGGATCCTACTACTACCTACCACGTGAATTTTGTCGCATTCACATCAGCAGTAGCGACCGCGCATGCGCAAACGTGAAAAAATTCAAACCCGCATAACTTACAAGTCAATGATCCAAATTGGATCAAATTTTGATGGTAGTTCATGGTAAGGCCCTAGTTGATCCCACATTAATTTCTTTGCGTTGTTATTAATAGTACGACTGCGCTTGCGCAAAAGTAAAATAGTTGAACCGCCATAACCAACTCAGTGGTCCAAACAAACCATCTTTCTTTATTCTGGTTTCTGGTCCAATAGTCTCTAGAGTTCCATATATTTAGATGATTTTTCAAATCTTGTAAATAAGGGGAATGTCGCTTCTTAATTTCCCCTTGCCCGGATTTCAAAATCCTCTCTTTCGAACTATAGGTATATATCCTACAAAATACTACCTATTTTGAACACGGAACACTGATTTATTCCACCCATAGTATCAAGGACGAGCCATGTAATCCATGGATTACTCTAGATAGACCATACGTTTTTTATTTATTATGTGGAGTGGTGTATCAAAAGAAAAAAAAATGTAACAAATAATGGTAAACTGGAAGTTTTAACCCCAATTTTTGGGGGTTTTTAGCCCAAATTACCTACCTGTAAGTAATATAGACATTTTTTGAGGAGCGTCGTACGCGTGGAACTAGTAAGCCGGATGTCCAATATAGTATATAGTACCTACCCATCTTCCAGGTTTCAGGCTATAGCAGTTGGGATTTAGGTGATTTAGGGTCTACATAGTAGAACGACGGTAAGAAACAGATGGACGATCGATCTCCTGTAAACGTAGCTTTCACGAAATGGCATACTTATACGAGGAACCTTGTTTTCTCCGACTCCATTTATCTGTGATTGGACCCGAAAAGTGACTCTGACCCCCGGGTTGAAGAAACACTTCTAAAGAGGACCAACTGGGACCTAACGGGTCACATTAAGATAACCACAGGGCCTAAGAGGCTACGGTCACGTTTCTGCAGAAGTGGTCCTCGAATCTTCCTCAAATCTTCTTCACTCCTATCACGAAAACTATTACCTACCCTCGTCAAACATCGTAATCGTAAATATGAAAAGAATTCCATAAATTGTACCAAATAAGCATTGAATGCAAATATGTTTCATAGTTCGGACGTTCAAATTAGTTACCTTATAATATTATACATAAACCTTTTACTTTGGACGTATAAAACAGTAGGTATCCTCCTATTGTAAAAATATATTGGACAAATATCTGATTGGAACGTCGAGACAGGAGTGAGGTTCGCGAAGGTGCGAGTCCATCACTGACGTCAGCATGAGTTGCTAAAGTTCTTGAAAAAAATGTAGCCTGTCTGAAAACCGAAACATTACCTACCCGACAATAATTAATTCTGTTGGCTTCCTTCCAAGTTACCGTCAAGACGCAAAACAGGAAGATCTGAAGAAGATATGTTTAAACTACTTCAAATATACATGAAAGCTCTAATAATTAAGGTTGTGTTCTTATATTTTTTTGTATTTTTTTTTTTTTTTCATTCTTACGAAAGTTTTATGAGGGACAACAGCCGTATGTACAATAAACGATTTACAATTTACAATTAATCTTAGATGTACATGAGTGAAGGGTAGCGAGTTTCAAAGCATGGGCGAATTTTCTGACATCATTTTAGTGTTCGATAAGTCAGTGCTAGCCAAAAGGTTTAAATAATAAACTCACTCGTAGGTAATGAAACAAATATGTACCTACTTTCACAGGCCTCCACTTGCAACATGCTGAATATGGCTAAGACACACTGAACAGTTCAAATGGCAATTTACCGCTTCAAAACCAACTGTGCATTTTGATAACATGAAAATCGATATGAAAATATAGAATATTTTAAAATTAAACCAGAATACGGGTGGTATATTTTATATCACTACTTAGGTACTTTTGGGCGCCTACTACCATTACTCTCTGTACCTACTTCTGTCACATCACATCGTCACACGCTACCGAGTACCATCCTATGTAGGGATGTAATCAGTTCCATTCCTAACCTGTTCTTCATCTCAGTAACTCATGAGTAGTATGGTATAAACTTGAAGCTTTGCAGAACGGTTTAATTCTAGAGATAAATATTCGTAATATTCTATGTTTGAGTTTCTGTAACACTTGAATTCCAACAATAAGCCACACAGAAGAGATGCTGCTACCTTGATCTTCAATCAAAACGTCATGCTACGCTATTTTCATCGTTGTCATATTATCCTGGAACAGACTGGAGATTTTTTTCCTTCGACTTTATGGACGTTGCGAACCAATCGAACGACAAGGGTTTTTTCACGGTTCTGAGACACGATCCATGGAGAAGCGATTTCCCATCTCTCTTCCGCGTGTGTGGTAACTGTGTGTAGGCTAATAGGAAATCGTTGTTATCAAACACTAGTTCGTTCTATTCCAGTTCGTCTGGGCCATGCAGTGTTTAAAACTTCGTTGTTGATTTCTATTTAAAATTCCGTATTTCACCTCGAGTAAATGCTGTGAGGTCGGTTAAATTCTATGACATTCATAACGATCAAATACTTTTCGAAATCAGTTCACGGTAGGTACCTAATTTACCTACGGAGCTACCTCGTACATACCTACATAGGCCTCATTATCATACGCCATCTTTAATCTCTTCTTAGAGAGAGGTAGTTACCTACATATAGACCGACGTGGCTTTTGGCACGGGTTATTTGTGTATTGTGTAATACTTGATAACTAAATGACCTTCCAATCTCTGCCGAATTACCACACCGGTAAGTACCTATTTTCCGATAATTAAGGGATATTCACGCTAGTTGGTTTTTCCCCTTGCGTCATTCTATCACCGATCGTTTGAAAATTATTTGCGAAGTTTTGTGCCGCCTAGACGGCAGGTGCTCTCTCATCCGAACAGTCTTTTTCCTACTTCGTAATCCGGTTAATGTCTCCGGAATAGTTATTTCCGAACATGAAAAGACTCAAAAATACTCCGCTAACATAATTTTTAGGTTATTGATCACTCACGGAGATATTTATATGGGATTTTCGGATTCGGCTCGATAGACTGTATCTCTGAATATATACACAAAAAGGATCTCTTCCATGGTGTTCTGTATAGGGATGAGAATCTATGATTTTCCCATCGATGTTTTCCTTTCAATGTTTTTCAACCATCTATGTGTTTACTCAGAATTCGATTTTTTTTATCCCTGTGATTTGCCCATTTTTCTTTTTTCCCCCTTTTTCTTCTGAATTTTTGATGAATGATTAAGATTGTTACGACAAAATGTCTCAGAACCTTCTATCATGCCAACAATCAAGACTAATTACAATTTGAATCACCACCTACTTGGTAATAATAATAATTTCATCAACCTGTTATGAACCTCAACCACCCATGTCTTTCGTAAAAAATGTTAATCATAAAAATTTCTTTTAAAATACTTTGTTACAGGTGTAGGTATATCATAATATCCTATCGCCTGAATTTCTCCTGCTGTTACTATAGTGTTGAAAAATTGCTCAGAATTTCAATTACCAACCTAATAATAACTAGCAAAATCATTGAAATTCTCTTTCAAGTGGTTTTTAGAGGAGAGAGAGGTCGATGTTTTGGCTATAAGTACCAATCCCTATTTTCTACTGGTTTTCGTTGGTCTTTTAGAAGAAATGCTGATGTGTAAAAAAAAAAAAAAACATGTTTCCACCATCGATGTTTCCAGTAAGAAAAACATCGATGCCAAACATCGATATTTTGGCTATCGATACCCATCCCTAGTTCTGAGGATTTAGATGCCTACGTACCTATTTATGTATAGATAGATGACTTAGCATAGGCAGATTTTGAGAAACTCAGTGAACTCTGTAACCATCCAAGGATGTCAGCTCCTACTACCTAGCTACACGTAAAAGTAGGTGCCTTCATAAAAAGTTATCTACTAGACCCGGAAGAAATGTTATGGATTCCATGTAATATTAAATTATGTAGCTTCTGATTTCTGATAATGCACGAACATAATAAATTATACTGTTGTGATACCATCGCAACAGACCATGTAGGCATTTCATGTATGGAGGGGAAAAAGTGACCAGAATGGTTCATGGGGTAACGTTATTGGGTATGAAGCTTTGCTTCTTTGCTTAAATTTTATTGTTTGGAACAGCTGATGCAAATTTCTTATGGCTTGCGACGTCGAGTTTGCTGCTTAGTGTTTTTACCTACCCTTAACGACATAAATAACGAATAAATTTAGTGCAAATTTCTGATCTATTTTGTGCAATATGAGGACCAGATGTGAACCTCAATATGTCAGCTCAATAGAATCGTTCTTTTGCATACCTACCTAGACGGAAGGGTGAAAATAACCGTGGTGGAAGAGCTTTCTGCGGTACGTGATTTATTATGTCTGTTTTAGCTAATTCGGGATTTTTTGGATTAACTCATGTGGGTAACTAATTGCCTAATGACCACTTGTTTCAGGATGCGGCCTTTGTAGGTTCTAAAGAGCCACCGCTCACTTTCTTTGAAAGTCATTTTTAGGTATCCGGCCAAAGCCGAGTCCGCCGCTCGCATCCCAACGATTTGTCCGCTCGCTTTCCACTCGCTAGGTAGGTACCCGAAACGAACACGCGTGGCAATGGCTGGTCATTAATCGCAGGCAGGTACCCATCCACTTGTATTATCTGAAAATGCGAGTTTCACTTTCCCTATTGCTAAAGCTAGGTTTGCGTCATATTTCATGGCCAACAACTGGCAGGCAAAGTCTAACAACGTGGAAGACGAAATAATGAATCTAGGACTTCATTACACACAACGAGGTACCTACGTAGGTACCGTTAGACATATATGTCTAAAGTAACCCTTCCAAAATATGAGTAGGACGAGTTCATGTGAACTTGTTCGAGCTCGTTTGCCAGTCCAAAAAGACCAGTTTCTAATACTGTTAATTTTACAGTCAAATTGAATTTTAGCCAAAAGATTGGTTTTGCACAATGTGGGATTAAAAAAAATTCCGCCCTATCGGATCCAACCCCACAACCTGAATGATAGGTAGGTGACAGAAATTGCTTTTTTATTTTTTATCTTCACTACGTAAAAGTATACTAAAATAATGTTAATATTATATTGTACACCATAACGGAACCTGTTCCTATGTACATAGAAAATAAATAAATAAACTAACACTTTCTCTGCATCATAGAAGGTTCTCTCAAGCCAATACAAGGTGGCCTATGATCCTGACAAACAAAATCCCATATTCCCAATTTTGGCTTAGATTGACATGATTGTCATTTGTTATAAACGTAGTAAGAGTTAACAACGCGTTTGTAAACGATTCAAAATAAAGGGTTGGTGACCCAGAACTCATGTCGTGCTTATAGTTTCGTGTAGTTACGTACTTCCTAGGTATTTGCATGATGATTGTTACCTATGTTTTAGCATGACGACACGCCTGTATTCATTAGTTATTTGTACGAAATCGAATAGTGAGTGATACTGTTAATGGTCTTTCTCACCGGAAGAGTTCGATGATGGATCAGCTATTATCGTGCGGTGAGTCGTTTTGACCCGAAAAAGGTCTCTGACATGAAGGACGACGTTATCAATGACGGCCTGACGAGTACCTACCTAGACATGTCAAACGCGAACTGATATGACTTCCTGATCGTGAGGAAACGACATCCGAACCGAACAATGAACTTATACGAAAGGCGAATTATATTCATCCAAATTCAAACACATTTACATGAAAACGAAACATCATAATAAAAAATGTCGAAATTTTGAACAGGAATTATGAAAAATGGAATGCCTGAAATTTGTAGCTGCTGAACTTGTTGGGTAGGTACCTACCTTTTTTCAGGTATAGTTAAAGAACCTCCACCTAATGGTGAGTTACATGACCATTTATAGCCCTTCGTTCACAACAAGAATTTCACAGTAACAATTGTGAACTATGAAATGATTAAACACCAACGTAAATCAACATGAACCAAACTCCAAAACTTTCGATCGGGTTGTTCTTTGATTTTTGGCAACACTGCGTATGTGTTATCAAGTTGTAACTAGTGGCTGCCGACCAGTAGCCTCATGAATGTCCAGTAAAACATAAAATGTGTACCCACCCCAAATTGGCTGGTTTTTGGATTTTGCGGCACCATAGCCGATGCCTACTTGCCCCATCATTGTACCTATACAGCAATTTCTGACAGTTCTATGAGTAGCATAATTACCCCGACAGTACTATAATTACCCTGAAAATTTTATGCCGTAGAACCCATTATTAGCTATTTTGCCTCTTACGGCCATGGATCCCCACTGTCGGCGCCATGGAGCCTCTTCTTGACATCGTGGAGACACCAAAAACTATACAGCAAATTTCGAAGGCCCATCGAGTCTACACTCAAAATTTCAAGTCAAAATACCCAAATTCGCGGCTTGTATTGCGGCATAGACCCGCAAATGTCGCTCGAGCCTAAGCCTCACTGACGCTCGGCAATCAACTGGTGGTTGTCCAGTGGCCTTTTGGAGTGTTGCCTGTACAGTTTTTTAAATATAATTTTAATAGAATTTCGTAGTTCGACTTACGATTTTCGTGAGTATCAATAGCTGTAAAACTCGGTTGCCCCTTCTTGGAAGTGTTACCGCCTGTACATTGGGGCGCTGAGGTTTTTGTGTTTCCCTAGGATGCCGGTTCTTTTAACCACAACCTCATGTCTCTAGCGGCCATACTCGATTTTTTCATCAACTATTTTCCAGAAATTGCTTTTTTGGGTGTGACTTGAAACACCCGTGAACACATATTTCTTTCACATTTTTTCAATGAGCATTAAATTAAATTTCTTTCTGCGAATTTAATTTGGTTTTTCTGTTGGTTCTTTTTTATAGCTGGAGGGAGGGATTTTGGGAGTGAATTGAAACACCCGTGAACACACAGTTTTTTCTCAGTTGATTGAAAAAAAAATAAGTACAACAATTCCAACTCAAGTACAAAAAAAACTACAACCAATTCAAGTACAACTCGGTTTTATTGATTTTCAAGCGTTTTTAGGCAAGTTTCCAATTGACATCCTTCTCGATTTGAATTGGAACAGGATATTTAAACATAATAAAACATATTTTGTATTGTCTTAAAAAGTTTGTTTTTTGCCTGATATAAACTTCCTTCCCTGTGCATTTTTCCGAACCTTAAAAATTTTGAATTTTAACACATATTAAGCTGTTTGAATTATCGGGACTACACTGCAGTCCATGTTTGGCTTATATTAATCGAGTGAAAATTCGAGGAATCTGTCTGCGGAACAGTTCCAACTACTCTTCATGCTCGTTTTCCTCAAAGGCTGCTGTTTGGATGCAAAGTACCTGTACGTTCGGCAAACTTAACAATTACCTACTCAAAATTTGAACGTATTCCGTATGGGAGAACGGCCGGTGGCACTCGCTCATCAATTGCATGTTAGGTATGTAACACCGAAATTCTAAAAAATATCATCAATTGAAAAGTTAGCTATACCTATACACTTGTCCCAGCAAAATTTGGCAATTTGTCAGTGCAATTTGTTTGCTTGTAAATTCATGTCTTCACTATCACCCCTCGCGTTATACGTTTCAGACATCAGGGAACAATTTGGTTCCAAAATTCTGCACGCTATAATTCCTTTCACCTACAATAACATGTTGTCGCACTAACAATCCAAGTAAAATGAAATTCGGAGGGTAGTATGTTTGGGCCCGTGTCAAACTCCGACCGTAACATTCGTCTGCACAAGCGCGAACATGAAATTTATGGCCTGAATTATAGCAGCGTCTCCGCATGCTCGAAGAACGAAAATAATGCGTCCATCTTTTTAAAAAAAATACATGTAGCTATTGTCTAGTATAAAGTATTCCTCGAACCAACAACAAGTGAGGAGTTCTCAAAGGTACGGACTCTTATTGTCATTTTCCGCCCCGTATCGCAAATATTATTCACTGAACGCGTTTTTCTATAAAGTGCTTCGAATCGATTTTTCACGGTGCCATCTGATCGTTTTATTCCAAGGACGTCGGATACACCGACAACAATGAACCGGCATCTTCTGTGATGATAATTAACAATTTCAACCCGGGAATTTTTTCCCGTCGCGTCGTCGTGAGAAATCCATCGAACGAGAGACACGCGAAAAATAAATCTAACCAGAAATCGACCGTTTTAATTATTCCTGTGGGGAAACTGTACGGAATAACCGTGTTCCAAACAAGGAGAGTTTTGTTCGAGATTAGGGGGCGGACTTGGAACAGATTGCTCGTTTTAAAACTGTTCCTCACAACGAGCCTAAGTGAAGGTTTGTGCTAAATGGTTAATTAGTTAGTTGTAAAATCGCTAGTTGTTTATTTTTTCTGTGAAAAAAAAAACACTGGGAAGAAAATCTCACCTGAATAACGTCGATGGACAATTTTTGAGTTCTGCAAAACTTCCATGAACAGGACCAAAATATTGCACTGAAAAATAGGTGCCGGCATTTTCTATGCCAGTCAGAACAGGGCGATCGAATTCTAACTTGCAGCTAAATAACTCTTATTCAACATTAAAGCCATGAATCTTCCGCGAAAGTCAAGATAAGTGCAACTATGCATATTACTACACTTCTCCACGGGATAATAATATATCCTTTAACATGGGAGAGCTACTTATTATTAAATAGGGTTTTTTTTTTCATTTTTGTATATGAAAGTAGATTCCATCCTGAGAGCTGTGCTTTGACACCTACCACACTGTCCTACGATAAGTAGGTCTTTTTCCATGATTTTTCGGATTTTCTAACAGTTCTGACGTGATTGCACCCCCTGTCGCCTAGGCGTGTTTACTGTGACGTTAGAACTGTTGGAAACTTTGAAAAATCGTAGAAAAGGAACTACCTACATAGGTACTGTATGACAGTGCGGTTGGTGTCGAAGGTCTCAAAATGGAATCAAGTTTCATTAAAAAATAATATAAACCGCTTTTGTGACCCATGCGCATACCCCATTCCACCGCCAGGGGACACTGTCGACTCACACAGCTTTAACTGTAATAATATCAATTTACAGTACAGTTCAAGAACG
Source organism: Leptopterna dolabrata (assembly GCA_954871275.1). Taxonomy (NCBI): domain Eukaryota; kingdom Metazoa; phylum Arthropoda; class Insecta; order Hemiptera; family Miridae; genus Leptopterna; species Leptopterna dolabrata. The sequence goes on along the minus strand of OX940988.1, from coordinate 9,261,997 downwards.
TCCAATTCAAATGAGGCATGGATTTGTGTAATCGAGTCCTGTAAGATTAGGAGATCTTGTGCCCAAGTGAAGAAGGTAGGTAGGTGACTAGGTACCTAATTTCGGAAGTTTTGTTGCCGAAAGTCAACAGGAAGAGGAAGTGATCCAAATCAGGAAGTGTTCCAAATGGGTAATTACAGAAGATAATCCAGTATGAAATTTGCAGCTTTTTGAAAAGAGTTTGGACATATTTCTCCAGCGGTTTCTGGTAAACCATTTTCTTCGAGATTCGCTGAAAATTCTGCCAGTTATCTCACGATTATGAAGGTTTATTATTTTTTGAAATATTGCCGGTTGTCCGGTTGTTCTCCAGTCGGCCGAGTGCAAACAATTGTTTTCTAAAGCTGACTGTGTGTTTCGGTTGGGGCTGTACAAGAGTGTTTTCCTTGAAACCCTCATGATTCGTGATGATAGGGGTCTAACCTCGGCCAAGGCTAGCTTATGGGTCCACAAATTTCACAACTATATCTGGGCCGAGCAATGTAAGGAAGCTCAGACACACTTGCACAAGTTTCCGCACATCGTACAATAACAACGGTTTCTGGGAAAACACATTTGTACCTGCTGAAGTCCAGATCTGGCGCAATAAAGTAAAAATCTCACGATCCCACAGATAAGATCGAGTCCCGAATATCGCAATGGCGTATTCTCACACAGACTGAAGCTGTTCAACGCTATAAACCGACGAGGGTTGCACCTATAAGTTTTAATCATTTCACGATCGATGCAGGGTTACCATCTCATTTTTTCTGAAGGTAGGACAGACCAGATGAACATGTAAGACATTCGCTACCTAATACAAGACAGACCGCACTTAAAAACGTAGGATCTAATTAGGACATGTAGGTATCCATGTTCATAGTACCTTTTGTAGTAAGCCATCGTACGATGTGGAATAATAAACCAGAAAATAAACATTCAATTTATATTTAGCACGAAGCTTTTCACTCAAATTCTGAGCATCCTCAGGTACATAACTAACATAAACACCTGTTTTACACCTTCAGTTCCAATTCTGAGCATCCTCAGGTACATAACTAACATAAACACCTGTTTTACACCTTCAGTTCCAATTCTGAGCATCCTCAGGTACATAACTAACATAAACACCTGTTTTACACCTTCAGTTCCAATTCTGAGCATCCTCAGGTACATTACTAACATAAACACCTTCAGTAACAATTTGTATCTAGCGCGAAGCTTTTCACTCAAATTCTGAGCATCCTCAGGTACATAACTCACATAATAAACACCTGTTTTACACCTTCAGTTCCAATTCTGAGCATCCTCAGGTACATAACTAACATAAACACCTGTTTTACACCTTCAGTTCCAATTCTGAGCATCCTCAGGTACATAACTAACATAAACACCTGTTTTACACCTTCAGTTCCAATTCTGAGCATCCTCAGGTACATTACTAACATAAACACCTTCAGTTCCAATTTATATCTAGCGCGAAGCTTTTCACTCAAATTCTGAGCATCCTCAGGTACATAACTCACATAATAAACACCTGTTTTACACCTTCAGTTCCAATTCTGAGCATCCTCAGGTACATAACTAACATAAACACCTGTTTTACACCTTCAGTTCCAATTCTGAGCATCCTCAGGTACATAACTCACATAATAAACACCTGTTTTACACCTTCAGTTCCAATTCTGAGCATCCTCAGGTACATAACTAACATAAACACCTGTTTTACACCTTCAGTTCCAATTCTGAGCATCCTCAGGTACATTACTAACATAAACACCTTCAGTTCCAATTTATATCTAGCGCGAAGCTTTTCACTCAAATTCTGAGCATCCTCAGGTACATAACTCACATAATAAACACCTGTTTTACACCTTCAGTTCCGATTCTGAGCATCCTCAGGTACATAACTAACATAAACACCTGTTTTACACCTTCAGTTACAATTCTGAGCATCCTCAGGTACATTACTAACATAAACACCTTCAGTTCCAATTTATATCTAGCGCGAAGCTTTTCACTCAAATCTTGAGCATCCTCAGGTACATAACTCACATAATAAACACCTGTTTTACACCTTCAGTTCCAATTCTGAGCATCCTCAGGTACATAACTAACATAAACACCTGTTTTACACCTTCAGTTCCAATTCTGAGCATCCTCAGGTACATAAATCACATAATAAACACCTGTTTTACACCTTCAGTTCCAATTCTGAGCATCCTCAGGTACATTACTAACATAAACACCTTCAGTTCCAATTTATATCTAGCGCGAAGCTTTTCACTCAAATTCTGAGCATCCTCAGGTACATAACTCACATAATAAACACCTGTTTTACACCTTCAGTTCCGATTCTGAGCATCCTCAGGTACATAACTAACATAAACACCTGTTTTACACCTTCAGTTAAAATTCTGAGCATCCTCAGGTACATTACTAACATAAACACCTTCAGTTCCAATTTATATTTAGCGCGAAGCTTTTCACTCAAATTCTGAGCATCCTCAGGTACGTAACTCACATAAACACCAGTTTTACCCAACAGGTGTTTATGTGAGTAGTACCTGAGGATGCTCAGAATTTGAGTGAAAAGCTTCGCGCCAAATATAAATTGGAACTAAAGGTTTATTTTTTGTCTTAATAAAAATTACACAAGATAAACTATATTTTGGTTGACTTGGGTGGATAACAAACTAAGAATTCAGTCCTACAGAAAGTTTCAGTTCTCTACGACAAATTTCGGCACTTACACCCTCCTCAGGTCTATAACAGCATAACAGATCCTTACAAACTTTGAACAAAGGGCGTGACAGCAAAGACTAGGCAATAGGAGCTACTCTTGTTTGACAAAAACCTAATATGACAAAAAATGTTCTGAATTACCCCCAGTTCGTTATTACCCTAACAGACCCTACTTTTTTCTTCTTCTCTTTTTTCCAGGTCTAGGACGTTCGAAATTATGTGGGTAGTGACAGCCGTCCCCTGTGAACTGCTGATATTCCTCCTATGTACCGTTTAACGTCGACCTATTACCCAATTTTGCTGTTAAAACCTGTTTCTGGTGTGGGACAAACATTCTAAGCTTCATGTACCCAACCAGTATTAACTTACGTACTTTTCCTATGTGCTGCATCTGTTAGCAAGGCAGGTCAATACACATAATATTGACGTTTCCGTGCTCTAAATATTCTGGTCAATGTTCCCAGATACACATGATTTTGGTCAATTACCTATTGTCAATAATGAACTTTCAGAATCAAGCAGAAACAATACTTGTTTACACCTTGCTCAAAACCATATTCCTTCGAAGCTAGTCATGCTGACTTCCTTGGTTGGTGTATTCATATTTCCTGATATTTTTGTACGGTGATTCACAATGATTTCTAATTATACCTTTTGACTAGGGTTGCTTTTGACTGGTTCGTCAATTTGCAAGTACCCACAGTAAAACGGCAATCAATACCAACAGTTTACCACCTATTTGTATGTTTTATTACTGTTGAATGACTAAGCATAGATTCACTGTTTCATTCCTGGGAGCATCCTTCTTCTTCGTATACAGTTTCCCGATGAACCTTTGCTAATTATAATGAGAGTTGTTCTTATCCAGTGCTTACCGTAGTTCCGTGATTGCTTTGTAGGACAGATCATCGATCCAGTGTTAACATCCGTCCTCATTTGGAGAACAAGACCTACGCTTTACGCCCGTCCCTTTTTGAAATTGGGTAGTTTTGCCCAACTTTTTGGATCTACAGTCAAAGCACAATAAACGAAATGAAAAGGCGAGGGATTTCGGCAAATTCAGCAATCTAGAGAATAAATTTCAAAGTCAGTCTGAGAACCCAAACTCAACTATTTGTTTGACACTGGTCGGAAGGGATGGTTAAGGGAGAAAATAAGAAGATCATTCTAATCTGTTTCGGTACTTCCAACAACGAACTAGAAATCCGCCGCCACTTTGACTGATTTTTATCAATATTCAGTGAATCATCCCGACTTCCTGATGAAAATTACGTCTGCAGAAAAATACAGAAAAGTTCCAGTCATGCAGCATGGCTATAAGAGCGAATTTTCAAGTAAATATTCGTGCTCTCTTGTACAAATATGGTATAGTGAGAAACCGTACCACTTTTCGTAACATTATATAAATTTTTTTCGTGATTTTACCCATTTTATGAATCGAGTGATCAAAATCACAACGGTTTGGTTCAAAACGCCCAAAAATGTCTTTTCAGTCCTATTTTTCGCCCGCTGAATTTGCTCCAAAATCTCTTTAGGGCCGTACTCCGATAGGAAACTTAACGCTCTTTCCGACGGTGTAATCGATTTTCGTTTTTAACGGTAAATTAAGGGTGTTATGGCCATTTTTGTGATGGAAGGTCGAGAACACGGAAAAAAAATCTTAAAATCGAAATTACTGGAAAACGAAGCGTTTTTCGAAAAACGTCCTGGTGGAACTTTCTGTTGCAAATTACCCTGCAGTTTTAGCGGGTAGTACCTACTGTTACACCCGGTAAAAATGTACAAATAAAAGTACAAAACGCTGCAAAGTCCTTGTCACATGGGTTTATTATTCTACTGGACATACGTACAGAAATGCTGGCTGTTCATTTATTGTTGCTTTCATGGAAAATAATTGAAATAGCTATTTCTGATGGTTTCCACCAATTTTGGCTCCCAAAACATGAATTAGGTGCGCTCTCTTTTTTTTCAAATTATCTTTGATCATTTGATCCACGTGTTGACACTTTTCCTAGTGTTATTCTACAAATTGATGGTGATTTCAGACGATTTCGCAGGTTTTTGACTCATAAAAAATCAATTTTGGGAGCTAAACATCTGGTACACCCTCAATTTTCCACTCCTTGGTCAAAATCGACTTCATGTTCGGTCTTCTCGTCCCAAAAACATGGAAAACGATACCTCAAAAGCTCATGTTACTAACATGTTACTAAAACACAAAAAGTACATATTTTTACACACATTTTCACTCATAACACCCCTGGGTGTATTCCGATTGGGCTGAAAAGTTTCGGGACACAACTAGGGCCCAAATGGAGCATGTTTGCGAAAGAACGACTTTTTTAGACCGAAAATGAAGCCTGTACACGTGATACGGCGGACGGCGGACGGAAATTGCAATTTTTGGAATCTACGCACCTTGAAACGTAAAAGAAAAATTTTGAGGGGGTGTTATAAAAATTTTTTGCTGAACGAATACATAGGTGTATTATTCACAGAATAATAAACCAAAATAAAAATTAAATTAAAGGAACACGTAGGGTCTTTTAAATATTTATACGGACGATGAGAAAATATTGAAACATTTTATTTTGAAATCCAAATTTAGTTGGCCGTTATTTGTTTTCTTCCAAGGTCAGAAAGCAGAACTCGGTTCCGGTAGATTCTTCCAGGTGTGGGAAGAAAGCCGCACACGACGGCTTGTCCAGGGAGTCCAGAACGCCCTTCCATGACACGGAATCGGACGCGGGACATATCACGGAATCCATCGCCGAAACTCACGGAATCCATCGTCCCGGCATCGGACACGGAATCGCCGATTTGCATACGGGCCTGACACCGGTGGGAGGCGCGAAAGGGAAAACGGGAACCAGTCGCTCTCCGGCAGCCGCGCAGTGCTGGTGATGAGCGCTACCGATCCGCACGTGACTGTACCGCATCGCGATCCGTCGCGTCGTCGTCCGTCCCGTCCGTACCGTCCGTGCCGCCGTATCCATGGTGTTCGCGACGGGGCCCTACCACAATGCTCAGCAGGTCCACGTCTCTGAGATCCTCAGCTCGATGAAGCCCCAGAAATCCGATCAACACAAGATGACCAACAAATTTATCGGTAATTTAAAATATTTGCACACTTCTAGTGATTATCCTTGGAAAAGCGCGAATTTTTAATTTATTTCCTAATCTTTTAGACTTCTCAGAAAGAAATTTGTCCCTACTTTTGGTTTGTTATTTTCAATAATGAACCTTTGGAATCCAAACCAATGAACCATTAAAAAAAGAAACCCCCCTCTCAAAATTTCATGGTGTACGTTTCAAGGGACGTAGAATACAAATATCGAATAAAAAAACGCTGCAAATATTACACATCGGTTCATTATTTACCTCTATAGATGACCCTTCTGCATAGATCACTGTTTTCTGTGGTCAATACATACCCTCGAGTTTGTGAATAAAATGAATGAAATTCATTGCGGGCCATTTTCTTCCAATGATCTTATGCCAATTGATTGAAAACCATTGAATTCCAACTAAATTCCAATAAATTGATTGACTGATTGAAATCCAATTTCAATTGAAATCCAATTCCGAGTGAATTCTAATTCAAATTAAAATCCAATTCCAATTGAAATATCCATTGAAAACCACTGGAAACTATAAACATCCCCCCCCCCCCCATATTGGGTGCAAGATTGTTGCGGCGTCCCTAGCAATGATATCTGGGCTGAATGTATAAAGTTTGATTCACCCTCCTGTTGGCGAAGCCTGTCGGTGCAAAATTAAGGGCCTTACTGTGAACGAACGGCTGGACGTACGATGCTCCGGGCGGTCTCAAAAAACTCCCAACATCAAGAACTATTTAAAAACGTATAAAAATTCGAGGTAACGGCGTACTGAAGATTTCAACCCCTATTTTCCACCCCTTAGTAACGCCGAGGTTCGCGGACCAACTAGACCCCAAATGGGACCTACAAACCAAATTTCATCAATTTTGGTTGATGGTAACTAAGAAAAGTACCTACAGCGAACAGACAGACATTTTTTATTGAATTTTCGGATTCTACGTACCTTGAAACGGAAACTATAAAATTTTGAGGGGGTTAAAAAAATTTTTTGTTCATGCTCGATACCAAAGGTTCATTAGTGAAAATAATAAACCAATATTTCCGTCCGTCCGCGGCTTTTTCCTTAGTTCCCAAGAACCAAAATTCACGAAATTTGGTATATGGGTCCATTTTGGGCTCTAGTTGGTCCTCGAAGCTCAGCGTTACTGTCAGTCAACTCTAAGGAGTGAAAAATTAGGGTTGAAAAATCCAGAATATTATCGGAAATTTTTATTTTGAGGTGTTTTCTCGCATTTTTAAATAGTTCGATTTTACCCTGAAGTTTTGAGACTATCTGGAGCATTCTACGAGGTCTCCATAAAATTTGCTATACATTTTTCCGTGAAGAGCAGCGTGTACGGAGGGGTCAAGCTGTGTTGAGAGCGCACATCACTGGTCTTTCGGTCAGGTGGGCGCAGTAGCGGAGTGTTCTAGGTGTCCGGCTCTTACTCTTAGAATCAGAGATTCGAATCCCGGTTCCCGGACCCAATATTTTTCACTTCACATCAACACTTTCCCTTCAGAAATACATTTGTGTTTCTTTTTGATTTTATAGCTGCTGCTTGAACATTCAACGCATGATATTAATTTGTAGTGGCGAATATGTACTGAACTACGGAGGGGCTGTGATGTATACAGAAGGGTTATCTATACAGAGCTGTGATCTGTAACAGAAGGCTGTTCTATATTGAGAACTGTGATCTGTAACAGAAGGGGTGTTCTATACAAAATAATAAACCGTTGTGTAGGGATTTGCAGCGTTTTTAGACTTGAAATTTACCCATACCTTATTTACCCTTTGGTTATTTTATATATTTTCATTTATTTGTTTTCTGACAGCATGCCTAAATGACTGAATGAAAACCTGCTTTAAAAAAATATACATACATTCATTTAAGACAAATAATAAATAAAGGTCTAGTCATGCAGCATGGCTTCATCCAGGAAGTTTCAGTCATCAGGCAGTTTCAGTCGTGAATCACCATCCCACACAATGCCAGGTGAATTAATATTGATTTTAGCCCTTAATACCAATTTTTGGCACCCCAAAAATCCGAAGTTGACCCCTACTCTGAATGAAAAGGGAGGGGAGATATTGGTATTATAAATCATACTTATTTCGATAGGTACCTATTATATTAATATACTTGACAAGGGTGGGTTTTTATTTTTAAACTCTTTCATCGGTTTTGTGAATGTAGTAGGTACACATACCAGGACTTCCTTGAGGTGGTTATACAATTAAATGGTGTTGTAAGTTGAGGTAATAAAACTCGCACGGCATGAGGTTGATTCTTAATGATGGAGAGCTCTAGCTCGTACGTTAGTTTCAGTATTCTATGAGCTTGTCCCATTTCCCATTATCCCATTTCGGGTGGTATTTATACAAGGGTTGGGGATTCCCCAAACCCACAGGTATTCCTATTGGTCCGCTAAAAACGACGCTTGACTGGCCTGTAACGGTATTTCTAGGTTGAGTTATAAGTATTAACACATAGTTTCCTACCTACAGGTTCTAGTTAATTTTATTAGGGACCGTTTTATTAGGTTTAAAAACGCTGCAAAGTCCTTGTCACATGGGTTTATTATTCTATTATTTTATTGGTCTACAGAAATGCTGGCTGTTCATTTATTGTTTCTTTTATGCGTAATAATCGAAATAGCTATTTCTGATGGTTTCCATTAATTTTGGCCCCTAAAACACAAATTAGGTACGCTTTTTTGGTTTATTATTTTCAATAATGAACCATTGGAATCGAGCATGAAAAAAAAAATTCTTACCCCCCCTCAAAATTTGAAGGTTTACGTTTCAAGGTATGTAGAATCCAAAACTGCAATAAAAACGCTGCAAATCCCTGCACAACGGTTTATTATTTTTGTATAGAATACCCTTCTGTTACAGATCACAGCTCTATGTATAGATAACCCATCTATATAATATGATATGTACTATTCTATACATATTATGTAGATCGCAGACCCTCCGTAGGTTAGTACCTAACCCCGTACTCGTTACTAGGTACCTACCTAAATCACGAGTTAAATGTTGCTAAAATAATTCTGCCGATGACAAACAGTACCTAACAAAAAGAAACACACATAATGAAGTTCTGAAAAGAAATTGTTGATGAGGAGTGAAAAAAGTTGCAAAAGTACCTACCAACAAACTCCAGCCCCTTCTACGTAGATGGTATGATGAACCGTTGTGTAATAATTTACCGTTGAGTAATGATTTACCGTAGTAATAATTTACCCATCAATAATACTTCAACGTTTGTTCAAGTTTCACTACCTACCAACAAACTCCAAAAGAGCCATCATTTTTCAAATTAAATAATATCACAGAACAACCAACTCGACTTCATACTCCGCCAATATAATCAGGTGATCCCTACCAATGATTGGCCGTATTCACAAATTCCTATTGTGGGCGCGTCTCTGGTTACGAGATTTGGTTTGAATTGTATACAATTTCATTCACACTGGAGTCGAAAATGCCTGTCGGTGCAAACTTCGGGGCCTTACTGTGAACGAACGGCTGGACGTACGATGCTCCGGATGGTCTTAAAAAACTCGCAAGTTCAAGAACTATTTAAAACCGTAAAAATATTTACGTAAAAAAATGGTATAGGCGTTTTGAAAATTTCAACCCCTATTTTGAACCCCTTAGAGATGACTCACAGTAACGTCGAGCTTCGAGGACCAACTAGACGCCGAACGGAACCTATAACCCGAATTTCATCAATTTTTTTTCATGGTAACTAAGAAAAGTGGCCCGTACGGCGTACGGCGTACGGCGTACGGCGTACGGCGGACAGACAGAAATATTTTTATTGCAGTTTTGGATTCTACATACCTTGAAACGTAAACCATCAAATTTTGAGGGGGAGGTAAGAATTTTTTTTTTCATGCTCGATTCCAATGGTTCATTATTGAAAATAATAAACCAAAATATTTCTGTCTGTCCGCCGTACGCTGTACGCCGTACGGGCCACTTTTCTTAGTTACCATGAAACAAAATTAATGAAATTCGGGTTATAGGTTCCGTTCGGTGTCTAGTTGGTCCTCGAAGCTCGACGTTACTGTGAGTCATCTCTAAGGGGTTCAAAATAGGGGTTGAAATTTTCAAAACGCCTATACCATTTTTTTACGTAAATATTTTTACGGTTTTAAATAGTTCTTGAACTTGCGAGTTTTTTAAGACCATCCGGAGCATCGTACGTCCAGCCGTTCGTTCACAGTAAGGCCCCGAAGTTTGCACCGACAGGCATTTTCGACTCCAGTGTGAATGAAATGTATACAATTCAAACCAAATCTCGTAACCAGAGACGCGCCCACAATAGGAATTTGTGAATACGGCCAATCATTGGTAGGGATCACCTGATTATATTGGCGGAGTATGAAGTCGAGTTGGTTGTTCTGTGATATTATTTCGCTTGAAAAATGATGGCTCTTTTGGAGTTTGTTGGTAGGTAGTGAAACTTGAACAAACGTTGAAGTATTATTGATGGGTAAATTATTACTACGGTAAATCATTACTCAACGGTAAATTATTACACAACGGTTCATTATACCATCTACGTAGAAGGGGCTGGAGTTTGTTGGTAGGTACTTTTGCAACTTTTTTCACTCCTCATCAACAATTTCTTTTCAGAACTTCATTATGTGTGTTTCTTTTTGTTAGGTACTGTTTGTCATCGGCAGAATTATTTTAGCAACATTTAACTCGTGATTTAGGTAGGTACCTAGTAACGAGTACGGGGTTAGGTACTAACCTACGGAGGGTCTGCGATCTACATAATATGTATATAATAGAATAGTACATATCATATTATATAGAAGGGTTATCTATACATAGAGCTGTGATCTGTAACAGGAGGGTATTCTATACAAAATAATAAACCGTTGTGCAGGGATGTGCAGCGTTTTTTTTTTTTTTTTTTTTTTAACGATGATCATTGATAGTGCCATTTAATCGTCTTGATCCACGTGTTGACACTTTTTCTAGTGTTATTATACATACTGCTTGTGATTTCAGACGATTTTCCAGGTTTTTGACTCACGAAAAATCAATTTTGGGAGCTGAACATATGGTACAACCTCAATTTTCCACTCCTTGGTCAAAATCGACTTAATATTCGGTCTTCTCGTCCCCAAAAACATGGACTACGATACCTCAAAATCTCATTTTACTACTATGTTACTAAAACACAAAAAGTACCTATTTTTATACACATTTTCACTCATAACTCCGCTGGATATATTCCGATCGGGCTGAAAAGTTTCGGGACACAACTAGGGCCCAAATGGAGCATGTGTGCGAAAGAACGATTTTTTTAGACCGAAAATGAAGCCTGTACACGTGATACGGCGTACGGCGGACGGACATTGCATTTTTGGAATCTACGCACCTTGAAACGGAAAAGAAAAAATTTTGAGGGGGTGTTATAAAAATTTTTGCTGAGCGAATACATAGGTGTATTATTCACAGAATAATAAACAAAAAAACCATCGAATTAGATTTGTTTAAAGTACAGAATTAGGCTATTTTAGTTTTTCTTACGGTTTTAGGCGTTTCTAGGTTCTTGACACTGGTTACGCCAATTTCATGTGGAAAAAGAAGAACACTACTAAAATTAAAATGCAAAAAGTATAATAATTGTGATGGATGAGATAGAGCGCACATCCACCACGAGAGGCGTTGAGGGAGGATGTTCCCGGTTTGGTTATAGGCGGACCACCACCATGCCCGGGATCTTTTTGGAACGTTTTGTCCGGTTTGGTTATGAGCGAATCACCACCATGCCCGGAATCTTTTCGGGTTCGTTGCCTGGTTTGGTTATTGGCGGACCACCACCATGCCCGGAGTCTTTTTGGAAGATTTGCTCGGTTTGGTTATGAGCGGATCACCACCATGCCCGGAATCTTTTCGGGTTCGTTGCCTGGTTTGGTTATGGGCGGACCACCACCATGCCTAGGATCTTCTTGGAAGATTTGCTCGGTTTGGTGTGAGCGGATCACCACCATGCCCGAGGTCTTTTAGGATGAATTTGCTTGGTTTGGTTATGAGTGAATCACCACCATGCCCAAGATCTTTTAGGTAAGGAGAGAGACGAGGTAAGGAGGAGAGAGATTAGTCAGCGACTAGAGGAGAGCGTAGAATGGCTAGAAAGGCGAAGGAGGCGAGTTTTTATAGGCCTGGAGCTCCAGCTAGTGGAGGATGGTGGGGATCACCAGGTTGTCCCTCGGCTCTCTTGCGTCTTCCGTCCCCACTTCTAAGTTTATTTGGCGAGAACTTGAGTTTACAATATGAAGTTGTGGTTCTGGGAGGATACCACGACAATAATTATTACTGAACGGTAACTAAAAAAATTAATAGTACCTACCTATTGTTATTTTTTAAATTATTGTTATAGGTAGGTAGACTGCAATAATATTTTTCAATAATCAACAGCATAGCAACGCGACGCCGACAGTAGAAAATTTAAATTCCTACTGGAGGCGCGTAGGTACCGTAAATAGGTATTTTACAGCAGGTGTTAGGATTTTAGGCCAGGAAATCCAAATTAGGTTTTTTTAGGACCTACCATATTTGCCCACATGATTCCAATTGACTTGACTCGGATTAATATTAATGACTCGGACTATTTCAATTTCGTAGCAAGGAAAAAATACACTGCCAAGGTGATGGCACAGGAGCTTCCTCGTCACAATCAGAGTGACCCATTATAAAATAGAACAGACTCGGAAGCAAAATAACATAACATTACATTACATTACATTACATTACATAACATTAAATATACATATTACATAACATTACATTACATAACATTACATTACATAACATTACATGAAATATACATATTATACATAACATGACTTCCATAATACATTACGTCCATTATACATAACTAGCCTGACCGCTCGCTTCGCTCGCTATCCGAGATTCGCTGTACGCAGTATCGTGGAACCAACAAACGACGGAAAAATCCCATACCCTACCGGGTATTTGTGCCCAATTTTATCAAAATCCGTCAAGCCATTCAGGAGTTGACCATTGTCGACCATATTTCCGCTATGGTCAGGGAATTAAAAATGCGCCTACGTTCAACTTGGGAGGCTACCGGATATTGGTGCCAAATTTGGTCGATATCCGTTGAGCAATTCGGGATTCGACCATGGAGGGGCCCATGGATGCGCTAAGGTCGACTGCGGGGGTAGTCCGAAGGGTCGATCGTAGATAGAATTTCACGTAGATTACGAATACGCGATAAAAAATAGGGGTTACCATTTCAATTAACGAAGTTGACCATGGTCGACCATAGTTCCGCTATGGTCAGGGAATTAAAGATGCGACGTTGCACAACTTGGGAGCCTACTGGATACTCGTGCCAAATTTGGTCGATATCCGTCAAGCCATTCAGGAGTTGACCATGGTCGACCATAGTTCCGCTATGGTCAGGGAATTAAAAATGCGACGTTGCACAACTTGGGAGCCTACTGGATATTCGTGCCAAATTTGGTCGATATCCGTTGAGCGATTCGGGATTCGACCATGGAGGGGCCTATGGATGCGCTATGGTCGACCGCGGGGGTAGTCCGAAGGGTCGATCGTAGATAGAATTTCACGTAGATTACGAATACGCGATAAAAAATAGGGGTTACAATTTCAATTAACGAAGTTGACCATGGTCGACCATAGTTCCGCTATGGTCAGGGAATTAAAAATGCGACGTTGCACAACTTGGGAGCCTACTGGATATTCTACTGCTTCGCAGACTCGGAAGCGAAATAGAACAGACTCGGAAGCAAAATGTTAAGATTACATTACATTACATAACATTACATAACGTGAAATATACATATTACATAACATTGCATTACATAACATAACATTACATAAAATTACATGAAATATACATATTACATAACATTACGTCCATTATACATAATTGCGAAAGTTATGCGTGTTTGAAGAATTTCACGTTAGCGCATGCGCAGGGCGAACCGCTGGCTCTATCATGTTGAAATTTATATGGGACCTCAATGGGCTCTACCCGCTTAATCCCTGAGAATTACATTGAAATTGGGTGAAATCTTTGGTTACTACGGCTGTAACAAGGAAATTGAATCTATTTCACGCCAGCGCATGCGCCGAGCGCACCGAGGGTCCGATCATGCTGAAATTCATACTGGAACTCACTAGGCCTTGTCCAAACAACCCTTGAAAATTTGAGCGAAATTGAATCAAAATTGTGAAAGTTATGCGTGTTTGTTGAATTTAACGTTAGCGCATGCGCAGGGCGTACCGCTGGATCAATCATGTTGAAATTTGTATGGGACCTCAAGGGGCCTTATCCGCACCATCCCTCAAAATTTGAGCTGAATCAATTCAAAATCGTGGAAGTTATGGCTGTAACAAGGAAATGCGGACAGACTCACAGACTCACAGACTCACAGACTCACAGACTCACAGATTCACAGACTCACAGACTCACAGACTCACAGACTCACAGACTCACAGACCGACAGACACGGAACCAAATTTGTTCAGTAGGCTTTGAAACGCAAAATGCAAGTGGAAATTTTGATTTCTGAAGACAAAAATTTTTTGGCTCACGAAAGTGAACACAAGGCTTCCGCTGCTTCGCAGACTCGGAAGCAATAGGTAAAAACCTACGTACGAATCTGGTCCCTAATTGTTACCTATAGTTGTGTCTTGCGTGGTACGCAAAAGTCCTTAACATCTCTGATTCACCTAGAAAAAATATAAATCGGCGTGACGTTCGAATAGCATTCTTCCAAAGATATTCTTCGGATTCATGCGAATACAAATTGTCAATAAATAACCGCCAGAACCGGATGCTGCAGCCTCGACACGAACACATCTGAAAAGGTATAATTCCTCCATCTTCAAGGTCCTATCAAAATATTTCGATGCGTCTATGTGCGAAATACCTCAGTTGATTACTTACACAGCATCAACCGTAATAAATCATTATCAATAATAAATAAATCATTTAAGGTTTTACCACAAAAACAACACAAACTCTCAATGAATTATGGCCTTTTAAAGGAGAAGGAAGTCGAGCCGAGCAGGTACCGTCCTTGACATTTGGCTTGTTCGTAATCTTCGTCGCCAAAAGGTGTCCCATTAGCTCCCTCATGTAATAGTTAACAAAAATATAAAAGTCCGAACTTCACGTTTTTTCTATTACGTTTATACTGATTTAGCAAATTTTCGAATAGAAAATAAATAGGTGCCTACAGCATTGCAGTGGATCCAAAATGACCGTATGGGCATACAAGGAGAATGAGTTAGGAAGTTAGGAATTTTTGAAGGAAAAGAAGAAAGTTCCAGTCATGCAGCATGGCTGTAAGAGCAAATTTTGAAATAAATGTGCTATCGTGTAAAAAGATGATATATAGGGAGAAACCATACAACTTATCGTAAAATTATACCATTTTTTCGTGATTTTAGACATTTTTACCGATTATTGACCCGTATAAAGTCAAATTTGACCCACTCATTTTTGAGAAGAATATTTTCACCATCGAAATAGTTCCTCCGTCGTTAATCACCATCCCACACAACGTCAGGTGACTTAATATTGATTTTAGCCCTTAATACCAATTGACCCCCCAAAAATCCGAATTTGACCCCTACTCTTTATGAAAAACAACTGAAGTGGTACTTTTCTGTCTTTACTCACCTTTCCATACCGCTGTCAGTGATATTGTATTATCAACTGTTGGCAGTTTAAGCCACTTTTTACCGATTTTTGACCCCTAGAAACACAAATTTGACCCTCTTAGAATGTTTGAAAATTGTCATCTTCGAACTCATCCATTTGTTTGGCAATTAGTACATGAATGTTATGGCGCAATTTGGAATTTCTATCATGTACCCAAGGACAGATTGATATAGTCCGGAGTGACACATAAACAAAGGTAAATTTTCGTTAAAATCTAGTGATGAATTCAGGATGCTCTAAAACGGATTTTCCTATAAAAAAATTTCAAAAATCCATGCTCCGAAAATTTTGGACCCATTGCAATAACTTCGTGTTCTGTGGAAATTCGCTAAAAAATCAATTTCAGCTTTTCTGGATCAAAAATCGGCACTGCAAGTTGTCGACGGTTCTCTGGAAACACCAGATGAAATGAAGAGAAACCTCTTCATGTCTTCAATGTCATGCTTTCATCCATGTGCCGCGACAAACACGGTTTTCCCTGGAGTTTCATAGTTCTCAAAACCATTAGCACTTGATTATTGTCGACCAAATCGATTACGACAGTAAACAACCTTTTTTCGGCAATTAGGTTAAAAACCCTCCTAAACGCGTAGGTAGGTACATAATGACTGTAATAATCTCCACGAAGATCGAACGACCCTCACGAAGTAGAAGCAGGTATTTTCTATTGCCTTATTCGATTCTATGGAATATTTTCTTAAGAGTAATTCCGTATAATTCATTATAGAGCGTGATGCTATTAGATATTACAAGGGGGTTTTAACAATAATACCATAATACCTGAGAACAGGCTTTGCACTAAGCGTGTGTATAATTATGGAATTGTAATGAGCTGTAATCAAGTGTGCGCATGCGTTGGTAAACAAGTAAATGTGTTTTTCTTGAACCGCAGGTACATTGCTTGGTTCCCAGTTTCAAGTTAATCAAATCCGGCTGTAAATCCGGCTGAGCGCAAGTAGCATAACCGTCGAACTAAAAACACGTTTCAGAGCCTCAAATGGTCAACCGGGAATGTTTTATATTATTTTGAATGTTCACTTATTTTGGAAAGATCTTCGTTTAAAACTCGGCGCTCCGCGCCTCGCCAGGGGGCAAGCCCCCTGGACCCCCGGTTACCTCTATTTACATACTTCGGACGAAATTATAGAAACACAGAATGTGTTTTAGCTCACGCGTTTCACATAAACCCGTCTTCAATCTTCGGTTGAAGATTGGTTAACTTCCTCCCACTAATGTTTCGTCGTAACTGGTGGTGCCTTATACACAGCTTCTTATATAAAGCTTGCAATCGTGTTCACAATATAAATTATTGAGAATGATCACCTGTGTGTAAACAATTATTATTTAAACAATCACGCTCATACCGCAGCTTGTCGGCCACGCACTCCGCAGTGGTAAACGTAATATGGTTAGGTAAATCGAGAGCTATCCAACGAGTGGTGAACGATTTTTGTACGATGATAACTGGCGAAGTTAAAGTTCCGTAGCAACGAATCGGTTGTACGTGAAAATCATTAGAAATGTTGTCGTCCCAGATTTCGTTACGAAATTTCGTTAGCTTTTTTGGCTAGTTAGTCCATGGCTAAAACACATTCTGTGTTAAAACATACAACTTCATAAATAATTGTCGTATCCTAATAACTAGATTCCTAATTTTGGTCCATTTCCATGAGGAAGCGTCAGTCTTTTTGTTCACAAACGCCCAAAAAAGTTGAAAAATTGGCACATTACAACACGATCTTTCTCCGGGAAGAACGTTAACACTTGGGACTCGTGAGTTCATATAGTTTGTGGAAAGATCTCATCAACCTCTTGGAAGGAATAACAAATTCTGATATAGAAATTATTGTAATCAATAATTAGTAGATGGGTAGGTATCTACATACAAATACTATATCATTGAAAATTAAGGTTCGTAGTACCTCTACTATTATACCAGTACCAGAGCAAACTATAGCATTTTGGTTTATTATTTTCAATAATGAACCATTGGAATCGAGCAAGAAAAAAAAATTCTTACCCCCCCTCAAAATTTGATGGTTTCAAGGTATGTAGAATCCAAAACTGCAATAAAAATATTTCTGTCTGTCCGCCGTACGCCGTACGGGCCACTTTTCTTAGTTACCATGAATTTTGTAGTTGGAAACTAAACGGAAGGAAGACGAACGCTGTGGATAATTCTGGCGGATAATTGTGGTACGTTGATGGTTAACGATTTCACGGTCATTTCGCATATTTTAAAATAATTACGAATAATTTTAAAAAACCATGATCGAACAAATAACTAATCGATGAAGAGCTTAGATGCTTTGAACGTATGTTCTCTAAGGTACTGACTTGAAAACCTGCGTAGACTGGAATGCCTTGAAGCGCGGGGAAATTGACTGAAGAGGAAATTGCAGCGAATGATATTTAACAGATAGACCGTTTACAGACGTATTCCATGTCCCCTGATTTGACCTATTCCATGTTTATTGATCCAACGGTCTATTAATCTTTTAGTCACTTCTAACACCTGGAATATTTCTAAGTTAGAAGTGATTAAAAAATCTATAGACCGTTTATAGACATATTCCATGGCAACTCGAGACAGTAAAGAAAGTCAAGCGCATGCGTTAGAACGCGTCAGTGGTTCAATTAATTGAATATTGCGCCTTTCTCAGAAGACACTAATAAATTAAATTTTTGCCAAAACGCGAAATAAAATTTGTAAAAATTTAACAGTGTGACTCGATGAAACGTGGATATTATTCGTACAGCACTGACTTCTGTAGGAGTCCATCACCTATGGAGAAAGTCTTCTCTTTCGATCTGAGTTAATTTCTAATGCATTCAACTTGAAACGCATACAAAAACCATGAAATTTCTTTATTGCCTCGAATTGCCACCCCCACATCAAAGGACAGTTGTTGTTAGTAATAGTTCGAGTCCTTACATGAAAACTTTGGGACCTCATAATGATCAACACAGGCGGGAGGGCGTTCCACCGGCGCGAGTTATATTTTCGGAAGGTTGGATCCGCGTACACAGCGAGTCCCTCGTCTGTCGACTAAATTAAATAGAGAAACCAAGCTGGAAATAGAAAATTACTTTCAGCCCCATTCAAAACTTCGAGACAGGACCTCCAGCAAGTGTGAGATAAACAACTCCAAGGGCGATGGAGCTACTAAATAAAGTTCTATTTGTCACAAGCAGAATGATCCGTTCGTTGCACAGGATAGGTGCAGTTTAGGTTATGGCTATGGAGACGTATGATTTACAAAGTGCGGTGAAACATTTCGTATGATTCGGGATTGAAAAAATGTTAGGGACGTAACCAATTTAGACCATGTAGGTAGGTAGGTCTACTAAAACTCATCAGGTTCGCACATCAATGTACCCCCATTACCTACCAATCAATTGTGGGTAATGGGGTACGCCCAGCACGTATTTTTTTTTCTTTAAATGAAAATATATTCCATCCTGATAATTTTGACACCAACCAAACTGTCCTACGATAAGTAATTGTTTTTCCATGATTTTTCAGTTTCCACCAATTCTGTCGTCGTTGCACCACCTCCCGCCTTTGTGGGACCCCCCCTGCCTTGAGAATTGGTTGAAAATTTAAAAAATCATAGAAAAAGAACTACTTATCGTAGGACAGTGGGGTTGATGTCAAAGTCCTCAGACTCCATCTAGTTTCATTAAAAAATCGTCACCCCAATACTTGACATCTCGACCCAAAACTCGACCCCTTGACCCCTCATCACCTCAAAACTTGACAACTCGAATTTTGATTTTGGTTTATTATTCTGTGAATAATACACCTATGTATTCGCTCAGCAAAAAATTTTTATAACACCCCCTCAAACTTTTTTCTTTTACGTTTCAAGGTGCATAGATTCCAAAAATGCAATGTCCGTCCGCCGTACGCCGTCCGCCGTATCACGTGTACAGGCTTCATTTTCGGTCTAAAAAAATCGTTCTTTCGCACACATGCTCCATTTGGGCTCTAGTTGTGTCCCGGATCTTTTCAGCCCGATCGGAATATACCCAGGGGTGTTATGAGTGAAAATGTGTGTAAAAATAGGTACTTTTTACGTTTTAGCAACATATTGGTAACATGAGCTTCTGAGATATCGTTTTCTATGTTTTTGGGGACGAGAAGACCGAATATGAAGTCGATTTTGACCAAAGAGTGGAAAATTGAGTTCTACCAAATGTTTAGCTCCCAGAATTGATTTTTTATGAGTGAAAAACCTGGGAAATCGTCTGAAATCACCATCAGTTTGTATAATAACACTGGAAAAAGTGTCAAGACGTGGTTCAGGACGATTAAATGGCACTACCAATGATCAAAGATAGTTTAAAAAAAAAAAAAAAAAAAAAGAGGGTACCTACCTAATTTGTGTTTTGGGGGCCAAAATTAATGGAAACCATTAGAAGTAGCTATTTCGATTATTACGCATGAAAGAAACAATTAATGAACAGCCAACCTTTCTGTAGGTATGTCCAATAGAATAATAAACCCATGTGACAAGGACTTTGCAGCGTTTTTTTGTTGTTGTTGATAAGTGGTCCAAAAGGTGCTATTTGCATGGCTCTATACTGCGCTACAATTTGACAACTCAATCTGTAACCGTTATGTATTTAGAAATGTTCAAAGTGGATAACTTGAATATCGCCTCATCTTTTCATGCAACAACTTGATTTTTCAACCTGTCTAATTGTTGTTGTACAGTTTTGTAGAACAACTTTGTTGTATGGGTTTGTAGAATCAGCTGCTACAACTTGAATTATCCAGTCGTAGTGCGACGGTAATTCACC
The DNA here is from genome assembly GCA_954871275.1 of Leptopterna dolabrata. NCBI lineage: Eukaryota > Metazoa > Arthropoda > Insecta > Hemiptera > Miridae > Leptopterna > Leptopterna dolabrata. Next base: position 9,241,569 of record OX940988.1, on the reverse strand, counting down.
TAGCAACCACAAGCCTTACGAGAAGTTGAAAGAATCCGGCGTGCTTCAAGATAACTTGAAATCTTTTGCGTTAAGCCCCCCCGATTTTGACCCCACCGAACACTATTTCCATAAAATCAGCGCCTATCAGAACAGTTAGAATATACGGGACTTGAAAATCACTACATGGTTAGCCGAACGTTAACCAAGAACTTTAGTGTGACTTCAATATTTTGAAAAAATTTCAAACGCATTTTTCTCGAAACTGCTTATTCAGATTTGTCAAGGTGTAGTATTGAGGCGACGATAATATAAACAGCTTTTTTGACTCATGCGTGTACCCCATTAAGTACCTATAGTTATTTCTCGTTCTTCTAATTCAAGGTCATCGATCTGCGCGGCAGTCCATCTTTCAATATTTTCGATTTCGAAGAAGCTTACAAAATGCTAAGAAGGGTTATTTAAACATAGTTTTAGATCATTTTAATCGTTTAAAAGCGTTATTTTTATCACTCACACAGCACAAAAAGGCCAGCTTTTCTCGATAAGCACATAATGTATGTATGCTGACCTAAATATTTCGACGTAGTGCGCAGAGTTCAGAAAAGAAAAATCCATTGATAGTGAGTGGTGATCAGAAGGTATTCCAGTCTGCTGACAAATAGACGAGGTCAGAATATTGGTGTAGAACATTGGCTTAGGTTTCTGTACAAAAACTTACATAAAATATGAAACAAATCGTTGTTTAATAACTTGCCGGTTTTGGTTTATTATTCCGTGAATAATACACCTATGTATTCGTTCAGCAAAAATTGTTATAACACCCCCACAAAATTTTTTCTTTTCCGTTTCAAGGTGCGTAGATTCCAAAAATGCAATGTCCGTCCGCCGTACGCCGTATCACGTGTACAGGCTTCATTTTCGGTCTAAAAAATTCGTTCTATCGCAGACATGCTCCATTTGGGCCCTAGTTGTGTCCCGAAACTTTGCAGCTCGATCGGAATATACCCAGGGGTGTTACCTACTTTTTGTGTTTTAGTAACATGTTAGTAACATGAGCTTTTGAGGTATTGTTTTCCATGTTTTTGGTACGAGAAGACCGAATATGAAGTCGATTTTGACCAAAGAGTGGAAAATTGAGGTTCTACCAAATGTTCAGCTCCCAAAATGGATTTTTTTTATGAGTCAAAAACCTGGGAAATCGTCTGAAATCACCATCAGTTTGTATAATAGCACTAGTGCTACACATGGATCAAGAAGATTAAATGGCACTACCAATGATCAAAGATAATTTGAAAGTAAAAAAAAGGAGCGTGCCTAATTCGTGTTTTAGGGGCCAAAATTGGTGGAAACCATCAGAAATAGCTATTTCAATTATTTTACATGAAAGCAACAATAAATGAACAGCCAGCATTTCTGTACGTATGTCCAGTAGAATAATAAACCCATGTGACAAGGGGCGTTTTTTGTACTTTTATTTGTACATTTGTACCGGGTGTAACGGTAGGTACTACCCGCTAAAACTGTAGGGTAATTTGCAACAGAAAGTTCCACCTGGACGTTTTTCGAAAAACGGTTCGTTTTCGATTTTAAGATTTTTTTTCGTGTTCTCGACCTTCTATCACAAAAATGGCCATAACACCCTTAATTTACCGTTAAAAACGAAAATTGATTATACCGTCGGAAAGAGCGTTAAGTTTCCTATCGGAGTACGGCCCTGAAGAGATTTTGGAGCAAATTCAGCGGGTGAAAAATAGGACAGAAAAGAAAAATTTTCTCAGTATTTCAAAAATCTCAATTTTCTCAAATGGCTTTGCGTCTCAAGTCATGCAGCATGGCTAAAGGAGCGAATTTTAAATGAAATAGTTTGGGAAATTGAGAATTTCAATTAATGATGAGTCCAACAGAATAATAAACCCACTTGACAAGGAATTTGCAGCGTTTTTAAAACATCTACAACTGTTGACTGGGATTCGAAGGCTCAGCATTTTCGTTACTAGGTAGGTAGGTAGGTAACGAATGAAGGAAGAATTTCCAACATCCGGTTTATTTCAGAGATCGCAGGAATTTATGTCAGCAGAACCAACCATTATTTGCTTAAAAAAGGCAAAGAAAAAAATTGAAGTCTGATATTCCCTTCCTTGGGATTACTTCCTTTGGAAACTTTCGATTTTCTTTAGCCATAAAAGTGTTTCTTCTTCGAAGATCGAGGGTACGGAAGGAGATGAGTAGCAGGTATAGCTGGCCTACCGTGAACGTGAGCCGCAGAGCGGAAAGCAGATGAGGCGGATGACATGCAGAACCAGCAGGATGATGACCGTTTTCTTTCTCCAGCTTCGTTGGGCTCCTTCCCTCGGATTTCCGTTAACGAGATCGCCGCCCGGTCCAGATGCTGTGGGACGGCGGATCTTATGAGATTTTTACTCCTCGACCGCAACACGCTTGTGAAAAGAATCCCTCGATCTCTGCCCACGGGCCGGCCATGACTGGGTCACCAGGTCCAGAAGAAACTTTTTAATCAGACGCCTCGGGTTTTCTTTTCGAGAGGCCTCGCTTTTCTTTTCACGATCAAATAAGCGGCTGGAATCGGGCTGACCCATGTGAACCGATGTTCGATAGAAAGCTGAGTTAATAAGTAGGAGGGGTGCTAGGGAGCGTATTAGGGTTACAACAATAAGTAGTAGCTATATAACTTAAATCACTTGCGGCGGAGAAGTGGAAATCCATAGCAAAAAACCCTGCAAGGTCCTTGTCACATGGGTTTATTATTCTATTGGACAAACCTACAGAAATGCTGGCTGTTCATTTATTGTTACTTTCATGTAAAATAATTGAAATAGCTATTTCTGGTGGTTTCCACCAATTTTGGCCCCTAAAACTTGAATTAGGTACGCTCCTTTTTTTTTTTCAAATTATCTTTGATCATTGGTAGTGCCATTTAATTGTCTTGATCCACGTGTTGAAACTTTTCCTAGTGCTATTCTACAAATCGATGGTGATTTCAGACGATTTCGCACGTTTTTTACTCATAAAAAATCAAATTTGGGAGCTGAACATCGGTACAACCTCAATTTTCCACTCCTTGGTCAAAATCGACTTCATATTCGGTCTTCTCGTCCACAAAAACATGGAAAACGATACCTCAAAAGCTCATTTTACTAACATGTTAGTAAAACACAAAAAACCACAGTCATGCAGCATGGCTATAAGAGCGAATTTTCGAAGTTTTCGGCATCTTCCTCCTCCGCCTAAAATTTTCTGAAAATTAATTTTCGGCCAATGTTTTCCCAACTTGATACCATACAAAATTAAAACAGGAGTAGTTTTACACAAAGTAAAATTTGGGGTGGAAGGAGGGGAAATCAAAAATGTTTTGAATACCAGAAGAGTAGGTATTGGGTACGTAACAAATTTTTTGTTCCATTTTTTGCCGAGTAACACCTCGGTTTGTAGATTTTCCAACGCTGAACACGATGGTGAAGTCAGAATTGCGATATCCCATTCCATTATCAGATTAGAGCAGACGAACCAGGAAGAACATCTCAAGAAATAACCACGTTCCTTCATCTTCAAAGTGCTCCAGCTTGAGAATGGAATGAGATATCGCAATTCTGATTTCACCATCGTGTTCAGCGTACAAAAACCTTTAAAATGAGGTGTCACTTGTCAGACTTTTTCATTTGGGGAATTTATGGGTAATTTTCCCCCCCTAAAACTCCCCAAAACTCCCCCTTAGGGTGACCCGATTCTGCCCAACTTCGAACTTAGCCTGTCGATTGCCAAGACAGATTTTTCGTGCAAATTTGAACTTTTTATCTCAATTCTTTCGAGAGTTATCGTCTGGAATGACACATACATATATAAATATATATATAAATATATAAATATATAAATAAATATATATATGTATATATATATATATATATATATATATATATATATATATATATATATATATATATATATAATATACATATAATTTTTGGTGTCTTTCGGCAGGGAATTCAGGATGGTCTGAAACGGATTTTGGTATAAAAATCTTTCGGAAATTCGAGTTTTAAAAATTTTGGACCGAGAACAATAGCTTCCTTTTCTTCGAAAATTCGCTAAAAGTACCTATTTTTATACACATTTTCACTCATAACACCCCTGGGTATATTCCGATCAGGCTGAAAAGTTTCGGGACACAACTAGGGCCCAAATGGAGCATGTGTGCGAAAGAACGAATTTTTTAGACCGAAAATGAGGCCGGTACACGTGATTCGGCGGACGGCGGACGGACATTGCATTTTTTTGAATCTACGCACCTTGAAACGGAAAAGAAAATACTTATATAAAGCTTGCAATCGTGTTCACAATATAAATTATTGAGAATGATCACCTGTGTGTAAACAATTATTCCAACGAGTGGTGAACGATTTTTGTACGATGATAACTGGCGAAGTTAAAGTTCCGTAGCAACGAATCGGTTGTACGTGAAAATCATTAGAAATTTTTCATAACAGCGTCCCAGATTTCGTTACGAAATTTCGTTACCTACCTTTTTTGGATAGTTAGTCCATGGCTAAAACACCATTCTGTGTTAAAATTTTGGGGGTGTTATAAAAATTGTTTGCTGAGCGAATACATAGGTGTATTATTCGCAGAATAATAAACCAAAACTACAGGATAAGAATAAAAATAGTCTATTTCCACGTAAACTAGCAAACTGTAGACCGGTTTCGGTTGTTACACCATCGTCAGTACACAATAGAAACGTGTACGTGTACTGACGATGGTGTAACAACCGAAACCGGTCTACAGTTTGCTAGTTTACGTGGAAATAGACTATTTTTATTCTTATCCTGTAGTTTTTTGACTAGTAGGTAAATATATACTCCCTTACCCAGAATATGGGTAACTTGATTGAAAAATAATATAGTACCTAGTTGAGTGCTAAAGGTTAAAATATATTTCAATTTAGATAAATAGTGTACCTACCTATAAATAATTTTTTTGTCTTTTCGAAAATGTGGTTAAGTCCTTTGACCCCAAAATATTTATGAACATGCAGGAAACCCCGTTGTACCAAATACAACGGGCTCTAGCCTCTAGGACGGCAGGTTGGCATCGAAGAGAAACCACGAAAAATTTGCACTTGAACAAACGCCAATATTTTGGGTAAGCTCAAGTCCCATCAAAAGTACTAAAGATTGACTTGTTCGACGGGGAATATTTCACTCAGCCTCTTTCTACCTTATCCCCCTGTATCAACGAAAACCCTGTCGTGTGCGGGAAGATGAATGAATTGTAGCTAATAAAACTCAGCTGTAAAACGTGGTAGCGGCGATTGCAAAACCATGAAATCATGACGAAAATATAACAATCCCGAAACATAGTGTAGCAGAAATTTAAAAAAAAATTAATTGGAGGAAAACCGGGTTTGAAGTCAGTTGTACGCGCGGCAATGCTAAGGAGGCCTGTGGCGGTTTTGCAGGCTGAGGAGACACAACAGCGTGAGGATGAAGTGGCAAAAAGTGAGTTAGTACCTACAGTTCATAAAACATTATCTGCGGTTTTGCTTTATGTCGAACAATACGAGCAGTGGTAATTAATTTACAGAATTGTTTTGTTCACATCTCTACGTCGTTACTTAACAGCTGTTCCTCAAATGTGTTGTACCTACTACATATTTATGCGGAATCTACGAAACGGCTCTTACAATGCGATTGAAATTTTGCTGTAGGTGCCTACCCGTAATTTTGATCAGAAAATGAGATTTAGTTCCTTATCGCCCAACCCAAAATTCATTGTTTGAATTTGAGGTCATTACAAAAGGTTCCAGGAAGTAGGTATTCGTATTCCACAAAAACTATTATATATATATACATCTATGATTTGACGTTTAATTAGTTCATTTAAATTTCAGGAGCCCGAATCAGCTGTCAGCTGAAGGAGCCATTTTCAGTATTTGTTGGTCTCTATGCTGTTTTCGTCGATTTAAAAAAAATAAACGGAATAGAAGTGAATACTTACCTAATAAGTTGGTACCCCTACAGTGCTGCATTTCATTTAATTGGGACTTTCTAACATACTGCACTGTTGTGCAATCTATTACTATTCACCACAACATTCATTAATCATCATTATACTGTGAAATCGTTTACCGCTTGCCTGGAGAGTTGTAGTAGGCACCTACCTATAATAGCACAACTCTATTTTGATTCATAGGTCAGTTATAGATAAGACCTTTTTGGGCCGGTGGATAAAATCGTAGGAAAGCTAGAAATCGTTTTTATCGCTGTATTTGACTTCTAATTAAAGTATCCTAGGTTTGCACTGCGAGCTTCAAGGGGGGGGGGGGGGGTCCAAAAAACCACGAAATATTCGGACTTCGTTCAGATTTGGCTTATTACCCCTAAAATACGCATCCTACAGGAAAAAATTACTCAGACATAAATTAAAGAACAATAAATTCTGAGTCGATTGACTACGTACAACTTTCGATTCAACCCGGCATTATTGCTTGAAATCATTGGTCAATAATGAATATTCTTACCAACATCGCTGATGAAGTTGATATAGTGACTTTAAACGTCCGTACCGTCGAAACGGCTGCTCTAAGTAAAACAATGCATTGGAAAAAAGTTGTAGAGCATCAAATTCTGCGTTCAGCAAGCATTTTACATTTCAAATTCGGTCAAATCTACAAAGAGAAAATGCAAATTTTCAGTTTTCCGTCACGAATTTGACATGTAAGGTTCTCGCTGAACGCAGAATTTTATGCTCTATTAATGTAAAGAGTAAATTTTCCTGTAGGAAGCATACTTTAGGAGCAATAAGCAAAAATCTGAAAAAAGTACAAAAATTGCATCCCCCCCCCCCGTGCCTTTGAAACTCGCAGCGGAGGTTGGTGCAAACCTACGATATTTAATTCAGTTAGATGTCTAATAAAGCGATTAAAACGATTTCCAGCTTTCCTAAAAATTTTCCTACCACCAGGTCTCATTTAAGTGGCCTGTTACACTGCGCTTAGTAATAAAATGAGGAAACCAGACCCTGATTTTCTAAAACCAATCGATATGACTGATTTGTCCTCACAAAAGCTACAATCGTATGGTTAGGTAAAACAATAATCGGTCGGTTCCGGGAGTCGTAAAATCACTAGTTTTCTGGATTTTTCACGCTATATTTTGAACTTGATTGTAATGGAAATATGTATTTCTAGTACCGTTAATCTCATGTTGGTACCTGTATATATTAGGAAGTAAGCAGAATTCACCAGAGGTCCTGGCTGACATTTCGCAGTTTTCACGTGTAGGGTACAGTAATATGTTGAATGGATTAGAAAACCTCGATGCTTAGACCGCAACAGTGCATGCACATAAACTCGCGTTTTTAAACCACTGAAGGCTCCATTAAGCGGTCAATACTTATCGATGCGGTCGTTTCGACATTTGGCTCGACGAAGGGCGCCAAAAATCACGATTCAAAAGTTGAGCAGACGGTCGCGTGCATATCGTTGACACAGATCTGTCATCGTCCAACGACGTCCCCCGGCATTAATTAAACGATAAGACGACGAGAGGAACCGATGAGCGCATACCCAATACTGTGTGGAATCATCAATGGCAACATACGATTCTGAGCCCAATATCGACTTACCACACTTCGTTCGTTGAAATTGACGCTCTCATGAGTCACCACGTTTCATATCTTAAATTCAACAATTAACAAAAGGCAAATATGAGTAACGATAGTGCTACGAAAATATACATCATACGGGTACTGGACTCCGGGTAGCAGGATGGACATCGGTCCTGCTTTCCCAGTGCATTGGGACTTCGGTACAGCCGCGCTCTCTGACAGTAATTTTCGTCATATTTTGAAGCAGCTGATAATAATCATTGTCGGCTCACAGCAATCATAATGCAACAGACTGCATGCATTCTTTATAATACAGAAGGTATTTACAGTTTGGTTGTACGGATGCTGCTTACAAGTTAGTGTACAGAAGTTTCTGAACTCCTTAAGTTGACTTAGCTACCCATACATAGATACCTTATTAATTACTAACTATTATAAATGAAGACTAAAGAGAAAGAACGTGTTAACTCGATTTTTTTTATCCAAATTTAGGTAGCGACGGTTCCTAAAGTTTTGGCAAGCGAGGAATCCGATGATGGTATTTTGGACGAAAACCGAGTCTAAATGGGTGAAAATGAAAAGTGAAACAATCCTGTGCAGGGGAAGAACGTGTGGGGTGGAGCAAATTTAACAAAAATTTCTTATTTTTATAATGCGTAATATCGAAATTATGTTGCTTTTTGACCTGAAACAGATATGTGCCAAGTTTCAGGGTTATCAAAAAATTCCTTCAGGTCTTATAAACTCCAGGGAAGTTTCGGTAAACGAAAAATGGAAAAACATTATCCAAATTACGGATGAAGAGCAATAAATGAGCCAGATAGGTGGCAATTACACGGTTTTTCAGTAAATCAATCTTGTAAAGAACACTGTCTTTCACTTCACTAAGTCTTTTTTTGTGTTCAGACTTGGATTTTACGTCTGCCATTCAGTTTTGTTGAAGATGTAGCCATTGCAGTTTTTCTCCCCGCAGACTTCTCCTGAAGCTTCTTTTCCAATTCAGTGCTCCTTTCAGCAGCTTGCAGTATTTGACAAGGGAATCGGGGGATATCCTGTAATTGATCAAAAGTCAAATCGATCACAAGTTGTTATGGCAGGTGCTTCTGTTATAGGCTTCGGTTATAGGAGATCATTTTTGTGTGTAAAGCATTGAAGTTCAATGACAGCACTTGAAACAAGATGTTCTTTGAACGCTGGTTTCATTATTATTAGAAACCACACTGAAGCATGAACCTTGGTGATACATATTGGTGCACAATGCCAAAACCGCCTAAGTGCCATTTTGGCCAATTTTATGTAATTGCATTTTTGGAGTCACTCTATTACATTCCACACCATGCCAATAGCGCGAATCCCTATTTCAAACAGTTTAATAACAATGTAACAAATTATTATCATTGCCTATCTCCAGAAATGAACAATCCGACCATGCCAAAATCGCCCAATTTACACGGAGTGGCACATAATGCGTATTAATTTCGCCTATCTCCAGAATCTGACAATCTGGCCACGCCAAAATCGCGTAAGTGCCTCGACAGGAACCCTTCCTTCCAAAGCCATCAGATTTCTTTAAAACTATTTCAATAGGGCCCATAACACATTTTTTTGTTAATGAATACAAAAGTAGATCAACAGATTCTTCGTTGTTGAAAAGAACTTAAGCCCGAAATTGCGATTTAATTCAAAGTGCTCAAGGCCGAAATCGCATTACGTGCCCTACCCCCTCCCCTATTGGTTCGAAATGGCTTTTTGATAGTAGGGTGTTACGACTGACAACCAATGTCATAATTATGGAAGTGCCGTCGCTTCAAAACCATTTTTCGATTTATACTGTTGCACCAAAACTTTGAACACGTTTTTCTCGAAACTGGTTAAAATCGCTTAGGCGGTTTTGGAGTTGTGGTAACGATATATGATCTGTAGTTGTGAACCACCTGGCTTGTGACATTTTCCCAGGGTTCCTCCTTGCAAGGGATTCTGGGAATACCTTTATACAAACTGCAGTAGTTAACCATTTTGAGCTTCTGTTCTTCTGATCTGTACTCGTGTTCAGACCTTAAACCTTCCGTCATCAGCGGCATGTTGGACTTCAAAACTTCGAAGGGTTTAATGTGATTGGTTTCACAATTCTCCAGCTGCTCCCCAGTATCCGCTGAATAACTGGTAGGACCAGAGGTTGACCCATCCAACGTTTTTAGAAGGTGTCACAATGGGTGCTCATTCGCATGCAGTAAGCAGACGCATTGGACAGATGTTTGGAATGTCTTCTCCATTTCTGCCAGCACCACCCTTCCAGCCTGTACTGGTTACAATTCCGTCGCAACCTAGCAGTCATCAACTGAAAGTTCATTTGCGGATGTGAGGTCTACTCTGGGAATAGCTTTTGCTGTCCCCGCACAGGTCCTATGCCCCAAGCAAATTAAACCAGAATCTTCAACAAGACTAATGTGCTCTTCAGCAACAGTTCCCGTGGTTATGGTTGCCCCCTTTTCAAATTTCTTCGTAGTTTTTTTCTAGAATCAAAGTGCAAAATTCAATTTTTTTTTTCAATCGCCAGTCAAGTTTTTCAGTCCTTTCTTGTTCTTGCCTTCGAAGAATTGCGCCAAAAGTGTTATGTGCAGGATACAGTCACAGTGAGTTCGTGAATATTATAGTAGACCATCTTGACTTCAATTTTTGGACTTTATTTGAACAATGAACATGAAAAAACCTTCGGAGTAGACTAAAATAAAAATATTACGGTTTTTTCCTCCTATCCTAAATATATTTGAAAACTTCTTCTTTGTTATTGAACCTGAAGGACCTAATATTTTTTAACGCAATTTTGAGGGCGTGCTATTTGGCGTAAAAGGCAGCATAATTTCACTATTCCAACCCGAATTTCGAACTTTCGAAAATTTGCTCCACCCTACTGGGCCCCGAAATAACAAGTTCTTTCCTTTTAGTCTTCAAGAGCAACGAACTTAATAAGAATTTCGTTCCAAAAACAATATTATATTCTGAACGGTTGACACTAACTACGAGCTGTTACGGGTTTTGTCCAGATTTCGTGACAAACGTGTGCAGGGCCTGGCCATTTGTGCGTCCAGCCTAGATTGTTGGAATGCAGGTTGCTATACCTACTACATGACAATACCAGAGAAAGTTGAAACTTATATATTCAGATATGTGACATCAGCTGTTGACGAAGACCGAGATAATCCACGTTGTCAAGATAATCTTGCCTCCATGAAAATCTGGATTCAGGATCTCGTATCTGGTTTTCTAAGATGAGGTTGCTGAGATAATAATTAGGTACATATCTTCCAGTATAAAATTTTTCCGGAAATTTTTGACAGATATTATTGAAGGAACAAAAGACGACAGTACCACCTGTCCGAGTCTTCCAACGACTCCCATTTTTCCCACGTATCAGGAAGATACCCTGGACGAGACACCTAATTTGTGAAAGGAACATTCTTGCAGGGGGCCTCAAAACGCTTAATTATCCATCCGAGCCACTAGTGGTACATTAACATTGAACAAGAAAAACTGGCCAAGTCATTGTGATTATTTCACTCTATCATTTTCTTGCCCCCGGATTTCCCACAGGCGGTTTTCGAGAAGAATAGATACGATTCTAGAGCTCAGTACGTCTCGGGTAGAGTGATGATACGCAACGGTTGGGCAACAGGTTGGTGAGTTTTTGAGTGATTTTCACTGTTCTTAGGAGAAAAAAATTGATCATGAAATTTGATATTTATATATATTATGCAGTTTACTGGCAGGTCCCCCTAATTTTGTTCAAAAATACAAAAATAAGTTGAGTGGTCGGTTTTGGCTCCACCTTTCTCTACCAAGTTTAAAACACGTCTACCCAGAGGGTAGCCACTCACGTACCAAACTTGGGGAAAAATTGGAGTAAGTATACGAGAGAATTGAAATGTTAGTTTAGTTTTAAATAATGTATTTGACATGGAGTATGTTTTTACATGGGCTCACAGCCAAAATGCTTGATATAAGTTTCACTAAACTAGCAGATTGTAAGAAATAGGTACGATACAATATCAGATATTATGTCTAATTGTTCACTACAGTACTACTTTATTATAGTATTAGATACTTTGAATTTTCTTGAAGGGTTTCCAGAATTCCCGAGAGCTCTTTACACGTTACTTAGATCTGCGAATACCTATTCCATTTTTATGTTTTCTTTTTTTGAGCGTTTTCGCCTTGCAATATGCACTCTTGTCTCTCAAAAAGTTGGCTAGGTACAAATTTTGAAATTTATTGTTTCTAGCCGCTTTGAGAGATTTTTTTTTAATTTTGGCTTTAGCCTCTTTGCAATATTTATCGAACCATGTACTCAAGTTTCTGGGGAATGGGGCATCATACACTGCTACCAAATGACATAAAATATGTTCAATTCAGATGCTACGTTTTTAATACTATTAACGAAGACAGAGTACTTTTCGGGTCACCGAACTGCTCAGTGAGCTTCTTCCTGTATTCTTTAGACATATTCGGGAGTAGCAATTATTGGCAGCCAGCGGATCAGGAAGCTCGTCCCAACCCTCTAACAATTTCTCATAGCCATTGCTTCTAAGCGGAGTACCACAAATTAACAGGGATTTATCTTTTTTGGCAAGAAAGGATAATGCCCAATGGTTGGAGAACAGGATTTTCTCTATCTTGACGTCCGGGTGAGCCATAGCCAGTATCCCTCGTCCCTCCACTAGATCTACCAAATAAATGCTGGCGTGTTGCAGGCATTGATAGGAGGAAGTATAAAGGTCGATTCACACATATCCGTGACGTGACGTACCGTACCGTGAGCTTCAGTGGAAAAAAAATATCGGCTGACGAAATTCTTAGTAAACTAAAGGGGGAATACGGTGCGTATTCAAACATGAACGGCAACGTGACTCTCCGACACTCTCAGTGCCCTTCCGGTATCCACCGTGAAAATAAGAAATACGTCCTCGCCGATATTTTCAGTTTTTTCACGGACGTGAAAGAGTTCACTTTTCAATATTTTCTGTGTGTACCTCATTTTTATAATATGAACGACGAGCTTCTCATCGAGTTGGTTCGGGAACGACCAGTTCTTTACGATATGAAGGACCCCAAATACCTAAATGTTGATTGGAAAGGAAGAATTTGGCAGGAAATTGGTCTCAAAATGAATGTCAATGGTGAGTTTTTAAATTTATTATCTTACAAAATTTACTTTATTATTACAAAATACAAAAATATTATACGAAATACAGTCGACTCTCGATAGTTCGATTTTTAACAAATTATAAAAAATTATTTTTAACAAAAATATTGTACACATGTGTACAGTTGTACACATAAAGGTGGAATTTTAATCAGCAATCAATGTGGAGAGAAAACTGAGATAACTCGAGCAGACACGTTTGATCACTGAAGAACACTGACACGGAAAGGTACGGTACTGTGTGAATGGCAGAGAAAACTTTATCAGGGATGTCACCGGAGGCTACGGAACACGGAGAGCAACGGTGCCGTCCCGTCACGGATATGTGTGGATAGACCTTAAGAGAGAATTGAAATGTCTGAATGGGAAGTTTATGCTAGCTTACATGCACACATCTGCTCTCAACACCTAATTGTAAAGCCCTGTGACATGTTTGCTACCGATGCTTCACTGCGGAATTTACATATGTAAATTATCATTTTTACGAGAAAGCCAGACTTCCGCAAATGACACCAACATTCGTCTAATAGAACGAAAAATAGTGGTTTTAACTAAAAATTATGTCTTAATTGTGCATGTTTAGAGACTGCTCTGATAACGCGAATGCATTGATACTTCATGCGGTTGCCAAACATGATCTTATATTTAAACTTGTGTCTAGAGCGCATAGAACAAAAGTCTTGTAAATCTCAATACCCGAATTCATCCCTCCTCTCTCCCTTTACCTCTCTTCATTGATGAAACCCTTTCGATCCAAACTAGAACGGAACATGAGCTTGAACCTTTGTTGTACTAATTTCTCTAGGTTACCTAACCGTACCAACCAAAAATTACGGACGAAATACGTGAGCAAGTGTACCTGAACTACCGTGTCCCACCTTCCACAATTTTACCTAAAATTCAACGGCTAAAAAATAAAAATAAATCTCAAAGTTCTCTAAGTTGTTATTGCAACAGTTGAGTTTGCATACATCAAGCTTGGTTGTGACTTTTCAGTGTTTGGGTTAGAAGATCGTGTTTTGCGGCACAAGCCATTGACGATTGTTTAGATAATGCACTTTCTGTTATGCTCTCAAATGATCTCAAAAGCTCTTACCAGCGGCTCTTACGTCAGACTTGAAGAGAAATTCCTTTTTCCTTGCGGTAAATCTGTAAATCATTGACGGAACGGAGGTCGAAGGAGGAGCTTTCGTAAATGACGAGTATTTCAATCGATCTCCTGCGTACAGATCTTGCTTATTAGAAACCGCACGATGTGTGTTTTATTTTTAAAGGAATATTTGTAGTTTTTTTTTTTGGCCCTCTGACTGGACCGAATCAATTGTATTAATAACGTGCAGGTGATCCCCGTACCGTAATTACCGTAATTTTATAATCACCCAACTTTCTTCTACGCCTGCCTCCGTTTTAGCGAATTTTTGGACATTTCTGTCGGCGAAAACCTGACAGCATGAGTGACAAGCAATATTATTTATTCGTGGAGTTATATCAAATATGCGACAAAATATATGCATTTCGAACCTAAGAAATAATGATAAACTGAGAACGAAAAAGTTTTTTTTTTTTAAATAATTACCTATCTCTAACTTTAAGGTGGAAGGTACGTCTACTGATGTTCAGGTGCTCCTGTTTGAAATTTCCTCCATGGTTTCGTTCTTCATAGATCAACTAAAGGTTAGGTGGGATAAATAAACTATAGTTGCTACCTATTGTGTGCCTATAGTTCTACGTTTTTGATATTCAGATTTTCTAACGGTCTGGTTTTTTTCTTATTTTTTTAGTTGACTTGAAAATGGGCAACATCCACATCAACCGAGTTTTGTACCTCGCTGGTTTCGGGGCCGTTGTCTTCCTCATCGGCTTGTTCTTCGCCACGTCAGGAGCTGACATGATGATCAACGCTAAGATCAAAAAGGTGCGTTATTAAGGCGCATATTTATTTCCGCGACAGTAATAATAGTAAAGTTATTGTGTGACAACGCGTTTACCTAGAGAAGTTACCCAGGTATATTAAACCAAATCTGACCAAAGATATCATCACGTCTGTATTGCTCTTTAACATATCATGTTCTGAACCACCGGATACCGAATTTATTCTCGAATCGCTCAACTCATTAGGCACACTACCTACATCAATTCATGTCACAGAAGCATGCATACGAGTACATTTCCATAACTTTCCGAAGAATATAAGTTAGGTAGCAGCTACCTAACTAGGTAGGTAATATATCAATTTTCAGTTTAACCCACTTGTTGAGTAGAAATAAATAATCCACTTCCAGTGTATACTGCCTGAGCTCTATCTTAATAAATTTTCGTCATGTTTCTTGAACAAATAAATGTACTTTTATACAAAATCGATCATATTTTAGTTTCTTAACTTCTTTTCTGTAGAGTGTAGTCCTGGAAGAGGGGTCTGAAGGGCTGAAAAGATTCCAGAAAACGCCGTTCCCTCTGGAATTCAAGGTTTTCCTGTTCAACATCACTAACCCTGAAGACGTGATGATAGGAGGCAAACCCGTTCTCACTGAAATGGGGCCTTACACTTACGAGTGAGTCTGTAGTTTATATTTTATTATACTCAGCCAAGGCACATTTAAATAGATAATAACGTCTGACATGAGAGTGACTGCTTGAGTTAGGAACTAGGTAATAGGCTCGTTATAATATAACACACCTACTTAGAATGACGTGAAGCAAACTAGATTGCCCTTTTGTATATATAAGATAAGATATTGTGATGACTATCAGTTTTACGTCAATGCGTCTACTGTCACAAATGACGCGACGGAAACTGTGACAAACTATTGGGTACCAACAAATGCGCTATTCATAATTGGGTCAAATCTCCCGGTTTGACCTAGTAACAGGTAAATGCGAAAGAATGGTCAGATGAACTGAAATTCGGTGGGTACGTGAGGGTTGGTCCTTCGATTTTCCAGTATGAATCTCACTCTTAAATGTGTTGCGCGGGTTGATCTCTCGTAGATTGCATAACGTAACAATTTACCCGCGAAGAAAATCTCCTCAGCCGCAAAAATTATTGCCACCCATTTTACCCGCCAAAGTAGCATGCTCTGTGCATCGTACCCCGCTCTTGGATGTGGACAAATAGAACTCCCCACACTCTGTTGAATGTGTGTATAGAAACCTTCTCCCCCACTCACCCAACTACCAACCTTTCTTTGAACGTTAGTTGGCGGGTGCTTTTCGCCTGGGGGCCAAACGGTGGGGGGGGGGGGGGGGGCAAAATGCACAAAAGGCACTTCCTCTGATTGTAGCAAATGTTGTGCAAAATTTCACCTTTATTCGTTTTGTCTGTGAGGCTGTAGCATTGTCAAAGAACAAGAACAAGAACGAGAAAAACATGAAAAATAGCAATTTTTTCATAAATCACCTGACGGTCCCGAGGGGTGAAATTTGGTACACGTCCTCAGGGGCTCCTCGAGAACGGGTGTACGAAAAATCAACACCGGAGACCCCCAGACCGAATTTTGGAGGGGTAAAAACCCCTACTTGTTCTCCTCCAGTAAGCCGAAAAGGGTTTGCTTCCCTTTTTGTTATAATCACACGTGCTGTAGATAGTTTTGGTTCATTCAAAACCTTTTAGATTATCACAATTTTATTTCATAAAAAATTGTGATAATCTAAAACAGTGGTTCTCAACCTTTTTAAACCTGCCGCCCCCTTTAGGAGTTGAATATTTTTGAACGCCCACCTAATTTGAAAATCCTTAAGTTTGGGTATGGAAAAGGGGGGGGGGGGTCCAAATAGTAAAATTCTAATTAAAGGAATAATGTAACTGAATAGACCATTAAAACAGAACGTAATTTACAAAAATAATAGTATTTGTTATGCATGTAATACACACAGCTGAGCTGTGTGTGGGAGTTTTGTGGTTCAGAGCCCACTATTTCTTAAAAATGAGGTTTAATGTTAGTGAGATGAAGGCGCAAGTCTCTTTACTAGATGTCGAGACGATTTCTTTTAGCATGGACCTACGGCCGAAAAACGTCACGCCATGAAAAACGTCACTGAAGTGACTCAATAACTGTTTCGAATTTCTCTTGCGACGTTCTTCCTTTTCACCGTCGTTGCTCCGTTGGTACCAGATATTCCGTGGAAATTTCGAAGAGGTATAAAAATGGGTTGTGAAAGGGAGGTTCCGACACAACTTTCAACCGGTACGGTTGTGAAATTTTCTGTCGTTTCCCGGAAAACTCACGGGTATAAATGGATTCAAGGCGGGTTTAGACGGCGCGAACCCACTCGCGCACCAGCCTCACTTCCGACTCGACTTCAACTCGCCCGGCAATAAACTCATCCTCGCCTCACTGTTTAGACGACACGCATTCACTCGCACGGCACGAGGTGAGAGACCGAGTGTCCTTTGATGCGCGACCAAAAACCGACAGACGACGGCTCACCCCGAGTTGGCCTCACTGTGAGTGGCCTCGAGGGGAGGGAGGTGTTTACATTGCGCGAGGGACCGGAAGTGAGGCTGGTGCGCGAGTGGGTGCGCGCCGTCTAAACCGGCCTTACATCAGGACCTCCCATTCAGGATCAAAATCGTTCCAGTCGTTTAGAAGTTGGGCACAACCTTGAACCTTGAATCGTCTCATTATATTATATTATTTTGAGCAAGAACACGTACACACCATGTTTCATAGTTTCATTCGAACGAACTAAATCACTTGCGGCGGAATCGTGGAAACCCATTTCAAAGAATAAAACGCTGCAAAGCCCTTGTCACATGGGTTTATTATTCTATTGGACATACCTACAGAAAGGATGGCTGTTCATTAATTGTTTCTTTCATGCGTAATAATCGAAATAGCTACTTCTGATGGTTTCCATTAATTTTGGCCCCCAAAACACAAATTAGGTACGCTCTTTTTTTTCTTTTTTTTTAAACTATCTTTGATCATTGGTAGTGCCATTTTCGTCCTGAACCACGTCTTGATGGTGATTTCAGACGATTTCCCAGGTTTTTCACTCATAAAAAAATCAATTTTGGGAGCTGAACATCTGGTGCAACCTCAATTTTCCACTCCTTGGCCAAAATCGACTTCATATTCGGTCTTCTCGTCCCCAAAAACATAGAAAACGATATCTCAGAAGCTCATGTTACCAATATGTTGCTAAAACGTAAAAAGTACCTATTTTTATACACATTTTCACTCATAACACCCCTGGGTATATTCCGATCGGGCTGAAAAGTTTCGGGACACAACTAGGGCCCAAATGGAGCATGTCTGCGAAAGAACGATTTTTTTAGACCGAAAATGAAGCCTGTACACGTGATACGGCGGACGGCGGACGGCGTACGGCGGACGGACATTGCATTTTTGGAATCTATGCACCTTGAAACGTAAAAGAAAAAAG
Organism: Leptopterna dolabrata; assembly: GCA_954871275.1. Taxonomy (NCBI): domain Eukaryota; kingdom Metazoa; phylum Arthropoda; class Insecta; order Hemiptera; family Miridae; genus Leptopterna; species Leptopterna dolabrata. Next base: position 9,223,379 of record OX940988.1, on the reverse strand, counting down.
TTTGAGGGGGTGTTATAAAAATTTTTTGCTGAGCGAATACATAGGTGTATTATTCACAGAATAATAAACCAAAAACGGGGTTATTGAAAGATTGTATGTATCAGCGTATTTTTCGTGTATCAGTGGAAATAGACAACCTTTCAATAACTCCGTTTTTATTCTTTTTCATTCGAAGTAAGTACAGAGGCATCATCCGGAGTCAAGAGGTGGAGTTTTTGTTGTTGTTATAATATTAAGGAAATCAGTACCTAACAGTAATGAACCCTCCATCGACGAGGTAGAATAGGGAGGCAATTGACAGTTTCTTTAACGATATTCCGCACTCCAGCGTAGAGGTAACTGATTAGCTTGAAGCCAAAATTCCGTGAGCCTACCACCATCCTGGAAACTGGCTTTCTACGTCTCACTAGTTGAAAGTTCAGTCAATATTTCCTGAATCTCAACCTCTGTTTTCTCAATGTGCACAGAGGATTCATGACCCATTGAGGACAAAATATCCTCAAAACGTTCGGAAAAGGTCTTATGCAAAGACTCCAGGTGTTCACAGTAAACTGTTTCATCAAAGAGATTTCAATATTCTTATACATGATACTATTCACTATGCTTATCCGACAGGATTGAAAACTGGCAAATCACAACTTCGTTGCGGCCAAAACTCAGCTTGCAAGTGAGATTATTTTGGAAGGCAGAAATAACAGATTTAGTTTTTATTAAATTGAGTTCATCACCTTGAAGTTGCGAATTGATTCCATTGAATTTGGCGAATTTATCGGTCAAGTAAGCAACATCGATTATAAATTGTAGCTATCGGCCTCTCAGATGTACCTAAATACAGATTCCTGAACCTGTTGAAGTGTTCAGGAAGGTGCACACCGCCCCCCTACCGCCCAAAACAAGTTCGCCGACCCTCAGTACCCCTCTACCGCCCCAACGGGGGCGTTATCGCCCCCGTTGAGAACCACTGATCTAAAAGGTGTTTAAATTAATCATAACTACCTACAGCCTGCTTCTTGTTCTGTCGTGTAAACTGTGTTCTTGTTCGCTTTTGAGTTTTTTGGTTTTCGTATATATCGGACAGTGTTTGAGCTATTTTTACCCTCATTTGTTGGTGTTACTTGGTTTTTCACTAAATATCTACGTTTTACCCTCAACATTCATATGACCATTTGTCTACAGAAATGTATGTTTTAGGTTTATGGAAATCGCGTAAACACATGTAAAAACATCTTTGATGTTGATTTTGTTGTTTAATATCGGGACAGCCTGTCCGGGAACACCGGCTAGCCATTCGTATAGAAATGGTTGTTTCAACGATGGTACTTGACCTTGTTTGACAAGTGTGCAGAATAGAGAAGACTTGTTTGTTGATTGGCTCATATCGCGGCATGTTTCAAGGATACTCAACCTTGTTTCAGCTGTGCAGAATAAAGCAGAGCGCTTGTCTGATGATTGGCTCATATCATGGCATGTTTCAAGGATACTCAACCTTGTTTCAGTTGTGCAGAATAAAGCGAACTACTAGTTTGATGATTTGCTCATATCGTAGCGTGATTGATGATTATGAAACGTCCATGAACATTCCAGCAAATTAAAGTTGGGTAAACCTCGAGAGTGATCCTCAACTCCATCTTACCACAGGCTCCGGTCGGCTGCTTGCGGCAAAGCTTCGCGTTTGGGAAACGTACGTTGCGTTTGCAACTGCACTGCTACCTACGAAACGGCTAGCGGATGAAATTATTATATTTATACCCCCAAGTAATGGGTTTCAATCGGTCCCTTACTTTCATTTCCTCCGTCGGACTGGGGCTTACCGCTCATTTTATAATGGAGGGAAGTTGAGCAACCGCCGAGATCCGTTCTTGAGCCGACACCCCAACAACAATCATTGCTTTGCGGTCGATATTATGGTCACAGGCTGCACGGTGACATTTTATTGTATTCACTACGGGAGCCAGACGAACTGCAAGACTCCCACCGATTTTAGAAACTTTCGCTTGTGAAGGCAATTCATTATTCATGTTTCTATCAAATAATGCTGAAGTAGAGAGAAATTAACTCAGACTTTGGCGGTTTTTATTTTTGTACGGTTCTATTCATTCGACTTCGATAATGTTGAGGGAGACTTTTCATCTACTATGATAATTTTCGAAAATATCACTTGGTAGGTAAGTAAGTTAACTAGGTACTTCATACCTATTGTTCGGAGCAACAGAAAAACAAGCGCAAACAAGAAATCCTTGTAACACCCGCACTCCTGGTTCAACTACATATGTATTAGACCGATTTCAATGAAATTTCAAGGAGACGAGCAGATATCATTTCAGATCATTTATCAACAATAAATGGTTGTCATACCAGTAGTCTCGAAGCGGCGCATTTGCGAATAGATAGGTATGATGAAATTTTCGTTACTTCTATGGACATACATATATCCATAATTGGATCGGTAGTTGAGGAGTGGAGTTGGTTTATTTATGTACGGGCCCTACAGTAAATATTGTGAACGCACAAGGTATTTTTTCGTCAGTATGACGTTGACAACCGTATAAAAAGACCTACCGTGCCTATCATGAGAAATAAAACTTTCTATAGAATTCAATGGGCGGAAATGAAACTCCTGCTTTTCATTATTCCAGGTAGTTTGCCTCAGCATGAGTTGAAATTTGAAACGAGAGAATCAGTTCAAGTTCCAAAACAACCCCATTGACTTGCAAATTTGCAAGATCTGTCTCGGGAACCCCTCGACGCTAGGTAGACTGGTGTGATTACCAGTCCACGTCCCCAACGATCTCAGGAACGAAATGCTACGGACTAAAGCTGTAATAACGCGTTATTACGCGTCATTAAAAACGCCATTAAAGATGTGTAACTGCGGACCGCTGACTGAAAGATGACTCTAAACCAACGCTGTCATGACAATCACGGCGGAATAACCGCTCCAAAACGACTTTATTCGATTTCCCGAGTCTTTATTCGCTGAATACATACCCAAGGCTATTTTTCCCTAGCGATCCAACTTTTCCCCCTCAATGCAAAGAAAGAATTGTTTATACAATAATTATAAATAATTGTAATTATAATCCCCAGTTTCTATCGCAGTATCGGTTGTTAAAATTACTGAAAATTATTAGATTTTCGGATTAATATAAGTCAGAAAATATTATTCAAAATCTCAACCCCGTAGATCTGAAAATTAAAATGCCTAGTGGATGGAAGAAGCCCTCTAAAATCCTTCCTGAATAATTTTTTAATTTTCCCATTTTGGCGCATATTTTTCTGTAGGGTGTTATGTGATTAAATGAGGAAACGTTGAATTTTGCTTGCATTCATATCACCCTTTGTGCACTTCTGATAGAAGTAAGTACCAATGGAGTGGTATATGATTTTAGTTTGGAAAGATAGTAAAGTGGATGTTGGAAATTTTAGAACGCTTTTACAATGCAAAGCAAACATTGAAGACAGACAAGAAGTGTATCGAATATAAGAAAACTCTTCATCTGAACCACTAGACAATGTAAACAGTAAGCAGCAATGTATAAAGGAATCAGATGGGCTTCGAAACTACTGGCATGAAATTTAGTTAGGTATCCAGGAATATAGGTAGGTACCTACTATATCTGGCAATCACAGGTTTGTTATGACACGTGTGATTTTAGATCCAAAAATTTCTGCTGCAAGGAAAACATTGCCAGCCGACAGTCCGAAGAATGATCTGTGGTGTTTATATAAATAAATCACGATTTCACAACTTCAAAGGTCTTCATACTCGTAGGTATATTTTTAAAAATATGGCTTCAGAAGTGAAATACGGGTTTGACTCATTCATCGTCAAACGGATCGTACGTTTCGGTGGAGTTTTGCATTCACAGCGAGGAAGTAATTAATTATTCGTCAGCGCCTCTCCTTGCCCTTTACCGGCTGTGCTCGTGCTGGAATTGGCTGACCTCAGGTAGTCCTGACCGCTAAAAAGCAGTTAGCCCGCGCGGCAATGGCAGACCAGTGGTCACTGAGAGGATTGGCACAAATATAAATATCCTCCTTATTTCCTCTTTGTATTCATTGGTCTCCTTTGCAAACGAGGAAGGCACACGGAACAGGGTCCGAAGAAAAAGATGTAGGTGGAAGTATCTGATCTCAACTAACAACATTGCAATAATCACGTCTTTGGTCCTCTTTTGAGGGCCTGTTCCAAATTCAATGTGTGACAGATTTCATGAACTGCCACCCAAAATAAAGAGGTCTATGATAACGGGCATTCAACCTCCGTGAAATAATGCCACTTCTCACCAGGATGAAAATTTATTTTAACTGAAGTATGAGAACGGTTAGGTAAATCATTAGGCAATAAAACATTCCCAATGCCGTCGAATGGGTAAGGGTAAGTAATCCACAACATCTTGCGGTTTCATGTTTCTTCTCGCCTATGGTTAAAATTCATGAAAAATCAACTACTCTTAGGTGCTGCCAATATCATCAATAGCACCTACATCATAGTAAACTCAATCACATCAAGTGCAAGTGTGACAGAGCGTGAGGAGAGTGACGGTGGACCCTCGAGAGTCCGCCTTTTAGACTAGCGATATTATCACCGGTTAAGAAGGGATAGCGGTTAGGTTTCAGCCTGAACACCCTCATCTTCACTGGAACCACAGACGACTCGAGAACTTCCCACCGTCACATCATGAAGTAATTGGATAGGTCGGAGAAAATTCATGAAAATATCTAGTGCAAGCTACACCTTCATGTTGGGGGGGGGGGGGGGGGGGGCTTCCTAACTAAACTGATTGCTCGATGGTTTTGACTTTGAGTAGGTTATTGTCATTATGAACATCAACCTGCTGCATAGGCAGATAAAATCTATACGTAAACCCTCTGTGCAGGTATAGATATACCCGTATACGTGCAACTATAATATATTCCTATGTAACACTGTACATCTGTACAGTTACAGGCGTGAAAACCAACCATTCAAACCAGAAAATTTTCGATTTATGTTGATATAGCCCGATTTTAGCTGGTATGAATACAACGGTGATGTCGAGTTACCACAGCTCAACGGTAGTTTTCGGATAGCTCCACCTTTTTTAGCGAATTTTCGAAGAAAAGGAAGCTATTGTTCTCGGTCCAAAATTTTTAAAACTCGAATTTCCGAAAGATTTTTATACCAAAATCCGTTTCAGACCATCCTTGAATTCACTGCCGAAAGACACCAAAAATTATATGTATATATATATATATTTATATATATATTTATATATTTATATATGTATGTGTCATTCCAGACGATAACTCTCGAAAGAATTGAGATAAAAAGTTCAAATTTGCACGAAAAATCTGTCTTGGCAATCGACAGGCTAAGTTCGAAGATGGGCAGAATCGGGTCACCCTAAGGGGGAGTTTTAGGGGGGGGGGAAATTACCCATAAATTCCCAAAATGAAAAAGTCTGACAAGTGACACCTCATTTTAAAGGTTTTTGTGCGCTGAACACGATGGTGAAATCAGAATTGCGATATCTCATTCCATTCTCAAACTGGAGCACTTTGAAGATGAAGGAACGTTGTTATTTCTTGAGATGTTCTTCCTGGTTCGTCTGCTCTAATCTGATAACGGAATGGGATATCGCAATTCTGACTTCACCATCATGTTCAGCGTTGGAAAATCTACAAACCGAGGTGTTACTCGGCAAAAAATGGAACAAAAAATTTGTTACGTACCCAATACCTACTACTCTTCTGGTATTCAAAACATTTTTGATTTCCCCCTCCCCCTCCTTCCACCCCAAATTTCACTTTGTGTAAAACTACTCCTGTTTTAATTTTGTATGGTATCAAGTTGGGAAAACATTGGCCGAAAATTAATTTTCAGAAAATTTTAGGCGGAGGAGGAAGATGCCGAAAACTTCGAAAATTCGCTCTTATAGCCATGCTGCATGACTGTGGTTTTTTCCCCCTTGAGTCGTCGGCCATTCGAAATTACTAGTTCATAAGAAATTCCATGTACATGACAGCACCTTCACGTTTCAGGATCACATCGCGTTGAAGATAGAAATAGTGTTTAATTAAAGGAAATCTGCTCAATTCATCCTTGAGATGAGAGGTACCTGCTATGAAAGTCCCAAGAATAAACTCAAGGTCTGGGTTTACGGTTCAACCAGAGGAATATTAAAGTTGCTCCGGGGGCAACAAAAAAAAACTGTAAAGAACGGTACCGTTGCTTCTCTCAGAACTGGATTGGTTAGTGGAAGTGTCAAAAATTTGGTCCTGTTTGTCCCGTGGTTTGAAAGCGTTATTTTCCTCCTGTATTCCCACCGGTACCTAGGCAGGTGTATTCAGTGGAATCGGAAATCATACAAAAAACTATATTAGTTGCCTTATTAGTTTATATAGGTATGTAAGGTGTTTCTAATCATGTCGTACCAACCCCCATCAACGAATGATGTCTTCTGTTTACAGCTTGTACAAAGAAAAGCCTGGGCTGAAGTTCCTGAGTGATGGAATGGTTGAGTACAATATGACCTATCAATTCCACTTCAACCCTCAGAAGTCCCAAGGATCAGAGTCTGATGTGGTGACCGCACTGAACATACCGCTTATCGTAAGTTTACTATTAGGTGCCTACTCGATTTTTGGATTTTCACCCAGTTAGGTACCTTGTTTTATAGTTTCTTCATCAAAAATTTCCTAAATCAAAATCGGTTCGAGGAATGCAGGTTTGTGTGACTGAGTATAATGCATGTCTATATGCACATACAGGTATGCAAGAACTAGTACATTTATAAATTCTATCTTCCTCACTATCATTTGAATGTTTCCGTCGCAGAGAAGGTATCTATCCTTGCTGTAAGAACAACATTATTTTCCAATTGAATTCATTTTTATGAGGTGAACTAAGAGCGCAAAAACCAACTAGCCAATAAATTTTCAAATTTGGTCTCCGAAATTAACTTTTTTAAGATTATGTGATTTTTAACAGGGGACTGCTACAATGGTGGAGCAAACCTTGCCCATGGGTCTGAGTTTCCTCAACAATGCCATTCCGTTCCTGTTCCCCAACATCACTGACATTTTCGTGAAAGTCACCGTTGGCGATCTGCTCTTCAAAGGGATTGTCATCCAGTGTAACTACACTTCCGGTATGTGTACCTAACACACGTATTATACTGAGGTACCTACCTATTGAATTTTACGTAATTGATGGCCTCAGGAGAAAATTCAATTAAAGATATTTAAATTGGCTGCCTAATTTGGTAGATGCGTACCTACATTGGAGAACTATTACGACACATAGCTGAAACCCAAATATTTATGAGTTCGTACCTTATTGCCGTTTAGGCCCAGCGATGCCCATTTGCAACGGGCTCAAAGGAAGAGCGCCACCCACAATGTGGAGAGAAGAGGACACCAAACACTTCAAATTTGCCATGTTCAGACACGTGAGTTTGAGAATTTCAACTAGGTACCAATTTAATTACGAAAATAGTGGAAAACATACAAATTTGGTAAAATTAACGGATGGGTGGACTTTTTAAATCAGAAAAACAGAACGAGCGAAGGGCCTTACAAAGTGAAGACTGGCAAAGATGACACGACGGAGGTTGGACAGATCGTGGAGTACCAGCATCGCAATACCCTCAAGAACTGGGACAAAAATTCGAGCTGCACGATCATCAAGGGAACGGACACAACCATCTTTGGACCTCCTAAAAACCCTACCGACGACCTCTATATATTCGTTCCTGATGTCTGTCTGTAAGTGAAATTTATTTGATGATTCAGATATGTGTTGGACGATAGCAGTTATTATTGACTATGATTAAAATTTAATCATTTGAGAAAAATCCTAGTCAAATATGGACCGCAATCAGCGAAGTTTGATACAGGGGCTATTCTGGAACGGAAATTAGCTGTCAAAAGTTTGCAGGAAGTAAACAAAGTTTGTTGCAGCGGCTATTTGTGAGCCAGAAGTTTGTTACAGGGTACATTTCGTGGCAGGTGTACACCTTTCCGAACTATGGAAGTAGAGCTATCAACCGACTTTCGGGTTACTGTTTGGGTGTTGTTGTGCATTCAAACAAAAAGTTATATTCTTTCGACTTTTAGGAGTTTTGGTGCTGTCTACGCCAACTCGACCGTCCACAACGGGATCCCCCTCAACAAGTACTACTCGGCAGAGAAGAACATGGCGTCTGCCGCGAAAAACCCGGATAACCTTTGTCGCTGCACCAAAGACGATGACGGGGTGCGACACTGTCTCAAAGACGGAGTGATCGATGCATCTCCTTGTCAAGGTTGGTCAAAAATTACACCTCACAACAATAACTATGGTGGATTCAAGGATTCACCAGTGGTACTGGACTATTTGGAGCTGCTTTATTTCAATTTCAACGTTTCATCGGGCGATGTGACATCTTTTCCGGTCTGGTAGGTTGCGGCACCGTTTCCAAAGCCTCTAGCCCAGATTTCGATTCTTCCTGTTTCCCCAAAACATTGTCAATCAGTCCGAACTCGAGAGCGGCCTTCGGTGACATGTAGTGGTCCCTGTCGACGTGTTCTGCAATCACCTCTACGGGTTTGCCTGTGTGTTTGGCGTAGAGGAGATTAATTTGTTTCTTCAGGTTGATGATCTCTTCCGCCTGGATGAGAACGTCGCTGGCCTGCCCGCGAGCCCCTCCGGACGGCTGGTGGATCATTATCCGCGAGTGAGGCAGCGAGTTGCGCATTCCTTTCGTTCCAGCTGGCAAACCAACCAATTTTGTGATGATTTACATCCACTTTCAAACTCATTTCCCTTAAAACCTAGAACTCTTGGGTTCAAACACAGGTAGATAGGTACAGCAAAAACAACAACAATTCCAAAAAGTCGTACATCATTGTATAACTCGACGGTCAGGCATTAGAATGGCGTATTAGATCATCGCATCTCAAATTCGCTCACATCAAATTCGTCCACAGGGACAACAACCATTTCACTTAGGACAGGTTTCACCACCTTTAACGTAGAAGGTTCGTTCTTAGTGGGCGTTCTGACAGTTCTCGAACTCATAAGAACTGGGACGGAAAATCCCGGGGCGTTCCGGAACTTGAGGAACCGCGTTCTGCACTGCGAACGATTTCAGAACTGGAAGTGGAATAACCTGTGTGCGCATGCGTCACCTACGTTCTTGAGTTCCAGTTCTGACAGTTCCGAAAAAAATCGGGGACTGTCAGAACCGTTCGGAACTGGATTCGCAAAACACTGCGAACGCAGAACTCGGCGTTCTCGGAGTTCCGGAACTGGGCGTTCTGGCACTGCGAACGACAAAACTCGACTGCGCTTGCCCAGAACCGTTCGGAACTGGCAGAACGCACACTGAGAACGAAGCTAGAGTTGAAGTGCGAGTTACGTTAAGATGGAGTTGGTCATTTTGCATGCCTATTTTCCAGTAACTCCAAGTTAACGTTACTCGAACTTTAATTCTAGGTGGTGATTCCCCTTATTCAAGTAAGGAAAGCTTACCGGCAAGAATCAATGATCCCATGCTGCAAGCTTGTCCAATGCACCAAGTGACAACAGGAGGCGACACGAACTGGATGGTGTCGTAAATGCCAAGTCCGGCAGTAACGCTTCCTCCAGGACTGCAGATAACATCAAGAAATTTACAGAAGAACATATGATTTATATAATAATCAAGCCCTGCTGTTTCAGAAACGTGTGTACCTATTCACGTAAGAGATCTTTGCCCTGTTTGGTGGGTAAGCGGCAGGTTCCTATTACATTGAATAGATTGGACTGGCGCATTTATGCTGACATTTATTGTACATACAACTACTAGGTACCTGTTTATGTACAAGTGAACAGGTTTTTTGTTGTTCTCCGACTGCAAGAACAGCAGTTGTGCTATGACTATGGAAGCGCTCTCATCGGTCACTGGCCCCATCATGCAGATAATCCTTTCTTTCAGCAGCCGCGAGTAGATGTCGTAAGACCTCTCTCCCCTGCCGGTGGTTTCAACTACGATCGGTACCAGTGGGTGGTAATTTACTGGAGCAGTGAAAATTCCCCTCAAACTTGAGAAATTTGAAACGTTCCTCAATATGTTCTGCAGAACAAACATCGTTGCTCAGTATATTCCTAATGCAATGTTATCACAACTAGCTACCGAATTTAGACTGCGTATTACAAAAATGGGTTATCATTTTTTTGATGTAGATAGGCACGAAGTTTTATCCTAGCAAAACATGAATATTTATGATAAACAAAAATGATGGATAATTATTCAATGACACTAGTAATGCAGCAAGACGTTTTTGGTATCCTGGGTAGCAACAACCTACAGTAGGATACCTGCCTCAAAGTATCCAGTCAGTGAATCAAGTGAAGGCACTAGAATTCTATAGAATAGGTAATACCTATTCAAGTAGGTATCTTTATAATAAATTCTTGGACCACTCCTAATATTAGATGCGAGTACTATACTAGAGTTCAATAGGTAGGTACTTGAAAGGCTTCAATAGCTCTTTTCTCCTAAAAGGCTGAATACCTTCAAGGGCACTTCCACCTTTGATGGTTGCCCGTTCTTACTGCGGATCAGTCGAGAACATTCTGAGTTATGTTTCCACATGACAATAATATTATGAATTTGAGGTTCCCTCCAATGTAAATGCTCCATATATGTTATCCCTCAAATTTCCTAATTAAGCCTGTTCTGGGAGCCACACTGGAAACTCGCCAAACCTATTTACCGAGCTGCCCAAGTGGGTAACTAACGTTTTACCAACACGCATTTTAATCTTCCGCAGGTGCTCCAGTAATCGTTTCGAACCCGCATTTCCTCGATGCCGACCCCGAATACCAGAACGGCGTCGTTGGACTGAGACCGATCGAAGACAAACACAAAACTTTCGTTCTGATGGAGCCCGTAAGTGCAGATATCTATTATAATATTCTATTAAATGTATGGTCGAGTCCTCTCCTTCTGCTGCATTATGACCTACGAATATATTGAATAGATACCTGTTTAATAAATTATCTGTACGTTCAGAGGACTGGAGCTCCTGTGGAAGGCAGGAAGCGAATGCAGATGAATCTGATGGTTAAAAAAATTACTGGTATTTCCCTTCTGGAAAACGTCACTGAACGCATCATCCCGCTCCTTTGGATTGAAGAGGTAAGACTGAACGCAATAAACGCAACCTAATACGTAACACTTCGGGCTACGTTTCTAGTCGCTAAGATTCCTATTAAAAATATTTTCAGCTCCAAGAGGGGGGGGGGGGGGGGGGGGCTCATGGTAATATCGATTTAAGTATCGAATATTTCTGACAATTCTGTTCAACCGATTCTCCCAACATTTTTCCCGAAGTAGGAGGGTACTGCATAATTTCTGATGTTAGCACCGAGCAGTTCACCCCAAAATCCGTAACATTCATCTTCCATAATCCACTCCTCTCCAAACAGTCACTCTGTGGTACAACGCCTACCCCATTCAAATCAAGCTATGCCGAATGACTATGCTGATACCACAAATAGCAGTAATAATAGCAGTTCATAATAGCATGTAGGAAGGAACCTATTTACCTACTTTTTTCGCATACCTACCTACTATCCAAGATTTTGTGTGTGCTGAACTCAGAAGTCGATGTATTGGCGTGAGACGCAGCTGGGGCTATATAGGTGCTCACTTCTTGTCGCGGTGACAGATTAAAATTTATCATATTCCCTCACTGTACATGGGCAGCGCTCAAGAATTCTGAATGATCGCACTTGTTACAGGGCACCAGACTGGAAGGACCCCTGCTCCAAGAGCTGCAAAAACTCTACCACATCATCGGGCTCTTGGGCACTTTCAGTTGGGTCCTCCTCGGCGCAGGTCTGGTCATCGTCGCCATAGCCGGCATCCTCTACCTCAAAGTCCGTCGCCTCTTTTGCTTCGCCGGCACACAAATAGTCTCTCCGGTCGAGAGCGTCGGGAGTCAGAAAATGAATACGTTCGGAGTCACGAACCAGGGCAGTGACGACTACCAGGAACACAGCTATCCTGGGACGATCTACCCCCATTTGGGGGCCCAGGGGAAAAACGGCGATCTGGCTCATCCCCAGGTCAGATAACATAAGGGCAACGTGCAGGAATCACAGGTTTTAGCGGAAGTCGGGTGATATTCACAATTATTCAGCCCAGTGACAAACGTTGCATCTTGCCTACAGAGGACATAATATCTTGAAATCTCTCAACGTTATAGCAGCCAAAATTTTCAGGATTTTTTCACAGATCACCGGGCAAGATTAGCAGTTTGAAGCCCCAGCCTTAGCCTTTTGAAGTCGCAGGTAGGTGTGGGTAAATATTCGCCGAGCGGGACCATTCGCAGCGTAGCCTCTGCTGCATTTTGAGACACCCCAAGATAAAAGAAAAAACGTGCACACTGAAAGCAAGAGGGAGATGAGCATCGATATCACAAACGTGGTAACAGAATAATGAAACTCTAATCCACGTACAACTTTAGGTTCCTTTTAAAGCCGATTCTTAAACGCTGAATTCCCCCCAAAACTGCCCTATATAATATAACGAAGTGCAGCTCGTGTTCTTCAGCAACCTAACGCAATAAAATATGAGACATTTCTGCGTCGAACAAGACCAACCGCAGCTCAGGTGATATTGTAGTTTTGACTTTGAACATTTTAGAAAGGGTGTTTAAAACGAAACAACGAGATTTACATAGAATGGGCTACGTGCTCATATTTATTTAATTTTTTAATTTCATGAAAGCAGATTTCATCCTGGAATTTTGATACCAACTACACTGTCCGACGATAAGTAGTCCTTTTTCTATGATTTTTCAAAGCCCTCAAATTTCGCCTGGGCGGGACCCCCCAGGTATCTTAGGGCAGTGCGGTTGGTGTCAAAGTTCTCAGCATAGAATCTAGTTTCATTAAAAAATAATAATATACCGCTTGTGAACCATGCGCATTGTTTCAAAAATTGTTGCAGCTAAGTCGAACCTATTAGGAAATAGAGATTTGAAGATGGGGGGGGGGGGGGGGGGACACTTGAACAGTTCCTACGTGTAAATTTTATGTATCTGGGCGAAAACCAACACATTTTGCCATTTATTGGTCAATTTATACAAACTGTCCTTTCTCTGAAGCGATATAACAGGCCTACTGGGCCTAAAAAGCGTTGAACCAGTGCAAATTTTAGGAAATTTAACGCTCTACAAAAAACGAATTTTTTTCGTAGAACAAGGGATAGAATTTAAAAGAGGAAAAACTGAAGAAAAGTTAAACATTTAGAGCCCCCCCCCCCCCCCTGTTACTTCAAGGTCAAAAACTTGGGATTATTGCTAGGTACTGATGTATATAACAACACAGGTAGGTAGGTACCTATAAAAATTTCATTAACTTCAAATTTTTTGGCGGCAACACCCGTTTCCACGACCTGCCGAATGGACTATCTGAAGCTGAACGTAAGGACGGTTCGACTCGCGGTCAACTTCATTTCCTTCCCATTCAACAGGTCTGATCTTGTCTTCTTCCCTAACCAATGCTCCCTGTTCCGTAAAGAAAGGTTAACATTTTACGGAAAAAAAAGGAACCAAAACGGACATGATACATATATGGCAAGGATCGTAATCCTGAGCCAATACGGACTCAGAGCCGATGCGGTATCGTCCATTTTAAAATAGGCGGCTTTCGTTTCATATATCAGACATCGTCGGATTTACCTTCCCAATCTACTAGATAGAGCTCGATGCAACATCCAAAACAATATACTTCCAAGTTGTGGGGTTTACCACATAATTCACATTATGTGCCTACGTGATTCCATCAAATAAAATTAAACCTTACTTACCTGACTTTCCGTTATGAAACGGATCAGCATGTGTGACGACAATCTAAGGTTTGAAAAAAATGTCCAACCCAAAACGAACCAAAATGTACATAGTCTCTAGATTTAGATTAAGGTTGTCAGTGTTTTTTTTAAACCCTGTCCAATTTAGTGTATATTCCCTAATTTAATATTCCATCATGAACGAACGAGTTTTCTATTACCACCAATATATAGTGATAATTCTGTGATATAATTAGGTAGTTTAATGCAATTATTTGTTTAAAAGTGTACCTACGTGTTATATTGTCGATGAAAAGTTTTATGTGGTTGTATAACATTTATTGTGGTTGTTGATTATAACGATTTTTCAATATCCTAGCGGTTGTTTATTAAGCCAAATTGTCTCTCTAGGTAGGTGAGTCATGTAGGTATATATACATTTTTTTAAAGCAGTAAATTTATTATAGAAGATACCTACGTGAAATTTCGTAGTACCTAGCCACCTAGTTAGAAAAAAATAATTCCAGATTGGCACCTACCTACCTCAAGAGCTAACTGTTGCGAATAAACCCATTTTATTTCACGCAGAATTCAGAGAATCTAAACGACTTTTCAAAGATGGATAAATCTATAACACGACGAATACTACTGGTTGGCTAGCCCACAAAAACTCTATTACGATGAAGTATCTTGATGGATATCACATGGATTTTGTTAAACCAAAAAACCCAGTGTTCGAAATTCGAACACTAGGTACGTCCAGATATGTTTCAATTTATTTGTTAGGCACTACCTAATCACCAGAAACGATGGTTATTATCAAAACATTCTCATCATTTAAATTAAAATCCAAGTTCATCGTGCTATTAAAATTTAAAAGAAGTTCCTATTATGTTTATTCAAAACCGTCTCACTTATCCCAAAGATTGATTTTTGAAGAAGAAAAAACAACATGGAATCAATGGTACCTATAAAGAGATTTCATTTCATTTTTGAATCACGTATTTGACTTGCAGCTTATTATTTCCTAAATTTCCTAACTAGAAACATAGTGGATGAAGTTCTTGAACAACTGAATGCGCACATCTTATGTAACTGACATTCACTTTTTGTGGGGGGAAAAAATACAAGTCAATGAATGGTACAATGTGGTTTCTAATCACCCTACCAGGATAGTACCTACCAATTAGCAACCTAGTAAATGAACATTTTCCCAGTTAGATCGACTACTTATCAAGTAGGTAGTTGTTGTTTAAAAATATTTCCAGCTCATTAAGTAGATAGGTACCTAATCAAATATCCCAATTCCAAGTTGAAATCTACTACTTACTGCGCGTGAACATTCCAAAGAACAATAACACTTTGTTCAAACTTTGAAGAAATGTCCTATGAAATGAATAAAATCAAAGTTAACACGTGGAATTAATAAACGCAATGTTCATTAATACTGATCAACATAAGGACTCAGTGCTCGTGTGTGCTGAAAATGAAGGGGTAGCTCACGTCCACTGGTTGTAAGTTAAACAAAGACTACAAAATTTACTATTTGTGGCACATAAAAGTGGATCTGGCGGAGATGCGCAAGAGATATCCTAGGTTTGTCAAAAAATGCGCCAAATCCAACATGTGGCCGATTCTGACCCAGTGTCCTACGTGGATCCACCGCACGCGTCGGAGCGTTCGGGCGTTGGCGCGTTGAAGACGCAGACCAATGAAAACCATGGAAATTGTCACGTGATTCGGACGGCGCGTTGTCGCGACAGCGTTGAACGCTTCGGTTTGATTTCCAAACTAGTTTGATTTTTACCGTCACCGCCTCGCGTCAAACGCCGCGTTTGATTTGTTTATCTCGTTTGTTCTGTTAATTGCTGTGTAGAAGACCGTGTTTTTGTGTATTTTGTGTGATGGAAATGTTAACTGCAGAAGTCCAAAAGCGGCCGTGTCTTTGGAATAACCGGTACACCGAAGAGCACAAGTTCTTCCGAACTTATCCTTTGGTGGGCAATTTCTCTAATTAAAATGTCTCCCAAATTCGGCTTTTTTTAGTATTTTTAATTATTTTGTATATTTATCTCCATTATGTACTTATTTATGATATATTGCCAATAAATGAAAAAATAAATAAATAACACTATAAAAACCGTGATTTGGTGCAAACTGCTTGGGGCGAAGTATCGCAACAATCTAGGATGGCAAGCAAGTACCTACGTACCTACGTTTAATGAGATGTTTATAAAATAACAATACGTGATTTTTAGAAACAAACTGTATTTGGTACTCTTATTTTTTTTAAGTCTCCTAGAATTATTATACAATATCAACTAGTAGTAGTAGGACAACTTAGGCTCAGAAAATATTGCATAAATGTCTGCCTGATACTTGAACGTAATCAAAAATAAAGCAGTAAAAATAAAAGAACAGGTGACAATACTTGACAGTCGGCGTCCACTGAAATACGAAGCGTCTCGCGTTTTCACGTAGGACACCTTTTTTTTCGCCGCGCGGCATGACGACGCGATTTGTGTGAACGCCCGAAAGCTCCGACGCGTTGACGCGCGCGGCAGATCCACGTAGGACACGGCCTGAGGATCGAAGCCTAAAATTTAAAATTCGATCAATTGACCATATTGACCTACTTAAAACTAGGCGAATACCCTCTACCACTGATTCGACAATTGCGGAAGTGCAGTATCATATTTTATTTATGTAATTACCTAAAGCAGATTTTCTCCTATCACTAAAAATGACTCTCAAACTTTGAATGCTTTAAATTAATGCACTAAATGTTTTAAAATTTGAATTTCAAAGACTCCACTCGGATTTTTCAATTTCCTTTGAATCCTACTATGTAAGTACCTACCTAATGGGTGAGTAAATATCATCTGGTAGGTACCAAATGACTTCAAGAAGGTAGTTTAATCAAAAAGAAGACGATCAAAAATTCAATAACTTTCTTATAGAGATACTTAATATAAATAAATCGAACAATGAGAAACGCTTACAAAAAAATGGTATTGCATAATGGCTGCTGGAGAGCTTACAACAAAAAGTAGGTATCTACCTATAACATTAAAGAATCGATACGAAATTTATAATAGTGAACGTTTCTACCGATGAAACTAAAGAAAAATGTACAAATGCTCGTGGTGATAAAAAGGGTAAGGTGGTGATATCTAGGTCACATCTATTATATTGCTAGAGATTCTCACGAGGGCCGAGTGGATCCATCGATGGGAGCGACCTTTTCTGCTTTTTGAAACAGCCCATCTGCCTGACGAATTCCCTCTCAACGGCTCGTTTCCGCCTGTCGCTAGAGCTTCGTAAGCAAATAAGGAGCTGGGGACACAGGAAGTAATCGGTGGAATTAGATTGATAACAATTATAACAAAATCAATGCCAATGGACAACTTCTTTTAGCTGCAACCACCAAAATGGTAGGTATATTGTATTGACCTCCTAAACCTAAATCGTAGTTAAGGACAGTAAGGAAGGAAGGCCATAAAGACATCTCCACTGAAGAGAGATACGAGGCATAAGTAGGCATGATGTCTTCTTGATGACCCCTTCTTTATGCATATTCCTTGTCACGGCATGAATGAAAATGAAAATTATAAAAGATAATAAAGTAGGTAGTTAACAGGAAATTGAACGCAATTATTATAGTGTCCAAGGGTATAAAATTAATTATAAGTTTGATTTTTAAAGGAAGTATTAGAAACTCAAATAAAGACCTTTTTCAAATTAAAATTAAACAATATACTACCTACGTACTTTGATTAAAAAATGGGGGTAGATAGGTACCGACCTAATTTGAAATTATCAAGTCCAATTTCGAAGTTGAAATTTAAAAAGGTAAATTTTTCGTTTAAATTTAACAAACCTAACGAGAAAAAAAAAAATTGAAACATGTAATGGCAGAGGAAAAGAAGGTTGGACGTAATTCAAAAAGAATCTCCCTTGAAAGGAGGTGCGAGTTGGCACTTGTCTTCTTGACCATCTCTTCTTTATGCAATTTCCTTGAGCCAAAATAAACAATTTAAATAGAAAAAATTAATAAGTGGGCAGGACATATGAAACTGAATTAACAGATTGATTGTGGAAACAGTTAATTCTGAATGACTGCGGAAACAGTTAATTCTATGTCCAGGTAGCATTGGAAAGCAGCTGAATAGCTGTTACGTCAGCACCATGGTTTTCCTGTATTATGCCGTCGTTAACTCCTTAGTCGTACTTAACTGCACTATTATGCCATCGGTACGGGTACTTTAACCCACCCAACCCATAGGTATGCAAAATTTCAAATAAGGCCAACCTTATGTGGTGCCTTTGTTCTTTTTCATGAAATATGATGTGCTTATCAATAGGGTATTTTTCAGTGTTTATAATTACACACCCTATAATCAATAGGGTATGTTCCATGTTAATAGCTAGAGTAAGTTCTACTTAGTACGAAAACTAGTGGCAATCCAAATCGCAAAAATCCTGGGACTTTGCTGGTGATCGCACTCGAATAAAGAAAACACGTTTGTTGACTAAAGAAGTACAGTCGTAATTTGATTCATATTCTGAGGACCAACTCGGAACTACCCGACATTACAGGGCAGGTAAGGACCTTAGTAGGCACCTACACGCGAAAATACACAAAGAAGTCAGGATTTAGTGTTGATGGTGGTCGACAATGGGAGGACTGGACCATAATAACAGCACGAGTACCAAAACAGATACAAAGGTAAGTGTAAATAAATAAATAAAACAACACCCAAGCAGACGACTGTATCAATAAGACTTGCTCAAAGTTATGTAATCCTTATCAAAAGCCTCTGATAACCACATGTGGCCCCTCCTATGGTTATTTATAGCTCCGAAAACTAGTGACTCAAAATCAGTACTTTTACGAAATCAAAGGCAGGCACCACCTATTAATATGTATTTTTATATTATACCAATTTGAATTTTTTTAAAGTGCAGATTTAAGTGCCTTTCTGTAAATCAGACTAATATTTAGGAGGGCAGTTCTTATCACCAACTTACTGGCTCGTATGAGTGCGATGGCGCAGCAAAAACAGAAAAACGAATTCAGAACTTCATCTCTCGCCAGGCGTTTCTCTTCGTCGGCCACGGATTTCGGGTTTGGTCTGACTTGAATCATACCGAAAGTTCTCTGAACTCGATACGCGACTTTTCGAACCTTCCTGTAGCCGCGACGAGCCGTGCAGTACCACTGATAGTAACGTTTTATCTTATCTATCAGGTTCATCCTTCCATCCACGTTTTTCCGAACGTTTTTTGTAAAAAATAAATGAATAAAATAAAAATCGGCTCACCGACCGAACACCGTCGGATGCGGCGACCGATGAAAAAACGATTTTTAGATTTCCGTGACTGTTGAGATATTTCTTAACGGCGTTTCAAATGTAATATTTGTGATGTTTGAAACGAGTCGTTGACAACAGTGGTGAAGGAATGGCGCCGAGTTTCAAACTGAAGTTTGATTACATCAACACTCGTACAAAAACATTGATATAATCCATGTTAATCGTTCCTGACTCGACGAACTTTTCAAAACCTACTTAGTCCACAGTAGAAAAATAGGAAAGTGTCTACTTTCCTATCAAATCAGTGCTTCTGATGTATCAGGTGAGTTTAACGTACTAATCTACCTACATAACTCGTTATGCGTTATGTAGGCTATGCTAAACCCATTCGCATCCTCAGTCGTCCTTGTACTGCCACGTACTTCCGCCTTTTTTCCTCCTCAATCCAATAGGAGGAAAAAAACGCTGCAAAGTCCTTGTCACATGGGTTTATTATTCTATTGGACACACCTACAGAAATGGTGGCGGTTTACTTATTGTTTCTTTCATGTTCAATCATTGAAATAGCCATTTCTGGTGGTTTCCACAAATTTTGGCCCCTAAAACACGAATTAGGCACGCTCCTTTTGGTTTATTATTCTGTGAATAATACACCTATGTATTCGGTCAGCAAAAAATTTTTATAACACCCCCTCAAAATTTTTTGTTTTCCGTTTCAAGGTGCCTAGATTCAAAAAATGCAATGTCCGTCCGCCGTCCGCCGTACACCGTACGCCGTATCACGTGTACAGGCTTCATTTTCGGTCTAAAAAAGTCGTTCTTTCGCACACATGCTCCATTTGGGCCCTAGTTGTGTCCCGAAACTTTTCAGCCCGATCGGAATATACCCAGGGGTGTTATGAGTGAAAATGTGTGTAAAAATAGGTACTTTTTGCGTTTTAGCAACATGTTGGTAACATGAGCTTTTAAGGTATCGTTTTTCATGTTTTTGGGGACGAGATGACCGAATATGAACTCGATTTTGACCAAAGAATAGAAAATTGAGGTTCTACCAGATGTTCAGCTCCCGAAATTGATTTTTTATGGGTGAAAAACCTGGGAAATCGTCTGAAATCACCATCTGTTTGTATAATAACCCTGGAAAAAGTGTCAACACGTGGATCAAGACGATTAAATGGCACTGCCAATGATCAAAGATAGTTGAAAAAAAAAAAAAAAAGTACCTAATTTGTGTTTTAGGGGCCAAAATTAATGGAAACCATCAGAAATAGCTATTTCGATTATTACGCATGAAAGAAGCAATAAATGAACAGCCAACATTTCTGTAGCTATGTCCAATAGAATAATAAACCCATGAGACTAGGACTTTGCAGCGTTTTTTTTTTCAAATTATCTATGATCATTGGTAGTGCTATTTAATCGTCTTGATCCATCTGTTGATACTTTTGGTTTATTATTCTGTGAATAATACACCTAGGATGTATTCGCTCAGCAAAAAATTTTTATAACACCCCCTCAAAATTTTTTCTTTTCCGTTCCAAGGTGCGTAGATTCCAAAACGCTGCAAAGTCCTTGTCACATGGGTTTATTATTCTATTGGAGTTCTAGAGATTTTTGTTGGCTGTTAAATGTATTGTTTCTTTCATGTGGAATGATTGACATAGCTATTTCTCCATATTTCCACCAATTTTGGCCCCCAAAACATGAAATAGGTACGCTTTTTTTTTCTTTTTTTTTAAGATCATCTTTGATCATTGGTAGTGGCATTTAATGGTCTTGATTCACCTGTTTACACTTTTTCCAATGTTATTGTACACATGGATGGTGATTTCAGACAGTTTTCCAGATTTTTGACTCATAAAAAACCAATTTTGGGAGCTGAACCTTTGGTAAAACCTCAATTTCCGCGTCTTTGGTCAAAATCGACTTCATATTCGGTCTTCTCGTCCTCAAAAACATGGAAAAAGATACCTCAAAAGCTCATGTTACTAACATGTTGTTAAAACGCAAAAAGTACCTATTTTTATACACATTTTCAGTCATAACACCCCTGGGTATATTCCGATCGGGCTGAAAAGTTTCGGGACACAACTAGGGCCCAAATGGAGCATGTGTGCGAAAGAACGACTTTTTTAGACCAAAATTGAAGCCTGTACACGTGATACGGCGTACGGCGGACGGACATTGCATTTTTGGAATCTACGCACCTTGAAACGGAAAAGAAAAAATTTTGAGGGGGTGTTATAAAAATTTTTTGCTGAGCGAATACATAGGTGTATTATTCACAGAATAATAAACCAAAATGCAATGTCCGTCCGCCGTATCACGTGTACAGGCTTCATTTTCGGTCCAAAAAAGCCGTTCTTTCGCACACATGCTCCATTTGGGCCCTAGTTGTGTCCCGAAACTTTTCAGCCCGATCGGAACATACCTACCCAGGGGTGTTACGAGTGAAAATGTGTATAAAAATAGGTACTTTTTGTGTTTTAGTAACATAGTAGTAAAATGAGCTTTTGAGTTATCGATTTCCATGTTTTTGGGGACGAGAAGACCGAATATGAAGTCGATTTTGACCAAGGAGTGGAAATTTGAGGTTGTACCAGATATTCAGCTCCCAAAATTGATTTTTTATGAGTCAAAACCTGGGAAATCGTCTGAAATCACCATCAATTTGTAGAATAACACTGGAAAAAGTGTCAACAGGTGGATCAAGACGATTAAATGGTACTATCAATGATCAGAGATAATTTGAAAAAAAAAAAAAAAGGAGCGTGCCTAATTCAAGTTTTGGGGGCCAAAATTGGTGGAAACCACCAGAAATAGCTATTCCAATTATTTTACATGAAATATAAAATAAATGAACAGCCAACATTTCTGTACCTATGTCCAGACGAATAATAAACCCATGTGACCAAGGACTTTGCAGCGTTTTCTAGTGTTATTATACAAATTGATGGTGATTTCAGACGGTTTCCCAGGTTTTTGACTCATAAAAAATCAATTTTGGGAGCTGAACATCTGGTACAACCTCAATTTTCCTCTCTTCGGTCAAAATCGACTTCATATTCGGTCTTCTCGTCCCCAAAAACATGAAAAACGATACCTCAAAAGCTCATTTTACTAACATGTTACTAAAACACAAAAAGTACCTATTTGTACACACATTTTCACTCATAACACCCCTGGGTATATTCCGATCGGGCTGAAAAGATTCGGGACACAACTAAGGCCCAAATGGAGCATGTGTGCGAAAGAACAATTTTTTTAGACCGAAAATGAAGCCTGTACACGTGATACGGCGGACGGCGGACGGACATTGCATTTTTGCAATCTACGCACCTTGAAACGGAAAAGAAAAAAGTTTGAGGGGGTGTTATAAAATTTTTTTGCTGAGCGAATACATAGGTGTATTATTCACAGAATAATAAACCAAAAACGCTGCAAAGTCCTTGTCACATGGGTTTATTATTCTATCGGAGTTCTAGAGATTCTTGTTGGCTGTTAAATTTATTGTTTCTTTCAAATGGAATGATTGAAATAGCTATTTATGGTGATTTCCACTCATTTTGGCCCCACCAATAGGTGTTATTTTTTCAACTCATCTTTGATCATTGGTAGTACCATTTAATGGTCTTGATTCACCTGGTTTCCCCTTTTTCTAGTGTTATTATACACATTGATGGTGATTTCAGACAGTTTTCCAGGTTTTGACTCATAAAAAACCAATTTTGGGAGCTGAACCTTTGGTAAAACCTCAATTTCCGCGTCTTTGGTCAAAATTTACATAGTATTCGGTCTTCTCGTCCCAAAAACCATGGAAAACGATACCTCAAAAGCTCATTTTACTAACATGTTACTAAAACACAAAAAGTACCTATTT
Organism: Leptopterna dolabrata; assembly: GCA_954871275.1. Taxonomy (NCBI): domain Eukaryota; kingdom Metazoa; phylum Arthropoda; class Insecta; order Hemiptera; family Miridae; genus Leptopterna; species Leptopterna dolabrata. Next base: position 9,200,379 of record OX940988.1, on the reverse strand, counting down.
TTATATACATTTTCACTCATAACACCCCTGGGTATACTCCGATCGGGCTGCAAAGTTTCGGGACACAACTAGGGCCCAAATGGAGCATGTGTGCGAAACGCACCTTGAAACGGAAAAGAAATAATTTTGAGGGGATGTTATACAATTTTTTTGCTGAGCGAACACATAGGTGTATTATTCACAGAATAATCAACCAAAACGCTGCAAAGATCATGGGTTTATTATTCTATTGGACATATGTACCTACAGAAATTGTTTCTTTCATGCGCAATAATTGAAATAGTCTGCAGTAATTTTGATGGTTTCCACCAATTTTGGCCCAAAAACACGAATTAGGTTTTTTTAAAAGCAGATTATCTGTGATCACTGACAGTGCCATTTAACTGTTTTGATCCACCTGCTAATACTACATCTAGTATTACATGTACCTACGCTGATTTCAGACAATTTCCCAGGTTTTTGACTCATCAAAAATGAATTTTGGGAGCTGAACCTTCGTTACAACCTCAATTCTTCACTCTTTGGTCAAAACCAACTTCATATTCGGTCTTCTTCCCATAAAAAACATAGAAAACGATATACCAGAAGCTGGTGTTCACTAAAACCTCAAAAATCCCTCGAAAACCCCAATTTTTCTCCCATAAAACCCCTGGGTGTATTACGGTCAGGCTGCCGAACTTCGGGGCACAACTAGGGCCCCAAATTTGTTCCCAAATGGGGGCCCAAACGTGCGGAAAACCGAAGATTTTATACCAAAATTTAAGGTAAATTTAAGGCTGAAACTTCGTTAGAACCTCAATTTTCCATTCTGGTCAGAAATCTTCATATTCGGTCTTATCGTCCTAGAAAACATGGAAAACGATACATCACAAGTTCATGTTAATAAAACTAAAAAAATACCTGTTCTTATACCCGTTTTTCACTCATAACACCCCTGGGACTATTACGATCGGGCTGCAATGTTTCGGAACACAACTAGGGCCCAAATGGAGCCTGTGTTCGAAACAGCGAATTTTTTAGACAAAAATGAAGTGGATATGGATGATACGGCGGACGGGCATTGCATTTTTGGAATATACGCACCTTGAAACGTAAAAGAAAAATGTTTGAAGGGGTGCTATAAAATTTATGCTGAGCGGCGAACACATAGGTTTATTATTCACAGAATAATAAACCATTAAAGGAGGTATTTACCCAATAAATACACCTACATTGATTTTGACATTTTAAAGAATGTTTTTTAAAGGCAAATCAGTTTCAGGGCATCCTAAATTCATCCCATGATTTAAAACATATATATACATATATACATATATATACATATATACATATATGTATATATATACATATATACATGTATATATATACATATATACATATATATATATATACATATATACATATATATACATATATATACATATATATACATGTATGTATATATATATTATTAACGATGATATCTGACCTTGGGTGCATGATAAAAATTCCACATTTCGCCAAAATGTTTGTATTGCCAAACAAAGGGATGAGTTCGAAGATGAGCAATTTTAAAGAATTTCAAGGGGGTAAAATTGAGTTTTTAGACGTCAAAAATCGGTAAAAACGGCTAAAATCGCGAACAATTTACCGATATAAAAATTACTGAACGTGGAAGGGTTATTAATAACAGAAATATGCCATTTCGGTGGTTTTTCATATAGATTAGGGGTGATCTGTACTACTTTTTAGTGTAAAAAATTGGTATTAAGGGCTAAGATCCATATTAACTCACCTGACATTGTGTGGGATGGTGATTCACGACAGAAATAGGGACTATTTCGATGACAGAAACGTTTTTCTCAAAAAAGAATGGGTGGAATTTGACTTCATACGGGTCAAAAATAGGTACAAATGGCTTACACCATGAAAAAAATGATATAATGTTACGAAAAGTGGTATGGTTTCTCGTTACATCATCTTTTTACACAAAAGCCCGAATATTCTTCAAAAAATTGCTCTTACAGCCATGGTGTATGACTGGAACTTCTACTTCGTGTTCTTGCTCTTCTTCTTTGACAGGAGTACAGCCTCACAGACATAACGGATCGAGCTGATGTTTTGAACACACATTCGCTATGCTCCAAGGAAGTGCATTTTGCACTTCGCGCAATTTGCTTTTGAGCAATTTGCCCAGCTCCTCCCGTTTGGTCCTCCATTGGGGAGGGGGGGAGCAGTATGTAGGGGTAGGTTAGGGAGGGTTTTAAGAGCTTAATATTTGAACATTCATTCGTTATGCGCTAAGCCCGCCAAACGGCATTGAGACAAATTTTAAGGTCTGGGAGGAAGGGACAGGTTCCTATACATTCATCCAACAGAGGGGGAAGGAACAGGTTTCTGTACTCATATCCAACAGAGGTGTAAGGAACAGGTTCCTATAAATTCATGCAACAGAGGGGGAAGCAACAGGTTTCTATACAGGGTGTCCCAGTTCCTTCTAGAGAAACTCAGAGAATCGATTCTACTCTTCATTTTGGAACAAAAAACGCTCAGTAGAAATTTTTCGAAAAGTTCTTCGTTTTAAAGATATCCGACAATTTGTGTTTTTCCAACTTTTCATTACCTTAACACATAAAAACGCTAATAAATTCGAAAATATTGAGACTACAACAAATAAAATTACACCGTTTGAAAGAACGTTAAATTTCCTGTAAGATTCTTCTGTTTTCAATGGTCAAAGTTACTTGAAATGTTGGCCAATATCAGTTGGAACATTTGAAAATTTCGTAATTTAAAACTGTGAAAAAGATTGTACGTTCTACTGAGGTTACAATAAAATACCTACAACTAGTCAAATTTCACAAAAACTTTCATCTAATAGGCTTTACATCGATATACTTGGATTTAAAAATAACGTTGTAGTAGAGTTAAATAATGATAATTGAACGTTTGAAAACATGAGCAGAGGTGAATGAATGGTGGGGGGGGGGGATTAATTGGACCTCGTAAAATAAAACTAAACGCTTCCTTGACTGGTGGAATAAAAATAATGCTGGAATATGAAGGATGGAAGTTTTATTTTACGAGGTCTAATTAATCCCCCCCTCCCCAACCCCAAATTCACCTCTCCTCATGTTTTCAAACGCTCAATTATCATTTTTCAACTCTACTACAACGTTATTTTTAAATCTAAGTATATCAATGTAAAGCCTATTACATGATGAAGTTTTTGTGAAATTTGACAAGTTGTAGGTATTTTTTGTAACCTCAGTAGAACGTACAATCTTTTTCACAATTTCAAATTATGTAATTTTCAAATGTTCCAACTGATATTGGCAAACATTTTAAGTAACGCTGACCATTGAAAACAGAAGAATCTTACAGGAAATTTAACGTTCTTTCAAACGGTGTAAGTGGATTTGTTGTAATCTCAATATTTTCGAATTTATTTGCGTTTTTATGTGTTAAGGTAATGAAAAGTTGGAAAACACAAATTGTCGGATATCTTTAAAACGAAGAACTTTTCGAAAAATTTCTACTGAGCATTTTTTGTTCCAAATGAAGAGTAGAATCGATTCCCTGAGTTTCTCCAGAAGGAACTGGGACACCCTTGTATACACATCCAAGAGCGAGGTGCGAAGCACAGAGCATGCTACTTCGGCGGGCAAAACGGATGTCAATCCTTTTTGCGGCTGAGGAGGTTTTGTTGGCCGATGAATTTTTACAAAAGGGCAGTTTTTGGAGGGGAATACTACCGCGAAATTCTGGTTTACCTATTTCCAAATGCCGAATGATAAGAGAAGAAACAGTTCCGGGTAAATCTGAGTTTGCCCTCTAGCTCTTCACTTGCTGTGGACATAGCGACGTTGACGCGACTTGTATTTCAATGAGCAATTTTAGTGGGTTACAAATTCCCATTTTTTGGCCCAATTCTGTTCAGTAACGGAAACTGACACTTATTGACCACATAAAGAGGTATTTATGTCGGAAGTCCAGGCAGAAATCCAGAGTGAAATTTGAATTTCTGAGTTCCTACTAGAAATGACTATCAGGTAAATTGCCAAGTAGTTCAACTCAACTCCCGCTTAGAGCGCTAGTGCATCACTTTAAACGATGTAGAGAACTGCAACTGAAGGATGGATGGAACCATATATTTATAAATAAATTTAAAAAACACGTCCTCAAATCAGACGGAGGGCAATGTCACAGCAAGGGTTCTAGAAGGTTGTCACGTAGGTTTGCATTTCTATGTCCTGTTATTGGCAGCATTGAGAACCTCGCCTGGAGGATTGGTTCTCCTTGGTCCAACAGCCGATCAGATGTCGATAGACCTGATACCTCTGAAATCACCATAAATTTGTATAATAACACTAGATGTAGTATTAACAGGCGAATCGACAATTAAATGGTACTATCAGTGATCCAAGATGATTTGTCTTAAACAGGAGCCTAATAAGAGTTTTCGGGGGCCAAAATTGGTAGAAACCATCAAAAATAGCTATTTGTATTATTGCACATGAAAGAAACAATAAATGAACACTTCTGTAGGAATGTCCAGTATAATAACAAACCCACATGACAAGGACCCCATATATCGTACCCCCATATATCGTACTCTCCAAACTCCCGCTCCCTTACAAACGGAAACTTCTCGACTTTTATAACCACTTTTGGAGTAGTGGTGAGTTCCCAGACAGCCGGAAGGCATACATAGTTATTCCTGTGCACAAATCTGGCAGACCTCTAAATACTGCTAAATCCTTCCGACCAATAGCTCTGGCTTCATGCTTTATGAAAACGCTTGAGAGAATGATAAAGGCGCGATTAATATGGTGGCTTGAATCGAGGAACTGCCTACCACCTAGTCAATTTGGATTCCGGTCAAACCGCTCGACGACAGATGTGGTTAACCTGTTTGTTGCTGACGTGTCAAATGGCTTCACAAGGAACCACACAACCCTGGGCCTTTTCCTGGACATCTCTTCAGCCTACGATGATGTGACTCTTCCACTCTTGCACTCTCAACTTCTCGCCATAGGATTACCTCAGAAATGCTCAACAAATCTGATCCGATTGATTGAAGAACGGGATATCTATGTTTGGTGTGGTGGACAGCTTCTGCCCCCTCGGAAGACTTGGAGAGGACTACCGCAGGGAGCCATTCTCAGCACTTTGCTTTACATATTGTATGTAGCCGACATAGAAGACTACCTTCCCGAGGGAGTCAAGATCACGCAATATGCTGATGATGTATGCCTCTATTGCACGGATATAGACCCGGAAGTGTGTATTAGTAGACTGGACGCTGCCGTTAGAGCAATCACCACTTACTTCAACTCATTGGGACTGCAAATCTCACACCAAAAGTCGGTATTGTGTCCGTTCTCTCGTAAAAAACGACTCCCAATAGGAAATTCTATCACACTGGGGGGTTTCGCTTTTGAGTGTGTCACTCAGGTTAAATTTCTCGGAATTACCCTCACCAAAAGACTGAACTGGAACGCTCACATTCGCGCAGCTGCCGCAAGAGTGGAACCTTACCTAAACCTGCTGAGCACTTTCACTAAAGCCAATTGGGGAGCTGACCCTAAAATTGCTCTGCTTTTCTACAGATCGACCATCCGGTCTGTATTCGACTTCGGCTGTGTACTGTACGGATCGGCAGCTAAATCAATGTTGAAAATACTTGATAAAATCCAATACAGAGCATTGAGGATTATCATGGGTGCCCTACGGTCCACCCCAATTAACGCTCTATTGGCGGACGCTGGTGAGCCTCCCTTAGGTCTCCGACGCAGAATGCTGACTGACCGTTTCTTCCTTAAAACCTTCAGCAAGGACCAAGATTGCATGCGGAAGATTGCGCAACTGGCTGTCGACGACCTCACAGAACGGTACTGGATGAAGAAGCCATCTCCGCTGATATGCGAAAGTTTCACTGAATTAACCAAGCACCTCCAGTGGATACGTATCTCTCTCAATACATCCTACGCCTACTCAATCCCATTTGCTTTTTTTAAGAAGACGGTAGAAGTAGTATCCATCCCGAATTCGTTTTATACTGAAAATCGGTCGAACCCAAGGAGTTTCCAGGAGCGTATCGTTTCGAGATGGCCTAACAGCCTGACCCTTTATACAGATGGTTCTCGGCAAAACGGCCAGACTGGTTGTGCCTTTTACGATGCCATCAACGACGAAACACGAGCGTTCAGCCTATGGAATGTAGCCTCGATATACACGGCCGAATGCTTTGGTATCCTGCAGGCATTGCATTATGCGAATGCCAGTACGAGTTCCGTGAGCAGGTACACCACAATCGTTATTCTATCAGATTCCAGAAGCGCCGTATCAAAAATATCCGGACTGAAGGTCAACTCCCGCCTCAACTACATCGAAGCAAACATCGCTCAGCAAATCCACCTAGCCAGAAGCGGCGGAAGAAGAGTGATTCTCTGTAACATCAGGAGTCACTCCTACACCACCGGAAACGACATTGCTGATTCCGAAGCGAAACGAGCCGCAATTTTACCTGAACCTGAGCCATCCTCCATATACTCCGCCTTGGACCTGAATCCACTCATCGGCGCAAAACTGCTTAGATGCTGGAGACGAGAGCACAGGGATTACCCAGCAGGGAATCGGTACAAGGCCCTATTCCCTCCACCAAAGATGTCTGCTTGGTTCGATGACGTCACTGATTTCAGGCCGAGGAAATTCTATAAGACCATCAACCGACCCCGCAGTGGGCATTGGAACACTAATGTGTTCCAGTTCTCAATTGGGAACGTCAACTCGCCCCTCTGTCGATTTTGCCTCCAGTCGGACGAAACTCCGGAGCACATGATTTTGGAGTGCACCATCCACCATAGTGCCCGAGAGCTACTGCTACAAGAGCTACATGTGAAGGTGCCCAGCCCGTTCAATCTGGACACTATATTGGCCCAGAACAATACCGACATATACATTAAGTTATACGATTTCATTAAGAAAGTTAATATTTCCGTTTAGTTTCATGAGTTACAACTAAGTTAGAATAATAATTTGCAATTCATGTATATATTATGACTTCATGTGATTTAGTACATTGAAATTCGGCTGTATAAACTTGTTTTGAAGCCAATAATAAAAAAAAAAAAAAAAAAAAAAAAAAAAAAGGACTGCAGCGTTTTAAATTTTTTACAGTTTGTCTCCAACAAGAAATTAGTCCCAGAGATTCAGACATGAGAGATCCTTATCAATCAACTCACCACCTATCGCTCAGCCTGCCATTCACTTTTCAATATAAATGAATACGTACATGTAGGAACCTATGAACATTGCCACAAAAAGGCTCTTAAGCTGACACAAACTGATGTATTCCTATACGTAGGCATTACGGTTCTCAAAACCATCAGCATCAACCCCGAATTTCGCCAAGATGTCAACTTTTCATGTCCAGTCAAATGCTTCCTCGTAGTCCAGAAAACAAGCATAGCAATCCACAGTACCTGCCTCTCAGCAAGGACACTTCAGTACATTCAGTAAGCAAAAGGGGCATCTCTTTTCGGTCCAACAGGTTTTTATAGTATCCATGACAGGTTTATTCTGTACCTTCTAAAAGAAACAGCTGGTGGCCATCTTGGCATATTCGATCTCTTCAGAAGAGACACCTTAGGTCTTTTCTTGAAAGAGATAGTCCTTTCTCATTAGTTTGGTTAATATCGTGTATCATCTTCGTTCATCCTGTGTATCATCCTTCATTCATCTACTACCACATCTGTCGTTCCATCTCATAAAGGTAACTGTTCATAAAAACGTATACATATTGTTGGTTCAGTAAAGTAAGTTGTCGTGAGTCCCTCCCGGAACTACAACTCCCTAGCATTTAAGTCCTCGCCAAAAATAACATGTAAACTTAAGTTCCGGCGAATAAACAGTAAGAGTGGGGCAAGAGACGCCGGACCCGGTACACAACCTGGAGCTCCACCACCCTGGTGGTGGCTTCAGGGTCTATATAACCCCGGATCCTGTGCCATTTTCGCCATTCTACACTTCCTCTAGCTGCTGGCTACTCTCTCTCTATCCTCACCTCCTCTCTCTAAATTCAACTATCAAATAACCACAAAATCTCACACCTTTCATTCACACAGTAAATTCACACACACACATTTCATCAGAACATGGTGGTCTCGCCCTTAACCAAAACTGATGAAATACACTAAACGCTCGGTGGAGGTCCGCCCTTAACCGCACAAACACATTCACCCTAAATTCACTCACACATAAATTTAGTCAGGACATGGTGGAGGTTTCGCCCTTAACCAGACTGGCGAAATTTACTACACGCTCGGTGGAGGTCCGCCCTTAACCGCAAACATACAGACACCAAATTCTCCAAATTTATCATCACTACACGCTCGGTGGAGGTCCGCCCTTAACCGCAACAACATCAAAACACACACGCCAAAATTTACTCCAACATTTCACAACATTTAAATTCAACCATTATTCCAACATCCATCATCCAAACTACCTCCACCTCTCATGGTGAATTTTAAACCAACATAAATTCACCATATAAGTAAAGAGTAAAAACGTCCAAGTACTGATTGATGGAGACCAGGAGAGATATTCAGTAAAATAGACAAACCTGGAAGAAATCGGAAGATTGTCTCTCATGGGAGACTATCTCTTACAGGAGATTTTCCATATCGGTAATCTCTTTTCACTATCTCTTTCAGTGAACCTCTCTTAGGTCTTGGTCCGTCAGACGACCCAAATGGGCCAAAAATGGTCACGGACTGTTCGCCGTAGTCCTAGGGCCACATGGAGCAAGACAGACGCTCCTTGCACCAGGCGATTTCGAGCAACCCCTGGAAACGCCTTAAAAATTTATAATTATGATAGTAGATAGATGTAGGACGGGATTCAAACACAATCACAACACAACTGAGTCTAAGAAAAAATTATTTATTCACAGCTTCAGTCATTCTCAAGGGCAATTTAGCTAGAAATTAAATCTAAAATTTTCCTTGTCAATACATACAGTAATTTACATAAACTGACACCAATAGCTAAACAACAGGCTACACAGATTTCAGGCAGCCGCATTTGTAGTGTTTGCTCGGTGACACAATACGATATACGTGTAAAGTGATGGGGTATAAAGTACTCATGAAACGGTCTTAGTTCTGCTAAGGACCAGGCTGGAAGAAATAAGGTAGTTGGGGGGCCATTTATGATGCAGATTTGTACAAAACGTGTTTTGTCGACAGTAAGTATGCATGGTAAGCACGCACAAATGCATGAAGAAGTAATTATGTAGTAAGGTTTCTCATCAGCTGACTTTCAATTTACCAAACAGACAATTGTTTTTTTTTCTTTAAATATTGCAAATAAAACAAAACTATCATTTTTTTCAACCACAACATACAAACAAAAACACATTCGTACAGTCTACATCAAGTACTTATATACAAAATGGCGCCACAAGACCAAATCAGAATTTCAATATCCATAACATGAAATGTCAAAGTAGGTACTGTGTTTACGATACACTTCATCAATAAACACAATAGATCGATTAAGAAACAACATTTTCAAAGCACGTTGAAAACAGTTTCTGTACGACCAACTCGAAGAATGCTCAGCATTCGAACGTCATCTAAGACCACCCGACAAAACCAAGTGTCACTAAATAACGAAAACGAAAAATCGCATACCATTGTTTTAAATATTATCTCGTGTTTTTTAACCTTACATTAATAGAGTTTTACATTAAATACAATAACTAGCTCGCATTACGGTTACAATAATTTGCGTTTTGTTCATGATCGATCAATTCACCGACCAAGTCAGTCATTAATTTGAAAATTATAGGAAATTCTGTTGGGGAGGACGTTAGAGAGGGGAAAAAGGAGCTTTTTTTCTAACCTACGAAGCCAGTGTTACTGCGATTCTAGAGGAATAAAATGAAGATTTTTTTTTTTTCAAGGCCAGCCACTATCGAGTCGAATAATGGAAACAAGTTATTACGGAAAAGCGAAATCTGACATTTCCAATGGGTGGTGAGTAGAGCTTATTTCAAAGGGTGTGATTTATCGGCCCGGCAAAATAGAGGTTACTCCCTACATAAAAGGCGGGCATAACAGCTTTTAATTCAAACACACACGTCCAAAAAATACTTCGCACATCAAAAAAGGGAATCGCACGGCTAATTTGGGAGTCGCACGGCTAATTTGGGAGACGCCCGTCTAATAAGGTGATTCAACGTTCAAATTTGTTATTGCCCTTCCAGAAATTGATTATAACGGCAGAAGAAGGATTCCCTGGCAACACTGAGGTTACGCGCGCTCCTTCAACTTGAAATAGCTGTGCAAAACCCCTTTTTTGCTGTGCAAACCCCTTTTTTGCTGTGCCAACCCCTTTTCTGATGTGTGATTGAATAATACGCTGGTATTGATCACCTATTTAGCCGTGATTGGAGTCAATATTGACGTTTACTTTATGCTGGGAGTTTTACTTTTTCTGAAGTGAAGATAATCTTTTTAGATGGAGATTCGCAGAAGGGAAAATACCTTTTTTTGCCGTGCAGTTAAATATATCCCTATTTCAAATCAGTACGTAATCGAAATATGACAACTTTGAAGATTCATTGCCCATGGCGGTTGATAAAACTAAATATATTTTTTATTTTAGTCATTTAAAGAAGGTTGAGAAAACGCGTCTCACTTGATTTGCAAGAAACTCCACGTGCACTGAACCATTTACCAGAAATCAGCACCTATTACATCCAGGTTTTTCAGGCAGTTTTTAGGTTGAAACACGGAACTCCAAGCGACTAATCATCGAGAACATCGAACCAATAAGATGGAACGACGGAGAATACCTTCAAGTTTCGCGCGAAGAGTGAATTTTTTAACAACTTAGAACGCAAATATTGGCCCACGAGGTTCTAAGATGAAGCAAAATCAGGTTTCCTAAAAGGCATTTTAATAAAAAAAGACTAGAAAAATGAAACATGTAATAGATTTTGAATTCACTCCGCGTCCACCTCGGTTTTGTCGATTTTTCAATGTTTGGATATGCAGAGAGAGAGAGAGAGCTTAGGAACAAGAAAATGATGTCATTTTCAACGGCCGATTTCAGTTTAAATTGCAACGTTTCTAACGTTACAAAACATTCCACGTGAATAACAAACAACACCCGGCATCACCCCAAAAGATGAGACAAATAATTACAAAATGCCACCTGATAGATTTCAAAATCGTAAATGGAATTCTGTGAATCCGTACATTATTATACAACAGATTTAGTAGGGGTGTTGAGTTACACCAAATATTATTTCTTTGAGAAAACAATTTTGAAATCTAGAAGGCCGCGTGGTTTGTTTACGAACAAACAAAACTAAAAATTGATACAAATAAATAAATAGACTCTGAATATCAACACAACAATAACAAATTAAAAATACAAGTGATTATTCCCCTCCTTCAATGTTTTTTAACTACAGTGAATGAAATCAAACAAGGAGATTTTATGGCCAGGCAAATGCAGTTTATGCCTTAGGTGTGGAATGTTCTTAAAAGCTAGTCTCAAAAATACGTCACGAACTTAAAAAAAGCTTAAAATTCATTAAGTGACAAATAAATGTACGTGTAACTTGAAACGATAAAATTAGGCTTAACAGCTACGCATTAACTTAGTACGAGTTACATTATAAAAAATAAAACGATGAAGGGGGTGATTGTTGGACTTCAATTAAACAATTAAAATTGTATAGAGATAAAGCACATATCACACATTGCAAGTTCAAACCAGGTAGCACGTGTTCATCCGAGGGGAAATTTTGTCGTTTCTCTTTGGAATAACGGAGTAGGGAATAGCATCGTTTTGAACGAAGAATAGGAAACAAAACCAACTGGGCGTTTCTCAAAAATTGCACTTTTTGAAGAGTTCAAAGAAATCTGGATAGCATACTAATTTTTGCTCGAAGGAAAAGCATACGAGCTAAATATGAAAAGATAATGACAGCAGATGAGAGTTGAAAACGTGTTTGTAAACATGACGAGAAGCATAATTCACCATAAATTAAACTGGTTGAAAGTCAAAATTTTACTGACTCAATCTATTAAAAATAACTGATTCACTATTATCACCTTCAGAACAGTAATTGTCATGGTGGCAACACTGGTTTCTGTCCTGCTATATATACTAGTCGTAATACTCACTCACGACGCTAGAATACTACTAGTAATATTCTATATTATAATATTACTAGTAATATTCTACTGTCTTTAGCTTTCATTCACTATCATTTTCGAAGTTGAATAATGTAATGCACGATCCCCTTCCTTTGACTCAAAGATCGTTTTGTTGGCAACATTGGGGTTCAATTAGATTCTCTCTTCAAAAATTTCGAGCTTCTTCCATGGAAAACTGGGTATGAAATAATATTATTTGTATCACTTTTTGTCAAGTAAAAAAATCAAAATGTTCTAAATCGATCGCTTGGAAAAAAAAGAGTATTCGAACAATTGTAACTTGATTTTCAATCGTTGATTTGTACATGTATGACCACGAGTTAACCCGAACTCATCAATTACAAATGATGATTTATGAATAATGATACATCAGCAGAGATCAGCAAACTTACATGATTGGTAACGTATTTCACATAGGAAAACCAGGTACCAACCATTAAGTAACCAGTACAATTATTTGCAAGAACTTTCTGAACCGTACACCTGTTGAATTGATAGTAATCCTAAAGGAATCAAAAGCGCTTATACACGACAAAGGGGAAAAAATACAGTCAGAGATAATAACCAAGTGAAATTTCCGTATCTCCTCTGAAATCGAAGAGCATATTATGCACAGTAGTACCTTTACTGGCATGACGTCCCACAAAACGAATTACACTGAAAACCAATCAGGTTTGGCAACAGTCGAGAAAAATTCATACTTTTTTGTTAAACAGCTTGCACCAGAAAACGCAAACAACGTTAAGATCAAACGCTCCTTTTTCTCAAGTTCAAAACGTTTGAAAATTGTCCTCAATTTTAGATCACACACAAGAAAAAATTGTATTAAGAAGGTTTACATGGATATATACAACGACAGTTTCTTTTTTTGATATCACAATATTAAAAGTATACGTTTAGAAATTATCAACTAGGTTATGTTAGAACGTTAGACGACCAAGGCGGTAGTGCGTGTAACCTGTAAGCTCGTGGGATGAGCAAAATAGGTAAAATCATTCACCTTAATAGCTCTTGTCTTCCTTTCAGATTCTTGACTTTTCAGACTTCATTCAGTAGCTTGAAAGTCGTTTCTCTGCAACGATCAAACTGCCAATTTTCTTGTCCGAATACTGTAGTTTTGTACAAAATCCCGGAACACTGGTGCATGCCTCATTCCGACAACATGTCCACCCAAATAAATGAAACGGACAACTGAACTGTACTTTAAGATGCATCGCATTTCATCATATATCATCTTTTCAGCAGGTAGAAATTCACTGTAATCTGTAGGTAGGGGCTGTACAATTGGACTTCATGTGAAGTGGGATTCGAACCCGCGATCCACTCGAAGGTATTTGTTATTACATATTTTACTAAAGACTCGATTACATTGAGTGAGTTTACAATCTACTAGCCAGCGAATTCACTATCTAGTAAACTCGCCCAGTGTAATCACATTCACTAGTTACTAGCAGATTGTAAACGATCTACCAAGAAAAGCTGAAAGCCAGGCTACTTTGCTCGCTACTCGCTGGCGTGTGGGCTTGCTAGCTAGTAAACTAACCATGTGCCATCATAGTTGCTAGTGAAATTGCTGCGAGTATCTCATTTGTCTACAAAATGTTGATGGAATTAGTTAGCTAGCTAGTTTACTAGCTTGAGCGAGTGGAAAGTTTTGTGTGTCATCATCACTATTGCACACACCGATTCGCCCATTTGTAAGCTCGCTGGCTAGTAGACAGTAAACTCGCTTAATGTAACAGAGGCTCAAGTACGTTTTGTACATTTTAGATACGTACCAGCCGTAGATATAGAGGTGAGGTCGGGTGAAATTCAAGAGATAGTAGTTAAAAACAATGCAAGGCCAACTAACAGGTTGAACCAACCATTTCAACATCCTGCACAAAGGAGGTATTCAGGTGAGGTAATGGAAAATTCTCGCGTATTTTTCCTCTTTTCTCCCCCCAGTAGGCTGCACTGCAGGTACCTAACTCCGTGTTTGCATAAGACTGACCACCTTGAGTGATGAGGTGGTCATCAGACCCCTGAGGAGTTGTCAACAGGGGGCCTATTCACTAAGCCAAAGAGGGTCCGACTCTCTTTTGGCAGAAGATTTTTATAGTATCCATGACAGGGTTAAACTTCTAAAAGAGAGAGCTGGTGGCCATCTTGGCATTTTCGATCTTTCAGAGACACCTAATTAGGCGTCTTCTCGAGAGAGTCCCTTTCTCATTTTTAGTTTGTTTGATAGTGATTGTGTGTCATCCTTTGTTCACTGGCGGTCATTTTTATGTATGTTTTTTCTCTTAAAGGTAAGTCGATTGTTCATTAAAAATATATCCATATATCGATTCATGAGTGAACACGTCTAAGTAGGTACGGGTTGGGAGCTGTTCAGTAAAATAGACAACTGGGAGACACTGGAAGAGACTGTCACCCGAGGAAGATTTCCAAAATAGATAATCTATTTTCACTATCTCTTTTAGTGAATAGGCCCCCAGTGCCCCAAAAAAAAGCATTGATATAAAATACAGGTTTAACATGGCCACGTGGAACTTAGGAGGGGTCCACCGCATATCTCATCAACTCGTAATGATTTTAGAAGTAATAATGACGGAAAAAGCTCAACATGATGTCTGCCGGTGCCTAGTGAATGACAAGGAGGGCAAGGCACTTCACAGCGCGCTCTCTCTCTTGTTAGCGAGAACACAAAACCATGTTGGAAATACGTTTACTGGCTAACATCCACGTTTTCAGAGCAGAGCACTTCTTCCGAGAGGCAATTTGGAGGACAACTGCTTCAGAATAACGTCAACGTTGCTTAATCCGATTAAATTGGATTTTTCCATCACTTAAAAAGCTTGAGAGAAATTAGTTAACTTCCGAGTATACGACTTGATGAATCAGATGGTCAATGGGATCTCAAAATCAAGATAATTGTGGAACAGTATGGAATGTGTACACAGGTATCTACAGATTTGTACGGGGTTTGATACCAGGCATCTCCCAATGAATATGGGAAATTGTAGTCCCAGTCACAGAAATTAGAATCCAGCTGGGCTATGAGCATCCACAACGTTGCAGGCGCCTCACCAACTTCCCTCATAATTTGAATGGAATCGGTTTGGAAAATATTGCCATTTGTTAAGGTTTCACGTTTGCGCATACACTGTGTCTACTACCACTAATCCGGATGAGATGAAATTCATAGGAGTCCCACCTACTAGGGCGTAGTTAATTTCCTTCAACTGGTCGGTTAGGCAACGCATTGCAGTTCTTGCTGCCCCTCGGAAGCGAAGCTCCCGATTTCGTGCCGGAGACTATAGTGAATTACACGCACTGACCCGCCTCGGACTTACATTTAAGAGCAAACCAGTCTCATGAGAGATACTTTTGCATTATACTAAATTACTTGCGCTGCCACCGCCACAGGCAGGTCAATAGTTCGTGTCTCGTTACCGCAGATGAGACGAAGCCTTTTGAGTTTGCACTGCGGAGGGTACAACTGCTCTTCTGCCTCGCAGCGTTTCCTCCTTCGCCGATGGCGACGCTCCCGGTCTCTGTCTCTGGATTTGTGCCGCCGCCGCCGCTTACCGCTTTTCCGGAACTCCCCCTCCGAAGACGCAGTCCCACCGGAGAAGTCGGTTCCCGACTCTTCGATGTCGACCCCTTCGACGCGGAGCACCTCGTACTCCGGTTCGAAGCCGGAGCTCTCGTCGCTCCAACTCGTTCCGCTTTCTGTAAGGTCGTCGAGGATGGGGCTTCTCTTCACACGCAGGGTTAGTTTGAGGCGACGTTTCTCAGGTACAGCTTGCTCTATGCCAGTTTCTGCCTTCTGCACCTAAGTGAACAACATCAACACAATGAATCAATAACAATCCAATAACCACACGAATTAATGCTGCGGCATAACCTCTCAATTATTTGAACACTATTTTTCTCAAGGTTCAATCCAACTACACACTACGATACCCAAATAATATGGTGTCACGAACAAATAAAGCTAGGTTCACATGGAGAAGCAATTCTGGACGGCAGTCCGGCAGGGCTATGGGTGCTGCAATTCTATTGGCCAACGCAAAATGGATTATTGCAACGCAGTGCCTTGGATACTATATCAAAATCTCCAGATATTTTCCGCTGTCGGATCCGTTGCCGTATCTGCACAGAGGTTACTGCGCACACTTCTCTTGTTTGGTTGTTCAGCCATATTGAAATTCAACATAATATTATGTGGTTGATTTTTCGGTTTCGAGTTCGAGCAACTGTTTGTTTTTTGCGATTGCGTTTTGTTATGATTCCGCTGCCATGTGAACGCCTCTGCGGCAAAAATTCCGGCAAATGCGTTGCCGTGCCGGATTGCCGTCCGGAATTGCGTCTCCATGTGAACCTAGCTTAACTTTGCCTATTAATAGCAAGCTGAAGCCTTGGAAAATAATAAAAATTACCATAAAATTACCACCACCTTATATGCTGAGCATCAAATTATACGCATGCATTTTTTGGCATAACCAGCGCTTTTCTTTAAATTATTGTGGAATACTTAGGTATTAAAATTCAACTCAATTCAATACTTACTTTCAATACTTTCTTACTGAATTCAATTCGATTAGTTCAATAACTAAGGTATTTCAGTGAGTATGAAAATTTCAAGTTCAATTTCGAGAGGTAATCGACTTGAAATACAAGTGCGCCAATTTTGGTTGGTTTGGCCACCACTAAGGCGTAAAGAAAGTAGGTACTAATTGGAGGAAGTTCTTAGAATGATGAGGGATTGCCATAATTTTTTATATAATTATTCTAGGGCTATGAAAAGGGCAGTTTACTGAGTTCTCCCTCATATAACCACATAATTAGCAAAGAGAGTAGGGAGAACCCAAGAAAAAGTAGCCTTGACGGGTTTATTTTTGTACTATCATCCATAATTTTAAAAGAGGCGTGTTGTTTCATGAAATGTTGCCCTGAACATGATAATTAAAATACCTACTTCAACACATAAGCGTGTTTTACTTGTAAGATGAATTAGAATTTAAAGAACGTGTATTTTGTGAGATTGGATCACAACCTATAAGGAAATTGATACAATCCGAAGTTGATCAACGAATTTTTCACGTGGGAATATTAAACAATGCATTCCATACCAACTTTTTGGAGCGGGACATGCAAAACAGACTTTGTTTCATATTTCAAAAGGAAGGATTCAGGGGAAATATTAAGTATTATTAGAATACAAGAAAAATGATAAATACCTGAACTCAATCACAGACGAGCTCGCGCTTCAATGCCGCCACTGAATCTTCAACTATTTCTACTTCACTAGACTAAAGCAAAACAAAACGCACACCAAAAGCAGAAAATTAAAAGGAAAAGTAAAATGCGCAAAGAAAAAGTCAACAGTGAACGGGCTGAAAGTGGAAGAGTGTGAGCAATAAGTAGCGGTGAGTAGAAGCATTAGCGGGGTGAGAGGTGATGATTCTGTTAGCTGTGAGAAAATGCATTTAAGGCAACTGTTATTATACCAGATTTACTAAATTAGGAAGTGCTCTGCAAGGTAAACGTCACGAGAAATAAAACCAGTAGATATCATTCAGTTGTACCATCAGTATTTATGCACCATGTATTCATGTATGAACTCATGTATGCATGCAGTGTTGGGCATCAGCGAACAAATTTATTAGCTACCTACAATTTTTAACTAATAGCTAAATTCAAAGAAAAACGGAGTTATTGAAAAAATAGTTTATTTCCACTAATACACGAAAAACGCAAAAAAACACTGTTATACCGGTTTCGGTGATCAAACCATCGTCAGTAACACACAATAACTTAGCTTGTAGCTTTTTTTTAAGCTGCAACGAAATTAGCTATTAGTTGCTGAGGGACAGCTAAATTAGCTGTTAGTTGAAATGTACAGCTAACAGCTTTAGCTATAAAAAATTAGCTGTTGGTGGCAGCTAATAGCTTTAGCTGTAGCTGTCGGCTAATAGCTAACAGCTAACGTTTTCTTAAATATCGTATTCCTCCTTACAAACAGCTAATAGCTAACAGCTGCAGTTTTAGTTAATAAATAAATTAGCTTTAAAACGCTTTTTGAACGAATTTAATCGTTCTATTTTACCATTTTGAACGATTTCTGACTTTTTTACCCATCCAGTAAATTTTCTCTGAAAGTGAATTTGACGTATATATGCAATGCTGTTGGCCACCCCTGAGTTCCAGGGGCTCCCTGGACGTCTCTTGGTAGATTTACGGATTACCATATCTTTCAAAACGAGAAAATATTTTACCGACACAAAGTTTTATTTTTTGTTATTATTGTAAAATTAGCTCCCTCAGATATGCTGCATAACTGTTAAGTACCTATGTTTTTTCACACGTCACCAGCAATTTTCGTTTTCCAAAAAGGTGCTATTATTATCATTCACATATTAAGGAAAAATAATAACCGCAAATAACATAAGTGTTTCTCATAGGGTTTACCCGAGAAAATTCACCCGACTTGATTAAAAAAGCCAGAAATTATTCAAATTAGTGAAATTGTCAAAACGATTAAATTCGTTCAAAACATGTTTTAAACCTAATGTACTTATTAGCTAAAACTAAAATTTTTAGCTACTAGCTCTTTGTGAAGACGAATACGATTTTTTCAAGAAAAAAGTTAGCTGATAGCTATAAGCTGCTACCAACCAACAGCTGATTTTTTATAGCTAAAGCTATTCTGTTAGTTGAAATGAACAGCTAATAGCTTTGGCTATTAAAAAACTACCCCCCCCCCCCCCCCGCAACCATCACCAGCCATTAGCTAAAAATTTAGCTGTTGAGCTAAATTTCAGCTAATTTAGCTGTAGTTTTTAGCCGTTAGCTATAGCTAATTTTCGCCCATCACTATATGTATTAACCATGTATTCATGTCAATATTTCAACACTAAGAAAGAAGATGTATCTGTGTAATAAAATATAGGTATTTCGAAAATCGTTTCGCAAAAATTTTGCATCATTTTGAATGTCGAGACTGAGAGGAAGTTGGTCTCATTGGCTGGCGAATCAGAACATATCACCATCCCACCTACCCTGAGACAGTTGCCTTTTCTTCCTGTACCAACAGGATACGGCTGTACTAACACCATTACGAGTACCTATGTAGTACCTAGTGTTTCATGGACCATCTAATTTCCATAACAATCCATCCACAAAATCCGTAAAAAGTCGAATAGGAAACGCGCAACTTCAGAATTGAGTTAGCAAACCTCAACAGCCCGTGTGGTATATAATAAGGCCGTCGAAGGACCTATCAACACCCATTTTGGTTTATTATTCTGTGTATACACCTATGCAATCGCTCAGCAAAAAGTTTTTATAATACCCCCTTTCAAAATTTTTTCTTTTACGTTTCAAGGTGCGTAGATTCCAAAAATTGCGATGTTCGTCCGCCGTATCATCCATATCTACTCTAACTTCGTCTATCTCTAATTTGCTCTAAAATCGTCGGTCTTCCGCACACAGTTTGGTTCCCCATTTGGGAACACATTTGCGTCCTAGTTGTGCTCCGAAGCTCGCCAGTCCGATCGGAATACACCCAAAGGTGTTACGGGTGAAAAATGGGTGTAAAAATATGAAGTTGATTTGGACCGAAGAGTGAAGAATTGAGGTTGTAACAAAGGTTAATGTCCCAAAATTCATTTTTTAAGAGTCAAAAGGGAAATTGTGTGAAATAGCTATAACTTGTATAATAACAATAGAACTAGTATCAACAGGTGAATCAATTAAATGAAACTATCAATGATCAAAGATAATTTGTCAAAAATAGGAGCGCAATTCGTGTTTTGGGGGCCAAAATTGGTGGAATCCATAAAAAATAGCTATTTCAATAATTATTGCACATGAAAGAAACGATAAACGCATTTCTGCAGGTACGTCCGATAGAATAATAAACCCATACGACAAGGACTTCGCAGCGTTTTACAAACCAAACTAATGAGCTCCACATGCCAGAGTCCTCCACATTCCTGACGCGTAAATCCTTCCTAACCTCATCTAACCATCGATTCCCGAGTTTTCTTGTTTCTATGCTCGCGCTCAGCTCGCCCTGCTGCTTATCTAGAGCGTTCATTCCATTATAATGAACTACAGCGTTCCTGTACTCCATTATAATTATCTAGAGCGTTCATACACTCCATTATAATTACCTACAGCATTCATATACCCCGCTATAATTATCTACAGCGTTCATATACTTGTTAAAATTATCTACAGCGTTCATATGACTTCCCTCTCAATAAACACGAAACCTTCGTTCATCTTCAGCCATAATAAGACCATGATTCAGATCAAAGCATACGACAGAGCAAACGATAGTCTCACACAAGTAGAGTTTTGTGGACCTCGACAGCAATACATTGGGATCTGAAGAGTTCAACATTGGTGAAGGCGCGATTTCCAGCCATCGAAATCATTTTCATTTAGCATTTCATGATACTGTGAGGTTCGACACTGCTTCCAGGGTAACTGAACCTTTCAACGCTTTGGAGCTCTCCCATAAAAACGCTTTAAGAATTGCGAGGAACAATGAGAGGTACAACCTTGAGATACTTTTTCTCCTCATTAAGAAGAACTTCCCTTCCTCGGCAACTGCTCGAAAAGCCTCTTTCAGATCACACTGACTGCGGGCCAGTAACTCTGCAATGTCATCGGCGTAGGCGAGTATTTGCCAGCTCTTGTTGACTACATTCCCTTTCCTACCTCCATCTCGTGTAAATGCGTTGCTGAGAGCGAATCTCCCTACCGAACCGTACGTATCCACCAAAGACACCAAAGAGACAACCTGCCTCACGATCACACCCAAAGAGCTTCCCCTGGAGTCATTCTAACCGATCTCACCAACTTTTGTGACGGTGTGGCTGTTCTCGAGTCGTTTTTTCTATCGGTGGAGACGGGGTCGTTTGGTGGAAGCCTAGTCAATATCCCTTCTTAACTGGTGGTAATCTCGCTGGTCTAGGAGGGGGAACTCTCGAGGGTCCACCGCCACTCCTCACTCTGCCACACTTTTCAGGCATTTCTGAAGAGCTTTTGTGACTCCAGCCCTATGTAGGCTACCAAACGCTTGAAGTCAACAACAACAACAACAACAACATGAAGTGATCCGCAAGCCCATCCCCAACAAACTTCTCCACTGCCTGCCCCAATGTGAATGTACAGTCCATTGTACCACCCATACAGCAAAATACAGGAAGTAACCTATAGGTACTTTCCTATGATTGGGGTTGAAATCTCTTCTTCAGTACAACAACTGATGACCATACCAACAACTATGTTCAATTTATTCGCCATTATGTGTATTATATGCTGAATACACAGAAATATACCATAAAATTTATTCCGAAACACTGGCGACGACAACGTTACACAAGTGGTGACTTTCGATTTTACCCAATGAACCTTTTCGTTATCAAACCTATTAATGGAAAAAACTTGCCAAACACATTCAATAAGCGCCTAACTTGCCTAACACATTCTTCTATTGGCGCAATAGCCCATTATGGACCTCGGCCTCCCAGCCTAACACATTCACAAGTCCTTTATACCTACGCACATTCAATCCCTCTCCCTTTCAATTCGCACGAATCCTTTATAGCACATTCAATACGCTCAAGTAGTTACCCAATTATTATATTTAGAAAAAATTAATTAATAAAACTACGGCACTCGAATCCGTGTTATTTTACAATAAATCAATGTGAAATCGATAACACCAGATTTAGGAATATGGAAATGCAGGTTTTGAGAAAACAAGGTCTTGACTGAAGAAGAAAAATGTATAACCAAATGAGATGTTTCAAAAACAACAAATTTATTATTACATTTAAAAAAGCCTAATTTTGAACAAAATACAAACTCTCAAAATGATGCTTATACAAGGGAATTTTGAATAGCAATATTTTCATCAACAATTCTCTTTTTCAAATCTGCACAGTGGAAAAAGGCTCGACATTTTTCAATACATTGTGGAACTTCTTGATACACATTAAAGGTTGGAGCGAAATGTACATAATCTGCCCCTTTTTGGAAATAACGACGAAACTATTCAAAATGTTAAGCTATGGCTGTAACATGACTGCTTAACATTTCAGCCTTTTATCCCAGGCTAAATAATATCTCGACTATTTCCACAGGGGACATAGACAAATTTCACTCTCACCAATATATGTACCAGGTATGGCCAACGAATTAGGTGAACACACAGTATAATCAAGTGCGTATCGGATTTCAACAATGATTTATTCCTACTACTATCTTTTCAATGTACTACTAACAATATTACCATATTCCCATTCGCTGCAGTTTCGTTTTTGCACACTCAAACACATTCATTACAATTTTCTCTACATAAGTCATCTACCAACAGTTTGTTTTAATGTCTATAGTCTACAATGTTCTACACATTGAAATGAAGCATCACATCCTAACACACATATAACTAGTCCAACGTCTTACAAGACGATATAATTTTATTAGAGCTACCCATATTTATTAGATCCCTTCGAGATCCACATTTGAGCTGCAGTCATAATACTATCATGATGGCAGCGAACAGCTACCTCTATTCAAAAATTAAATTTCAAATGTCAAATTCCAAGATTAGGTAGACTTTTTCGGTAAATAACTGAATTATAACAAGATTATAAAGCTGCACAGAGGTGTATTTGATGCAACAGTTTACCCCACAGCATTGGTAGATCTGAAGTTCAATAAAAAATTTAAAAAGTTCCGATCATGCAGCATAAGAGCGAATTTTCCAAGAAATATTCGTGGTACTGTGTAAAAAGATCATATAGCGAGAAACCATACCACTTTTCGCAAAATGGTATAATTTTTTTCGTTATTTTAGCCATTTTTTTACCCATTTTTGACTCTTATGAAGTCGAATTTGACCCATTATTTTTTGAGAAAAATATTTTCACCATCGAAATAGTCCCTCTATGTCGTGAATCACCATCCCACACAACGTCAGGCGAATTAATATTGATTTCACCTATTAATACCACATTTTCACTCCTCAGAAATCCAAATCTGACCCCTATTCTGTATGAAGAACAATTGAAACTGTAATTTTCTGTCTTTACTCACCCTTCCATATCACTCACCGATTTGATACAAATTGTTCGCGATTTTAGCCGTTCTTAAATTTTTTTGACCCCTACAACTCATATTTGACCCCCTTAGAATTTTTGAAAATTGCTCATGTTCGAACCCATCCTTCTACTTGGCATTACAACCATTTTGGCGAAATTTGGAATTTTATCATGTACCCAAGGTCAGATCGTATGAAGTGACAAATGTATATACAATATACTTGTTTCCTAAAATCTAGGGATGAATTCAGGATGCTCTGAAACTGATTTGCACATACAAAATTTTCAAAAATTCATGTTCTGAAATATTTAGAACCCATTGCAATAGCTTCATTTTCTTTGAAAATTCGCTAATAAGAGTAAAATATTTATTTATTTGGTTTTATTTTTTTCAATTCCTAACCAGTGTGTTGCTATTGATGTCTGCCATGAGAAGCTACCTAACCGTGTTGAGCGAACATTTGGCATTGATGCGTATTGTGTACCTAGCCATCTTGTAAAATCAAGGCTTAAATGAGAGAACTGTATCAACTTCTAGGAAGGTTTGAATAGTTCGGTGGTAGTTAGGATGGTTAGTGCAGCAGTGAAATGAAGCAGATGTAAACCGTGCAAGGATGCTTTCAAACCGAAGTAAGCAGGGAGAACAACTGGTGCTAACTTAACGCGACATGCAGGTGTCAAGAATGACTGTCACGACATCAACCAGTAACTTACCTCGGAGTAGTTCGAGTTCTCGCTCGAGCGACGGCTGCTGATTCGGGACTTCCTCAGCAGCATCGGAGGGCCCGTTTCGTCGCTGAACTCGTAGACGTCCTTCTCGTCGGACTTCCTCGGGGCCGAGAGGGTTGGCGGGGGAACGTGCAGGTAGTCCACGACGGGAGTCCTGGCGCGGGCCACAGGAACGGGCGAGGTCTTCTCGGGGGAGCGGTGTTTTTCTGGAGACAAATGGGCACTGTCCGGCGACAAGTGGAGTTTCTCGAGCGGCACAATACCAGGCGACAGGGGCTTCTCATGCAACCGCGGAGACAACGGTGTATCACACAAACGAAGCTTTTCCGGAGACAACAGAACCTTGTCAGGTGATGGAGATCGTTTATCAGTCATTGTCCTATCGGGTGATAACAGCATCTTATCAACAGATAACAAGTTTTCGTCCAAAGGCGCAGGTGACATGACCGACGACTTCATGCCGTTCACAGGTTCTTCACTGACTACCACTCGAACTTGACTTCGATACACCCGATGCCTTCTCTTCCCAATCCCTTTCCTCCTATTCCGGTGATTCCTAAGGCTCATCCTCGGCATTATAGACTTCAACTTCCCAGTCAAATTCCTCTTACATTTAAACATCATCTGCTTGTTCTCTTTCTTTGACGAGTCCTCGGAAGATGAGTCCCTCTTCTCCGATCCACCACTCTCATACCCCGAACTGGGGCTTTTTTCTTTCATCTGGAAATCACTGGGGCTTTTCTCTTTCATCTGGAAATCAGTCTTAGCAACTTGGCGGACCTCATTTAACGGCTCTAGGAGCCTCTTATGATTCCTCAGAGACATCCTGGTCGAACTTACAGGCGTTTCCAAAGACTGCGTCTCTGTCGTGGTCCCGACGGGCATCTCAGTCTTGACTGATAACGTGTTACCTTCAGGCTTGCTTTCTTTCAACGCAGTATTACTCGCTTCTTCGTGCTTCTTGTTCCTCAGATTATGACCATGCCGCGCCACCGCCACGTCATTCTCTTTCGTCATGCTGTCAGCTCTCACCCGCGTCGATGCCACTTTTGGAGTTGAACTTACTTCGTTCGCCACCCCCGATTTTTTGCATTCACTCCCACCATTAATATCACTGAACTGACACCCCTGGGCTATTAGCATCTCCATATCATACTTCGTCATTCCTTTCTGACGGAGTTCCCGAATGCTCAGGGGTGTGATGATAGCACTGTTCTTCAAGTCGGCCTGACTATCCGGGCTGACGCGACTGCTCACCATTGACTCGTGTGCTTCATTCTTAGATCGGACTATTCCATTTGATTTCCTCACTCCTTTCTTCCCGTTATTGTTTTTCAGTCTATTGATGCGGTTATCCGTCTCTCTCAGGCGATACCCCGTCGAATGGTCTTCCACACCTTTCTTTTCTTTTGCAAACGCCCCAGTTAAACGCCTACAAAACGAAAACAAAGTAAGCCATTAGAAACCAAAAATACGGCAATAAGACAACTATTCTATTATAAAATATCTAAAATTAAGGTTAGTATCCAGATGAAAGGTAATCACTGCCAGCACATACCTTTCACAGGTCTCACATTCGCAATTGCTATTGTTGTCGCCGAAGAAATCCTCTGCATAGAAACAAGTGATTTCCTCTCCAACTTCGATGTCCCTAAGGGCTTTAACACATGCTGTGTCCCGACCAGTCGCCATAAACTGTACACAAAAAAAAAAAAAAAATGAATTTTCTGATGATCAATCATACAATTAGATAACCAAAACGAAAAATAATCACAGAAACCGGTCGAGTTATTGGGAACAAAGAAATATGCTCTGAAATCGAAGGCATACTCAATAACGGTAGGTAAATTCGGTTCCAGACTCAATTATAGTTTATGGCCATGAGTAATTTGGCCTTACCTAGGCAGGTTACCTACGAAAATGAATCCCATTAACCAGGATAAAAATTCGACGAGTGCGATCTAATCAACGCTTTTTGTTTATTATTCTGTGAATAATACAACTATGTATTTGCTCAACAACAAAATTTTGTAACAACCCTTCAGATTTTTTTCTTTTACGTTTCACGGTGTGTAGATTCCAAAAATGGAATGTCCATCCGCCGTATCATCCATATCTATTTTACTTTCAGTCTAAAAATTCGTTCTTTCGCACACAGGCTCCATTTGGGCCCTAGTTGTGTCCCGAAACTTTGCAGCCCGATCGTAATATACCCAAGGGTGAACAAATTATGGGTGAAAAATGAGTGTAAAAACAGGTTTTTTTGCTGTTTTAGAAACATGAGCTTATATCGTTTTCCGTGTTTTCTAGGACGAGGAGGTCGAGCATGAAGCCGATTTTGACCAAAGAGTGGAAGATTACGGTTCTTACCTACGAAGTTACAACCTTAAATGTACCTACGTTAACGTTTGGTCTAAAATTCGTCGTTCTTCCGGAAAAAAATTTGGGGCCACATTTGGGAAAACATTTGGGCCCTAGTTGTGTTCCGATCGGAAGACTTCGGAATACACACAGGAGGTCGAGCATGGAGCCGATTTTGACTAAAGAGTGGAAGATTAAGGTTCTTACCTACGAAGTTACAACCTTAAATATACGTTAAATTTTTGTCTAAAAATCGTCGTTCTTCCGGAAAAAAATTTGGGGCCACATTTGGGAAAACATTTGGGCCCTAGTTGTGTTCCGATCGGAAGACTTCGGAATACACACAGGAGTGTTATGGGGGAAAAATGGGTGTAAAAAACAGGGTTTTCCGTGTTCCATGTTTTTTAGGGCAGGAGTGAAGAACTGAGGTTGTAACGAAGGTTTAGCTCCCAAAATTAATTTTTTATGAGTCAAAAACCTGGGAAATTGTCTGAAATCACCATAAATGTGTATATCAACACTAGGAGTAGTACCAACAGGTGAATCAAGACAACTGAATGGCACTATCTATGATCAAAGATCATTTGGAGAGAGAAAAAAGGAGCCTAATTTGTGATTTTGGAGGCCATCATTGGTGGAAACCATCAAAAATAGCTATTTCAATTATTGCACATTAAAGAACCAATAAATGAACAGCCAGCATTTCTGTAGGTGTGTCAGATAGAATAATAAACACACGTGACAAGAAGAACTTTGCAGCGTTTTTTCACTTCCACGTGTTTTCTAAACAATCCCTCAACATTGGTGTAATCAATTGATTCGACTCACTTTGCAATTGGCCCTGCAGTCGTGATTAATAAAAGCCGCAGGACCGAGCCAGAGCTGAGCGCAGTTCTTCCTCGTGCTGTACATGACGCTGAAGTCGTTCTTGCCTGGCCTCAGCAGCTGGCTCTCCTCCTCCTCCGTCAGCTCCGCTATGCACCCCACCAGACAAGTGATTTGCTCGTTTTTCAACCTGAAACCCCAAACAAATTGAATCAATAAGAAGTTAGAAACGTTCAAACGTTGAAGGTGCTATGCAAACGGTTCTGCGAGTAGGGGCGATGATTCAATACAATCAGGGCTGCTTTTTAAGCGTGGAATCCACAAGCTAACAACAACAACGAACCGCATGAATACAGAAAACGCTTTAAACTCTCACTATTTTTCAGCACAGATTACCCGCCGACAAGCCATGACAGCTTAAACCACTGCTCGTACAAGTAATTATTGATATAATAAACACAACTGTACATACACAGTTCATAACGAAAACTGAATACTGACCACTTTTTCGTCGCAGAAATCTTCGCCCCTTTCTGCCCTTCCAAGGAGTAACGGTAGCAAGGCTCGATGATGAAACCAGAGTCACTATCAAACATCCGCAAATACCGGTACACCTGAGAGCAATAAAATATACTTATATAGGGAAATGAGATTTACGTAAGTAAAACAGTAAAATACGCCCATCAATATAGTTTCAAGTCCACCACTTGAGCCGCTAGCTCTCTGCATACCCTAGCAGACATCGTGTTTTCCAGGATTTTAAACGTGTATACCACCCAATAGCCCAGCTAAGCACAATCTTGTGGGTTTAACCACTTTGACATCTAACTGAAGTATTCTAGATTTGCACAATCCTCCGCTGCGAGCTTCAAAGGGGAGGTCAGAAAAAAACCGCAGAATTTTCTGAAGCACAGATTTTTGCTTATTACTCCTAAAATATGCAGTCCTATAGAAAAATTTACTCTATACATTATTCGAGCATTTTGACTGACTACCCAAAACTGGCATTATGGCTGGAAAAAGGTGATACAGTGATTTTTAAACGTCTGTACCATCGAAACGGCTGTTCTAAATTGAAACACGTATACAGTGAAAGTTGTAGAGCATCGAATTCGGCGTTCAGCGAGCACCTTACATTTCAAATTCGGTCAAGTCGACAACTAGAAAATGCACATTTTCGATTTTGTTATCCACGAATTTGACATGAATTTAAGGTGCTTGCTGAACGTTTGATTCTCTAAAATTTTAGTTTTTCAATTTAGAACAGCCGTTTCGACGGTACGGACGTTTGAGTCACTACCTGTATCAACTTTTTCAGCGATGTTGGTAAAAAAAGGAAATTTTTTCACCACTGATTTCTGTCATACTGCCGAGACGGATTAAATAAACGTGGCTAGTCAATCAACCCAGAATTTAATGCTCTATTAAGGTAATAATTAAATTTTAAATAAATTACGATTATTTATTTATTTGAGGGTAGGTAGTTTTTTTAAAAGTAAATCAAGAGTAAATTTTATTGTTCTATTAAAGAGTAAACTTTTCTGTAGGATGCACGTTTTAGGAGTAATAAGTAAACATCTGAGAAATTACCCCGAGAATTTTGAGGTATTTTCGACCCCCCTCCCCCTCCCCTCCCACGATGAAGCTCGTAGCGGACGATGGTGCAAACCTATGACACTTCAACTAGATGCCAAATAAAGCGATTCCCAGCTTTCCCGCTATTTTCCCACCACTAGGTCTTATTTAAATGGGCTACAAATGGTTCTGACAATGATTTAGTGTCACTTCCTGACATTCCAGTCCACGCCCTGTGATCAGGTTATCAAGCAGCAGGGAGGTGAGTAACCCCCTAACCACGCAATCCAAGGCAGGACAATTTTCTTAAGTTTCACAATCCGACCACTCAATACGTCAAAAATTCTTACATGCTGCTCCAATCTCTGCTGCTGAAGCTTCCCTCTGATGTGGCACGAACGAGGCATCCAGTCTCCGTTCAGCAGCTTTTTATACGCTGCTGAATAGTTCTGGTCCTTCGTGAACTGCTCCAGAATGCTCTTCAATTCCTCCTTGTTGCCTTTCAGGGGACGATAACTGTCAGGTAAGAGAGAAAATATTACAGCTATAAATAGCTATCATTATACAGAACATAGATCATTTAAAAAATATTATTACCAGTCGTAGTGCAAACCAACCAATAAACAATCAATGAACACCATTCTACACCAGAACAATGAATGTTCTACAATGAACATTCACCAGTGCTACAACCAATATATTTCGGTAAAACACTTACCGAACATTCATCTTATGGGTGGAGAATCCGAGGTAAGGATCCAAGATGATAGACGTGGCGATGTCATCGTTGTCACACAGCTCCCTCGGGCTCATCCCGGCAGAGTGACCCTTGTTTCCCTGTCCTGAATCTATGACCATTTTTCTAAAGACAAACCCCCAAACACATTTTAAGATTACGCCAGCAAAAATAGGTAGGTAGGTAAATCTATAACGTGTTACCAGCTATACGAGGTAGAAAAATGCTGTTAATTCAAAAGTAATTTTGTCTAACTATAGTAAAGAAAACGACCCAACAGATGATTTTCAATTAAGACAATCATCCTAAGAGGCCAAAACACAGTACCCAGTTTTCCCATCAGAGAGCTCTTGAGACGGACTAAAGACAGAGAGAATAGACCATATTAAAATACCACTGATTTCGATGGCCATTTCGACTAGTGCGCCAAATTTTTATCCATAAATTTGCATTTGTTGAGCGAAAAATCTCCAGCTGGTACAAACCTTTTGTCAGCGAGAGTCCGCGGAGTACCGGCCCTGTGCGGTCAGCTTAGGAGTCACATGGCTCTGGAAACGAAAAACGATTCGCTATCAAAATCTCAATAAATACAATAGCAGAACACTGTGGAAACGATTTGTACATTATGCGAACTACGTGCAACTACTTCCTTGTTTTGCATTTTAAAGAACATGATTTGATTTTGATTTTCTTTGTAAATACCGTGTGAAAAAATTCGTCATAATCTATAGCATTTCCAAATTGATTTCGATATTTTCCACATGGATTTCGACATTTTCCAAATAATAGATTTAGACATTACGTGAATCGGAGACGAAATCAACAAGAGACAACCACGGCACTATTTAATAAGGCTTTATTGCCTAATATGGTGGAAATTCACAAAACAAATTAACTCACATCGGAAATTTAGGTAGGCACATTAAAAATTTTAGGTACCTTTACATTACAAAACAAGAGGGAGTACTAAGGACAAAAACTGTTCACAAAACTACTCAACAGAAAAATGCCATGAATGAATTTGAAGTGCATGAATTTTGAATTGAATTTTTGCATGAATGTTCAGTGAAGAGGTTCTTTCGATTTCCAATTCCGACGAAGTATGAGAGTCACTTTCACTCATTATTTACTGCAATTACTGAACAGACACCAGTGAGACAAGAGAATAACGAACGCAGTGAGTGGTGCATTGAAAGACGGAGTACGGACACTTTTCTATTCCTTCTACGCAAGACTCCGTCGAGCCTTCTCTTGTCAATCCATTGACTTCTCACTGCAATGCAATTTTTTGTATTTCTGCTATTAGAGAGTTCCTAGGCGATACCGTTGCTCAGATGCGTCATCCGTAAGTCTCAGACAAGTGTTCTGCGCATGCGCCAAATGGTTGACGTATCATACGGTTGACGTATTTTGCCGCATACATCCGTCACCGCCTCTCGATCCCGTGAAACGTAACGACTAAAATAACCTGATATGTTGAAAACAGTACTTGTTGAAATACGTGTTACGGTAAAAACGTGATCGCGATGAATTTTCCACAATGCTTTCAAACACCAACGTTTTTGCAACCCAAATACCTACCTCCCTTTCAAGCAGTTTCTGCTGAGGAGAATCAAGAGGAAAGAGAAGTTGTTATGGAAACACACATCAACGGAGAAGATCATGAAAATTATATGAACCAGAACCCACAGAATCGGATTTTTGTTGGAGTGAAGGTGAAGAACTGATTCAACTTTCTTCAGCAAACAATTCAGTAACTTTCTTTCTCGAACATTTCTGATAATCTCAACTCAAGTTATGCCCGGTTTTCGTGTTCTGTACTGGTGTACTGTAAAACATTTCTGTACCTACTGTTTTCTTAACCTGTAGTACTGTACATTGTCTTCTGTCATAAAAAATTAAATGGTTTCAAATGCTTAAGCTTTTTTAGTGTAGACCTACCTTTCCCTCATAATAAATCCTAGTTTCACAAATGTATAGCTGGTTTTGCAGGCTTTTGCAGTTTTGCAAAAGAATCAAAATATGTGCTGCAGAAGCAAACCAACTTTATACAACTTTAATTTTGCAATAACTAATTAGACGTTCTTCAAATTTAACAGGCTCCCGACATCAGATTTAACAGAGCTGGTGCATAGTGGTTTGTTTTGTCTGTGTGCAGCTCTTTTGTCTTTTGATATGGAAGAGGGTAGAATTCGCGGTACTTCAACAATCAGTAAAGAATTGACGTCACTGACTATCATGCTAGTTGTCTCTCGTAACCCATGGCAACGGGTTAGCATCCATGTTGTTCGCCCTAACAGCCAATGCGGTATTGCTATCACCGTATCTCCCAGAATGACGTTATAGTATTATTACAGAGTGCCATGGTTGTTTCTTGCTGATTTCTTCTCCGATTCACGTAATGTCTAAATCGATTAGGAAAATGTCGAAATCCATTTGGAGATTGTCGAAATCGATTTGGAAAATATCGAAATCCATTTGGATGATATATATTAGTAGAATGTAAGGTCTGTTCGCACTGGCTTTTCTGAAGGTTAGTTGAAAAACAACCCATGATCCAATACCATCTTGATAAGCACTGAGAAGGGTTTGAGCCTGATAATGGTTGGGAATCGAGAAGACAGTGCATGGTCAGTTTCGTCAACCTTATCTTCTGTATATTGGAATGAAGACCAGAAAACTGGCGTTGGACAGTCGGGAAAACACTGCAAACAGCCGGTCGTGGATACTACAGTCTGAGAATCAACCCAAACTGCCGAACGCCTTTCTGACGGCCAGATAACCGTGAGGTGGTCACTGCGAACAAACCTAATGACAGTTCCAAATCAACCCACGCTACGTATTTATAGCCCTACAACCAAAAACTAGAATAAACACGAGAATAAAAGATGTATCCACTACGTGGTTTCAAAATTGGACCAAATAATTTCCCAATGAACTTGAGAGCAGGTACCTAGTAACTATAGAAGTTTCAAACTGAAATAATCACATGTATAGTACGTATTTTGCAAAATTTGTAAATGGATGTTACAAACGTAGAACATATATGGTTCAGAGATAACGATTACCTATAACAAATCCAACAACATCTAGGAACAGACTTGTTCAAACGAATGCTGGCACTAGGAGCCGAGTATGCAACCCCGCAGAACACAGATGCTGTGCACGAAAACAGCCTATCCATCGCCTGAACACAGCTCGCTCCTACTGAATTTCGTGAGGCCTACGACTCGGTGAGAAAATTAAGACATTTTCGATTTCCCCGTGTGGGGAATTCATCCATAGCAGATAAGGTCGGTCCCAAAACATCTACACAATGAAATACATAACATAAATCATGAAACGACAGTTATGTACAATTTTTGCATAGTGGGTTCAACAATCTTCCGCAAATTCCCATAATGGCGATACTAGACACGATTGTTCCCAAAATCTAGAAGATAACTCTCGTCCCACCACTGTGAATCGTCTAAGAATTCGCTATGACAAAACAAATGCTGCAAATTATTACACAAAGGTTTATTATTTACCTGTATAGATGCGCGTAGCTCACTTCCGCGTAGATCACTGTTTTCTGTGTTCAATAACCTCGAGCTCCCCACCAGGAAAGCCCTAAATCGAGTACCGGAGCCGGCCCCGCAATTAAAGTTTCACACAAATGCGCAGGATTCAATAATTCGATCATTAATTATTTGTAGTTATTCATGAAGCATCAGGAAAATAAAAAACCGCTGTGTAATAACTTACCTGTATAGGCACGTTCCTTCTACGTAGATAGTATAATAAACAGTTGTTAATAAAATAATTTACCCAATAATAATACCGTTTGATCCACGACCATGTTGACAAACCTTTTCGTACAATGCTCCGGGTGGTCTCAAAAAATTCTTCAGTTCAAGATCAATTTAAAAACGTTTAAAAAAACCATACTCTTGTACTGAAAGTTTTCGAAATACGGCGTTCTGAAAATGTCAACCCCTATTTTTCACAGAGATGACTGACAGTAACGCCGAGCTTCGAGGACCAACTAGACCCCAAACGGGACCTAAAAACCAAATTTCATTAATTTTGGTTCACGGTAACTAAGGAAAGTGTTAAGTACGGCGTACAGGCAGAAATTTTTTTATTGCATTTACGGATTGTACGAACCTTGAAACGAAAACCACCAAATTTTGAGGTAGGGAAATGCTCGATTCCAAAGATTCATTATTGAACACAATGAAACAATACGTTTAAAAAATAATGATTTACACAATTCTACAGTACGAAAGATATCTCAGTGATGAGAGGATCGCTTGTATTATTCAACTGATCACTGAATGATAGTCGAAGATCGAGCTTGAAAAAAAAAACCATTTAA
The DNA here is from genome assembly GCA_954871275.1 of Leptopterna dolabrata. Classification (NCBI taxonomy): domain Eukaryota; kingdom Metazoa; phylum Arthropoda; class Insecta; order Hemiptera; family Miridae; genus Leptopterna; species Leptopterna dolabrata. Next base: position 9,166,464 of record OX940988.1, on the reverse strand, counting down.
TCCCCCCACAATTTGACGGTTTCCTTTTCAAAGCAGATATGTACACTCCAAAAATGGAATATAGGTATCCGTCCGTCCGTATAGACGTCCGTCCGCCGTGTACTTGGTTTTTTCTTAGTAACATGAACGAAAATTAATGAAATTTGGTTTTTAGGTCCCATTTGGAGTCTAGTTGGTCCGCGAAGCTCGGCGTTACTGTCATTGAAGCGAAAACCTTCGTCAACATGAACATGAACAAAACATGATCGTGATGTTATTTATGTACATCCAGCCCGGAAGTCATTGCTAGGGAACAGCATTATAATAAAACATGGCTGTAGTTCCATTGTGTTGTTCCGTGATTCAAATTTCATCCGAGTTATTTAGGATTTCGTTTATATAGGAACTTTTTAACCTAGAACAAACAGTGTGCTTCAGGAATAACAACAAATAATCAATGATAGATTGAAGTAATCCTTAATCCACCGCTTTTTTCTCCTTTTCTCCCCATGAAACTGTCATTCCCCGGCCGGCTGCAGTATTCAATTTAAGGCTTACCTGGAGGGAGCACGAGGTTAGGTGCCGACCACAGAAAACTAAGATACAGATAGATAATAAACAGTTGTGTAACAATTTGCAGCGTTTTTCAGTTGGTTATCACTTAAATTGTATGGTTTATGACTGATCAAAAATTCGTCTAATAACAATAAATGCCTCAAATAATGAACTTCGAAATAAAATCCACTTGAACTTATGTGTTTTATATATAAAATAATTTAATAACCGTGCTAAAAGGCAAATTATGCCACTGTTCTTCTAGTACAACCCATGTAAGTACTCTGCTAATTTTCCACCATTCTCACTGTTTAATTTTAGGCATTTCACCCGCAATAGTATCCTGTATCATAGTAATAGTAGCCCAAGGCTAACGCACTCTGTATGTTTTATATTGTAGATTCCCTGAAGATGAACGAATGAACGTTCGAAACGTCGGAAATATAATTTTTTCACTCGACCGCACCTCAATAACCCTCACAAAATCTTTGGATTTTGGGAAATTAAAATAATTTATGTGTGACGTTATATCTAGGGTCCTTTATCACTATCACCCTCTGAGGTTGGTATATTTTTGTAAACGAAGTTGTCTTGAGTTGATGAAAAATAAAAATAAACTAAAAAAAAAAGCAATAAGGAAATTAGTTTTGCACAATGTGACGCAAATCGATTGAATTCGATGTCGAAAATTTTCATTCAAACTCACTCCTAGTAGGTATGTACCTTTCTACGTAGTTAGCACAGCAGGAAACCAACAATCATAATTCCCGAGCAGAATGAAACCAACATGTTTAGTGATCACTGATCGGTCTCGTTGAGCTTAGAATAAAATATGGGCTACGGAATGAGAAAGTCCCCTGTCAAAGACCTCTACCGTTTACGAAATCATTTCATTGAAGGTAACGAGGTAAATGAACGGAAGGTGTTTGCCCTACAGACAGATCCGTCAGAAGGCGCTAGGAGCTTGGTGAACAATGCTACCAACACAAACGAAAATTTCAGTAGGCTTCAAACGTAAACAAAAAAGGATAAGTTAGCCTCAACCAAGATAAACTAAATCCCTACATGTTTCCTCCAATGATTCCAGAACAAAAGCAAATTTTTGGCTATTATAGTTGATAGTCAGGTCAATAATTATAGTCAAAGGGTCATCCCATCCTTCGTTATCAGTAACATTTATGATCAACAAAAACTGAAATGTGCACCTTTTGCTCAATACTTAGTACTCAAAATTCGCTCAAAAATATAATCGTTAAATTATTCAAGTATTCGCTTTAAATTATTGCAACCAAAATTTCAGCCTTTTCCGAAAGGTAATATGAACTGGCCCAAAATTTATTACCACAAAACAACGTTCTAAGCAAAGACAACGAAGTTCAGGTTTACCGATTAGGTGCTTCATTCGCTTGTAGATATCAATAATTATTGGTAATTCGAACATTAATGATGGTACGGACATAAGAGCAGGCCTTCTTTCAAAATGGTACCATTCGACATGGTGATTTTAAAAAACTACAAGATAAAAATAGAATAGTCTATTTCCACGTAAGAAACTAACAAAACTGTAGACTGGTTTCGGTTTTTAAACCATGATCAGTACACAATAGATGCTATTGGATGATGCGTTTTGTTAGTTTCTTACGTGGAAATAGACTACTCTATTTTTATCCTGTAGTTTTTTGCTATGGATTTCCACTACTCCGCCGCAAGTGATTTAAGTTATGGTGATTTCAGTACATAATACACTATGAGAAGTGGTGTCTACCTAAGAATATCCAACTACCCAACATCCCAGATTCTGAAAAAAATAGCTCGTGGAAAAATAGGGTACAATATTAGGTAAGTACTTGTTTGAACGAAAAAATTAACAGTACCTATGCCACCAACACGGTAAGACATTCTAGGCTTCTCAAACACTAATTACCAAACATGGGAAATTGTCTACTTTTACAAAACTGTAAAAGTAAACGTGTTTGTAAAAGTAGACAAGAATAAATTTAAGTACTACCTAAGTAAACCAGAATTGTACTACTTAAGTAAACAAGAATTGTACTAAGTACTACTACTAATTGTACTACTTAAGTACCACTCAAGTAAACAAGAATTGTAGGTACTACCTACCTACACGGAATGGTTAAATTCAAAACGTACCGCTCTCTCAAAGTATTTGGAACTATTTAGTTGGTAAACCTGTTCAAGAAGGTTACTCAACGTCAGGTTATCCAACTCATCTGACTCCGAAAAAGAAAGTAGAATTACTTAAGGGAAATTAAATCGATTGAGCAATTAAAGAACAATAAATGACTAACTACTAAGATCAAAGTAAAACATTTAGAGAAAACTATGGGCTTGAACTCGAAATACAAGAAGAGAAAAATAAAAATCAAGGGATGTTTGTATCATCCGGAGGTTCTGATTTCGGATCGCTCAGTTTACAAATTCTCAATTTATTATCGAGTTTTTCATTGAAAGAGTGTTTTTAGGGAACTGATGTACTGTGATGTATGGTTCGTTGACAGAGAATTTAGAGAGGGAGGTTTTTAAGAAAGGAGGCGAATAGTGCGAAGAACTTCGCAAATCTGTCGTCTGTTGGAATTGGCAAGTCGTATAAGGAGAAAATTATGTAAGCTGGAGAACGGGGAAATAAGGCCCATTATGCATCTTGAAATTCCGTAGGTATAACAGGCGTCTGAAGGATGGTAACATGAATTATTTATAGGATATATCATTCGTGTTGAAAAAAGTAGGTTCGAGAATATTGCTGAAAGGTGCCGTTGGAAGGGCACAGAAAATGATACAAACGAAAGAAGTGGTAAGAACAACGTTAGTCGATGAATTTTGAAAAATATTTAAGACAATGTAGACTGAGTCGAAACTGGAATTTAGTTCAATACCTCGGATCCGTCCCCACCCTTTTGTAAAGGATACCAGCAACTACGTAATGGACCGTCCGGGAGATGACCCGATAATTTTAGATATTTATATGAAAGAAATATGATTTAGCAGGCGCTAGAGAGTGCTGAAGAACGAAAGTGACATATTAATAAGGATTTTAAAGGGGTAATATGCACAAAATCCAGATGGGAAAAGCTCGTAGAGACGGGAGTCTAGTCGGGAAAACATGGCAGGGACCTAACAAAACAAGGAATGTCTGGGGGGAGAGCTCCGTTTCTCAAGTTTATTGATAAAATGAGACACTCACCTCGGTGTGTATTCCCACGGGTTTTTCGCCGATGGGTCATCCAGCCGATTCCTGAGGATGCCACAAACTGAAAAACGGGGGTCCCGTGTTCGAATAAGACCAAATATTAAGGGAATTTCTCGGGTGAAAAAGGTTCAACGGGAACGACGCTTAGTCAAAATCAATCATGGCTGGTAGAACTAAGAACTAACTGGCGAGCCCTGCCGAGGATTCCAGCTGGAGTTTCAGCCGGTACTTCGACGAATTGTACCCACCTCCAACGGCAGACGTTTGCCGAAATAGGAAAACTCGATAAATGATACGGAAAACGCGAAAACACAAAACACAACTTCACAAACCCGCAGGGCTCCGAATATTCTTTTTGGGATTACTTTACGTGGAGAACAGAACTGAGGGGCTGGCGGATGGATACAAGAGGTTCCGACCACAGCCGCTAGAGCGCATGACCGTCGACGTCATTTTTATTTTTTTTAAATATATTTTTTCACCTTGAAAATTTTGAAATTGAGTTCAAATTCGAATCCTCGTGACATCCCGCGTCAACAGCGTTGGAAAAATCGCAGATTATCATTCCCACCTCAATTACTTTCCACTTCCCCGCCGGTATCCAGTTCGATTTTCCAGAACATTCCACCGTCTACAAGTTCTAGACAAATCCACGGATTACGTTGGCTCCCCTGCTTTTGATGCGCCGGATCAATAAATTTCCCTGGTGGATCGGATCAGAGAAAAATGAAATTTTCATTACGAAAAGCCATTTTTGTCCCTTCAGATCCTGGTTGAGCTGGTTAGACATACAGTCACATACATACCTACATACTTATATGGCATCTACTAAAATATGGACCTGGTTACTTTGGTAGACCTACCTACCAACCTAATAATTAATGGAAGTAAACATATATACGTATAGGTACTTGTCTATGTATATGTATATCGGCAAAGTGTGAAATAAGGCATTGTATGCAATGCCTTACATGCCTTAAATGGGTGTACCTACTACCTACCACCATCTAAGTATATCATGCGAAAAAAAAATCAGATTGCCATAAGAATGATCATTTATTTACTGCGAGAAAACTTTGTATATTTTGCGAATTTTTGAAGAAAACAACAACCAACTCACCAAAGTACCTATTAGGTATGTACCAAGTTACCACGTAAACGTTTTACTGGATTTTAGAAGTGTGTTTTTAGAAATCCATTTTGGGTAAGTAGGTACCCGGCGTCCTAAATGAAAAATCATAGGACTTTTAAACGCGAAAATTTAGGGATTCTACTACCATGTAATCGTTAGGTAGCTACCTACCTACCATCTTTTGTGTGCCTATTGAACATGCAAATTATTCAAACTATTTCACCCACTTCACTTTTTCAACAATCGACTATTTACCTGATGAACAATACTGCAAATATTTCACCAAAATGAGATAGGTACCTACCGATCCACTATTGAAAACGCTGCAAAGTCCTTGTCACATGGGTTTATTATTCTATTGGACATCCCTACAGCAATGTTGGCTGTTTATTTATTGTTTCTTTCATATAAAATAATTGAAATAGCTATTTCTGGTGGTTTCCACGAATTTTGGCCCCCAAAACACGAATTACGTAGTACCTACGCTCCTTTTTTTTAATCAAATTATCTTTGATTATTGATAGTAGGTACCTATCATTTAATCGTCTTGATCCACCTCTTGGTACTTTTTCTAGAGTTACCTATTCTACAAATTGATGGTGATTTCAGACGGTTTCCCAGGTTTTTGACTCATAAAAAATCAATTTTGGGAGCTGAACATCTGATACAACCTCAATTTTCCACTCTTTGGTCAAAATCGACTTCATGTTCGGTCTTCTCGTCCCCAAAAACATGAAAAACGATAGGTACCTCAAGAGCTCATTTTACTAACATGTTACTAAAACACAAAAAGTACCTATTTTTATACACATTTTCACTCATAACACCCGTGGGTATATTCCGATCGGGCTGAAAAGTTTCGGGACACAACTAGGGCCCAAATGGAGCATGTGTGCGAAAGAACGATTTTTTTAGACCGAAAATGAAGCCTGTACACGTGATACGGCGGACGGACATTGCATTTTTGGAATTCACGCACCTTGAAACGGAAAAGAAAAAATTTTGAGGGGGCGTTATAAAAATTTTTTGCTGAGCGAATACATAGGTGCATTGTTCACAGAATAATAAACCAAAATAAGATAACCTAATAATACCTATTAAAAGTTACAGCCATGCAGCCCGACTGTAAGCAAATTTTCGAAGTAACGCACCTAGGAACCAACTCAGCCTACTCCTAGTCATTTGCAAAATATCAAACATTTTCCAACGTTATTAACCGTTTACATTTTTTTTAAGCTAAATTTTGTTGATTTTTGACAACTTTTTGGAACTGAAATGTGTCTCCCTCCTTCGAGAAAAAGTGTTTGACTATTAAAACAGTCCATTTCCGTCTTGAGTCACCATCATATTTATTTTTTTTAGTAATTTACAGCTAACATTATTTTTTGACCCACGAAAAATAAAATTATTAGACCCATTTTTTCGAGGAAAGAATAGTCTCCTTTGTGGAAATAGTCTATTGTTCACCATCCTGTTACAGTTTCATTGCATTTTTAATCGAACTTTCAACGAAATCAACGTTAAACTATACCTACTTTAAATTTAAACTATTCTATACTTTTTTGGTTTTTTATTTGCAATAATGAACCATTGGAATCTAGCATGAAAAAAAAATTCTTACCCCCCCTCAAAATTTGATGGTTTACGTTTCAAGGTATGTAGAATCCAAAACTGCAATAAAAATATTTCTGTCTGTCCGCCGTACGCCGTACGGGGTACGCCGTACGCCGTACGGGCCACTTTTCTTAGTTACCATGAAAAAAAATTGATGAAATTCGGGTTATAGGTTCCGTTCGGCGTCTAGTTGGTCCTCGAAGCTCGACGTTACTGTGAGTCATCTCTAAGGGGTTCAAAATAGGGGTTGAAATTTTCAAAACGCCTATACCATTTTTTTACGTAAACATTTTTACGGTATTAAATAGTTCTTGAACTTGCGAGTTTTTTAAGACCATCCGGAGCATCGTACGTCCAGCCGTTCGTTCACAGTAAGGCCCCAAAGTTTGCACCGACAGGCATTTTCGACTCCAGTGTGAATGAAATTGTATACAATTCAAAGCAAATCTCGTAACCAGAGACGCGCCCACAATAGGAATTTGTGAATACGGCCAATCATTGGTAGGGATCACCTGATTATATTGGCGGAGTATGAAGTCGAGTTGGTTGTTCTGTGATATTATTTCGCTTGAAAAATGATGGCTCTTTTGGAGTTTGTTGGTAGGTAGTGAAACTTGAACAAACGTTGAAGTATTATTGATGGGTAAATTATTACTACGGTAAATCATTACTCAACGGTAAATTATTACACAACGGTTCATTATACCATCTACGTAGAAGGGGCTGGAGTTTGTTGGTAGGTACTTTTGCAACTTTTTTCACTCCTCATCAACAATTTCTTTTCAGAACTTCATTATGTGTGTTTCTTTTTGTTAGGTACTGTTTGTCATCGGCAGAATTATTTTAGCAACATTTAACTCGTGATTCAGGTAGGTACCTAGTAACGAGTACGGGGTTAGGTACTAACCTACGGAGGGTCTGCGATCTACATAATATGTATAGAATAGTACATATCATAATTATATAGACGGGTTATCTATACATAGAGCTGTGATCTGTAACGGAAGGGTATTCTATACAAAATAATAAACCGTTGTGCAGGGATTTGCAGCGTTTTTAATCGGAAAACTATAAGATTACCAATTTATTCTATGCTTCAACGTTAAACTATTCTATACTTTTTTGAAGATAAAAACTATATTTATGATTACAAATTTATGATTGAATATATATTATTATGAACTTTTCTACCATTTTCAACTTACCTACAAATTTGAGACAATCGATATCAATTTTAGGTGATTTTCACATTTTTGTGCCTCTTCGGCGCATGCTTTCATAAAAAAAACGCTGCAAATCCCTACACAACGGTTTATTATTTTGTATAGAATACCCTTCTGTTACAGATCACAGCTCTATGTATAGATAACCCGTCTATATAATATAATATTTATGTACTATTCTATGCATAATTATGTAGATCGCAGACCCTCCGTAGGTTAGTACCTAACCCCGTACTCGTTACTAGGTACCTACCTAAATCACGAGTTAAATGTTGCTAAAATAATTCTGCCGATGACAAACAGTACCTAACAAAAAGAAACACACATAATGAAGTTCTGAAAAGAAATTGTTGATGAGGAGTGAAAAAAGTAGCAAAAGTACCTACCAACGAACTCCAGCCCCTTCTACGTAGATGGTATAATGAACCGTTGTGTAATAATTTACCGTTGAGTAATGATTTACCGTAGTAATAATTTACCCATCAATAATACTTCAACGTTTGTTCAAGTTTCACTGCCTACCAACAAACTCCAAAAGAGCCATCATTTTTCAAATTAAATAATATCACAGAACAACCAACTCGACTTCATACGCCGCCAATATAATCAGGTGATCCCTACCAATGATTGGCCGTATTCACAAATTCCTATTGTGGGCGCGTCTCTGGTTACGAGATTTGGTTTGAATTGTATACAATTTCATTCACACTGGAGTCGAAAATGCCTGTCGGTGCAAACTTCGGGGCCTTACTGTGAACGAACTGCTGGACGTACGATGCTCCGGATGGTCTTAAAAAACTCGCAAGTTCAAGAACTATTTAAAACCGTAAAAATATTTACGTAAAAAAATGGTATAGGCGTTTTGAAAATTTCAACCCCTATTTTGAACCCCTTAGAGATGACTCACAGTAACGTCGAGCTTCGAGGACCAACTAGACGCCGAACGGAACCTATAACCCGAATTTCATCAATTTTTTTTCATGGTAACTAAGAAAAGTGGCCCGTACGGCGTACGGCGTACGGCGGACAGACAGAAATATTTTTATTGCAGTTTTGGATTCTACATACCTTGAAACGTAAACCATCAAATTTTGAGGGGGGGTAAGAATTTTTTTTTCATGCTCGATTCCAATGGTTCATTATTGAAAATAATAAACCAATACGACGAAAACATCTTGGCGATTTAGGAATTTATCATCTCGTAGCCAAGGTCAGATCGACTGGAGTGACATCTATAAACCTATACACGTTTTAAATACACACTTTTGTCGAAAATCTTAAGGTTGTTTCAGAATACTGACAAACCGTTATGTCTCTACCTACTAAAAATTTTGGACTCATCGAATTACCTTGATTTGAACTTATCGTATCGTGTTCTAAAATTTGCTTGGCGCAAAACCTCGTAGCTATATGCAACATAGCTTCGAACACGTCTTACCTCCTACGTATTTGCTATTTACCTATCCATTATCAACTTCGGAGATAAAAATTTAATTTTTTTTTCCTTAATGGTACCTAGTAAGTAGTAGTAGTAGTTTTTGAAAAACATTCAAAAATGGGCGACCAAATGGACCTTTGAATAATAGGAGATTAGAACAGATTTCAAACAATTTCTGAGTGAGTTTATTTTCTACCTGTCAAAATGAAGGCGTGGGAACTGATAAAACGACGATTCTTCAAAATAATTTGTTTTAATTGAACCAAGTGAACAAGCGTACAAAAAAAAAAAAAAACGAACGCAGTGTAAGTGAGAAAAGGTACATCTCAACTGTCTTTGATCTAAAAAATGGTTCTAATAAAAATAGTTTTCAATAATAAATTATACAAACCGACTTATAACATTATCAACACCTGATAAAACTCTATTTTTCGTTATAAAAATGTATCTGTTTTTACAACAATACCTAGTTAGGTAAGTACCTATAATAGAGAGTTCCTAATAGGTAATTAATGATAGGACAGCTAGAGTGAGCAGTGCGGATGATTACAACTTCAAAATCCAACGTATGGTTGCGGAATTACCTACCTAATTCCTTGGCTATATCTAAGTAGGAGTGACGCTTCGATAAGTACCTACCTATAATACTCCAGGATTTTGCCTGGAGTATTATTCAACCTAACTAGTTGAAACTAGTTAGGTACATACCTACTTACCACTGTTTTCCCAACAATCAGTGCTTTTACTTATGTCCGCTCTATGGTTTAGAGGTGCCGAATGCAGTCTCACAATTTCATTAGTTACCTATGTCCTTAGGTATTTTCCAGCCACCAGAACTGGTTTTAAAAGATTTAAAACCAGAACCTCAGTTTTTCTGCAGGGTGGAGATGAGTTTTAGAACTGTTTGAGTTCGAGAACTCAGCGGTTGGAACACCCTGGAAACGCGGCAAATAACTGTGATGGCCGAAAAATTGCTGAGTAGGTACCACAGAGACAAAAGATCTGTTTAAGTGAATGTTGGAGGGAAATGAGGCTTTTGGAAGGTTCCAGCAGGGTTATCTTAAGTTCTGTTGGAAAAAACACTTCCCAGATAGCAAACTAAATCACTCGCGACGAAATCGTGGAAACCCATTTCAAAGAAAAACGGGGAGTTATTGAAAAATAGTCTATTTCCACTAATACACGAAAAACGCAAAAAACACTGTTATACCGGTTTCGGTGATCAAACCATCGTCAGTAACACACAACAATAGACTGTTTTTGTACTCCCCGTCATCTTTACACGTTCAACCGTGGAAACGCTGATACGGGAAGACGGACCAATGAGCTTGAAGCATTCTTTTCCCGTATACGTGTAGTTCTTCGCGTACACGGGAAAAGCTGCTTCTTCGCGTGCACGGGAAGAACTACGCGTATACGTGTAGAGAATGCTTGAAGCTCATTGGTCCGTCTTCCCGTATCAGCGTTTCCACGGTTGAATGTGTAAAGCCCACGGGAAGAACAAAAACAGTCTAATAAGTTATTGTGTGTTACTGACGATGGTTTGATCACCGAAACCGCGTTTGCGTTTTTCGTGTATTAGTGGAAATAGACTATTTTTCAATAACTCCGTTTTGATTTCTTCCCAGATAGGGCGCAAAAAGTTACAAAACTTGGAGAACTCAGCTTCCGGGCCTGAGGCGGGTGGAACAGTTTACAGATAAAACCTAAGATTATAGATAAGATTATACCTAAGATATAGAAACCCTTTCAACACCCCGTGTGATTGGAACAACACAGTTCTGTGCGCAGTGGGTTGTGGGCACAACTCATTACAAATCGCCGGCTGGAACAAAGCTCTCCCATTTTTTTTCTCTATCATTGTTCCATGAATGAGATACCTGCCCCATCCTCCAGTCCAAGGCTGCAGATTAAGGCCCTTGTTCCTCCTGTGAGTTACCCACCTAATTTTGCGATCGACAAAAACAATGCTCTAACGATCCTTCATCGCGTCGCACAAACGCTGACCGAAAACACGCAAGGACGACTCTGACGAATCCGAAATTTCGCAACAAATCTGTATGAAAATAACAATTTCAATTCAACACAAACAACAAAAATCACAAGAGATTGCTGGAAACTCCGAAAAAATTCACAATTCTCCAAGAAAATTGCAGTCACCTGTCAAATTTAAAATTGTTACGTTACTTCGTAATTATGTGATTTCAATCGGATCGAGATAGGTAAGTTGTGGTAGGTATGCACCTATTTTTATGGTTTGATTCGATATGGGCAAGTCCTGCGAATGCAGTTACGTCGATACCACCATTATGTAGCTACTGGGAACCCTCTAGTATCACTAATATTAAATAACATAAACGTTAACAGTAATGTAAGACAAAGAATTATTTTCAATTTAAAACTTGCTGAAGTACCTAGTTAGGTTTGCAAACAAATAATACCTATATTAGGTGTACCTACACCTAACTACAGTCTGTAGACGAAGGATCTTGAATGTTTGCACAGTAAATACAAACATACATGACTTCTCAAGTAACGTACTACAGGTCTGCCAGAGACAGTTCACGTCCCAAGGGTAAAATCTGCTGGAGACGGATGAACTAATCAGCTCACATTTTCCATGCATACGATAATTTATCGCCAATTTCTCCCCTCAGCAATGGCATTTCCCTCTTTCATCTGCCTAAAAGAAGAATTACGAGCGCAGAATTACTGCATTAGAGGCGGGTAGTTCCTGACTCACTGCTCTTGAAGAACTAAGTCCGCCAACTGAACTACTCCTTGACTTAGTTCACTTCACTGAATGTTCGTTCACTTAAGCCGCGGCCACATATGCGGAGTTCGCCAAGCAACGAATATTCGCCAAATACCGAACATTCGGCATACCGCCGAATGCCAAATGTTCGCCAAGAAAAAGCACCCTGGCCACACAATCGGAGTTCGCCGAGCACCGAGCTCTACCCCGAGCATTGACAAATATTCGGCATTGAGCATTGAGCTCAATTGAGCCGTACCGGTTCCGCTCTTCAAGCTATTTTTAATCTTCTTTAGGCATGTTCGGAACGACGCCATCAACGAATCCTTCTTCTTTTTTAATTCACTCACTGAGAATTGCCCATTCATCCCTGCTTCCATTCTCTTCCAGGCATCGTGCACTTCATTTCTGTTTGTGTGGTTGGGATCCGACGCTTTCCAAACTAACACCTCTTTCTCATATAACTCCAAAAACCCAATCACTGCCTCGTTCGTCCACTCCATACCGAAATACAACAATCCGCTTGTTCACTCCGTTCACGTTGCACCAATACAAAACGATGAAAACGAAGTGACAAGGGAAGGGAAGGGATAGTCATGTGATCACAGGGAAGAGGGAGAGTGATGTGAATCACAGGATACTTCACCCTTCAGTCAGTTGGATGCGTAGACTAAGCCCGCATCGGATGGCGAATCTTCGTCCGCATGTGTGGCCGGGACAAATGTTCGCCACTTTGCGAACATTCGTCTCCTTTGAAGCGGGCGAAAAACCGCCTCCGAGGCGAGCACCCGAATATTCGGTGTTCGCCGAATAACGAACATTCGCCCTCCGGCTACACATGTAGGAAATCGGCGAACTTTTGCTCGGTGCTCGGCGAACTCCGCATGTGTGGCCCCGGCTTAAGACCACAGAGTAAAAGAATCAAGGACCCAGTGTGTAGAGATGGATACGGGATGTAGCAAGGGGGAACTAAAGAACTATCGTTCTGTACATTATGAACTAAGAACTAAAGAACTAGTAAATCACTCACTCACAAGGTGACCGAGTTAGTTCGTTGTCCCTAGGAACAGTGGATACTACATAAGGAGTTGATAGTATCCACTGAACGATAGTTCCTTAGGAGTTATTTAGATAGGATTTCATTAGGAGTTAGTTCAGATGGGGTGGGTACTACTTAAGGAGTTCATAGTAGGTTTGTTCAGCAGGCTGTGAAATGTTACAGCGAGGTTAAGTTCACATAATATTTTACCCGCCCTAAGTTCCAGCACTGGTAAAAGAACTTCTTGCTCCAAACCAAGGGCAGGGTTGTGAACTGAAAAATTAAAGATAACCTCGCTGATGTGTATAACCTCCCCAAAATTTGCATGTATCTGGTCTTCTCACACGAATAAAAATTATTGTTCCTTGCACTTTGTTATAGTCAAACAACTATACAAATTAAGAAGGTCCAGGCGTTCAGTTCATAAATAAAAAAATTCATGAACTCATCCCCACCACTCCAGTTCTTGCATTGAACTAGTACACGTTCTATCCACAGCACTGGAACAAACCTAGTGTCACGGAATGTCAGTTCAAAGGAACTAAGTTGGTATTGTTCAGGAACTAAGTTGGTACCCATCGTAAATCTTTGTTCTAGTTCAGTGTTCGTGTCGTGTGATTGGAAACGAAAAGGAACTAGAATGAACTACTGAATTAACTCAAACGAGTGAAACTAACGTTAGTTCAAGGAGAACTAACTGGAGTCCCTTAAATGAACTACTCTTACCCACCACTATACTGCATGAATTACCCTCTTGAAGGTTTCTCCACGTAGGGCGTCTCAACAGTAGTTCACATGTTCTGCCGCCTATAGCTCACCCCTGGAACGAACACCTTCCCTGGCAGACCTATAGTAGGTTAATAGTTAGGTATCCAATAAATTATGAACTGGCTCGTAAAAAAATTGTAGGACAAACAAACCTTCAGTGCCTGTGGGATGACAAAACACTAATAATAATATCTTACATAATTACATAGGTACCTAATGAATATTTGAGTGATAAACTAACTGTATAACCAGTTCTGCACTCGGGAACTTGGAGACAATGAAAAGTTTCTGTTGCATGATGCTAAAAAGGCCCTGTTAAACATTAAAAGGGCTGCTGCCCACAGGATTGCCAATAAGCACAAGGAATAACCCATAATGTATCTTCGAGCATCAACAACCAATGCCATGATGGGTGCTCTAAAAGGCCGATTTTGTTGAAGGGGGGGGGGGGGGGATACAAAGGGAAATTTTCATCAAAATCAACAGTAATCTTATGAATTTGAACGAACTAGGGTAACAAGACGCAAGATTAACAGGCCAAAAATACAATCAAGTTGACACAGATTCCTTCAAAGCATTTAAGAGTGACATGCACTTCCTCAGACATCACAGAATGAGGAACTGAACAATTAAAAGTGAATAAAAATGTAACAAGTGACTGAGCAAACTACACTCGAAGATAGCAGGATGGCCTTTGAAATTATCACAACCAAATGCTAATATCCTCTTACAAAGAAGAAATGGGATAGGTACCTGGATATTCCAGCATAGTTGGGTTGGCAGTGTTGGCACCTCCAAACCACCTTAGGGCCGATTTATCAATCACGGTTATCTCTCGACTAGGGAAAATTTAGCCAGCCATAACAGCTATCAGGAAGTTGACTTCAATGTAGGGGGGGTTATGTAAGGGTTATTTCCGCTAGTGTAAAAAGTAATCTTACCTTACCTTTTGGAGGAGTCCTTCGTCACTAGCTGGTTGAGTACTGGGGGCGAGCGCTTTCGATGTAAGGACATCACAGGGACCAACTGATGAACTGACTCCAGTATTCTCTCGATGGCCTGATGATGATGTCTTTACATCGAAAGCTTCAACGTTGGTGTTTATCGCCCCCCAGTTAGGGCCTTACTGGCGCTCAAATGTATCTGACCCCCAGGTGGGACAGAGGGTTAGTGAGTGTATCCAAGGCTTCCTGTGCGCCAGTTCTGCCCTAGGATTTTGTTTTCGTTCGTGTTGTTCATTCATTCTTCTTCCCATTTCAAATTTAAATAAAAAAGTATGCATATCAGTTGGGATTCTTCTTCCAGCAGTGACGATGAAGAAGATACATTTTCAGCATTCTTGAAGTGGGAAAGAAGACCTTACACGGTGAGAACCAGAGTAGACAATTAGGGGAAATGAAATGACAGTGAATGAGGTTTCGCAAGGACAAAGAGATAGTTCTCTTTGTAATGACGCTTGTACTGAAGCAAATACGGATACCCGACACCAAATCGGTATCAATACTAAAAATAAATAAATTAATAAATAAAATAAATGTCTGACACTTTTCAGAATACACTTTTATCCCTTCCTTCTACAAAGTATCAACTGATAATGATTGGCATCAATATTTGACATTTGACACTGTATTGCTATTGATCTTTCTCATTTGATACCATACTGGATATTGGTATCAATTCCAACCTTGGTGTCGGATATCCTTAAGTAAAGCAGGGCTCCATGGCAACCGCCAGGTTGTCCCGACCAAGAACATCAAGAGGCCAACAACAGATGTAGGATTATTGATAAATGCTCGAATGGCATTTTATAGGATGGCTCGAATCCCGTGCGACTGGCTCGATTGATATAATTGGTTATTACAGTACCCATGTGCTATCCAGGCTAAGTGATAGTTGAGTTGGCGGTGCTGAACACCTCTATTCGTTAAATAACAGTTGAATATGTCTGTCTAACACTGCAATAATTGAAAAAACCGAACCAGTCGATTAGCAAACATAAGAGTTTTAGGTTGTAGGCATTACACATAATTCCTTTTGAGCATAATCGCTTTGCTTTCCACGTACAATAATTTCTATACAGCCAATTAACGAGAAAAACCATGAACAATCCCAATTCAGCTTATTGAGAAAAAATAAAAAGATGATTTGAGAGAAATTGTGAAAAATGGAGCCAAAATGGAAGTCGTTCAGCTTACAAGGTACCCATGTGATTTTCACAATGAGTGCTGGCACCTACTTAATTCGAGAGTACCAGTACCAAGGATACACCTACCTACTTGTACAATAATCAAGTGGTCATTGGAGTAAATGACTTTTCAAACAGGTCAATGCACTCGAACGCCACTTCATATCCCAGAGGTTGGTTGGGAGGCAGAGCTTGTTTCGTTTTTTCAATGATGAAGGAACTTGATAGGGCGTTTAGTTGCAGCAGCGTTCATTTTAAGGCCCCTTGACGTTCCCGGCCGGTGGGTTGCAGTATTCACAGAAACCCGGTGTTCCCGGAGGGCCGCGGGATCCGCCAATGCCAGGGAAACCTGTGCAAAGAAGTTTGTCACTGTACAACAGAGCAATGCAACGCAAAATGGACGTTGACTGGACGCAGTTGACTACACAACATGTTCGAAACAAAGATATGAACTTAGAAACCAGACAAATTGATAGCTTGTTCAAAATAACATCATCCGATAACATTTAGATTAAAGGCACCAGTTCAACACTGTGACGGTGGGCAGTCCTCGAGCTGTTTGTGCTTCCGGTGAAGATGGGGTTGTTTCGGCCGAAGCCTAATCGCTATCCCTTCTTAACTGGTGATAATCTCACTAGTCATAGTAGGGGGACTGACTCTCGAGGGTCCACCGTCACTCTCATGACTCTGTCACACGGTAGCAGAGCGTGGTTTGGTAGTATGCGCTGAGCAATACACATCCACTTTTTGAGGGCTTTCCTTTAGATCTCAGTATAATTATAATATATTGAGCTTATGTGAAGGCAATTAATGCCATGTCCCAACAGTTGTTCCATCCTAAAGATGGAGGTTGATCACCAAACCTAAAAGTTGCCCAGATGAACAGCAAAAATCTTTAAGATGAACCTTCATAGCGTTCACCTACTCCTGATTATAATTATTATATGACAAGTAAATATTTATGTAGACATCCATAAATGTAACTATGGTGGATTGTAATACAGGCGAAAATACAGTTGTGTTATGAACATGATAATGATCTAACCTTGTCGTCCTGGTTCTCCTCTTTCCCCCATTCTCCCAGGAATGCCGACTCCCGGAGGTCCAGGAGGTCCTGTCAAGAAATAATTTAATTAAGTCGCGATAATTACATTATAATTTTCATATGTGGGGGTTATACAGTTGCTAGGATATTCATCGGGACATCACAGCAGAGTATTTTTCAAGATCCAGGCCTCCTACTACGAAGGACTTAGTTTCCAAAGTGCACACCACAGCTGACCCGACCGACCAGGGCCCTCAACTGGCTCCTTCATAGCAGACTGCCGGCTCACTGGTTGTGAGCTCAATTTTGGCTCTAACACCCTCTCACGACTAAATGGTCCCCCATAAATGACTCTGCTGCAGAGATGTAAAACTATCGATAGTTTTTGACTAACGAAACTATCGATAGTTTTTGACTAACGAAACTATCGATAGTTTTTAAAAATCGATAGTACTATCGAAAACCTGCTTTTGTTGACCAAAGGCCTCTACTTTGCAGTCATACCAAGTAAAAATGTAAATGAGGGACGAAAAATGAACAAACTGTTTCATTAATACCTTTTTTAAATCACAGGTCAGTCTCATTCAGTTCTCAAAGTGTTATTATCTAGGCATAAGCCCCTTATCTCGGCAGAAAATATCACAACAAAATAGGAATTGCATGCACAGAATACAGATTTTTTTTTTAAATGAATTAAATGCTGACTAGAAAGTTAAATTGCAACGTCAAGGGAATAACGCATATTTCAGTCACAATAAAAACCGAGCCACTGAAAAAACAACAATCACTTTTAGAACAAATTTCAACATGAAGTAACGAGTAACTGTGAATTAACCACAAATAGTTTCTGATACATGTCTTGGATGGTGTAATAGCAAAAACACAACAACAAAAAATCATTTTCTACAAAAATCCTAAAGAAGATGTACAGTATTGTAAAACTATCGGCAGTCAGATCGTATCGAAAATCCTAACTATCGACAGTTTTATATCACTACTCAACCAACCGACCCTTGACTTCCACTGCTGATTGGGCCTCCCGTTACAAATGGCAGTGCTGAAGCGAAATTGCTCCTGGAGCTCGTCTGGACAGCATATCTACATCCCCCACATAGGACTCAGCCGACACGAGCACTAGGCACATGTTATACAGCTTCTTCGGAGTATAACGAAGAGTATAAACATACCTGGTTCACCTCTGGGCCCAATGGGACCTTCTACGCCAACTCCTTCCTGCCCTCGTTCACCTTTCTCGCCTCGCTCCCCAGGTCGTCCATCCGATCCTGGAGGTCCCGCAGGGCCAGGCAGGCCAGGGTAACCGCGCTCACCTTGGAGGCCAGCTTGTCCAGGATCTCCTGAATTATCGACAACAGCATGTCGAAAGATAACACAACATACCAATGTTAGTAAACAGGAAAAGCTGGTGTGGTTCTAGTATTTTACAAAGACATCTCTATGAAGAGAGGTTCCCTTTTTCCAACTAGATAATTTATCATTTGCAATGTTTTTAGTTGATTAATTTTACTTAACTACATTAAAATCAGCATTTCCATGATGTTACATAGTTACTCAATTAATATCGATTAATATCAATAAAAAATGTAAGTAGGTGCACATCCTTCTTGCTTTCATAATCATAAACTATAACGACCTTTGGTGAATTTCATCAACATAAAAATCAATGAATAACTCAAATATGCAATAAAACTATGTAATTCGATGTAAAAAATAAATAAATAAGAGTACGACACACTTTTCTTCCAAGTCTCAGTCTTTCAAGACATCTATCACAATAGGTTTGGATATGAACTGTTTAAAATGCACCACCATTTCGCACTGGAGAGTCTGAATCCGTTTTTGAGATTCTCTAAGGAGAGCGTTGAATTTCTCCTTTAGCTCTTTGTTCGTCTTGATCAGATCTTTCTGACGAGTTATCTCCGCTGCTGTGACCGTGAAGATTTTGTCGAGGGTTTCAGGGGCAAAGTCCATCTCCATTTCGATCCCCTTCGCTTCCACAATGGCGCTCAGAACCCACTGATCATTCCGGAGCTGAAGCTTATTGACGACTTTGGTAACTCGGCCGGGGACAGTTCGTGTAGACGGGTACTCCTTGGGTGGGAAGGGTTCTCCGCTTCCCAGAGGGTTCGTGGGAGCTGGAGCTGGCATCGACGCTCTTGAAGAACCGGATGAAGATGACTGAGAAGGGACAGAGTCCAAATCCAGAGTGGACGCGTCGGTGTAGTCAATGAGAACTTTGCCTTTTTCGTGCAAGGGCCTCAAATGGTCGAGATTTGCTTTTTGCGGTGGAGGTAACCAGTCGAACGTCTCTTCACCAGATTGTGCACTAGGAATGTCTGTAGCAGACACTGCTTCATGTTTAGGGTTCCTGTAGAAATTGAAATAGAACTAATATAATATTATCTAATTGTCGCAAAAGTGCTGCTAAATGAAACTTATGAAGAAGCAACACTATCAATCAACAGCAAATAAAAAACAAAGGATAGGAAGTTAACAACCAGAGAACTGCCAGGTCTTATATCTGAATCCATACTATAATTGAGTAATTCTGACGCGTTCACGCTTTAACGGTTGGACGGATTTTAGTGGTTTTTTGCAAAATGACTGGAATTGGCCATGGAAGGTTTATGGCTAATAAAAAAAATTGTTTTCCCTCAGCTCCTTAATTGTCAAATTGGCGATCCCTAGCGATGTCCAGGTGAGTTCATGTTGTCAATTGCTTAAGTTGTTAAGCTGTTAATATTATTAGCAACGTTCAGAATTTTTTTGCGGTTGAGTTTTGTAAATTGAAGCCCCCCTCCCCACAGTAAACAGGTGTGAACTTCTTACCTAAACATGGAGGCTTCTGAACTAGACGATGATCCGAGTGAAGAAGGTGAGGCCTGATATTCCTCTCCCCTGGGAATTTTGGGTCTACCAAACAAATCCAGCTCCACAGGATCCTTCCGTTTCTTCTGAAGCGAGTCATCAGGTTTGATCCTTTCGGGGATGGAAGGTCTGTGAGAGACTGTAGCTGGGTCTTTGGGTGCAGAGGGTTGAATATTACTCGTACTGTACGAACTCTCGAGCTCCATTTTCAGACGATGCGGATCATGTGCTGCAGTAGAATTTTCTTTTAAAGACAAAGCAGATTTTTCAGCCAGGGAAGCGCTTTGGGCTGCAATGAACTCGAAATCTTCATCGAAATCATCAAATTCAGACGATAAGTCGTGCATGTCAAAATGTTTAGATTTTACTGAGATATCTTTCTTGGGTTGTGATAAGAAACTGGTGATTGACTGCTGTTTTGGTGGTAGGACTTTGGAGGCAGAAGAGGTATTTGATCGTCTCTTAGGGGCAACCGGCGTGGTTGGAGGTCGACAACTAGAAATACCGGTTGCTTGACAACCGTTTAAGGGTTGACTGGGAGTCGCCGGAAACTTGCCTGATGCTTGGCTTTTGACAGGATTTGAGGCAGTAGGTGCTGATTCTTCAGATGGAAAAGAATCATTTTCCAGCGCTTCTGCAAGAGAAGCAAGCAACGCATCGTCCACACCGTCATCCAGCATCTCCAGAGGGATCTCTCTTGACGGCTGAGCCCGAGCCACGTTGGGGTTTGTTACAGGTTGCGTTGCGTGTACGGTTTGTTCTTGATCCGAACCGACAGCAGCTGCAGCGTGGTTCACAACGATCCCAGGATCGAGATTTTCCGGTTGATTTAAAGCCCTGGCTAAAATATTTTCTTCAGCGTTGGGTATCAGCAAAGTGTCAACTTCACCACCCAACAACGTAACGTTACTCTGGTTCAACAACATAACACCTTTACGGACTTCAATCGGCCCATTCAAAACCGCCTTTTCCCCAGGAATTTTATTTTTGATTGCAGGAATTGGCGTGGTTTCGAACCCAACAACAGTCGTTACTCCATCGGTGATTTCAATTTTCAAACTTCTGCTGTAACCTCTGTTATTATTGTCTCTAAACGATTCTTTCTCCTGAAGTTCGTGATCAACTTCCAAGTTCTTTTGAGCTTCGGGCCGTCGAATTTTTTGAAGTTGTTTATGAGCCGGAGCAGCAACGTTCAGGAAATAGTTGAACTGTACGGCATACTGGTCTCGCAATATCATTTTAGTGCAGTTACAGCAGTCTGGAGGAAGAGTTCCAGCAGCTACATCTTTCAAATCCGCCAAAGTCCATTGGTCGAACACGAAGTCGAACAGTTCCCTAGGCGAATACTGAGCATTGTTGGATACAAAATATTCGACGCACGAGTTCAACCACTCGTTGTCCCTCGGTATTTTCACTCCTCTGCTTCTCATTTGTGCGCAAACGGTAGCTATGGCGTCACCCATTTTTGAAGAGTTTCCAGGTTGGTAGCATTAAAAACGGTGCCTAGAACAGACCATTCAAACCATATGAATATCAAGCGCTCACCTAGCAATAAAGTACCTAACCATAATAACAATCAGAAAATATTTCCTCTCATGTCATAACTACTATTGCGGATATAAATGTAGTCAGGTCCAGTGTCCTAGCAGCACTGAAACAAGTCCCTCAGTCTGGGTTGTTGTCATAGTGAGCGGTAAACGTCCCACCTGGTCAGAGGACTAAAGGGGGCGAAAGATTTACAAGTAGAAAATGACCAATATCGACACAGTTTCATAATTATCTGAACAGCTTGGATCGACACAGTTTCATAATTATCTGAACGCCTGGATCGACTTCTGACATTTCAGCTGGTATTTCATAGTTTAACTGAATCAGGTTTTCATTATTCTATCTGATACACATAACAGGTAATATGGGGTTTGGTAGGGACGTTCGACGGCCACCCAAACTCTGGGACCTTCATTATAACCATATTCACCGAACACTAACACATTTCAATAATGTAGGTAGGTACTAGGTTTTTTCCCCGCTCGATCTAGGAAAAACTTAAGACCAGATTGATTTGACTTTACTAATACAAATCTTAGGTAGGTATACCTGCCTTCATTCAAGAAGATTCGACGATGATTTTACACCAATAACTCCGAGTTATTCATTGTGATAAATAAATGACTAGATATTTCGTCGATAGATTCGAAAGGCTTCATTAGAAACAGTTGTGTACTGAGCTGTTCCGCCCTTTAGCTAAAGATGCATCCAGCATCTAATATTTAAGAGTCGATCTAGTCAGAACATTCCTGTCATACGGTGCAGTTGATTCATCCGACAAGGAATAAGGGAGGAAGTGAAGAATAACATATAATGAGTAGGTACTTACTTTATGTTTAGTGTTAGCCGCATCAATAAGGAGTATTTCAGAAGGGCAACAACACTTGAGAATCCAAGTTGACGAGAGAAAACGACGGAACTTAGTTGACCGGATAACGCCACGCAAACCAGTAAGTTGGAGTCAAGGAGTCAAACTAAACCATTGAGAACAACAAGACCAGATCTCATCAAAATCAAAACGTTCCCCATCATCAACAAGTAAACTACACCGACTCGCGATTCTTCTCCCTACCCGCCCAAACTACATGAATTTGATAACAATGATAAGAAAGATAGCTCTTATCAACTTGTTGTTGTTGAGTTTCCTGCTCAGCTACCTCTGGTCGTGGAGGAATGCCAGAGATCGTCGTCAAGTACGCGCTCGACGTTGTGGCAGGGGAAGCTACAGATAGGTCGCCGAGAGTAGGTAGCTATAGTAAGAGAAATTTATTTACTACCTATAGAACTGATCAATCAATCACCACTGAGGAATTAGCGGAAATGAGAAACACAAACATTTCACTTGACTAAAGGGGATGGCCGAAAATAAAATCCCAATAGGTAATCCGTAATGTCAAGGGACCGAAATACCAGGACTCATTACGAGTAATTAGGGGGATGAACAAATAAAACTACGAATTACCTAGTCAAATCAAATCCCTTTCTTATTTTAAGAAACGTGCTACATCCATAGAAAAACGGTGCTCTCAGGGCTCACTTCTTGGGCAACAGGAATTCTTAAGCGCTTTTTCTTTTTCTTATCTTATTTCATTTTTCATATTTTCAAAATATTTCAAATGTAATTTTCTTGTTTACCCTACCTACTCAATTTAATTGTAATTATTACTGGTACAGTGTAAATGGGGCAATCGCCCTAAATTGTATTTTGTAATGATATATAAATAAATAAATAAATAAATAAACATTTGCAAGTTTTTAAAAACATTAGGCAAGTTACATAAAGTAGATATAATGCTACATTTATAAATGTAGGTAGGTACCTACACGATGGGTTGAGGGAGAGAGCAGAGACGTCGGAGGCCAAATATGGCACATTTTAAAGTTTTAAGTATAAAACATTTGGGAACACTAACAACGATTTATCGGGATTCGTAGTTGAAAATTAATTTCGAGGGGATCGAAGTCCATTGTTTTCTTACAAATTAACGCGATTTTCCAGGACTACTTTCTACGAATTAACAAGATTTTAACTTTTTCGGAGGGGGAGGTACAAAAATTCGGAATTCCACTGGATTATGTAAGTATTTTATGTGCACAGTAAGCTCAGCTGTTAGACAAACACAATATTGTGGCAAGTCCTAATCTACCTTTTGATACAGGGCGACAACTTTAGATTATGTAGGTACCTACCAACATGTGAAGTTCTCTTACATCTAGGCAGTAAATCAATGAGATACACACACACATAGGGAGGCGTGGTTCTTTTTACCCGAGTGGTCATTCAAGAATTTCAACTAGGTATACGTTAGGTGCTTCATACTTGGAAAAAAATTTTGGCAAATAATGGTACTAGTTATATGAAGCATCAGATAGGTAGTACCTACAGATTGTTCTTGGGAACCTCCCTCCAAAGCGACGTCGGCAGATCTCAGTAGACAAGATACAAGAACGAAGAAACTTTGCATTTATTTCGAAATTCGAATTAACACCTACATTGTAGAGAAAGACATTGACGGACATATTCATCTACTCAAGCTGAATATTATCGAGAAGTGGGTGAGTATAATGGCAAAGCGATCTACAGCTATGTACATAATTATGACTTTATTGTACGATCAATATAGGTGGGTACCAATCAAGCGTTTAGATTGAACAACGGACATCACAATACTCATGCTTTATTAGAACCAAAATAGGTATGCACCTACAAGTACTAAATCATGCATTTCCTGAAGCCAAGGAAAGAGAGGCAACAGCGTAGCATTCGTGTTAGTCTTAGGCACAGGTAAATCTATCTTTGCACATAGATAGGTAGGTAATAGTCAAGACCAAAGAATAATTTGTCTATTTTCTCGATCCAGAGACCATAACATCCCGAAATATTAGGATTCTGGGTAAGTGAATGAGAATATTGTGTGAAGAGCATGCGCCGAAGGATTTCTATAGGAGCAGAATCGGAGCGGAGGTCATACCTGGTATACCAGGGCGGCCCCTCTTGCCGGGGCGGCCGGACCCAGGGGGCCCTGGGGGTCCAGGAGGTCCCACCAGACCTGACCTCAACTCCTCCCACTGATCTGAACTCAAAAAAACAAAATGCAGGGTTGGACGACAAATCTGACAGTTTAAAGGAACACAAGGGAACGGAGGAAAGGGAAAAAACAGTAACTCTTATGTTGACAGGTTTTAGTTGGTGACATGAAATTGGATATTGGGAAAAAGTTCGTTATCAGGCTCAGCCCGTTGTTTTCAAATACCGAAGTGATGCAAAAAACAGCTCATGTTTTTCTTGCCACCTCATTTCACGCCCATGACTAAGGATGTAGGTACCCACCTATACAGGGTGTCTCGGAGGCCTGCAAGAAGCCAAGAATCGATTTTTCAGGTAATTTCCGATCAAAATGTCTCCTTGTGCGTTTGTGTGCGCGTAGTATTTTTGTTAAGCCTTTAAACCCTTAGTTTTTGCGTTTTTCGTCAAGCTGTTTTTTTTAAATGTTTTCTCACCCATTTTTAAAATTCCAAAAAACAATTGGTTACCACCGTTGAAAAGCTCGTTAAATTTTCTTTCAGGATATGCTAAGTTGAAGAACTTTTGAGTGGTCTGAACCTCTGTAAAACTCGCTTGAAAACCAGAATTTGACAAATCTCAGAAAATACGATAAACTTCCTCAGAATCTCAAATTTTCATCAGTATTGTCATTTTTAATTGTACTGTACTGATTTAGGGAGAAGATTGCGTTTGAATCCAAAAAAAGTAGGTTTTTAAAACAAGGTAGAGTTTTAACGTGCGTCCTGCGATAATATCGTCATATTATGACTCTACTCGACCAACCCATGACTGCAAAGCTTAGATATCATTTTCCACATAACGTTTGACGTAAGTCGAATGGTGGCACTCCTGATTTATTCTGGCTGATAACTGATAACAAACAGTTTTCTGTGAATACATTTTTGGACATCAGCACCTCTGACCTTTTTTCTCGCTATGCTGTTTTTCCAAAAT
This sequence comes from Leptopterna dolabrata, assembly GCA_954871275.1. Taxonomy (NCBI): domain Eukaryota; kingdom Metazoa; phylum Arthropoda; class Insecta; order Hemiptera; family Miridae; genus Leptopterna; species Leptopterna dolabrata. Next base: position 9,141,089 of record OX940988.1, on the reverse strand, counting down.
AATGTATGCTCAGACTTACCATAATAGTCCAAACCAAAGCTGTATATACCTACATACCCTAGTATAATGTAACATCCGGAAAACGATATCTGATGACTGAAAGGAAATTTAACGAGCTTTTCAACTGTGACAACCTATTGTTTTTTTTTGTTTTTTTTGTAATTTAAAAAATGGGTGTTATGGCCAGTTTTATGTAAAGAAAGTGATATACGAAAAAACTTGAAATGCCGAAAAACACGAAACCTAAGGGTTAAAAAAAAATTGCTGAAGACAATTTTGATCGGGAATGGCCTGAAAAATCGATTCCTGGCTTATTGCAGACCTGTCTCCGAGATACCCTGTAGATGATACTCTGAACAAGGTGTTTTGCTGAGTTACAAGCCAAAAGTGATTCTGCATTGGTTTATAGGACACGGGAATCCCCTTTACATTATAATGTGGAAGCAAAGCGTTGCAGTCTGCGTGCCATCCATGTGAACACACACAAACACACATAAACACACCTGGCGGTCCTTGTTGACCAGGAGGGCCCGGGGGCCCCGGTTTACTTCGTCCGGGAGGCCCCGGGGGCCCGGTCAGGGATGACGTCAACTCGCTCAGCTGTTCTGTTGAAACGCCATTAGCATGTAAATCATTCAAAAGAAATAATGTTTACAATGTTGCTTGAAGAAGAGGAATGCAATGAATCGGAATTTTGTTCGCAGTGGCTTTTTCTGATGCTTAGCTGACTCCTAAAAAACCATCCATGATCCGATACCATCTTAATAAGCGTTTGAGTTTGATAATGGTTGGGAATCGAGAAGGCAGTGCATGGTCAGCTTCTCGTCCACCCTATTTCCTGTGTACTGGAATGACGATTAGATAACTGGCTTTGGATAGCCGGGAAAACATTGTGAACAGCCGGTCGTGGATACTATAGTCAAAATGAACACTATTTGAACCAATTTTTACCAGGTATGTGAGAGTAATTATGAACAAATTTTGTGCTAACTAGGTTTCTTCAAGCTAATGTGCATAAGAAAGATGCAACCCACTCCAAGAAAACGCAGGAGATGGTGCAGATCACTAACTAACTTTGTAAGAAATCAGACTATAAAATAAATTTCATGATGTGCGTGAGCAAGATCAAATTCCAGTAGAATTTTGATGAGATTTAAATAAAAGACACGCCCCAACAACTACTTACCCCCAAAATATAGCTTTTATGGACTTGCATTACGTAGGGATGTCGTTAAAATGATCTGAGCTCACACAGACGAGAACATACACGCACCAGGGTATTATTTTGAGATTACATAGCCTGATTGTAGAAGAGTTAGTACCTACCTACCTATTTTTCAACATAACTACAGTAGATATCGCTTATTGGAATCACATCGGGACCACCAACACTGAACCCAATAAGCAGATGATTCTAATACACGGAAAGGACAGGGATAGAGAAAATTAAAAATTTTTATTATGCATGTGATTTCAAAGTGATGTTTAATTATTCGTGATATAAAAATTTAGCAAAATAAATTTATGTAGGTATGTATGTACATAGTAAATAATTAGGCTTTCGAAAAAAAGTTGTCAATTGTTGTTTTTTTGTTTTTAATAAAGGCCGGTTGCGTCTGCATTGTACACATCACAGGGTTGGTACTGTGCAGCTGAAGTAGGCCACACGTCATGTATCCTTTTTTGTACTGCTAAGTGACAGCGGCAGCTTGTTGTCTACTCTCACTCGCATTTTCCCGAATACAAAGTTCAATAACGTACTTACCTGTTCTCTATTAGTCTGCAGAGAACCGAATGAGAAATACATATAAGATGATCAGCAGCCTCTCGTTGTGTCAATTTTGGCAGGGCGTCATACGATTTCAAAATCTCATACAAACAAACATATTACAATCAAGGTTCAACGTTCTATCCTCAATATCAAAACTTCATCCCCCCCCCCCCCCCCTTTAAACGGAAACACATTGCTAATAAGCAGACAAATACCACTGTATTTTGCTGAATCGTTCCATTCCGACGTGTTCTGATGCTAATGAGGGGCAATTCCTATTAACCGAATTGCTAATAAGCGATATCTACTGTATATGTTTCAGGATCCACTAAACGAAATGAGAATGTCGAATTTACCTCTTAGAACGGCCATGCATATTTCTTTTAGCTCAATCTCGCTGTAAGATCTGCCCTGGAAAATTAAACATAAGCACTTACATATAACCAACATCAATAGAGTACCGGATCTACCTCACCTAACCAAACGAGATTACACAGGCTTTTGGTAGTATACAGTCAATATGTATAGTGAATAGTTTAAATGAAGAATACACTTACTGGTGAGCCCGTAAGTCCGTGTAAACCAGGCGGGCCTCTTTGTCCTGGGGGCCCTGGCATCCCGGGAGGCCCCTCCTTCCCAGGCAGGCCAGGAACGCCTGGGGAGCCTTCAGGGCCCCTCTCGCCATTGGCGCCTCTTTCTCCAGGCTGTCAAGATAATAATCGTTGCTCATTTTCATTAACTGATGTTGATGGCACTGAGATAAAAATTCAAAATGAAACCGAGAGCAGCAAGGGACACTCGCGGTTTCAAAATAGTCTCATTAATATTACCTACTCTGTCTTATTAATTAATAATACCTATGTCAAGGTTGAATGGCACAATATTGCATTTCACTTGAAAATTACGAATATCCCAGAATGGACAAAGTGAGTCTTCTATATTTTGTTTGTGTGTAACATATCTACCTAGACAAAGTTACCCAGGTGATAAGGAAGTTGTTTGGTACTTACCAAACCTGGGATTCCGGGTAATCCTCGAGAGCCCGGCAGGCCGGGATAAGATTCCTGATCGGTTGCATATCCTGTGTTAATGATGGCCTCACCAGGAGGTCCAGGGGGTCCTGGAGCGCCCGGGGGCCCTGTTTTGCCTTCAGGCCCAGGGGCCCCCACCGACCCGGGAATGCCTGGGAGTCCGCTCGTTCCCTGAAATTAGACCAGGAAAATCCATATTATGCAGCACCAGATTACTTGCTGAGGGAATTACTTACATGAAATATACTGAATCACCATAATATTCTAGATATAGTAGCACGACAAAATGAAGTTCGCTATTGAACCCTGGGAGCTCTTACCATTGCACCAGGGAGTCCACGTGGTCCAACTGGCCCTTGCAGGCCCTCCTGCCCAGCTTCGCCTTTGAAGCCCCTCTCGCCTTGAGGACCCGGAGGCCCAGGTCTGCCATCTTTACCCTGAAATTATCCATCGAGATATCCATTTAATATACCTATTCATGTTCATCCACCCATAATCAAGCTGGGAAATTTGGGTTATCAGCTTTGAATTCACTCAGGACCATATAAAGTTTCTTATAATACCTAAACCTGAAGTGTAATGTAAAAAATACCTCCATTATGAGAGTTAAAGCACTAAAGTTGCATGCAATCTACAAAAATATGGTTAACGCAATGGTACCTACAGTTGCGCGCCAATGAGATGTTTCCTATTGGTTTGATTGGACAGACTGCTCTGGACCAGTCCAGAATGGAACTGTGGTATGAAAATGAGGGTATACAACCGTCCATGATTGAGTCCAGAACTGTGTCTGTCCGAACACGGGGTGATGACTCCAAACGGAAAGCAGAAGGTAGACACATCAAGTGCACATGTGCAGGATCAATTCCTCAAAAAAATCCTACGAGGTTCGTTCAGAAAGACAGTCCTGGACCGTTCTATCCCAGCCACGCCCTTTTTCTGTGTGTTCCGACAGCGCCAGAACTGGTCCTGGATTGAGAGTTGGCTTTCGGACAGACAGTCCAGGACGGTTCGGGACTAGTTCTAGCAGTCTTAGATTTTGAAGTTACAATGCTTCAGGTCATCTGTTTGGAATCATCAGCACGCGTTTGGACAGACAGGTCTGGAATCAATCCTGGACGGTTCTATCCCCTCATTTTCATGCAGAATGCAAGATGTCTATCCAAACAAAACCAACATTTGCGCGGGGTTCAGGCTTTCATATATAAAGATACGAAGACGAGTTATGAGCTGATGGCAGCTGTGATTATTTTGGTACCTTGACTTATGTACCTGTTCGTCAACATTGAACCTGTTGTCAAAGAATCCAGAAACACTACCTACATTACACATTATCATAATTTTTAACAATAATTCGATTCAATAAGTACTGAAATTCCAAAAATGTTTATGGCTGCCTCCTTGAAAATATAATGTGTATAATATAATTAGGTATTACAACGGTTTCACAGTAGGCCTTCTGTTCGCAACTGGAGTACTGAGTCTTTCGGCGTGCAACTATACCATTGCCAAAAACCATTCCAAGCGCAACTAGCTCACTAAATTCTTGATTGCGCGCAAACTGGTACCCACCTGTCAGAGTTGACATCACGCTGTCGAAATAAATGCTGAATGAAATAGGTATACACGGGTATTAGGACGTTTCAACTCAATATTTCAACCAAATTTAGATATATATACGAGTAAAAACCTACACAATGGGCACTAAAGCTGAAAAAATATTTGACCGCTTGCAAATAATTTTCGAATATATTATAAATCGCTAGATACCTACCCGTACATTTATCATAAAACATATTACCTAGGTATTCATTATACACTTTTTTGTTTTGTGCAGCGCATTAAGATATTATACGGATAAGATATATGGAAAATTAAACCCTGAGCAGATCCTGTTAGTATACTTGAGGTAGGTAAGTAGGTATATCATTGAAGCAGGAAGTCATCAACACTCACAGGCTGTCCATCGTTGCCTTGAGCACCTGTTTCCCCACGCAGACCAGCCATTCCCTGGAATGAAACTCCAGTTAGTGTACGGGAAAATCCTATATGATTAAGTAGGTAGGTACCTATCTGACTCATGAGATTTCCAAAATTAAACATACATCGCAAGAGGACACCGATAACGCTAGGAAGCGTGCGAAATCAGCATTATAATTAACCACATAACCAACACTTCCCATAAGAAATTTCACGCGATCCAAAATTGTTGAAACCCTTACTGTAGCTGAAGAAGCGACTATAGCTTCAATAGTCTTTTTCCATAATGAAGAAGGTCAACAATCAACGAACTCCCATCCCCCATGGTTTGGATAATAGTAGGCATTGTGCTTATGTGAGTTCATAACTTACCTCTGGGCCCTGAGGACCAGGGGCCCCTTCACGGCCTGGGATGCCAGGACTTCCCGGCTCCCCTCGCTCACCAGGGGTCCCTCGAGGCCCAGCTGTGCCTATGCCTGTCTGCCCTGGTTCGCCAGCTTCTCCTCGATCTCCTTTTTCACCCTGGAAAACACGATAACCAGGCTTAACAATCTCTGTTCTAACACAAATCCCTAAAACCGGTTTAAGTTTTCAGCATTTTCAATGGGAATTATTGAAGTTCAGGTCGTTTACCGGAAGCCCTATGTAGCCTCTTGGGCCTTCCAACCCCGGTGGCCCGGGTACTCCTTGAGGACCTGCAAGACCCTGAGGACCCTCGGCACCTCTATCTCCTTTGTCCCCATCTCGTCCAGGGGCACCTGCGACGCCTCTCTCCCCTGTAAAGAAAACATTATTATGACAGCAGTAATGACGAGAAATTTTCCGTGTTCTGATTACTAATGAGTGGCTCAAGCCTGGGTTACCTTTCTCTCCCGGGAGGCCGGGATATCCTCGATCACCGAAGTCGCCTTTGAGACCTCTTGGTCCCGGAATCCCCGGCAGACCCTGCTCGCCTGGTGCACCAGGGAATCCTACAGGACCTGGCTCTCCATCTTCGAGAGACCCACCTGCCCCAGGCAACCCGGGCTTACCCTGCGAACAATTAGCCAACTAGATAAATCCTTCAATGACAAGATCGCTAACACAAAGAACCACACGTCTTCAACCAAGACATACTCACACAATAATAATCTATAGTAGGTCGGTAACCAAGGTTGAACCAACAGGATGAACCCAATGTCAACATGACACTGATATGCAATGATGTTAAATAGTGTTTATAGTTTCATCAGCCAACCTAGAGAAATCTCGCTTCAATAGAAGAGTGACTGTTAGGGTTCTCTAGTAAGATGTGAGTCGGCTTCGACTCAGATTTCTACAAGTCCTTAGGTAAGTACTCGTAATTTACTGTGACAGAGGTTAAATGAACTACGTTTACACCGAGTTATTTTTGAACTTTTGCAATATCACGTTGACAACCTCTGATCTGTCTGATAGAGAGCGTCTGATTTAGCTTACCGGAGGACCGGGTGGTCCAGGCAGCCCGTCCTCTCCCCGATCACCTTTAAGACCAGGAAGTCCTGGTGTGCCATCCCGTCCTGGGAGTCCAGGGAGGCCTTCTTCTCCTGGAAAACCTCTCTTGCCAGGGGGGCCCTGAAATGACCGTCAGTATCTATGGAACTCTTATCGAATATTTACTGGTACATAAATGGATAAGTTAAGTTTATAGACAGAATTCAAGCTGCTAGAGAGATATTGACCATCAACTAAACATTGCCTCGACCAATTTGGATCAATCTGAGCTTTAATCCTGGACCAACGTAAAAGCACAACTTACCACAACCAGAGAACATAGCGAAATATACTGATACCACCGCAGACCAGGTCTTTCTCAGTAGGTACTTTCTAGTATAGAGCTATTACCCTGCTGGTTCTGGCTCGGAGTGGATATTTTAGATGGGGGGATGCGGAGGGGACACAAGGTGAACATTCCGAGCCATATCCCTCCATTGGCCAACTCCTCTCAGAGCAAGAATATACTAATATATTTATATTGATTATTTATCAACTACCACTTAACTAACCTCCAGTCCAGGAGACCCTGGTGGTCCAGGGTATGCGCTGCCGTTTCCGGGTGGCCCGACGGGGCCAGGAAAGCCCGGATCGCCCTTCTCGCCTTTCAGACCTGGAGCCCCCTGAAATGTATGATTTCCAATAACGAACCTTCGAAATCATTTGAATAGAACTTGGTGTTATGCTGACAACTTCAACTCAACATAGAAAGGTACCTACATAGTAGAGCACTCAAACTTGAAAATAGGTGGTACTAGGCAATATGAAGAGCCTGATGGGCCGAATATTGGCAAATATGGTTCAGCACTTCTTCTTGTCAATTATCTCTACACCTTGAAAGCTGTTAGGTATCGTGTAAGCATCAGAGGTTTACCGAAGAGGATGGAGTTGAGTAGTGGTTTGGTGTAGTAAATCCAAGTGACAGTTAAATTGATGAGTGCAGCTGGAGCATTTCAATTCGAAATTCAACATAATAATGTAAGAAAATGTTATAAATAGCGGTTATATAGAGGAATCTGGTCCACTTACCAACGAAAGTGGACCAGCCATGGCCTCGGTCTACCATGCAGGCAGGGAGGTTAATGTCATAATTTATAATATAAATTGGGCCACCATCCCGATCAGTTGAAGGGGATCCACGCTAAAATAATTATGTACCTACCAAGGAACCTATTGACAAACAAACTATTCATGTCTTACGGGATCTCCTCCGGATCCGACCCTTCCAGGGAGGCCTTGTGAACCAGGGAACCCCGGCTCGCCGTCGTTCCCTCGCTCTCCGGGTAAACCAGGCTCCCCACGTAGACCCTGGAAATGTTGGAAAATGAATCACAACCCAAATTATATTCTCGTAGATAATAAACTCGATGTTTAGCAGTGAAACAATTATTTGGTTATCAAAATGAACATTTTTGGGCGCAGCAATCTTTTCGTCGACGTTATCTAAAAAACAAATTTTTGTTAATAAAAAAATTCCACCACATCGAACTTGATTCGTTAACGGTTCATATTGCGAGCTTTGAGGTTATTTGTTCACCAAATAAATATATGCATTCATATCGTATGCAAATAAAATGGAACCTATATCGAATTCACTCACCGGTTCACCTCTTAACCCTTGGGGCCCTCTGGGGCCAGGAGGTCCGTCGAAACCCTGGAATAAAACGTGAAGCCTGTATAATATTATTTAGGCATTTTCCTAACCATATTCCAACTCCAACATCGATATCCAAAGTGAGGGACAGGCAGTGTATTTCCATCACGGATTCACAACAAAAATATACTACTGTAAATACCTATATAAAATTATAATGAGGTGAAAATGAAAATGTGTCTACCTACATAAATACGTAAGGGAGAGTGCTGATAGAATGGATGAGAGTCGAGTGACAATGAATTCTTTTTGGTTGGTACCTGTACAAAGGGTGACCAGACGTCCTACTACTTTTCAACCCGTGGTCCAGCTGTCCTTCAGACCCCTAAAGGCACTTAATTATTTTCCTAAACGGTACTTCCAAAGGACCATTCTGACATAAAAATGAATTAAAATTTGCTAAAGGTTGTAATATAACCTTTTTTAAATTTAAATTTTCAGGAAACTTCCATTTAGATGGGGAATAGAAAGCTAATTTCCAACCAGTAGCTAACATTATTAATACCTACTATAAAGTCAGGCTTTCCAAAATAAATAGATATACCTACACTTAAAAATTATTATGCTGAGCATAGAGGTGATAATGACTAGTCCAAAGTTTTGTCTTGATTTAAACTGTTCATTTTTAAACAACAATATTTTGTTTATTCCTGCCAAGTTGTATTACCTATTTGCGTTCCTTTACTTAATATTACTCCTCAAATCGAGGTCCTGGATTATGGTTTCTTTTTCAATTTTCGAAAATATCTACTTATTACGGTTTTGTGCAATAAATTGTCTTTTTTCTTTATGCCTAACGTCCGATGTCCTCAAAACATCATCAGCTTAAACCTACATGTAGAATGAGAAAACCTTGAACAGTATTTACAACGTCCTCATCTAGACACAGTTACAGTGGTCCTTCTTTTCATGCAAGAAAATATGGTAACCTTACCAACAAATCAGTGATGGGCAAAAATTAGCTAGGTATAGCTAACTGCTAAAAGCTACAGCTAAATTAGCTGAAATTTAGCTTAACTAACAGCTAAATTTTTAGGTATTAGCTATTGTGGAACAGCTAAATTAGATGTTAGTTGAAATGTACAGCTAATAACTTTAGCTATAAAACGTTAGCTGTTGGTGGCAGCTAAAAGCTTTAACTGTAGTAGCTATCAGCTAATAGCTTTAGCTGTAGCTGTCAGCTAATAGCTAACAGCTAACTTTTTCTTAAAAAATCGTATTCGTTCTGACAAACAGCTAGTAGCTAACAGTTTTAGTTTCAGCTAGTACCTAAGTAAAACTTTTTTGAACGAATTTAATCGCTTTGACAATTTTACGTTTTGAACAACTTCTGGATTTTTTGACCAAGTCCAGTGAATTTTCTCGGGTAAAAAGTGAGTACTTCCGTTATTTGCGTTATTATTTTTCATTAATATATGAATAATAATATAATAGCACCTTTTTGGAAAACAAAAATTGTCGGTAAAATAAAAAAACATAGGCACTCAACAGTAACGCAACACATCTGAGGGAGCGAATTTTCCAATAAATTATAACAACAAATAATTAAAATTTTGTGTTGGTCAAATATTTTCTCGTTATGAAAGATATGGTAATTCGAAAAATCTATCATTAGAAGTCCCAGAGAAAAGAAGTCTAGGGAGCCCCAGGAACTCAGGGGTGGCCAACAGTAGTGCATATATACATCAAATTCACTTTTTGCCAGAGAAAATTTACTGGAATTGGTCAAAAAAGTGAGGAACTATTCAAAATGGTAAAACAGTCAAAAATATTAAATTCGATCAAAAAACGATACAAAGTTAATTTATTTATTAGCTAAAACTATAACTGTTAGCTGTTTATGATGAGAAATTACACGATTTTTTATGAAAAAGTTACCTGTTAGCTATTAGCTGACAGCTACAGCTATAGCTATTAGCTATTAGCTGCTATCAAAACCTAATTTATTTTATAGCTAAAGCTATTAGCTGTACATTTTAACTAACAGCTAATTTAGCTGTCCCTCAACAGCTAATAGCTAATTTAGCTGCAGCTAAAAAACATAGCTACAAGCTAATTTAGCTATTAGTTAAACTTTTAGCTCGCTAATAACTTGGTTAGCTGATGCCCAACGTTGCTACCCATAAGTCCAATCCAGATATGACTGCTAGGGAACAGCTGATTATGTCGCGTTTTATGAAATCAAGTTTGTTGTTCCATGATATTACTTCATTTGAAGAAGTTACATATTTGGGATTTTCTTGATAGGTAGATAAATGAACCTACCAACTTTTTAAACATATTTGTTGATAGATTCAAAGTTTGTTTTTCACGGCCTTATGAATCATCCAGCGACCATTAGAACTTCAAAAATGGTGGGGTCCCCCACCAATGGTCGCTGGAATCCGTTCGTGGGGCCGAAACGGCTACATGAGATGGAAGTGATGGAAAAATGCACACTACCTATGTAACTGTAACTGCCGAATGTTAGAGAGTTTAGTATACTTCGACTCTGGTAAAATTTTTGTCGTGATGTGTGTGCGCCGTGTGCGGGTCTCATGGAGGTAACCAAATAGCCACTTTAATGAATTCGTTTTTTTTTTTTGTCAACTCATTCAACACTGTTCTTCTATGCCGGTCTATTTCAACTATCCATCTGCCATGATTTGGCGCGGCCATACCAAATGCCGTACTTCCGGTCGTCTAAAGCAAGGTTCACATGGAGATGCAATTCAGGATGACAATCCGGTACGGCAACGCGTTCGCCATAATTTTTGCCGCAGAGGCGTTCGCATGGCAGCGGAATCATAACTGGAAATCTAACCACCAAAATCAACCAGGAATGTGGAATTCCAATATCCGACCAAACAGGAGAGGTGTGCGCAGTAACCTCTGCGCAGATACGGCATAGGATCCGACAGAGAAAAATATCTGGAGATTTTGATATAGTATTCATGACATAGCGTTGCAATAATCTATTTTGCGTTGGCCAATAGCATTGCAGAATGACTTGCCGTCCGGAATTGCATCTCCATGTGAACCTAGCTTTCAGCTAGCCTTCAGCTACTAGTGGGTTGCAATGGTCGTGATTTCTCTGAATGAACTAAGCCAAACGAACAGTTGCATTTTCAACCACAAACGGCCACAGCGTGCAACGGAGGCAAGATAAAAAACAAAAAGACGTGGGATTTCATCGTAATCAGACAACACGGCTTTACTCGGAGTACCAATCAATTATTGTCCCTTTTCCTCTCTTGCCCTCTTTATATAGGTAACTACAATACATTTATCACGTATTTTGCAAATATTTACTTACGTCAGTTCCATTGAAGCCAGGCAAGCCGCGAGGGCAGATCGTTTGACACGGTCCTAAGCTGGAAGAAACCTCTACAGACCTGGCCTAAGATCATAAAATAAGGTCCATTGGCTGGATTAAATCAACAATTCAATAACAGTAATACAATACATGAAATAGCAATATTTTGTTGTTTAATGATAGATAGGCGAGTGTAATATATACTGTAACATTAGTGTAACATGTACAATACATAGTGAAATATATAAGTGATAGTATAATATAAACGTGAAGAGAGATTTGTTTTCACGTAGCTACCTAACTAATATAATATGTATCCAAAGTTTGTGTTAATTTTTAAAATATCTATATTATTATAGGTAGGTACATGGAAAATATCAATACCTACATTATAACGTCTTTAGTTTAGAGGTTGTACTCACAGGAAGCTCCAAGCAAGTATCTCTTTCCGGTTTTGTCGGATCGCAGCTTACCACCATCCATTGCAGATCGATCTGAAAATAATAGCTGTTGTTGTAAATTATAATGAAGGACTACCTTCCTTATTGAGTTTTGATGAGAAGTTCTGCCTAAATTGACCTTAGCCCACCTCTTATCCTAGGTCCATAAGTACCTTCTTAACAAGATCCAACGTAAGGCTTTGTTCTGGAAGGAGATTCTTAATTTTTAAAAAGTTGAAGGCATTGGGTAATATTGACAAAAAAAAAACTTATCCCCCCACCACACACGCGCGCGCAAATCATCTCATACATCCCATCTCGAAATGTTTCTTGTTGACTGGTTGCAGAAGTGATCCCATATAGTACAATATACCCTCCTCTTCCCCGCCACCACGCTCAAAACACAACATAATCAACTGACCTTGGTCTTGTACGTATTCTATAACTGGAAAAGAAAAATATGAGGGAGGAAAAAAGGAAAATCCGAATATGACCCAGAGAACAGAAGACTATTGGTGTAGATGCGGACTAACGATGTTGAGATCGAGGGCGGTCGACTAGAGACAATAAACCTAGTACAAGCTGAAAAAACGTCACATATATTATATTGATGCCTGTCATGATACCCTTACTATAAACCATTCCTATGAATATGTAAGATTGTTACCAATAAAGACACGGAGAAGATGAGCTGTGCGGTGCAAAAGGGACGATGCCCAGGTAGCTCTCCCTCCAACGGCCATCAGTGGACCGGGGGAGGGTATAAGCGCCTTTATAAGGCGCCCTGGTTGCCCAGCTCGTCATTCTTCCAACTTCTCTCCAACAAGTGCCTTCTCTCCCAAACCTTGCCTTCCCATTCATCCGACTTCTCTCGAACCAGAGCCTTCTCTCTCTCACCTTACCTCATCCTCATCAGTTCACCCTTCTCCTCAACCCTACGTTCTCAACTTGGTGAAAACCGGACGAGAACTTCCTTCCCAGCACTCAACGTGGTGAAAACCGGATGAGTGTTTTTCCAATATCCAACGTGGTGAAAACCAGACAGAAATTTTCCTATCCTAGAGACGTATCCAAGGAGGTGAAAACCGCACGGACACGCTCTCACACTCCTCTCTCACCTCCTCATTCAACCTTACCTTCCCAAACCTATCTCAAACCACGCATTCACCACATTGCCTATAATTCAGGCATAGAAATGCTGAATGTCTTGAATTATTTCTTCAGAAAATATTAATTATTGTAATATGACCGTACATTCCGAAGGAACCCGTTGTCACTAGCTGGTTGAGTACCAGCCTCCACTACTCTGTCAACTAGCTAGTGACGACGGATTCATCCGGAAGGTATGGTAACATTACTTCTCACACTAGCGGAAATAATCCTTCAGACATAATACCATTAATTATTATATTTGACTGATAATGTTATAATATTTATACCGGTACGGAATGTTTGGAGTTGGCTAGAGTGATATTTCCGTTGACATCGATGGGACCTCTGGAGCGGACTGGGACGGTCCCGACCAACTTACAGTCCACATGCAGCGTCACTCGGCTATCGTAGACTCCGAAATGAATCTTATGCCAGGACCTGTCGAACACCTGCAAGGAAAAATATAAAACCACAGTCATGCAGCATGGCTATAAGAGCGAATTTTCGAAGTTTTCGGCATCTTCCTCCTCCGCCTAAAATTTTCTGAATATTAATTTTCGGCCAATGTTTTCCCAACTTGATACCATACAAAATTAAAACAGGAGTAGTTTTACGCAAAGTAAAATTTGGGGTGGAAGGAGGGGGAGGGGGAAATCAAAAATGTTTTGAATACCAGAAGAGTAGGTATTGGATACGTAACAATTTTTTGTTCCATTTTTTGCCGAGTAACACCTCGGTTTGTAGATTTTCCAACGCTGAACACGATGGTGAAGTCAGAATTGCGATATCCCATTCCGTTATCAGATTAGAGCAGACGAACCAGGAAGAACATCTCAAGAAATAACCACGTTCCTTCATCTTCAAAGTGCTCCAGTTTGAGAATGGAATGAGATATCGCAATTCTGATTTCACCATCGTGTTCAGCGTACAAAAACCTTTAAAATGAGGTGTCACTTGTCAGACTTTTTCATTTTGGGAATTTATGGGTAATTTCCCCCCCCCTAAAATTCCCCAAAACTCCCCCTTAGAGTGACCCGATTCTGCCCATCTTCGAACTTAGCCTGTCGATTGCCAAGACAGATTTTTCGTGCAAATTTGAACTTTTTATCTCAATTCTATCGAGAGTTATCGTCTGGAATGACACATACATATATAAATATATAAATATATAAATATATAAATATATATATAAATATATATATAAATATATATATAAATATATATATATATATACATATAATTTTTGGTGTCTTTCGGCAGTGAATTCAGGATGGTCTGAAACGGATTTTGGTATAAAAATCTTTCGGAAATTCGAGTTTTAAAAATTTTGGACCGAGAACAATAGCTTCCTTTTCTTCGAAAATTCGCTAAAAATCACAACTAGTTTTATGATATGTATATATATGAATGGGTACAGTATGCCCCTACTTAAATAACTATGAATCAAAACTATAAGGTGGGGCATTGATTATGGAATTAAATAATTGGCAATTTCACCTGTTTTATTTCATTTTCTTAAGTAAAAGATCTTGGCGAGTGCTTTCTGCAAAGGTGCTATATGGGTCATTCTCAGCAAAACGTAAATCTGGATGTCCAGCGCTATTTGTCCTCTTCAAGTACTACTGAGTGGAAAATACTTTTTTTTCCTGAAAGGTATATTCTTGCTCTACTTGGTCCATTTAGATTAAAAACGTCATTTTCATTATTTTTACACGAAATTTTGAAAAACTTAGCCAAAAAGTCATTGGATCACCATGTCCCCTGCATGACCTTGCCCAAATCAACTGCTTCTACCTATTTCCGTTGATCATTAGCCTGATTCTTCCTCCCCCCAACTTTTCAGATAGATTCAGTTGTTACTAAATCTAGAGTATCAAAATTTTCAATCGACTGCTTAATATTGAAATAAAATGCAGTATGTGTGTCCCACCCGAATCGTGTCATTGGATCACGTCAAAGGGTTTTTCACCTTTTCCCGCTCAGAGCCCAGTTCTCGGGAAGGTGGGAGGTGAAATATTGTCAAGTGACTCCTGCCTGACGATCCCTAACCGTCCGTTCTGCAGTTCAGTGAACACTTGGCCGTTGAGTGAGGTGTTTTCGCAGCAAAACGTGGGCGTATTTCTCACAGCTGTCATTGGTTTTCCTTCATTTGTGTTACGTAAGTTATCACATGAATTTTGGTACATTGTATCTATTGTCTCAAATACATCGATCCTTGTGGTATCGATGACGTGTACAAGACGGTGGGCGTACAAGAAGTTTAGTTCCCATTCCGCCGCTCGCATTGTCAAGCGATCTGGATGCTCGCTAGCGCTCGCATCTCAAAAAAGATAAACAATCCCAGAAACTATCCCGTGAATGAGCAGGTTGTTTGGGACTTCTGAATAGATGGTACAAGTATGTTATAGTATCTTCCCGTATTCATTTTGAAAGTTGATATCGGCACCCGGGATGTAGGCATCGGGACGCCATATTGAGCCGTCATCGATACCACAAGGATCGATGTATTTGAGATAATCGATACAATCGATATTGGCGGGGCTATAACATACTTGTACCTGAATTTTTATTGTTTCTTCATTGTAAACATGATATGTTTCTGGTTGGAGTGGTATAATTAGTTTAGGGAAAAGTTCATTTCATGCGAAAATACTAGTGAAAACAGCTTGTTTTGTCATTGGGTCACATGTCATTGGATCACAACTGATAAAGTGAACCGATGACAATCTACGTGACTCAATGACATCCAGGGTGTATTATTTGTGCATTTTGCCGGTTACAGGGTGCATTCTGCGTGTGTACATTCATCTTTTTTTTTAAACATTCGTTCTTCTTTTACTTACATTAATTTTTTTACCCCCTGGTTGCTCTCAAAAACGCTCAAAACCCAAATAAATTGACGAAATGTAAACTCTAATAATATGATAAAATGGCTTTGCCCTGTTCGGTATTTTGTTTGTTTACACTAATTTAATCTCAGGCCCTTAGGGGGTCAATCCATCAGTTTTCATTCCGTCTATTTTTTGGTTTCTGAGCGCGTTTTGAAGTATTCAGGGATAAAAAAAGTTTGCACTTTTGCTGAAGCCATCAGTGATGATTAAATAATGGCCTCGTCCAGTTTGACGCTCTGATTTGTTTACAAACACTAATCTTGAGCCCTAAACCTAAGAAATATCAGTGTTGTTGTGAACCATTTCTAAATCCTGAGTCCTGCATGACTCGAACTGTTACAGATCCTGGGGGTGCATCTAAGTTGAGCTAGCATGGCACCAAAAAAGAAAAAGACTGAAGAAGAACTGAAAGAAGCGAAGAGAATACAAGATAAACTCAGAATTGAAAGATTGAAAAGTGACCCAGAAACTGCAAGACTGCTGAAACTGAAAAGACATGAAAGCTACTTGAAGAGCAAAGAAAGAGGAACAACTAAAATGATATCACAGATGTCGGCACGGGAAAAAAGAGCCCAACGTAAGCAGTGGAGGAAGAACACCCAAGCATGTCGAGAGAGGAAGAAGGCAACTCAAGTCAGCAGAGATGCTCAAACTCCCAATGTTGAAGAAGAATTGGTAGTAGGCACTCCTATAGAAGCTGTTGGCTTATCTACACTACGCCATCAAACGACATCTGGGAAGAAGAGGATGAGAAGAGACAGGTCTGCTGTGGTTCGGGAGAACAGAAAGCTGAAACAACAAAACGAACAACTTAGAAAAAGGATCCAGAGCCAGAAAAAACAGTTGCAAAGAGCAAGAAAGATGAACATTTCCCCGAACACAAAATCACCAGGAAGAATAGTCAATGCTTTATTGGCCGAAAATCAAGGAGGGACGATCAGAAGGAAACTTCTGTTTGGAGAGGTTGTTGGCCAGCAAATACGAGAAGGTACCAAGAAACTGAAGACACACCAAGCCAAAAGAGAGGCAGCTAAAATCATTGTAGGAGATGGGAAGCAGATTAAAAAGTATGGTCTCGTTACCAAGTGTGCTAATTTGATTCCTCTGAGAATGATAATGAACGCAAGCAAGTCTGAAGAATCATTTACAGTTCGACAGGCGACAGTTAGTCAGGAGGAAACGAAGCAGCGCATAATAAAGTTCCTGGATGAAGATGAACATTCCAAGTGCCTGCCAGGGAAAAAAGATTGCTTGACGAAATCTGGCGTGAAAAAACAAAAATGATTGCTCTTGGGAGACCTAATTCAACGAGGAGACACAGGAAATTCAACGAGTCCTCTTCAATCGAAATAAGTTACTCCACCTTTTGCCGCTTCCGTCCTTTCTGGGTGGTTGCACCAAACATAGAAGAGAGAGAGACTTGTCTTTGTAAAATGCATGAAAATTTCCAGCTGCGCCTTCATGCCCTATACAAGCGTGGGATTATTGAGAGCAGCAAAATTTGGACAACTGAAGAGCAACTATGCTGTTAGCCTCCTTCTGTCGACTGTTACCAAAGAAAGTGCAGCTTTTGCCGAGACAATACCTTAAGATATATCGGTCAATTTGATGGTTCACAACCTCTGGCTGTCGAACAGTGGATGCTTCAAAAGAAAAATGAGTACTTGGATCCAAAAACCAACAAAATGAAAACCAATAATCGAATGATGAAAGTTAAAGAAGAAAAACCTCTACTCGACGTAATCAAAGAAACTGAAAGCCAGATCGATCCCTTTCTCCAACATGAGGGAAATATTATGCACCATCACCAATCTATCAAGGGTCAATTTTGAGTTAGATGCAAGAGTAGGTATGCGCGCTATTTTGGTACCTACCTGTAGAGGATGTAAGAATCTACTCGTAATTATGTTATCTCGCACTTATATTAAAGTTTATCTAACGAAATTTTTTATTTATTTATGCCATTTTTTGGTAAAAAATCCAAGCTGTCAAAGGATTCACAGAGGTTTATAATCATGGACAATGGAAGGCTGAACAACACTGTCATTGTGTCACGGCTCAGCTCATTGGATCATTCTTTCTGGTCATTTGTTCACCCGCGAATGTCATTTGTTCACTTATACATTTTACAAAATTATTTTTTATTTGAAAAATAAGCATGGTGATGCGCTGCTGGTAATTTTTCTTCGTTGAATATTAATCGACTGAAGTCCTACAAAAAAACTGGCCCAAAAATATGACTTCAGAAATATTTTCAAAACAGCTCCCCAGATTTACGTTTTGCTGAGAATGACCCATATGAGGGGTATTCGATGATCGAGAGTTGGCGATAAACCAGTGGAAAGAAAGCGAAATGACGTCAAAGGTAACGGTCAATGTGTAACTGACAGTGATGGACAAAAATTAGCTACAGCTAACGGCTAAAACCTACAGCTACATTACCTGAAATTTAGCTTAACTAACCGCTAAATTAGCTGTTAGTTGAAATGAACAGCTAATAGCTTTAGCAACAAAAAACCGGCTGTTGTTAGCAGCTAATAGCTAACTGTTTCTTAAAAAATCGTATTCGTCCTCACACACAGCTAGTAGCTAACATTTTTAATTTTAGCTAACAAGGACGTTAGGTTTAAAAAATTCTTTGAACGAATTTAATCGTTTTGACAACCATCTTGAATAACTTCTGGCATTTTTTACCAAGTCCATTGAATATTCTCGGGTAATCCCTATGAGAAATAGGTACTTCTGTTATTTGCTGTTATTATTTTTCATTAATATATGAATAATACATAATAATAACAGTTCATTAATTCATCGAATTTCGGTACCTATCTCCCTTTTGTGGTAAGCCATCTTGTAATGTGGGATAAACACAAAATAAAAAATGCACCTTTTGCTTACCACTAATATCAGTGGTAAGCAAAAGGTGCATTTATTTTGTGTTTATCCCACATTAATAATAACAGCACCTTTTTGGAAAACGAAAATTGTTGGTAGTGTGAAAAAACGTAGGTACCTAAAAGTACCACCGCATATCTGAGGGAGCTAAATTTCCAATAAACTATAATAACAAATTAAAATTTCGTGTTGGTCAAATATTTTCTCGTTATGAAAGATATGGTAATCCGAAAATCTACCAACGTGGAGACCGTGGAGACGTCCACGGAGCCCCAGGAACTCGGAGGTGGCCAACAGTATTGCGTATATAATATATGTCAAGTTCACTTTATACCAGAACAAATTTACTGGACATGGTCAAAAAAGTCAGAAATCGTTCAAAACGGTAAAATAATCACACTATTAAATTCGTTCAAAAACGTTTAAAGCTAATTTACTTATTAGCTAAAACTACAACTGCTAGCTATTAGCTGTTTGTGAGGAGGAATACGATTTTGTAAGAAAAAGTTTGCTGTTAGCTATTAGGTGACAGCTACAGCTAAAGCTATTAGCTATTAGCTGCTACCAACAGCTAATTTTTTATAACTAAAGCTATTAGCTGTACATTTCAACTAACTGCTAATAGCTAATTTAGTTGCAGCTAAATAAAAGCTACAAGCTAATTTAGCTATTAGTTAAAATTTTAGCTAGCTAATAAATTAGTTAGCTGATGCCCAACACTGTAACTGAGTAATGTGAAGAGTAGGCTAGTAGCACGTAGGCTACCTGATTCATGTGAATTCCATAATTTTCAGTTTTTCATTTATAAAAGGTTTGAGGAAATGAAAGAAAATTTCGACAACAGTTTTCATCTTCTTTGGATTTTAGAAATAAGTGATAACTTCGTTCTGTTGTAAGTAGAGCTATGGGTACGTACAAGGTATGTGTCTACTGTTATCAAGTACCCACATAATTAGGGTAGGTAGCTACATGATAATTATGTGGCCAGTGGGTAGTTGCCCAACTGTTCACTGAATAAAGCGACAGGAGGTTCAAATTGAAGGTAATTCATATCCCCAGCTGAGCACCGAATACCCTTATTTTCTCAAAAGCCACAATAATACATTTATAACGGTTTGCTGTGAAGAAGAATTTACGGTAGTTAATTCATAAATGGATGAAGGGTGGTATGAGTGGTGTGGGGGGGGGGGGGGGGCTTTTTTCGGCCTCAGTCGACGTTAGGTCGAAAAAACAAGGCCACCATCGACCTTTATCGACCGCCCCAGTCTACCGCTCGCCGCCTGTCATGTCTCCCACCTCATTACATGCATGGAAATATTTAAATACAACGAATGGGGACATGAAATTTCACTTGTCTGTTACGAATAAAGTGAAATCCCTAATACAATGTTTACTTCGAAGGAAGGCTTTTTTTAACATCACCATGAAACCAACCGCTCATTCATCTTTGTTATACATATAATAACTTCACATAAAATGTCAAAAAATCTCAGAAAGTTACCATAACTGTACGATGAAGGGTCTTATTGGGTTCTGTTTGAGGTAACCTACGTTATCAAAAAGACAGATTTCATCAAATTCAGCGCAATATTAAGAATTCAGAAATTCAGAAAGGAAAACACCAAACATTCTTCCTACGTGTACCAGTGGCTTTAGTGCTGGCACCGAACACTGTCAGGCGTAATTCTGAGATACATACTTGAACCTACAGGGTTCATCTTGCAAGTTTCAAGTTGTAAGACCTGAAATTAGCTGTTTTACTTAACCGGTGCCATGGCCTGCGTTGTGGCGCCGCTCCTAGGCACAGTCAGGGCACCGAAATCTGTGTAGTTAATACTGATGGACTAACGAGTGGACAGATGACCCTCGAAACTTGAAGTCGTAACGCAAGACCTCAAAATAGCTGTTTTTCCCAGCAAAAAAAAAGAAGTTCCGGTCATGCAGCATGGCTAGGAGAACGAATTTTCGAAGAAACATTCGTGCTATGGTGTAAAAAGATTATATAGGTAGCGAGAAACCATACCAATTTTTGTGAAATTGTACTATTTTTTCGTTATTTTGACAATTTTTACCGATTTTTGAACTTTATAAAGTCAAATTTGACCCACTATTTTTTTGAGAAAATATTTTCATCATCGAAATAGTCTTTTCTGTCGTGTGTCACCATCCCACACAATGTCAGGTGAATTAATACTAATGTTAGCCCTTAATACAGATTTTTGACCACCCAAAAATCCAAATTCCGTATGAAACTACTTAAATGGTATTTTTCTGTCTTTACTACCTTTTCATACCACTTCCAGTGATTTTATATAAATTTTTCGTAATTTTAGCCGTTTTAACCTATGTTTGACCCCCCAAAACGCAAATTTGACCCTCTTAGAATTTTCGAAAATCGCTCCTCTTTAGCCTCATCCTTTAGTTCGGCAATACGAACGTTCTAGCAAATTTTGGAATTTTTATCACGTACCTATCCAAGGTCAGATATCGTCTGGAGTGACAAATGAATTATTATATATATATACATATATATACATATTTATGTTAAAATCTAAGGAGAATTCGGGATGCTCTGAAACGGATTTGCCTATTTATAAAAATTTCAAAAATTCATGTTCTGAAAATTTTGGGCCCATTTCAATAGCTTCATTTTCTTTGAAAATTCGCTAAAAGTAATTGAGAATAGTGAAATTCAGAAATATAATTCCTTACTCAATGATGATAATTCCTACCAGGTGCATGTTTAAGGTATGGCTGTTCCTATACAGGGTTCACCCTAAAAATGAGCTAGCTTGGGATTTGGCAACGCCATTGCCACCGTCGTGTCACCAGAACTCATACAACGAACTGTGATTCACACGAGTAGAGTCTTCGACGACACACGTTAGGCAAATCAAATCTGTTCTCGCTATAATATTTCAATAGTAGCAAAAGTTAAGAACTTCTGTTGAGTAACAAGACACAAAAGTGATATCATTACCCCCTGGCATACTGGGATCTGAAGGTTTCAGACAGAAACACGTCACAAGCAGCAGTCGGGTGCTATGATCGAAATCACACGCGAGATGGTCAGAGGATAATCGAGACAGCATCTTCTGTTTCTACCCGTCATCCATCATTTCGGACGCCTTCATCCGTCTGGTTTTACCATCCACTTCGAACGTTTTTCGATTTACAAACTTTCAGTTACTTACGTGTCGCCTTCCAACCTCTAATATAGCCCGTTGATCTGAACATACAGTAGGTAGGTATTGGATTATGATGGTCACAGGTCCCATTCAAAACAGCAATGTGAAATTTTTGTGATCTAACCACCACCTTGTATTCACGCAAGAATTGGGGAGAAAAAATGTTATTGGTTGTTTGTTATTTGAAATTTTCATATGCATCTTTCGCTTCAGACATAAAGAAACTTTGATCCCACGTCTGTCTGTTTTTCGGTACCTATGTGTTCCGATTTCTCCTTGGCTGCGTCCAACTCTTTGGACCTTAGGTACCTGTATTATTAGGTACTCTTCATAATAGATGGGCCTGAGGAACTGGCATTAATCTGATCGCTCTGCGTTAGAATCATCATCATCAAATTCAGGTAGGTAGGCTCCCTTTCTTCGCATCACACTCATCCACAAACAACTAGTCAGAATACATAAATTTGTTCTTAGCCCGTGATTAGAACAAACATTTAAAACGCTGCAAATTATTATGCAAGGTTTACTATTTACCTGTATGGATGCCCCTTCAGCGTAGATCACTGTTTTCTGTGGTCAATTAATACCCTCGAGCTCCCCCCAGGAAAGCCCTAAATCGAGTATTGGAGCCGGCCCCGGAATTAAAGTTTCATATAAATGCGCGGGATTCAATAATTTAATCATTAGTTATTTGCATTTATTCGTGAAGCATAAGGTAAATAATAAACCGCTGTGTAATAATTTACCATTGCGTAATAATTTACCCAATAATATTTCAACATTTGTTCAAGTTGCAAAAGTACCTATCAACAAAATCTAAAAGATCCATCATTTTTCAAATGAAATAATATCACAGAACATCCAACTCGACTTCATACAGCCATCCGTGATTATAATCAGGTGATCCCTAGCAATGATATCTCAGCCGGATCTATATCATTTTGATTCACGATCATGTTGACGAAGCTTTTCGGTGCAAACGAACGGGTGGTCCCAAAAAATTCTTTAGTTCAAGAACAATTTAAAAACGCTGCAAATCCCTGCACAACGGTTTATTATTTTTGTATAGAATACCCTTCTGTTACAGATCACAGCTCTATGTATAGATAACCCATCTATATAATATGATATGTACTATTCTATACATATTATGTAGATCGCAGACCCTCCGTAGGTGAGTACCTAACCCCGTACTCGTTACTAGGTACCTACCTAAATCACGAGTTAAATGTTGCTAAAATAATTCTGCCGATGACAAACAGTACCTAACAAAAGAAACACACATAATGAAGTTCTGAAAAGAAATTGTTGATGAGGAGTGAAAAAAGTTGCAAAAGTACCTACCAACAAACTCCAGCCCCTTCTACGTAGATGGTATAATGAACCGTTGTGTAATAATTTACCGTTGAGTAATGATTTACCGTAGTAATAATTTACCCATCAATAATACTTCAACGTTTGTTCAAGTTTCACTACCTACCAACAAACTCCAAAAGAGCCATCATTTTTCAAATTAAATAATATCACAGAACAACCAACTCGACTTCATACTCCGCCAATATAATCAGGTGATCCCTACCAATGATTGGCCGTATTCACTCTGGTTACGAGATTTGGTTTGAATTGTATACAATTTCATTCACACTGGAGTCGAAAATGCCTGTCGGTGCAAACTTCGGGGCCTTACTGTGAACGAACGGCTGGACGTACGATGCTCCGGATGGTCTTAAAAAACTCGCAAGTTCAAGAACTATTTAAAACCGTAAAAATATTTACGTAAAAAAATGGTATAGGCGTTTTGAAAATTTCAACCCCTATTTTGAACCCCTTAGAGATGACTCACAGTAACGTCGAGCTTCGAGGACCAACTAGACGCCGAACGGAACCTATAACCCGAATTTCATCAATTTTTTTTCATGGTAACTAAGAAAAGTGGCCCGTACGGCGTACGGCGTACGGCGGACAGACAGAAATATTTTTATTGCAGTTTTGGATTCTACATACCTTGAAACGTAAACCATCAAATTTTGAGGGGGGGTAAGAATTTTTTTTTTCATGCTCGATTCCAATGGTTCATTATTGAAAATAATAAACCAAAACGTTTAAAAAAAACCATTAAAATTTAATTAATTTCGGTAACTAAGAAAAGTGCGAAGTACGGCGTACGGGCAGACATTTTTTGTTCGATTTTCGGATTCTACGTACCTTGAAATGTAAACCATCAAATTTTGAGGGGGGGGGGGGAGGGGTTAAAAAAATTGTTTCATGCTCGATTCCAACGGTTCATTACTGATGATAATAAACCAAAACTGGGACATGAAGATAGTATTATATAATTAAAATCCTGAAATATAGCATCCTAAGCCTTGAAGCTTATATGAAATTCTTGAGGCTTTTGAATTGATGGTTGTAATCAAAAGATGTGAGCTCTACAAATATTTGTACCTATAGTAGGTACCAACAATCGAAGACTTGGAAATAATCTCACCTCTTAAAGTGATCAGAAATATTCTTATGAAATTGGTGGTTTTATCATCCGGCCATTTGAACTGATCAAGTCTACGACTTTATGTAGGACTTCGTTTAGAACAGTGGTTCTCAACCTTTTTAAACCTGCCGCCCCCTTTAGGAGTTGAATATTTTTGAACGCCCACCTAATTTGAAAATCCTTAAGTTTGGGTATGGAAAATGGTGGGGGGGGGGGGGGTCCAAATAGTAAAATTCTAATTAAAGGAATAATGTAATTGAATAGACCATTAAAACAGAACGTAATAGCAGACGTAATACACACAGCTGTGTGTGGGATTTATGTGGTTCTGAGCCCATTATTTCTTAAAAATGAGGTTTAATGTTAGTGAGGTAAAGGCGCAAGTCTCATTTACTAGATGCCGAGACGATTTCTTTTAGCATGGGCCGACGGCCGAAAAACGTCACTGAAGTGACTCATTATCTGTTTCGAATTTCTCTTGCGACGTTTTTCCTTTTCACCGTCGTTGCTCCGTTGGTACCAGACATTCCGTGGAAATTTCGAAGAGGTATAAAAATGGGTTGTGAAAGGGAGGTTCCGACACAACTAACAACCAGTACGGTTGTGAAATTTTCTGTCATTTCCCGGAAAACTCACGGGTATAAATGGATTCTAACATCAGGACCTCCCATTTAGGATCCCCTAGAACACGATGCAAAAATCCCCATCAAAATCGTTCCAGTCGTTTAGAAGTTGGGCACAACCTTGAACCTTGAATCGTCTCATTATCGGTATTTTGAGCAAGAACACGTACACACCATGTTTCATAGTCTCATTCGAACGAACTAAATCACTCGCGGCGGAATCGTGGAAACGCATTTCAAAGAATAAAACGCTGCAAAGTCCTTGTCACATGGGTTTATTATTCCATTGGACATACCTACCTACAGAGATGTTGGCTTTTTATTTATTGTTTCTCTCATATAAAATAATTGAAATAGCTATCTCTGGTGGTTTCCACCAATTTTGGCCCCAAAACTCGAATAAAGTACGCTCCTTTTTTTTTTAAATAAATTATCTCTGATCATTGATAGTACCATTTAATCGTCTTGATCCACCTGTTGACACTTTTTCCAGTGTTATTATACAAATTGATGGTGATTTCAAACGATTTCCCAGGTTTTTGACCCATAAAAAATCAATTTCGGGAGCTGAACATCTGGTAGAACCTGAATTTTCTATTCTTTGGTCAAAATCGACTTCATATTCGGTCTTCTCGTCCCCAAAAACATGAAAAACGATACCTTAAAAGCTCATGTTACCAACATGTTGCTAAAACGCAAAAAGTATCTATTTTTATACACATTTTCACTCATAACACCCCTGGGTATATTCCGATCGGGCTGAAAAGTTTCGGGACACAACTAGGGCCCAAACGGAGCATGTGTGCGAAAGAACGATTTTTTTAGACCGAAAATGAAGCCTGTACACGTGATACGGCGGACGGCGGACGGCGTACGGCGGACGGACATTGCATTTTTGGAATCTACGTACCTTGAAACGGAAAAGAAAAAATTTTGAGGGGGTGTTATAAAAATTTTTTGCTGAGCGATTACATAGGTGTATTATTCACAGAATAATAAACCAAAAACGCTGCAAAGTCCTTGTCACATGGGTTTATTATTCTATTGGACATACCTACAGAAAGGTTGGCTGTTCATTTATTGTTTCTTTCATGCGTAATAATCGAAATAGCTATTTCTGATGGTTTCCATTAATTTTGGCCCCCAAAACACAAATTAGGTACGCTCTTTTTTTTTTAACTATCTTTGATCATTGGTAGTGCCATTTAATCGTCTTGATCCACTTGTTGACACTTTTTCCAGTGTTATTATACAAACTGATGGTGATTTCAGACGATTTCCCAGGTTTTTCACTCATAAAAAATCAATTTTGGGAGCTGAACATTTGGTGGAACTCAATTTTCCTCTCTTTGGTCAAAATCGACTTC
The DNA here is from genome assembly GCA_954871275.1 of Leptopterna dolabrata. NCBI lineage: Eukaryota > Metazoa > Arthropoda > Insecta > Hemiptera > Miridae > Leptopterna > Leptopterna dolabrata. The sequence continues at coordinate 9,114,802 of OX940988.1, read as the reverse complement.
ATATTCGGTCTTCTCGTCCCCAAAAACATAGAAAACGATATCTCAGAAGCTCATGTTACCAATATGTTGCTAAAACGTAAAAAAGTACCTATTTTTACACACATTTTCACTCATAACACCCCTGGGTATATTCCGATCGGGCTGAAAAGTTTCGGGACACAACTAGGGCCCAAATGGAGCATGTGTGCGAAAGAACGACTTTTTTAGACCGAAAATGAAGCCTGTACACGTGATACGGCGGACGGCGTACGGCGGACGGACATTGCATTTTTGGAATCTATGCACCTTGAAACGTAAAAGAAAAAAGTTTGAGGGGGTGTTATAAAAATTTTTTGCTGAGCGAATACATAGGTGTATTATTCACAGAATAATAAACCAAAACGGGGTTATTGAAAGTTTGTATGTATGTATCAGCGTATTTTTCGTGGAAATAGACAACCATTCAATAACTCCGTTTTTATTCTTTTTCATTCGAAGTAAGTACAGAGGCATCATCCGGAGTCAAGGGGTGGAGTTTTTGTTGTTGTTATAATAAGGAAATCAGTAACAGTAATGAACCCTCGATCGACGAGGTAGAATAGGGAGGCGATTGACAGTTTTTTTAACGACATTCCGCACTCCAGCGTAGAGGTAACTGATTAGCTTGAAGCCAAAATTCCGTGAGCCTACCACCATCCTGGAAACTGGCTTTCTACGTCTCACTAGTTGAAAGTTCAGTCAATATTTCCTGAATCTCAACCTCTGTTTTCTCAATGTGCACAGAGGATTCATGACCCATTGAGGACAAAATATTCTCAAAACGTTCGGAAAAGGTCTTATGCAAAGACTCCAGGTGTTCACAGTAAACTGTTTCATCAAAGAGATTTCAATATTCTTATACATGATACTATTCACTATACTTATCCGACAGGATTGAAAACTGGCAAATCACAACTTCGTTGCTGTCAAAACTCAGCTTGCAAGTGAGATTATTTTGGAAGGCAGAAATAACAGATTTAGTTTTTATTAAATTGAGTTCATCACCTTGAAGTTGCGAATTGATTCCATTGAATTTGGCGAATTTATCGGTCAAGTAAGCAACATCGATTATAAATTGTAGCTATCGGCCTCTCAGATGCACACCTAAATACATCTCAAGCACTGAATCGAAAAGATTCCTGAACCTGTTGAAGTGTTCAGGAAGGTGCTCACCGCCCCCCTACCGCCCAAAACAAGTTCGCCGCCCCTCAGTATCCCTCCACCGCCCCCACGGGGGCGTTATCGCCCCCGTTGAGAACCACTTGTTTAGAATAACGAGAAATTAGCAAACCAGCATATTACAATAAACATTGGTTCATTGACGTTCCTGGAGACAGGAAATGAAAGACCAGACTCGCGGCCGGGGGCGAAAGAGAAGAAAACTTGACAGAAATCGATATGCGTGGACTGTGGTCGTATCCGATCTCCTACCAGATTTATTTTCTTCTTCCACCGATCAAGCTAAATTTAATCACCACGTGGACTGGCTACCTGATAACGTGAGTTAGGTTGTGTACTGAGAAGGTTGAATCAGAGATGCACTATTAATAGCTATCATCCAATGAAAAACGTTGCAAAGTCCTTGTCACGTGGGTTTATTATTATATTGGACATACGTACAGAAATTTTGGCTGTCCATTTATTGTTTCTTTCATGTGCAATGATTGAAATGGCTATTTTTGATGGTTTCCACCAGTTTTGGCCCCAAAAAACACGAATTAGGCTCGGCTTTTCCTTTCAACAGATTATTTTTGATCATTGATAGTACCATTTATTTGTCTAGGTTCACCTGTTGATACTACTTCTAGTGTTACTAACTATACAAATTGATGGTGATTTAAGACAATTTCCCATGTTTTTGACTAATAAAAAATGAATTTCGGGAGCTTAACTGTCGTTACAACCACAATTCTTCACTCTTCGGTCAAAATCAACCAAATATTCGGTCTTCTCGCCCTAAAAAAACATGGAAAACGATAAATCACAAGCCCATGTTAACTAAAACCGCAAAATCCCTCGATAACGCCTATTTTTACACTCGTTTTTCTCCCATATCACCCCTGGGTGTATGCCAATCGGGCTGTCGTGCTTCGGAGAGCAACCAGGACTCAAATGTGCTCCCAAATGGGGACCCGAACTGTGTGCGGAAAACGACGAAATTCACAGAATAACAAACCAAAATGGAAAATAAGCAAACGCAATGAAATGGGCAGGTACCTACATACAATCCGCTTTCATGTTATTTACAGTTGTAATCTGTTTATCAGCAATATGAAGTTGAGTTGCTTCATCAATATAAATTGCTACTATACATTATTTCATCAATATAAGTTACCTACTTGCTTAATCAATATAAATTTATTTACGTTTCCAGTTAGATTTGATGTTACTACGTACCTAGTACCTACCTCCTCCAGTGCAAGCAACTACCTACTCTATATCCAATCAACTGTGAAAATTGGGGAGCCGGCTCTCAAAAAACTTTTACATTTCGGCAAATAGTACAGGATTTTCAAGGAACTCGTATATAATACTCGCACGCACATACACTGATAAAACTTAAAAACGCTGCAAAGTCCTTGTCACATGGGGTTTATTATTCTACAGAAATGTTGGCTGTACATTTATTGTTTGTTTCATGTGAAATAATTGAAATAGCTATTTCTGATGGTTTCCACCAATTTTGGCCCCCAAAACACAAATTAGGTAGGTACGATCTTTTTTTTTTTTTTCAAATTATCTTTGATCTTTGGTAGTGCCATCATTTAATCGTCTTGATCCACGTGTTGACACTTTTTCTAGTGTTATTCTACAAATTGATGGTGATTTCGCAGGTATTTGACTCATAAAAAATCAATTTTGGGAGCTGAACATCTGGTACAACCTCAATTTTCCACTCCTTGGCCAAAATCGACTTCATATTCGATCTTCTCGTCCCCAAAAACATGGAAAACGATACCTCAAAAGCTCATGTTACCAAAATGTTGCTAAAACGCAAAAAGTACCTATTTTCACACACATTTTCACTCATAACACCCCTGGGTATATTCCGATCGGGCTGAAAAGTTTCGGGACACAACTAGGGCCCAAATGGAGCATGTGTGCGAAAGAACGACTTTTTTAGATCGAAAATGAAGCCTGTACACGTGATACGGCGGACGGCGGACGGCGGACGGACATTGCATTTTTTGAATCTACACACCTTGAAACGGAAAAGAAAAAAGTTTGAGGGGGTGTTATAAAAATTTTTTGCTGAGCGATTACATAGGTGTATTATTCACAGAATAATAAACCAAAAATCAATTTTGGGAGCTGAACATCTGGTACAACCACAATTTTCCACTCCTTGGCCAAAATCGACCTCATATTCGATCTTCTCGTCCCCAAAAACATGGAAAACGATACCTCAAAAGCTCATGTTACCAAAATGTTGCTAAAACGCAAAAAGTACCTATTTTCACACACATTTTCACTCATAACACCCCTGGGTATATTCCGATCGGGCTGAAAAGTTTCGGGACACAACTAGGGCCCAAATGGAGCATGTGTGCGAAAGAACGACTTTTTTAGATCGAAAATGAAGCCTGTACACGTGATACGGCGGACGGCGGACGGCGTACGGCGGACGGCGGACGGACATTGCATTTTTTGAATCTACGCACCTTGAAACGGAAAAGAAAAAAGTTTGAGGGGGTGTTATAAAAATTTTTTGCTGAGCGATTACATAGGTGTATTATTCAGAGCATAATAAACCAAAAGGGATTCTGATGCATTTTTTCATGGTACTAACTGGAGAACAAACGGCACTTTTGGTTTATTATTTTCAATAATGAACCGTTGGAATTAGGCACGGGAAAAGAAGAAAATAATAATAATTTTTTTTTTAAATCTGTCCGTCAGCCTAACTTTGTCTAGCCATGAACGAAAATTAATGAAATTTGGTTTGAGGGTCCCATTTGGGGTCTAGTTGGTCCCCGAAGCCCGGCGTTACTGTCAGTCATCTCTGGGGTTGAAATTTCCAGGGTGCCGTTATCTCGAATGCTTTTACTTTAAACAGTTCTTGAACTTGGCAATTTTTTGGCTTTTTTTTACACTACCCGGAGCCCTGTACGTCCAGCCGCTCGTTCACAGTAAGGCCCTGAAAATTGCACTGAACGCTTCGACAATATGACAGTGAATGAAACGGTACCTACTCATCCAGCCCAGAAGTCACTGCTTGGGGGTACCTGATTATAATCACGCACGGCTGTATGAAATCGAGTTGGTTGTTCCGTGACATTAGTTCATTTAAAGAATGATGGATATTTTGGATTTTGCTGATAGGTATTTTTTTAACTTGAACAAAATTTATGATTTATGAATAACAACAAATAATTAATTATAGAATTCTCGAATCCAACGCATATTTATGAAAATATAATACTGCTCGGCCAGCTCCAGTACTCGATTTAGGGCTTTCCTGGGGGGAGAACGAGAGTAGATATTGACCACAGAAAACAGTGATCTACGCAGAAGGGGCATCTATAAAGGTAAATAATAAATCGTTGTCTGATAATTTGCAGCTTTTTCTCAAAATTTCAGTTTGTATGGTTTGTCAGTGGTATTGCGTAGATACAGAACAGTTGAACAGAACGGTTTGAGCAGAAAATAATAAACCGTCGTAGGAGAATTTGCAGTGTTTCTTGATACAATCCATTCCTTATCCTTAGGAAGGAAACCAGCTCTTCCCCACATGAATTACAACGCAAATATAGTGCTGAGGCAACACCATCAAGAATGACGTCTGCGGCTAGATTGGTCGAAACGAAATAAGAAACGAACGGAACTTCTTATTAGGCGGTTCTTAGATTGGTGCAATGCTCTCGATGAGATGAAGAGTTATAGGGGGCAAGGAATGATTTAGGCGCCTCTAAGCTTCATTGCACTTCATTGCAGAAATGCCCGTACAATATAAATCTCATAGACATCAAGACCCTTTCATTTCCGACTAGATAGTGTCAATGAGGCGGCCACCGCAGACGACATCGTTGTTCTAAATTTGTGAGTCAACGTAAATGAAGTGACTGACCGAGCTTTCGCCGGGATTTGCCTGCCTACGAAGAATCCGAAATCTCGAGCAGGTTTGGTATAACGACCATCACAATTTGTATCAATAATGATTTATAGGCAGGCAGGTACCTGCTATTCCGTCATATGTTAATTTAATTAAAACATATAAAATAGATTTAAAAAATACAATAACAGCAGGTACTACACCACGGAGTACCTACTTGTGGGGTCAATACTAACATAAATTTACATTCCTTTTTCACAACGCCTTTTGTCATTAAATTTCACGAAACTCGTCGAAACGAGATAAGGTAGTCAAATGCGCCAACTTTGTGCCACTTTTTGTGGTTTTTGATCTGCGGTGTCCTCAATAATTGAGCTAGAAGGTTGCCCATTTTACCCAGCATACCTGCGCATCTCAGGAATTCAATCATATGTTGAAAAAAAATCCACGCCGCTTGAGAAAGGAGGAAGAATTTTTTTTTAGTGGCACAAAGTTGTATACGTGAGTGCGTCAACTTTGTGCCACATCATTTTTTCCATCCCAACACACTCTGAACTCGTCCTGGCACAAAGTTGTCACGCCCATGTTGTTCGTGATACTCTTTACAGCCCAAGGAGTTGAAAAAAAACATTTTCTTGGGGTGTAATTTCGAAAAAACTTCGGTAAAGTGACAGCTGCCAGCACTCCCTCCAGTAGCTCATCTGAATAGTTTTGGTATGGTCGACCACCCATTTTTCTTCTAATTCGACGCCCCATGGCTGAAAAACGTTTAAAAAACTAACACTTTAGTGGAAGAGAGCAAAAAAGGGGAAAATGGACGAATTAAGCAGAAAAAACAGATGGCACAAAGTTGTCACACGTATGTCTCAATTTTTGATAATGTGGATGTAGAACCTACAGGTAACGACATTGTGACTAGCCGATTGGGTTGATTTACCTTTCATTGCATAGGAATGAAATTATAAACTTACCAGGAATCAAAAATGCTTCAAAATAATCAAGCCAGAGGAGACTCCGAGATGGAGTTGGGAACTGCAAAAAACCGCCACAGCACTATCACATTTTTCCTAATCAGAGATACGCAGTGATAGAGTCACAACTTCATAGATCATCACCTACTCACCTGCACTGCCCTACGGATTTTTTCCAAAGCTCCAGTTTTCCTACGAGAGCCTCTAGATAGCGATTAGTGCTGGAAAACACTGATGGCACAAAGTTGGGTTACTGGCACAAAGTTGGCGCATTTGACGGTAACCTTTTCCACTATAATTATGTACAATTCAAAATCAACCAATCAAAAAAATTTTTTTTAAACGTTTTCACGACTCATATTTTTGGTAGGTATAAGTAGTACATTGAATTCAGTCCACAATCCCGTATGCAGATGCGCACATGTAATTTTCTAAATCGCTTAACCAACATTTTGGGAGCCAATCGTAAGTTTCACGCTGAATTTTGTGGTAGTTAACTGCACCTACGTCGGTTGTCAGTGATTTACTCGAAAAACCAGCGCTCTGCGCGGGTTTTGTGTTGAACCCTCGGCAATTTAGCTGACACGTAGTTTCTAGGGGGAACTCGGAAATTCAAATGTCACACTCGTTTTCTGCCGTCTTTCCCACATAAACACCTCATTATGTGGTCAGTAAGTGTTAATTTCCGTTATTGAATAGAATTTGGCAAAAAAAATGATAATTTGTACCTAACTCACGAAAATTGCCCATAATGAATTCGACGGTAGACAGTCGGAGATGGCCCAATGTGTAGGTACAAACTTCCATTAATCTTCGAGAAAAATTGTTACATGCCTTTTAATCGATCTTTTTCTAGAATTTCAATGGAATTTTTCTTTGTTAAGTAAATTTCCGCCAATTTGTAAATTCCCGCTAAGGGTTCGCAATCCGCTAACTTACAGACGAGATATTTCTATGGTTTGTTAACACCCACCCTAAAATATTCTAACTGCGAGGATTTAGAACAGGCCTCCAATGTTAAAGGCGCTGTTAGTGGTAAAAGCACAAAAAGTCCACTTCATGAATTCAAACAAAAAAAACTTATTTTCAAACTTTTTATACAAAGTTCACACATCCAATTGATGTAGGTGTGTACCTAACTACTCCGTTGAAATAGCGTTTGCAAGAAGTATTAGCATCGCTTTCTCTAATCCCCCAGTTCCTCAGTCTTCATGATCCCCTCCCGACCGTAATCGGGGTTGCAAAGTCTCTTCCCGTGCCCTAAATCCCTTCCCACCGCTTTTGACCTTTCGGGAAAACAGCGGCGGTCAGCCAACTTAGAAACCCCCCTCGACCAATGGCGCCATCAGTGGAGGCGGACCGAATAATAACGAAGCCCACTGCTGACCTCAGCGTCTAATGCGATCTTGTTCATCAGCAGTGGAGGTTTTTTGTATTTATTGTTTACAGTCTTGGTTACAATTATTGAAAGATTGTCGGATTTAAAATGAAAAAAAAAAAAAAAAAACACAGTCATGCAGCATGTCTATAAGAGCGAATTTTCGAAGTTTTCGGCATCTTCCTCCTCCGCCTAAAATTTTCTGGACATTAATTTTCGGCCAATGTTTTCCCAACTTGATACCTACCATACAAAATTAAAACAGGAGTAGTTTTACGCAAAGTAATATATGGGGTGGAAGGAGGGGGAGGGGGAAATCAAAAATGTTTTGAATACCAGAAGAGTAGGTATTGGGTACATAACAAATTTTTTGTTCCATTTTTTGCCGAGTAACACCTCGGTTTGTAGATTTTCCAACGCTGAACACGATGGTGAAGTCAGAATTGCGATATCCCATTCCGTTATCAGATTAGAGCAGACGAACCAGGAAGAACATCTCAAGAAATAACCACGTTCCTTCATCTTCAAAGTGCTCCAGTTTTAGAATGGAATGAGATATCGCAATTCTGATTTCACCATCGTGTTCAGCGTACAAAAACCTTTAAAATGAGGTGTCACTTGTCAGACTTTTTCATTTTGGGAATTTATGGGTAATTTCCCCCCCCCTAAAACTCCCCAAAACTCCCCCTTAGGGTGACCCGATTCTGCCCATCTTCGAACTTAGCCTGTCGATTGCCAAGACAGATTTTTCGTGCAAATTTGAACTTTTTATCTCAATTCTTTCGAGAGTTATCGTCTGGAATGACACATACATATATAAATATATAAATATATAAATATATAAATATATAAATATATAAATATATAAATATATAAATATATAAATATATAAATATATAAATATATAAATATATAAATATATATATATAAATATATATATATATAAATATATATATATATATACATATAATTTTTGGTGTCTTTCGGCAGGGAATTCAGGATGGTCTGAAACGGATTTTGGTATAAAAATCTTTCGGAAATTCGAGTTTTAAAAATTTTGGACCGAGAACAATAGCTTCCTTTTCTTCGAAAATTCGCTAAAATAATTCATAAACACCTTTTCGAAACTAAATATTTTTATAATCTGTTCACTGCACTAATAAGCTAAATATAAACAAACAACTTAACCAAAAAAAGTCAGAGAAAAAGTAAAAAAAAATTATTCGCTGGACAAACGTAATTTATTCAATAGCCGATACAACAAATTATTGAAGTCGGCGCCAAATCATCCCTTGGTTTTTTTTTTGGTTAATTTTATACATTTTAGTTGTAATTTAGCGCCGCGCCAACTTCAAAGATTTTGTCGGCTTTGAATAAATTTCGTTTGTTCAGCACAGTTTTTTTTGAAGTACCTACCTAGTGTTTTTGGTTTTTTTTATACGAGCGTAAAAATGTCATCCCACTTCTACTTGCAACACCTCAAGCTCGACTTACCGATGACTGCTGGAAGGAATGGTGTCTGATGTTGCCGTTGAAGTCCAGAAGGGAGATCTGGAGAGTCGGAGTCGGTCCGCGAGGGTCCATCGTGACGGCGAACTGGAGGCGACCCTGACCGTCGTCGCAGCGGACGAGACGCCAAGGGCTTTTGACTGGCTTGCGGGCACGAAGCGTCATCACCAGAGAGAACTCCGACGGAAGGCCGAACGGGAAGATTTCCCTGAAAACGACAACAGTTCAAAGGACGAATCGAAGTTACCTGTTATCTACATTATTAAAAGTCCAGAAGCTGAAATTTAAAATTTTCAGGGCGGATGGGAATTGGACCTAAAATGTGTCAAATTACCTGTTATCTACATTATTAAAAGTGCAGAAGCTGAATTTATAAAACTTTCAGGGCGGCTGGGAATTGGACCTCAAGCGGGGAGTAAAATGTGTCAAATTACCTGTAATCTACATTATTAAAAGTGCAGAAGCTGAAATTTAAAATTTTCAGGGCGGATGGGAATTGGACCTCAAGCGGGGAGTGAAATGTGTCAAATTACCTGTTATCTACATTATTAAAAGTGCAGAAGCTGAAATTTAAAATTTTCAGGGCGGATGGGAATTGGACCTCAAGCGGGGAGTGAAATGTGTCAAATTACCTGTTATCTACATTATTAAAAGTGCAGAAGCTGAAATTTAAAATTTTCATGGCGGCTGGGAACTGGACCTCAAGCGGGGAGTAAAATGTGTCAAATTACCTGTTATCTACATTATTAAAAGTGCAGAAGCTGAAATTTAAAATTTTCAGGGCAGCTGGGAATTGGACCTCAAGCGGGGAGTAAAATGTGCCAAATTACCTGTTATCTACATTATTAAATGTGCAGAAGCTGAAATTTAAAATTTTCAGGGCGGCTGGGAATTGGACCTCAAGCGGGGAGTGAAATGTGTCAAATTACCTGTTATCTACATTATTAAAAGTGCAGAAGCTGAAATTTAAAATTTTCAGGGTGGCTGGGAATTGGACCTCAAGCGGGGAGTTAAATGTGTCAAATTACCTGTTATCTACATTATTAAATGTGCAGAAGCTGAAATTTAAAATTTTCAGGGCGGCTGGGAATTGGACCTCAAGCGGGGAGTGAAATGTGTCAAATTACCTGTTATCTACATTATTAAAAGTGCAGAAGCTGAAATTTAATATTTTCAGGGCGGCTGGGAATTGGACCTCAAGCGGGGAGTAAAATGTGTCAAATTACCTGTTATCTACATTATTAAATGTGCAGAAGCTGAAATTTAAAATTTTCAGGGCGGCTGGGAATTGGACCTCAAGCGGGGAGTAAAATGTGTCAAATTAACTGTTATCTACATTATTAAAAGTGCAGAAGCTGAAATTTCAAAAATTTTCAGGGCAGCTGGGAATTGGACCTCAAGCGGGGAGTAAAATATGTCAAATTACCTGTTATCTACATTATTAAATGTGTAGAAGCTGAAATTTAAAATTTTCAGGGCGGCTGGGAATTGGACCTCAAGCGGGGAGTAAAATGTGTCAAATTACCTGTTATCTACATTATTAAATGTGCAGAAGCTGAAATTTAAAATTTTCAGGGCGGCTGGGAATTGGACCTCAAGCGGGGAGTAAAATGTGTCAAATTACCTGTAATCTACATTATTAAAAGTGCAGAACCTGAAATTTAAAATTTTCAGGGCGGATGGGAACTGGACCTCAAGCGGGGAGTAAAATGTGTCAAATTACCTGTTATCTACATTATTAAAAGTGCAGAAGCTGAAATTTAAAATTTTCAGGGCGGCTGGTAAATGAATCTTAAGCGGGGAGTAAAATGTGTCAAATTAACTGTTATCTACATTATTAAAAGTGCAGAAGCTAGAACAGAGAAATTTAAAACTTTAAGGGTGGCTGGGAATTGGATCCTCTGTTGTCCCTTATTATACTAGGCATAGTCGAGGCGTCAGCGTCTGCCCAAGGACAAAAAAATTTGAATGGGGAATTTTCATCCAAAATGTTTCTTGGGAAAAAATATTCAGAACTCTTAGAAAAACGGTAGTTTTAAGCCCGTTTTGCAAAAATCAGCTATATTTTTTAAATGAGAGTGATTGTAAAAATTCCAGGTCTATTGACATCTGACTGGCTATTGGCCCAAGGAGGCGTGGAAGCTTTGGAGGCAAATTTTCTCAATGCTGCCAACAACTTTCGCATGTCTTTGACTTCACTTTGGCCTGGTGCTTCCCTCGGTTTGATTTTGAGGACATACATTTAAATTTATTTATACATGCGGTTACATCCATCCGTCCATTGCAGTTCTGTACATAATTTAAAGTGATGCACTAGCGCTCCAAGCGGGATTTGAGTTAAACTACCTACTCGACGATTTACCTAATACGTCATTTCTAGCTGTAACTCGGAAATGTAAATTACACACTCGTTTTCTGCCTATAAAGACATTATGACCACTTTATGTGGTAAATAAGCGTTAATTTCCGTTATTGAACAGAATATGACCAAAAAAAGGGAATTTGTAACCCACGAAATTGCCAATTCTAATAATTATAAGGTCATAATAAAGACATTATGACCACTTTATGAGGTAAATAAGCATTAATTTCCGTTATTGAACAGAATTTGGCCAAAAAAAATGGGAATTTGTAACCCACGAAAATTGCCAATTCTACTGACCCTACAAGAGCTATTCAAGTTTTAAAAAAAGCAATGTTGATTTTGAACAACAATTCGAAAACCAATTGCTGTTGAACAACAATTATTCGAGTTAGCTTCATAATTCATCATTAATTTCACTCCTGAATCGACTGACTGTGACAACAAACTGCCTCCCCTCCTTCCCAGCAGTCACCTCGTATAAATCACTTCACGGCCGCTTGAGTCGCGGCTCAACGTCAAATGACCCTTTTCGACGATCAATTGTTTCAACAATTTTTTGAAAAAACCCACCCATTGTTCGTCGAGATGAACAGTTCATTGAGACGAACCAGAAAAGGTTCAATTAACGACAGGAACGCGGCTTGACTGGTGATTGATTGCGGTCGATTTCCCTTCAGCTGTTCAAAATATACCACTGTCACTGGATAGGAAGGAGAGGATTCTATATCACTCCAGGGCTTTAATACACTCCCCCACCATGGCCCGCGGGTCTGGTTGAAACGGATAACCGCAACACCAGTGTTTCCAGTTTCGTGACGTTGGCAAAGCCACTGTAAATTGGAAGGATTTATTTGGCGGTTTTCAGCTAGCGATGGATTTCCTGATATAAATTTCGAGCGGAATTCGTTTAACAATTAACACACCGGGTAATAACAAATTTAATTAAACTTTAACGAAATTCTTCAAACCTTTTGGTTTATTATTCTGTGAATAATACACCTATGTATTCGCTCAGCAAAACATTTTTATAACACCCCCTCAAAATTTTTTCTTTTCCGTTTCAAGGTACGTAGATTCCAAAAATGCAATGTCCGTCCGCCGTATCACGTGTACAGCCTTCATTTTCGGTCTAAAAAATTCGTTCTTTCGCACACATGCTCCATTTGGGCCCTAGTTGTGTCCTGAAACTTTTCAGCCCGATCGGAATATACCCAGGGGTGTTATGAGTGAAAATGTGTATAAAAATAGGTACTTTTTGTGTTTTAGTAACATGTTAGTAAAATGAGCTTTTGTGGTATCGTTTTTCATGTTTTTGGGGACGAGAAGACCGAATATGAAGTCGATTTTGACCGAAGAGTGGAAAATTGAGGTTGTATCAGATGTTCAGCTCCCAAAATTGATTTTTTATGAGTCAAAAACCTGGGAAACTGTCTGAAATCACCATCAATTTGTAGAATAACACAAGAAAAAGTGTCAACACGTGGATCAAGACGATTAAATGGTACTATCAATGATCAAAGATACTTTTAAAAAAAAGGAGCGGACCTACCTAATTCAAGTTTTGGAGGCCAAAATTGGTGGAAACCACCAGAAATAGCTATTTCAATGATTTGACATGAATGAAACAATAAATAAACAGCCAACATTTGTGTAGGTATGTCCAGTAGAATAATAAACCCATGTGACAAGGACTTTGCAGCGTTTTTCAATTTATGTGATTGATTAATTTGATTTTTAGTTAATGAATTCATGTAACATGACTGCATGGCGTAAATACCTGTACCTATACAGCAACTTTTCTTTCACAATATCGCATGCATGACACGTTGCATGATTACTATAGATATAAACCTATTCCACTACACATCACATCACAGTGAGTGAGTGACAAACAGGGTCTACAGGTTTCGGTATTCTCTGAAAAGATAGATTCGGGATGTAAATTCAGTATTTTTTTATTTCACGAAATTTGCAAATTTATAAGAGTAAAGCACTTGACATTAATGTATTCACATGCATGGATGGATTTGTTCTTTATTCGAAGACTACGCAGAAATGTGTCTAACTCTACTATCTTCAGACAGTGTCTGTGGGGACTTTTAAGAAAACCCTACATGCAACGTTGACGAGGCGTTATTATTCTTCAGGAATTGAATTTTGCGGAACTGGCGGAGAGACACTTATGTGTTTGTTTGGTTTTTGCACCTGACATACCTAAGTTAAGAAAAATTATTATTAATTTCGTGTGTGTAATGGCAGAGAGGGCTGTATTGCCCTAATTGTACACACGTTTTTCAATAAAAGTATTCAATTCTATTCTATTCTATCTCACATAGCTATCTCATAGCTTTCTTTTCTATAGTTATAGGCATTTCAAGGGTACCTACTTACCTAATCTGCCCAGAACAGTGACCTAGACAACGACGGTTTCCATACAGCAAAAATTCCTAATAAACCGTTGTGGCGTTTATTTACAATGAACTGCTGGGCCAACATTATCATTGTTAAAAATTGTTTATCGGCCCGGAGAGGGATCCATGATGATTTCTCGAGTCCTGCGCAAGATCGGTCATTCAAGGTATGAACTAAATCACTCGCGAAGAAATCGTGGAAACCCATTTCGAAGAAAAACAGAGTTATTGAAAAAATACTCTATTTCCACTAATACACGAAAAACGCATTTTTTGCGTTTTTTGGTGTTTTTTTGCGTTTTTTTTGCGTTTTTCGTGTATTAGTGGAAATGGAATATTTTTTTCAATAACTCCGTTTTTCTAATTCAAGATAAACTACACCGAAAAATGCATTTTTTTGGGCGTTTTTTTGGTGTTTTTTGCGTTTTTTGTGTATTAGTGGAAATAGACTATTTTTTCAATAACTCCGTTTTTCTTATTCAAGGTAATCCAACACCGAACGGAGTTATTGAAAAAATAGTCTATTTCCACTAATACACGAAAAACGCATTTTTTTGCGTTCATTTTTGTGTGTGTTTTTTTTTGCGTTTTTTTGGTGTTTTTTGCGTTTTTCGTGTATTAGGGGAAATAGACTATTTTTTCAATAACTCCGTTTTTCTTATTCAAGGTAATCCAACACCGAACGGAGTTACTGAAAAAATAGTCTAATTCCACTAATACACGAAAAACGCATTTTTTTGCGTTCATTTTTGTGAGTTTTTTTTGTGTTTTTTGCGTTTTTCGTGTATTAGTGGAAATAGAATATTTTTTCAATAACTCCGTTTTTCTTATTCAAGGTAATCCAACACCGAACGGAGTTATTGAAAAAATAGTCTATTTCCACTAATACACGAAAAACGCATTTTTTTTGCGTTCATTTTTGTGTGTTTTTTTGCGTTTTTTTTTGGTGTTTTTTGCGTTTTTCGTGTATTAGTGGAAATAGAATATTTTTTCAATAACTCCGTTTTTCTTATTCAAGGTAATCCAACACCGAACGGAGTTACTGAAAAAATAGTCTATTTCCACTAATACACGAAAAACGCATTTTTTTTCGTTCATTTTTGTGTGTTTTTTTTGCGTTTTTTTGTGTTTTTTGCGTTTTTCGTGTATTAGTGGAAATAGACTATTTTTTCAATAACTCCGTTTTTCTTATTCAAGGCAATCCAACACCGAACGTCAGAAAGAGGTTGGGCCGTTCGCAGTGTTTTCCTGACCACCCAGCCAGTTTTCTGATCGTCATTCCACAACTCCAGACCACAGAAAATCGGACGGACGAGAATCTGACCAGACCAAACTCTTATCAAAATCTATAGTCAGCTAACCGTCAGAAAAACCCGGTGCGGATGAACTTCGGGAAACGCAGACAGTTTGCTTATAAGTTTACCGTGTGGGCAGGCTGAGGTGAGCAGCTCGGTCCAAACGGAAAGCCGTCTGAAGAGTTCCTGAACCGCGGACCCTTGTGACGTGCCGGACCGTCCCGTCGTCGAGGCGGAACTTCCTGATGAGGTCCAACCCCTGGAGATCCTCGTCCCCCGTCCTCGTCCCCGAACAGGGTCCCAGACTCTCGTCGCTCAGCAACGAGTTTGATATTTCTGAAACCGACGTACAAAAATATAGGAGAAAGTGCGCTAATATATATATCCGGGTATAACCCCCTAAAATGGCCATAGCTCCAACCTAAGCCCGCTCTCTCCTTACCACCATTACGTTCTGTGAGAAATGGCTTATTATAAGTTCATTCCTGCATATATCTCCAGTCATGGTTAACCAAATATTAAGTGATTTCGTTTGTTTTGGGCAAACGATTTTGAGGTCTAGAATATGGTTTGTTAATTTATTTTCCTTGAATGTTCGTTGTATCATCATCAGAACTGAATTTTACCGGAAAAGTCAAACACCCAATACGCCTTTAGAGTTGCATGGAAGGTTTTTAATGATTTTGTTTTCATATGCAGGCTATTAAACCCTACCCTATAAAAATATTGGATATCTTCTCAATTTTTTAACCGATTTCAAAGCAGGAGGAGGTTCTGAATTCGACCTGCTTCTATGTCCTTTTGCTTCCACACTACCGAAGGTAAGGAAGGCTTGGATTCGTGATTGAGTAAAAAAAATTCATGTCCTCCAAAATGAAAATGTCCACTACAATTTTGCGTTTCAGATATCGAGGAACATTTTTAGTTCCGTGTCTGTCTGTCTGTGGTAATTCCTTGTAACGCCCATAACTACCCGAAATAATGGTCGAAATGGGCTGAAATTTGGAGGGTAGGTGGTGCTGGTTGGATCGCAGATGATCCCATACCAAAATCATTGAAAAAGTACCGTCAATCTCGTCTGCGCATGCGCAAACGTGAAATACTTGGAACGTCCATTACTACCTTAAATACCGTTGAAATGAGTTCAGATTTGTAAGGTCGATCAGGAATAATAGTTTGATAGTACCGTACGAATTTCATTGGAATCGCACAGTAACTTTCGTCTGCGCATGCGCGAACGTGAAATGTTGACAGTTTCCTTGTAAGGCTTCTAACTACGCGAAAATAGTCGTAGAGAGCTGAAATTTTGAGGGTACACGCGGGTTCGACCGCAGATGGTCCCGTATCAAAACGAACCTACCCAACTATTCTACACGTTTATGTGATTCAAGTGAGGAAGTTATACTGCCTACTTGAATTGGCAGACTTTTTTTCCACGTTTGTTCAGCGGTTATTCCGAAACTACACGAAGATTTCAATGAATCTTTTTTCAAATGAAACAGGATCATCCCCGGTGGTCCCCCTCCAGTTAGTAGAAAGGTAGTACCTACTGGGACTGTCCTATGCTTATAGTCGCTATATTCACCGTGTTCTGGCGCTTTGACAGACATTGCAAGATTTGACGACAGAAAACAGCCTGCAAAAGACCGTGGATGCCCAAGTGATGATGATATCGGTACCTGACAGCATGAGCTGCATTAATGGGCTAATATCAAGTCAGTTGATAGCATAGGGTATCAAGTCAGTACTACTGGGTAATTAAGAGCGTTGGCAATGAAAAGTGTAAGTAATCAAAATAAACAAAATTAAAAAATTATTTGAAAAACTCCTTCTTCGAAAAACGCACTGAAAAGTATAAAATAATTCATAAACACCTTTTCGAAACTAATTTGTTGATCGCACTAAACAGCCATAAAAAAAAACGCTGCAAATCCCTGCACAACGGTTTATTATTTTGTATAGAATACCCTTCTGTTACAGATCACAGCTCTATGTATAGATAACCCGTCTATATAATATAATATGTACTATTCTATGCATATTATGTAGATCGCAGACCCTCCGTAGGTTAGTACCTAACCCCGTACTCGTTACTAGGTACCTACCTAAATCACGAGTTGAATGTTGCTCAAATAATTCTGCCGATGACAAACAGTAACTAAAACGGCAAAAAGAAACACACATAATGATGTTCTGAAAAGAAATTGTTGATGAGGAGTGAAAAAAGTTGCAAAAGTACCTACCAACAAACTCCAGCCCCTTCTACGTAGATGGTATAATGAACCGCTGTGTAATAATTTACCGTTGAGTAATGATTTACCGTAGTAATAATTTACCCATCAATAATACTTCAACGTTTGTTCAAGTTTCACTACCTACCAACAAACTCCAAAAGAGCCATCATTTTTCAAGCGAAATAATTTCACAGAACAACCAACTCGACTTCATACTCCGCCAATATAATCAGGTGATCCCTACCAATGATTGGCCGTATTCACAAATTCCTATTGTGGGCGCGTCTATGGTTACGAGATTTGGTTTGAATTGTATACAATTTCATTCACACTGGAGTCGAAAATGCCTGTCGGTGCAAACTTTGGGGCCTTACTGTGAACGAACGGCTGGACGTACGATGCTCCGGATGGTCTTAAAAAACTCGCAAGTTCAAGAACTATTTAAAACCGTAAAAATATTCACGTAAAAAAATGGTATAGGCGTTTTGAAAATTTCAACCCCTATTTTGAACCCCTTAGAGATGACTCACAGTAACGTCGAGCTTCGAGGACCAACTAGACGCCGAACGGAACCTATAACCCGAATTTCATCAATTTTTTTTCATGGTAACTAAGAAAAGTGGCCCGTACGGCGTACGGCGTACGGCGGACAGACAGAAATATTTTTATTGCAGTTTTGGATTCTACATACCTTGAAACGTAAACCATCAAATTTTGAGGGGGAGTAAGAATTTTTTTTTTCATGCTCGATTCCAATGGTTCATTATTGAAAATAATAAACCAAAATTGTAACCTAGGTACTTAATATATTTTTTGGTTTATTATTTTCAATAATGAACCATTGGAATCGAGCATGAAAAAAAAATTCTTACCCCCCCTCAAAATTTGATGGTTTACGTTTCAAGGTATGTAGAATCCAAAACTGCAATAAAAATATTTCTGTCTGTCCGCCGTACGCCGTACGCCGTACGGGCCACTTTTCTTAGTTACCATGAAAAAAAATTGATGAAATTCGGGTTATAGGTTCCGTTCGGCGTCTAGTTGGTCCTCGAAGCTCGACGTTACTGTGAGTCATCTCTAAGGGGTTCAAAATAGGGGTTGAAATTTTCAAAACGCCTATACCATTTTTTTACGTAAATATTTTTACGGTTTTAAATAGTTCTTGAACTTGCGAGTTTTTTAAGACCATCCGGAGCATCGTACGTCCAGTCGTTCGTTCACAGTAAGGCCCCGAAGTTTGCACCGACAGGCATCTTCGACTCCAGTGTGAATGAAATTGTATACAATTCAAACCAAATCTCGTAACCAGAGACGCGCCCACAATAGGAATTTGTGAATACGGCCAATCATTGGTAGGGATCACCTGATTATATTGGCGGAGTATGAAGTCGAGTTGGTTGTTCTGTGATATTATTTCGCTTGAAAAATGATGGCTCTTTTGGAGTTTGTTGGTAGGTAGTGAAACTTGAACAAACGTTGAAGTATTATTGATGGGTAAATTATTACTACGGTAAATTATTACACAACGGTTCATTATACCATCTACGTAGAAGGGGCTGGAGTTTGTTGGTAGGTACTTTTGCAACTTTTTTCACTCCTCATCAACAATTTCTTTTCAGAACTTCATTATGTGTGTTTCGTTTTGTTAGGTACTGTTTGTCATCGGCAGAATTATTTTAGCAACATTTAACTCGTGATTTAGGTAGGTACCTAGTAACGAGTACGGGGTTAGGTACTAACCTACGGAGGGTCTGCGATCTACATAATATGTATAGAATAGTACATATCATATATTATATAGACGGGTTATCTATACATAGAGCTGTGATCTGTAACAGAAGGGTATTCTATACAAAATAATAAACCGTTGTGCAGGGATTTGCAGCGTTTTTTTAAATCGACTTCAAAAAAAGCTGTAAAAACTGAAATCAAATGCTAGATATCGATACAGATACAATATTAAACGTAAAGTATCGATATCAATCGATACTTTCATGTCAGTAAGCGGGAAAACGCTGTACGTAAACTAAATGGAAATTGTCACTACTCAAAGTATGAAACCATTGAAAATTATGCACAAAAAGGCTCTATGTTTTGTATTGTTATAACTCTTTGAATGAAAACGCACAGTCTCGACTCTTGCGGACACCAAAACTTTTTAATGAATCAACTTTTCTAATTAATCCGTTTTTACTACGTAACTAAACAACTCATAACACAACAACAACTCCCAAACACGACAACTGTCAACTCCCTAACACTGCTCCGTCTCCAATGAAAGGAGATAGTCAGTCGTGGTGCACAATACGCAGCTGGCCCTTGGTGGTTCTTATGCGGAAAACCACGTCGTTCAGCACCGTGACTACCGTACAGGGGCCCTCCCAACTACGCTGAAGTTTTGGTAAAATCCCCTTCCTTCTTCTTGGGTTATAGAACCACACTCGGTCCCCTTCGTGATACTCGTTCCTCTTGGCCCGAAGGTTGTAACGGCGTCGCATGTCCTCAGCCTGCAGTTTGAGTCGTTCGCGTGCAACCTCGTGGACCTCTGATAAATTCCTCTGGAGCTCCTCAACGTATTCCGGGACAGTCCTCCCTGCTGGCCGAGCGCCTACCAGCAGATGAACAGGGAGATTGAGCTCCCGCCCAAACATCATCCGAGCAGGCAAAAATCCGGTCGTCGAGTGTTCTGATGCCCAATAGGCCAGGAGTGCAACAGGCAGCATGTCATCCCAGTCCCTTTGGTGACCGTCAGAAACCATTTTGGAGAGTACCTGCCATAGCGTCCTGTTTAGTCGTTCGACTAGCCCGTCACTCTGGGGATGGCTCTGGTTGTGTGGACCCCAAGCAACTGCACCACCGCTTGAAACACTTCCCCTTCAAAGCTCCGTCCCTGATCAGAATGTATTTCGTGCGGCACTCCAAACCTTGAGACGACGTGGTCAACCAATGCACGAGCCACTGTGGAGGCCTTGTTGTCTGGGAGTGCTAACGCCTCTGGCCACTTGGTGAAATAGTCTTGTAGAGTCAAGATGTAACGATTCCCACGATTGGACAGTGGCAAAGGCCCCATGAGGTCAAGTCCCACTCTCTCAAATGGAACTCCCGATACCCGTACTCGCAACGGAGCTCGACGACGACCCTGAGAGCGTTCCTGGCAAGTGCGGCAAGTCCTGCACCACGTGGCAATGTCCCGGTGAATGCCCACCCAACTCCCAAACACGACAACTGTCAACTCCCTAACAGTATTAACTTCAATGTGTCGAAAAAAGTGTCAACATTGGACGGGTCATGGGTACGTAACGTGAAAATGAAGCCAATTTGTCAAATTGGACATACATACCTTGACTATTTATTTTCAAGTTAGGTATTTATTTAATTATTTATTTAATTTAATATACTCACTGTCTCACACACACAAGCGCTGGGGAGTAGTGAGAAAAAAAACTATGTCTTCTTCACTTCTCGTTTATTTGTTCTGGCGAGGCATCAGCCACGGCAGACCCAGGAACAAAGAACAGTGAAGAAACAACAGAACGTTTTCCTTTCAATGAGAAATTCATTTCAGCTTTTCATGTGTCTAATAATTGATTTTACTGATTCATTTTATGTTTTTTTTATTAGATATTGTAAAATAATATTTATTTTAAAAAAACCTTAATTTTGCTTTTCGATATTTCTCTTGATAACGATACATTTTTTTTATACCGGTAGCGGTATCAGATGGTAAGTATCGATACAAAACTATCGGTATCACACGAAATGTATCGATACCTTATTGGTGTCGACAGGTATCGGATATGCATATCCGTATAAAGGCGCCCATACACTGTCCAACCGTCGGACCCAACAAGGGGTGGGGAGAGATGAAAACGCCTCCCATTCTCTACTGTTGGATCGTGTGTGGGAGGACGTCCAACCGTTGGATCCGACCAACCCGGTTGGGTGTGGTCGGATGGCAAAACCGCCCAACAAACATGGTTTGCCCTTCCCCCTCCATTACTCCCGACCAAGTTGTACCGTGTGTGGCGCTGTCGGACCAACTTCTTCTTCTTCTCCTGTAATTTTTTGTTCGTCTGAAGCAGACACACGTTGTTTTACGTAATTTTTATCAGTTTCTCCTGTTATCAGTTGTGCCAGTACCTCAAGATATTGGAGTTTGGATAATTGGTGTTTACTGTTACTGTTTTGTTATTATCATGAGAGGTGAAACAATGAATTGTACAGAAGTTGATGCAACAACGGAGTTATTGGAAAACTATAGGATTCACGTTCGGGAAAAATAAAAAAACGCGGGAAACTTGGTCGGATTGGGTGCTTGTTTGGTTGGATCGTGTGTGAAGCGCCGTCTGGTTGGCAGGGGGGCGCGTTTTCGCCTCTCCCCACCCCTTGTTGGGCCCGACGCCCGACGGTTGGACAGTGTATGGGCGCCTTAAGCATGTTACCAATCAAGAATCAAGTCATCAGAGCAAAGACGATACGGACGAACAAAGACCCAGCAAATTCTTCCACGGCAGTTTATTATTTTATATACAGATATAGGTACCTTTGAAATTCCATAACTATATAAATATATAAGAACGGAGCTGCATAACTGAATGTGAGTCTCTAATCGGCCACAATGGGAATCAGACTGTAAGGTTTTTATCTGCGCATATATATATAACGTTTCCATAAGAAACCAATACTTTTCTTTCCCATTATACAGAATAGTTGGGAACTGCGGCTTACTGATGGGCTCATGAATCTCAGAACAGCATTTTTGTTGTCAATCAATTTGCAGCCCAGTGGAAGTAAAAGTTTAGCTTGTTCGTCGTAGTTGTATTTTTACGCTATCACAGTTTAACCAGAGTTTCTAACAAAAGAAGTCTTGGCCGGGTTGAGAAAATAAAAGTTGAGGAAAAGTCTAGGGAGTCGTCTCATTCAGAGCCCGGCAGAGTTGGAGCTCGTGTATTATTGAAAAGGTTAGGTTTATGAGGGATCGAGCTCCTGGGTTACCCCCGGCAATTTATACCGCCGTTGGGACACCCTAAAAAGGCATATCTAGTCGTACATATTTAGATGACTACTCATCACGGACTCTACATGGAAAGATGCATGAATCTAAGAATACATAGCTGAAGCCAGTCCCAGTAGGTACTCCATTAATAAATGAACAAGATGAACGATTGATTAAAAGTAGGTGGGTATATAATATGATCGCAACTGATCTTGGGGTCGTGATGGATTTTAGGAGCGATCTAAATACTGATCAAACGAAAATCAGAATTTGAGGGTTTTCACTACAGTAGAGAGTCTCCAAAAATTACCAGGCGACAGAATTTTTGTTGAATTTCAACAATCCCTCAACGGCATGCAATTTCCCTATTCGCGCTTCACTGAAGCAATTCTGCGAGTTATGCAGTTATACTTTTATGCCTATCACGTAGGTACGTGGAAATTATTTGGAAACTACTGTACCAGTTGGACAATATTTTGGCATAGATCTTCGGTGGATGATAGTGAATTAATAGTTGCCCTTTCCATCTAAAATGTGGCCTTTTACCTATTTATTATGATCTAAAATTAAGAATGAATTTTATAAATTCATAAGGGTACCTCTCACACGAATTATACAGTTTGGTCGGCATCCATTTCGTTTTCCTTCTGCCATTGTTTCTTGTGGACTGTTGGGTCACAACTTGTGATGAAAGCCGGAAGACAGGGGTGCTGATAATTGCATTGCTCCCCTACATCGCAAAGAGAAACCGAATCTTCGCTTCCTATCAGGACGAGGAACGTGATAGTTTTATTACGAATTGTTATTTTTTCCCAAAGAAAGCAAAACTCAGATCTCAAAACTTCGGCCTCAAGCGTAATAAAATCGCTCGACATGGATGACCGTGGGAGTTGATCGAAAGAGGTACTCGTGTCTATAAATCAATTATGTAAATACAGATGGGGAAGATTTAAAATCCAAAAAAACTCATAATATACGAGTACTCATGTCTCGCCGACTGCATTCATTCTAGATTTCTTAATACCGTAGTTAATCTCACGAGAGCGAAAGGTTTATATTTCGGCTCTATCAGATCTTATCCGGACAGCGACGGCCACTCCCCCGCAGACGAGCCCCCGAGCAACGCACGGATATGAAGGTCGGCACCACCGTGCTTAATTCTAGTTATGCGTAAACACACATACACCGGTGTAACCAGACTCAAGATCCGTATCACTTTTCCAATAAATTTCGAATTTTTCACGCACTGCTGTAGGTAGTGCAAGGCGCTCGAGATGTAAAAGGCCACACAGTGAGCCGAAAGAGAGAAAACACAGTGAGCCAAAAGGAATTGAATATTTTGAACAACTTCTACATCATTAGGGCATAGGCACTTCAATAAATTAAACGTCAGGTTTTCATTTGCTTACAGTTATTACCCTAACGCAGTTCCGATAAACTGAACCCGTGAAATAAAGTGCAAGAAATTTGCCGTGAAGATTTTTCTTAAATGCAGCTACAGAGCAAATTAAATCAAACAAATCCAAATTTTCACTGTAGAATATCGCGACTTGGATAACTCTGTCTTCAAACATTTCAATTTGATATATAGTACTTAGTTATGTGCTCACTTGGTCTTGCATTAAGGGCCTGCAGACCCTGTGTTGAAAACTATTTTAAGTTTTCTCAGGCTGTGATTTACTTACAGTTTTGGGAAAAAATTGTAAATTCACTATATTAGTTGAAAATAACCCCTAAGTCAACCGATCACAAAAATTCATCAGATTTGGACAAAAATAAAATTTTAAATTGGGCCAAAATTTTTTAAAATCAAAATGCCTTACGTAGGGAGATTTTTGGAATACTAATAAATCATGAAATTCAATGAACACAGTTATAACTTGTAAAATGAGCGAGCAAAATTGTTAATAAATTAGAGAGAAACAATAAAAGAGAGAAAACACAGTGAGCCGACAGAAAAAACACAGGAAATGGGCTCAAATTCGAAAATCCGTGTAAATTCCAAATGACTCCTTATAATTTTGCTTCCATAAGAGCGACTGTTGCAAGAGCCAAAAAAAAAACAAACAGTCATGCAGCATGACTTAATGAGCGAATTTTCAAAGAAATACTTCTCACATTTTTCAATCTGACCACTCTAAGGGGGTGGGGGGGGGGGGGGTAAGAGTTTAAAGATTATCCTAGTTTTGGGTAATTTTTGCGCACTTTAAATGCTCTAATTTAAGAACGGATTTAGATATCTAAAATCCGATTTCACCATCGTGTTCAGCGTGCAAAAACCTTTAAAATGAGGGGTCACTTGTTAGAAAATAACATTTTGGGGATTTTTGGGTAATTTTTGCTCACTTTAAATGCTCTAATTTGAGAACGAATCAAGATATCTAAAATCCGATTCCACCATCGTGTTCAGCGTGCAAAAACCTTTAAAATGAGGGGTCACTTGTTGGAAAATAACATTTTGGGGATTTTTGGGTAATTTTTGCGCACTTTAAATGCGCCAAAACCCTCCTTAGAGTAGGCCAATTTCGCCCATCTTCGAACTTAGCCTTTCGATTGCCAAGATAGATTTTTTGTGCAAATTTGAGCTGTTTATCTCAATTCTATCGAGAGTTATCGTCTGGAGTGACACATATATATATATATACATATTATAAAAAAGTGTTAAATTTCAGGAATCGTTTTAGAATGGTCTGAAACGGATTTCTATGAAGAAAATTTCCAAAAATTTATATTATTTAAATTTCGAAGCCATTGCAATAGCTTCATTTTCTTTGAAAATTCGCTAAAAAGTCTCCACATACAAAATTGAAGTTTCCACAGAAGCTTTTCCGGTTTTGGTTTATTATTCTGTGAATAATACACCTATGTAATCGATCAGCAAAAAGTTGTTATAACACCCCCTCAAAACTTTTTCTTTTACGTTTCAACATGATGCGTAGATTCCAAAAATGCCAAAAATGGCAAAAGTGCCAAAAAAGCAAAAAAAGGCTAACGAAGTTTCAGCCTTAAATTTACGTTAAATTTTGGTATAAAATCGTCGTTCTTCCGCACACAGTTTGGGTCCCCATTTGAGAACACATTTGGCTCCTAGTTGTGCTCCGAAGCTCGGCAGCCCAATCGGAATACACCCAGGGGCGTTATGGGAGAAAAACGGGTGTAAAAATAGGGGTTTTCGAGGTTTTTTGAGGTTTTAGTGAACATGAGCTTGTGAGGTATCGTTTTCCATGTTTTTTTAGGGCGAGAAGACCGAATATTAAGTTGATTTTGACTGAAGAGTGAAGAACTGAGGTTGTAACTAAGGTTAGGCTCCCGAAATTCATTTTTTATGAGTCAAAAACATGGGAAATTTTTTGAAACCACACTAGAAGTAGTTTCAACAGGTGAATTAATGATCAAAGATAATTTGTCAGAAATAGGAGTTATATCGTGTTTTTGGGGGCCAAAATAGGTGTAAACCATCAACAGTAGCTATTTCAATAATTGCACATGAAAGAAACAATAAAGTTATTTTCAGCATTGCTGTAGGTATGTCCAGAATAATAAAGAACCTATGTGACAAGGACTGTGCAGCGTTTTTCAACATCAAGGAACTAAGTTGGTAGCGTGTCTGTCAGTCTGTAATTGAGCAATTACTTTCCCAATTCCTTGTGACCACCTATATCCAAATGAACAATAATAAGGAACAACACAATGTAACAAAAGAAAACAGGATCTTTGAAAGAATTCAGGGGCTGGTCCATACAAATTTCATCAGAATCCCATTGTGACCTCCGTCTGCCCATCGGTAAACGAGAAATTCCTTGACACACCAGCACATTATTACCTGCAAGGTATGTACTGAACTTAGTGAACTTTTCAGGGATCTTGCAAATTGTTTCCTAACAACAATAAAAGGAGCAATAATATCGACAGGGCATGCACAAACACGAAATCCTCGTAGCGTCCCTGTAGCTCCAAACCTATTCAATAGATTATGATGGGATTTTCAGTAGTTACGCATATTGCATGGTTTTATTCTAATGAAGCCTCGGGAATTCAATAAAAATGACTTTGAGCTAGAACGTCTGCGCCTTCGGTTTCACCCAAACGTGATGGTTAGTTTGGTTGTTGTATCAAGTAAATTAAACGACAAATAATATAAATCCTGGTATGATACGAGGAATCTACACTGCTCACCCACTTGGTAGAAGTTTTTGAATAATGCCAGAAGGTTTAAATCAAACGAAAGTGCTATTTTAAGTTACACGTATGGTTGACAGGGCGCATGTGTATGAAGTAGGATCAATGATCTATAATTATATTCAATGGGTAAACTCGTGACGGTTTACACAGGAAGCCAGAAGCTTGCCTCCGCAGTCAATTTTCTTTCTATTTTTATTGGAAAAACGTTTTCATACCGACCCTCAGTAATAAATCATAAGATTCTTTTCCGCCTTGGCCTCCCTCTAGTGCTCTGGTACGTAGGATGAAATAGCGTCTTGGACCCGAAATGCACGCCCTTTCAATTTATGGGAGAAACGCGGATCAACCCTCAAGGGAACCGGTATGGGGTGATTGGTGATTCCCTCTGACTTTATCCCTCGATGTAAGTAATGCATTATGATCGTTCATAGTTATCTATTGACCTAGTTTCCGAGGCACCAGTTTCCCACTAAGAGCTCAAACCATGGCATTAGTAAATGCTTCACGCAATCATTTCCAACGTTCGCATGTCAGCTAAATATTTTAAGTAGGGTGGTCCTTCGGTCACAAGAACAAACAAACTAGGCACAGCAATGGCGAACAGACGCCGAAATGTGTGTTTTTGATTTTGGTTTATTATTTCCAGTAATGAACCTTTGGAATCGAGCATGAATAAAACATTTCAACGCCCCCTCAAAATTAGATGGTTTACTGTCAGTCATCTCTAAGGGGTAAAAATAGGGGTTGAAATTTTCAGAACGCCGTAGCTCGAAAACTTTCAATAGAAGGGTATGGTTTTTTACGTTTTTAGATTGATCTTGGACGAAATAATTTTTTGAGACCACCCAGAGCATTGTACGACCAGCCGTTCGTCTGCACCGAAAAGCTTCGTCAACATGACTGTGAATGAAATGGTATGAATCCAGCCCAGATATCATTGCTAGGGATCACCTGATTATAATCACGGATGGCTGTATGAAGTCGAGTTGGTTGTTCTGTGATACTATTTCATTTGAAAAATGATGGATCTTTTGGATTTTGTTGATTGGTACTTTTACAACTTGAACAAACGCTGAAGCTGATTGGGTAAATTTGAACAAACGCTGATTGGGTAAATTATAACACAACGGTATCTTATTACACAACGGTTTATTATACTACCTACGCATAAGGGGCATGACAGATAAATTATTACACTAACCTTATAAGCTTATAACTAATCAGTAATTATAACTACAAATAATTACTGATTAATTATTGAATCCCGCGCATTTGTATGACATTTTAATTCCTGGGCCAGCTCCAGTACTCCATTTAGGGGTTTCATGGGGGGGGAGCTCGAGGGTATTGACCACAGAAAACAGTGATCTAAGCAGAAGGGACATCTATACAGGAAAATAATAAACCGTTGTGCAATAATATGCAGCGCTTTTTGTATATCTCCAAATGATAGACATCACTGAGAGTTAGCTAAAAATGCAATATGAGGGGGTCTCAAAGGATTGTGAAGAAAATGACGTATATAACTGTTGCCAGATGAAGTCACGCTCGCTCGCTACATTACGCCTCTGTATTGCTACATTACGCCACGCGAATTTCAAACTCGTTCAGGGACTAAGCTGAAGTGAACTTCGACCTGATAATACGAGGTTTCTGAGGGGGGTGAATTCATTTTTGAGGTCACAACAAAATTTTCCCACTCAAGTCCCGCCCATAGTTGAACTTGTACTGACTGTTGTTGAAATCTTGTTGTCTAACCTTAACTTGGGCTAGTTCGAGACAATTTGAATGTTCGAGAAATCGCCCAAATATTTCCCCGGGTAAAATTCTGTGAAACGCGTTGAACCGGGCATTGTAAATTAGTCCAGAAATGGTTTCTCAACCGAGCCACAAGAAAGGATAGCGAAGGTTCCGGTTCCAAAAAAAAAACTGAGATTACCCAGACAGATAGATAAATACTGATACAGAAACCTAGACATTCAATACATACCGAGAACCCAGTTGTCCCTGCCAGAGGATTTGTGTCCTCATTCATACCGATACTTTTTACAGAATAGGTTCTTCCAAGGGCGATAATCTTCAGTAAGAATAATAATAATAATAATAATAATAATAATAATAATAATAATAATAATACTGCAAAAGGGGTAGGTTAGGTACAACCTACCCCTAGAAGGGGAGTGACATTCCAATACATGAATTAATATCATGATCATATGTGAAATTATTCCAAAATCCTGAATAGCTCCAGTTCTGATCTCAATAACGCAGACTGAAAATCTCCACTGAGAATTGTCCCTCGCCATCCCTATCGAATTCCTGCACCACACACATAAATTAACTCGTCGCTTAGCACACTACGGCTCCTGAATAAACCGAAATGACGGATGGCTTACTACTGGAAAATGGGATCTCTCAAGACCTTCCTATTATAATACTTATTAAATGGGGCCGTAAAAGCGTCGTGCATAAATCTTCTGCCCATCCCCGGTCGTAATAGAAATATATGACTCCATCTCGCATTTGTGGAGGCTCCTGCAGGTTCTTTTCGTCGGTCTTATAACGAGAGTTATTTCGAAGTTATATTAAGACCATTCCGGATGCTAAAAGGATATTACTGATTGAGATAGAGGGGAGGAGCGATAATTGGGGATAATTTGGCTAGAGGTCCTAAAGTTATTGCTGGTCCTAAATTAATAACAGGGGACATCCACTAGATGGTGCGTACGTAAATTTTGCAATTTAATCCACTCAATTTTACTTTACTCCCGACATTTTCATCAAAAATATGTTTCTGGAATTCTACGGACAACTCAAACCAAAAATGTGTGAGATGGAAAAAGAATCATGGGAATCTACTTCTTACATAACTTCCAGCCTAGACAGCAAACTAGGTGTGTCGGTAAATGTTAGATACATCTATGATAATTTTTATCGAAATTATTTTAGTGACTAACAGCAAACTTACCAGCGTATGATGCAGATAAAAGGAGAAGCACCCATAGAGACAGGAGCACGCCATAAGGTCTGGGCCTGTAAACAAATCGGCTGAATCAGAAACTAAAATTTATTGTAGGTATTCGACGGTAACATTTTTAATTTTAGTAAGCAGACAGGTAAAAACAATTATGATCAAACCCTGGGAAATTAATTATACTGAATAACAAGTAGGTATAAATTTTTCTCGAATTCACCATATACAGCAAGAATAATTAGTTGAGTTAAGAATAATTTGTGTTATTTGTTTCCGAATAATTAATAGTGGATATTGATTTAATTAAGGAGGATGCTTCAAAGACAATAATTCAGGAGGCTGTGGTATAAATATTTGAGAAAGCATAAAGTAATTAGTTAGGGGATCACGTATACACATCCATCAGGTGCCCTACCTTTCCTTCCTACGCGAGAAATTGACTTTATTGGTCTTTCACTCTAATTCAATATTGAAAGGCCTAAACGCACAGATCTCGCTCAAGATAGGACCTCGGATCCCTAGCCTTACTTTATATACCTACTCAACTGTTTCAAATTTATTAATCAAGCCAACCCCACCAACAACATCTTCAGCACATACACCACACAAACACGCACAGCAATCAAGAACAACAAGTTACACACAGTCATGACAACATTCACCCCTGCAACAAATGACGAATAAATAAATAAGAATATGACTTCAAATTTATTAATTGGGACCTAATCAAATTACGTAAGAATCCATATTTAATTAATTGGGTGAATGAAATGAATTATGAAAATTAACTAAGAAGGTGAATGAAAATTGTGAAAGTGAACTAAGCAGGTACCTACATCATGTTCATGAGCCCTTAACAGCCACAATATTATGTTTTAAGCTCAATACTTTAAGGTTGAGGGAAAAAGCATGGAGAAGAACACGTAAATATGCAGTTGATAGGACTGTTCAAACAAAGGGATTTAACTGTGCGTACGTGGTAAGCATACAAGTGTCTTTTGATCTTCTGGACAGATTCGAACATCTACGCTCGTCAAATCATTTAGGGTATCTTGTGACCTTATGAGATAATCGATGATAATTATGGAGGTTACTAACAAGCACCTTTTGATTATCACAGTAATTACTTATTGGCAAAACTCATCAACAGGCTTTAGAAAACAAACTCCGTTTGTTCAGACAACTCCAGGAGTTTGCTATCTGACGCCTGATGATGAGTTGAATAACACTTGAAAAGCTTCGCCAATAATTGATTAATGTGATAATCAAAATGTTTTTTTACAAACCTTTTATTTAATAACTAGGTATCGATCACCACTAGCTTACTGATACACTAGGTATCAATCTCGAGGCAATCACACGTAAATATAAGTGACTTTAGGATATTAAACGTCTGTGAAATCATTCAAACAATTACTTAGTGCTAGGATATTAAACGTCTGTGAAATCATTCAAACAATTACTTAGTGCTAGGATATTAAACGTCTGTGAAATCATTCAAACAATCACTTAGTTCTGTGAAATCATTCAAACAATTACTTAGTGCTAGGATATTAAAACGTCTGTGAAATCATTCAAACAATCACTTAGTTCTGTGAAATCATTCAAACAATTACTTAGTGCTAGGATATTAAACGTCTGTGAAATCATTCAAACAATCACTTAGTTCTGTGAAATCATTCAAACAATTACTTAGTGCTAGGATATTAAAACGTCTGTGAAATCATTCAAACAATCACTTAGTTCTGTGAAATCATTCAAACAATCATTTAGTTCTGTGAAATCATTCAAACAATTACTTAGTGCTAGGATATTAAACGTCTGTGAAATCATTCAAACAATCACTTAGTTCTGTGAAATCATTCAAACAATTACTTAGTTGGGATCTCGAAATTTCAGAACTGATGGTCGACTCTTTACCGGAATTCTTTTTCGGCAAGAATGGGAACGTTCTTCGATTCAGCGACAGAATCGATTTACCTCTCAAGGCCTCCGTGGGAAACTCACGAAACTTAACTAAACATGCTATGCAGATGAGTGCGTTGTAGCCATAAAGCAGAGAATTTTATAATTGTACCTCCGTTGTTTTAAATTCGTTTTGTCTCATTACACTCGGCGCAAACCCAGAAAACTCCGGAAGAGAGCCAACTCCACTTAGGACTGAAGGACACAATAAAGCAAGCCCTAAGCTCAAGTAGATGGTGCGGAGAAAATTTGCCATAAATATTATAATTTCAAACAAATCATTAAAAAAAAAAATTAAACCGTTAAAAAGTAGTCTTCATCTCGAGATTGAATAGGTAAAGTCGGGTTGCTCTTTCTATTGTTTTGCTTAGCCCTCCTTAATCGATCCAGGTCTCTCAGACCTCCCGTCGCTTGGATATAAATGGAAGAGTTTCCTACGCTGAACAAGTTGGATTCATTTCATGTTACCACATCTGAATAGCGTTCGAGTTATAAGCACCGACAGCCTCTTACTCTGGTCATCAATCGCCAAACAATCCCGCAAACCTCGACAGTGCTGGGTTTTTAAGCGAATTCTTTTCGAAATTTGCATTTACTACAACTAAAATCAACGATAATTAACATCACAATATTAAAGTTCAATTATTGGCGTATTACAGTAATACGCCATAGCGTCTTTCATTGATTACTTATTCGTAGTATGCCTACCTGTAACTTATGTTACAGAAATTCGCAATCTTTCAGCGAATTTTCGATGGTGGATCCAAATGGACCCGATCTGATTTTTACAAGATTTTTTGAAAGTTTCCCCATTCCCCTCCGCACCCCCACCCCCTCCACCATTAAATAAAGTAACTTTACTAACCGATTCAGTGTTCAAAAGTACCACGAATTTACACACAAAAGCGCACTCTAGGTACCTACACGTAAAAAAATTCGAGTTGTGGTTTTTCGTTTTTTTCTATGAAATTTTGCGTAAAATACAAATAAAATGTCAATGGAAAAATTCTCTAGTTAGTATTTACTTATAATAGAGAGTACCCACGACTTTTGATTATACTACTTTCCCATTTTTAAATGAAAGTAGGTGCCATTTTAAGAATTTTGAGACCAACTGCATTTCTTTTGGTTTATTATTCTGTGAATAATACACCTATGTATTCGCTCAGCAAAAAATTTGTATAACACCCCCTCAAAATTTTTTCTTTTCCGTTTCAAGGTGCGTAGATTCCAAAAATGCAATGTCCGTCCGCCGTCCGCCGTCCGCCGTACGCCGTATCACGTGTACAGGCTTTATTTTCGGTCTAAAAAAGTCGTTCTTTCGCACACATGCTCCATTTGGGCCCTAGTTGTGTCCCGAAACTTTTCAGCCCGATCGAAATATACCAAGGGGTGTTATGAGTGAAAATGTGTATAAAAATAGGTACTTTTGGCGTTTTAACAACATGTTAGTAACATGAGCTTTTGAGGTATCTTTTTCCATGTTTTTGAGGACGAGAAGACCGAATATGAAGTCGATTTTGACCAAAGACGCGGAAATTGAGGTTTTACCAAAGGTTCAGCTCCCAAAATTGGTTTTTTATGAGTCAAAAACCTGGAAAACTGTCTGAAATCACCATCAATGTGTACAATAACATTGGAAAAAGTGTAAACAGGTGAATCAAGACCATTAAATGCCACTACCAATGATCAAAGATGATCTTTAAAAAAAAGTACCTATTTCATGTTTTGGGGGCCAAAATTGGTGGAAATCATCAGAAATAGCTATTTCAATCATTCCACATGAAAGAAACAATACATTTAACAGCCAACAAAAATCTCTAGAACTCCAATAGAATAATAAACCCATGTGACAAGGACTTTGCAGCGTTTTTCTATGAGCTTTCAAAGTTCCGACAACGAGTGACGTCATTGCACCCCTCCCGCCAAGGCGGGATCCCGTTTCCCAGTGTGACGTCACCTGCTGTCGAAATTTTGAAAGCTCATTCAAAAAGAACTATTCATCGTAGGGGAGTGCAGTTGGTCTCGAAATTGTTAGAATGGAACCTACATTCATTTAAAAATATAAACAGAGGTCACGGGAACTCCTCATTGACGAAGATTTCACATAATTCTCCAAATATTAAACAGGAAAGTAATCATTTGAAAATTACTCAAAATTTTGATAAAGTCTGTAGGTAGTCATCAAAAATGGGGGAAGGCGGTAGTTTTAGTATACAATACACATACTGACTTATACGAAAAAACACGGAGGGCAATCAATTGAAAGTTGGATTGAAAACGTTGCAATTGGCTCAGGTTTAAGGTTGATGGGTAGTCCGAAAATTCGCTAATAAATTCATGCTGCGCTAGTAACAAGAATATAAAGAGACGCGGCGCGAAGGTTTCCGAGCACGGCGAGCAGGTTTTCCTCACCGTCAAGACCTGTAGGTCGTGCGGTTTTTGCCTACTTGCTTCTCGGTTCCTTCATAAATCAAATCCAAAAATGCCTTTCCATCTGCCCAGCTTTCTTCATCGACTAACTATGCAATCACTGATATAGTAGGTAACGTTGTGAAGAGTGAGATAGAGTATAAGGTACCTCGTTTACTGTAGAATGAAGTAGGAACTAACGAACAATTCCGATATTTTCCAAAACAATTTCAACATTTTCCAAATCCAACTGGGCATTTTCCAAACCATGCAAAATTATATAAATATATGTAAAATTTGTTGTTGTAAATTTTCTGTATTTTTTCTGAATAACACATCTACCAATTATCTAACTGTTCTCTCAACGCAGTTATTCTTATATTGGTTAAATAAAAAATGTATTTAATTGAACAAAATAAAAAATTGTTTAAGTGTTCAATTTGGTTTGGAAAATGTCCAACTTGATTTGGAAAATGTCCAATCTGGTTTGGAAAATGTCCAATTCGGTTTGGAAAATGTCCAATTTCACTTGGAAATGCTATTTACCTATATCGTTACAGATCAGTTCGATGGCACTACTTAAATATTATGATGACTTATTATAGTTATAAAGGTAGTAACGGGTGAACCGATCAAGCGAGGCGGTAGCCGAGCGATGCCAAGCATGAACCCGCGCCCGGCTGCCCCAGAGCCTAATATAACTGAGCGAAGAATCGGGCCAACTTTGGCCCCCTCCCGGGCCTTCCCCGTTATTTCTATATTTTATTCGCGCGTATATATTTTGTGGGGCAAACACCCTGAGTCGCCTGACACCAAATTCGAAGCGGTAGGTGTTTCGAAAACCTGCGAAAAATAGGGCTCAAAATACGTGTTTGGTGACTTTCTTCCCATTTTAGCGAATTTTCGAAGAAAAGGAAGCTATTGTTCTCGGTCCAAAATTTTTAAAACTCGAATTTCCGAAAGATTTTTATACCAAAATCGCAAAAAGTACCTATTTTTATACACATTTTCACTCATAACACCCCTGGGTATATTCCGATCGGGCTGAAAAGTTTCGGGACACAACTAGGGCCCAAATGGAGCATGTGTGCGAAAGAACGACTTTTTTAGACCGAAAATGAAGCCTGTACACGTGATACGGCGTACGGCGGACGGCGGACGGACATTGCATTTTTGGAATCTACGCACCTTGAAACGGAAAAGAAAAATTTTGAGGGGGTGTTATAAAAATTTTTTGCTGAGCGAATACATAGGTGTATTATTCACAGAATAATAAACCAAAACTGTAACGCCGAAGTGACATGGCGAATAACGGGAGGTCTACCCTTTCCAATGTGAAGTGTCAAGCATTTTTAGCATTGCTTGTGTGAGAATATCGTCGTTGCACCACATTGATTCAGGCTTCGGATCAGATATTGTTGCACCACATTCATTCAGGCTTCGGATATTGTTGCGCCACATGATTTCAGCTTCGGGTGGACCATTTCCGTTTCTCATTCCCGGTTCTCGGATGTCTTAACCTCACCAATGTCCAACACCTTGTCATGGATGTAGGGCTCACTAAATAGCAACTGTTTAGTGCTCATTTGTTCGAAAATGTCGTCTTCCCCCCCCCCCCCTCTCTTCCTTTTCACTTAATTTACTATTTTGTGTAAGTAGGTACCCACACAACTATATGAACAACATCCAACTGGAAGCACAAAAAATTACAAGTTTTCACAAAGTTCAACAACAAACTTAGGTATCGGAAATCAGTCTCCTCGTCTTGAAAAACAATACCTCACCCCCCCCCCCCCCTCCAATCTTAATTGCGGCCTTTCAAAATTTGTGATATCTCCTACAAAAAACACTCCCTGTAAAAAAAGATGCCAAGCTACAAAAGGTGTGATATCCAGGTTGTGCCAAGCACTGTGCCTAATAATCTTCCGTCCACATCCGACAGTTCATTTTCGACGTTAATTTTGAGGTATAGACTAGACTTAGCTAACAGGGTGAGGAGTGAGTTAATCTTTAGGAAGTGTGCTGCTTGGCCGGTCTAGTTACTGATCTATTCAGTTCCTACACGAAGGATTCGAAGCCATCAAAATTAATGATTCACATGCTATGTGCCTGATATGTCGTAGACAGACAAGCAGCACACTTCCTAAAGATTAACTCACTCCTCACCTCAAAATTAACGTCGAAAATGAACTGTCGGATGTGGACGGAAGATTAGTAGGCACGTAGAATTTGAATAATTAATTTTGATGGCTTCGAATCCTTCGTGTAGGAACTGAATAGATCAGTAACTAGACCGGCCAAGCAGCACACTTCCTAAAGATTAACTCACTCCTCACCCTGTTAGCTAAGTCTAGTCTACACCTCAAAATTAACGTCGAAAATGAACTGTCGGATGTGGACGGAAGATTATTAGGCACAGTGCTTGGCACAACCTGGATATCACACCTTTTGTAGCTTGGCATCTTTTTTTACAGGGAATGTTTTTTTTTAGTTCCCCAGAATTACTGCGCTGTGATGCCCCAGGACCATGTAGCTGTTTACATAACAGGTAATGTTATTCATCTGCTAGTATACAGGGTGTCTTGCAGGTAGATGACAATACTCAAGGGGTTCATGTGGTTGAACGCCGTCAACTGCACTCGCTATATCAATCCGTTCCGGATAGATGCCGTTTTAAAGGTTCATCGAGAAAACCAAGATTTTCGTCATTGAAACCTAATTTTCTCATTTTACCTCGATTATCTCAACTTTTGGCTTCATCTTCGGAATCAGCGTTAAATTTTATGTAAGATTAGAGTGTGTGTGTGACTTGTGTTTAAAAAGTACCACCTAGCAATTTTTATAGCCCTTCGAAAGTTAACGGTTTCTAAAGAAGTTGAATTTCTAAAAATCTTTGAAGGTTTTTAAAAATCTTTGAAACGTAGGAAAGTTTCCAAAAAACATCCTGCAAACTGCCGAATCTCACAAAAGTTGTGAAATTAATCAGGTTTCCAGTGGTATACTCGAAATTGCTTAATTACTTTTTAAGTAAATTAAAATGTTCAACTTCTAGTAAAGTAATGGTAACTGCGTGCTTGAAAAAAAAAATATATATATATATTGTGAGGTTACTGCATTAGTTGTTTGAGTTCCTTCATTGAATATGTTAGGCGACTAACAAACGGCCCCAAATTTTAACTAAAAACGCCATACACAGCCTTCATATTGTATCCCTTGGTTTTTATAAACTTTATTTAGTTGAAATTTCGCGTCGACTTAAAATCCGAACTCTGGCTAAAACCAACTTCTAACGAATAACTTTTATGGCAACTAGTGAAAAAAAATAATGGTCGGGTTAGGGGGGCTTGTGTTTTGCTGGAGCAATTATTGCAAATCACCCATAACACCCTTGGGTATATTACGATCGGACTGCAAAGGTTCCAGACACAACTAGGGCCCAAATGGAGCATGCGTGCGAAAGAACGAATTTTTTAGACCTAAAGTGATATTTTGGGTAAAAAACGCTTGCATACGAGTCTGCAACGCATTGGGACATTTTCATGTCTTTACCTATTGCTTTTGACATTATTAATATTAAGAGGTAGGTACCTAATTTCAATAAAATAGACGATTCCGGATTAATTATCTTCTACACTCACGATCATTAGTTTGTAAACAAAATATGAGAACAGTTATGCCCATAGCTCCGCTATTCGTATAGTCAATATGTTATGGAGAACATGAAAATGTTCGTTAAATCGAGAGCTTTCCAACGAGTGGTGAACGATTTTTGTGGGTTAAAAAGTGTAGAAAATGAACAAACCTAACAACGGGGTCGTTGTAAGTGGAAATCATTATAAAGGCACTGTAACACAATTTCGTTACGCAATTTCGTGACAGTTTTTTGTGCTATGTGCCAGGGCAAAGACATGAAAATGTCAAAAAAAGTTCAGTTCTGTGTTCGAATTCGTGTACAACTTTATACTACCGATAAAAACTATAACAATATATACATATAGTTGCTGGAACTGACCTCCTCCTTGAAAACGCACTGGCCACATCTGTTCAGTAAACAAACAAAAATAA
Organism: Leptopterna dolabrata; assembly: GCA_954871275.1. Lineage (NCBI taxonomy): Eukaryota > Metazoa > Arthropoda > Insecta > Hemiptera > Miridae > Leptopterna > Leptopterna dolabrata. The sequence goes on along the minus strand of OX940988.1, from coordinate 9,076,974 downwards.
GAAATTGCAATCCGCGAACTGACATCATTCTTCAATTTTCACATAACCTCGTCTTTTTGTAGGTTCCTACTAACTGTTTGTTTGCATTCCAACTTGAATTTCTCCACCAAATTGAAAGATAATCGCAATTTCGAGTATACCGCTGGAAAGCTGAATAAATTTCACAACTTTTCTGAGCTTCGGCAGGTTGCAGGATTTTTTTCTTTTTCTGAAACGTAGGAAACCTTCTAAGATTTTTCGAAATCCTACTTTTTTAAACTGTTAAGTTCTGAACGGTTATTAAGGATCCTAGATGGTATTTTTCAAACACAAGATTGTATACTCAATATTGTTTATAGTTTGCAGGATGTTTTTTGGAAACGTAGGAAACTTTCAAAGATTTTTAGAAATTCTATTTCTTTAGAAACTGTTAAATTTCGAAGGGCTATCAAGATTTCTAGGTTTTCAAACACAAAAGAACACAAACCTTACATGAAATTTAACGCTGATTCCGAAAATGAACTCAAAAGTTGAGATAAGCTGAGTCAAATGGAGAAATATAGGTTTCTATGACCAAAAAAGTGGTTTTCTCTATTAAACTTTTTTAAATGCATATCTCTGGACGGGATTGAGATACAGCGGTGCGGTTATCACGTTCAACTACATTTTTGGTCTAGTTCCAACCCCTGGAGTATTATCATCTACTTGCAAGACGTACTGGTGGAAAAATATAGAAATCCATCTGTTCCTACAATAATGACTTTTTTCTTCCGTAAACGGTAAAACTGAAGAGGATTTGCAACGAACAAAGTTAAAGGCCACTATCATACCATCAAACAGCCGATGATTTACCTTAGTTCCATTGTTGACAGTTAACTAGTTCCATCAATGGCCTGTCACAAGTGGATAGTCGTTTAGTGGTTGGTTTATGGACGTTTTCAGTTCCATAAACGAGGGTCCATCGCGAGTGTGCGACTTGTTTTGTAGGTGCGTGATCCGGGAACGTGCCGGTACGTGTGGAGTTGGTGAAGGAAATGCGCGTTGTGGCGGTCGAAAGCGGACTGAAGACCTGAAGCTGCGATACCAACTCCGGTGGGTTCTCCAGGGCGGGGGCGGCTTGCGACACCCCCTCCCGCGGGTTTATTCGGAAAATAAAACTGAGGTCCTGCACTCAAAACCAGCACATTAGCGCCATAAATCTTGAAAATACACATTCAGCCCAATGGCAACAACCGAGCTAGTAGGTATGCGTGTAAATAAAAAACGCTGCAAAGTCCTTGTCACATGGGTTTATTATTCTATTGGACGTACCTACAGAAATGTTGGCTGTTCATTTATTGTTACTTTCATGTGCAACAATTGAAATAGCTATTTCTGATGGTTTCCACCAATTTTGGCCCCCAAAACTTAAATTAGGTAGGTACGCTCCTTTTTTTTTTCAAATTATCGTTGATCATTGGTAGTGCCATTTATTCGTCTTGATCCACGTGTTGAAACTTTTGCTAGTGTTATTCTACAAATTGATGGTGATTTCAGACGATTTCGCAGGTTTTTGACTCATAAAAAATCAATTTTGGGGGCTGAACATCTGGTACAACCTCAATTTTCCACTCTTTGGTCAAAATCGACTTCATATTCGGTCTTCTCGTCCAGGAAAACATGGAAACCGATACCTCAAAAGCTCATGTTACCAATATGTTGCTAAAACTCAAAAAGTACCTATTTTTACACACATTTTCACTCATAACACCCCTGGGTATATTCCGATCGGGCTGAAAAGTTTCGGGACACAACTAGGGCCCATATGGAGCATGTGTGCGAAAGAACGAATTTTTTAGACCGAAAAGAAGCCGGTACACGTGATACGGCGGACGGTGGACGGACATTGCATTTTTGGAATCTACGCACCTTGAAACGTAAAAGAAAAAAGTTTGAGGGGGTGTTATAAAAATTTTTTGCTGAGCGAATACATAGGTGTATTATTCACAGAATAATAAACCAAAACGCTGCAAAGTCCTTGTCACATGGGTTTATTATTCTACTGGACATACCTACAGAAATTTTGGCTGTTCATTTATTGTTTCTTTCGTGTGCAATTATTGAAATGGCTATTTTTGATGGTTTCCACCAGTTTTGGCCCCCAAAAACACGAATTAGGCTCGGCTTTTCTTTGCGACAGATTATTTTTGATCATTGATAGTACCATTTAATCGTCTTGATTCACCTGTTCATACAACTTCTAGTGTTATTATACAAATTTATGGTGATTTCAGACAATTTCCCATGTTTTTGACTCATTAAAAATGTATTTTGGGAGCTTAACCCTCGTTAAAACCTCAATTCTTCACTCTTCGGTCAAAATGAACCACATATTCGGTCTTCTCGCCGTAAAAAACATGGAAAAATATACCTCACAAGCTCATGTTCACTAAAACCTCAAAAATCCCTCGAAAACCCCTATTTTTACACCCATTTTTCTCCCATATCACCCTGGGTGTAAGCCGATCGGGCTGCCGTTTTTCGGAGGACAGCTAGGAGCCAAATGAGTTCCCAAATGGGGACCCAAACTGTGTGCCGAAAAACGACGATTTTGGACCAAAATTTAGCGTAAATATATAAGGCTGGAACTTCCTTAGAACCTCAATTTTCCACTCTTTGGTCAAAATCGACTTCATAATCGGTCTTCTCGTCCCAAAAACATGGAAAACGATACCTCAAACGCTCATGTTACTAAAACACAAAAAGTACCTATTTTTATACACATTTTCACTCATAACACCCCTGGGTATATTCCGATCGGGCTGAAAAGTTTCGGGACACAACTAGGGCCCAAATGGAGCATGTGTGCGAAAGAACGAATTTTTTAGACCTAAAATGAAGCCGGTACACGTGATACGGCATTGCATTTTTGGAATCTACGCACCTTGAAACGGAAAAGAAAAAATTTTGAGTGGGTGTTATACACATTTTTTGCTGAGCGAATACATGGATGTAGGTATTATTCAGAAATAATACAAAATATACTACAACAAAAAATTTAAGAATACCTATCAATTGAGGAATAAACGTGGGTGGGAATTTGCTGACTTGACCTCAAAATGGGATTCAGCACCCTCGAAAACCCCTGTATCCCCGATTTTCAGCTCCAAAATCCGAATGGTTTGGCGGACATTTAAGGTAAGAAAAACGCTGCAAAGTCCTTGTCACATGGGTTTATTATTCTATTGGACATACCTACAGAGATGTTGGCTGTTTATTTATTGTTTCTTTCATATAAAATAATTGAAATAGCTATCTCTGGTGGTTTCCACCAATTTTGGCCCCCAAAACTCGAATAAACTACGCTCCTTTTTTTAAAAATAAATTATCTCTGATCATTGGTAGTGCCATTTAATCGTCTTGATCCACCTGTTGACACTTTTTCCAGTGTTATTATACAAATTGATGGTGATTTCAAACGATTTCCCAGGTTTTTGACTCATAAAAAATCAATTTCGGGAGCTGAACATCTGGTAGAACCTCAATTTTCTATTCTTTGGTCAAAATCGACTTCATATTCGGTCTTCTATTCCCCAAAAACATGAAAAACGATACCTTAAAAGCTCATGTTACCAACATGTTGCTAAAACGCAAAAGTACCTATTTTTATACACATTTTCACTCATAACACCCCTGGGTATATTCCGATCGGGCTGAAAAGTTTCGGGACACAACTAGGGCCCAAATGGAGCATGTGTGCGAAAGAACGAATTTTTTAGACCGAAAATGAAGCCTGTACACGTGATACGGCGGACGGCGGACGGCGTACGGCGGACGGACATTGCATTTTTGGAATCTACGTACCTTGAAACGGAAAAGAAAAAATTTTGAGGGGGTGTTATAAAAATTTTTTGCTGAGCGATTACATAGGTGTATTATTCACAGAATAATAAACCAAAAACCAGGAGCGGGAGCGAGAGGGCAACACAAATACCGGATGATGTCACGCTTGTTCCTTTTGGTTTATTATTCTGTGAATAATACACCTATGTATTCGCTCAGCAAAAAATTTTTATAACACCCCCTCAAAATTTTTTCTTTTCCGTTTCAAGGTGCGTAGATTAAAAAAATGCAATGTCCGTCCGCCGTACGCCGTCCGCCGTACGCCGTCCGCCGTCCGCCGTATCACGTGCACAGGCTTCATTTTTGGTCTAAAAAATTCGCTCTTTCGCACACATGCTCCATTTGGGCCCTATTTGTGTCCCGAAACTTTTCAGCCCGATCGGAATATACCCAGGGGTGTTATGAGTGAAAATGTGTGTAAAAACGCTGCAAAGTCCTTGTCACATGGGTTTATCATTCTAGTGGACATACCTACAGAAAGGTTGGCCGTTCATTAATTGTTTCTTTCATGCGTAATAATCGAAATAGCTACTTCTGATGGTTTCCATTAATTTTGGCCCCCAAAACACAAATTAGGTACCTACGCTCTTTTTTTTATTTTTTTTAAACTATCTTTGATCATTGGCAGTGCCATTTAATCGTCCTGAACCACGTCTTGACACTTTTTCCAGTGTTATTATACAAACTGATGGTGATTTCAGACGATTTCCCAGGTTTTTCACTCATAAAAAATCAATTCTGGGAGCTGAACATTTGGTAGAACTCAATTTTCCACTCTTTGGTCAAAATCGACTTCATATTCGGTCTTCTCGTCCCAAAAACATGGAAAACGATACCTCAAACGCTCATGTTACTAAAACACAAAAAGTACCTATTTTTACACACATTTTCACTCATAACACCCCTGGGTATATTCCGATCGGGCTGAAAAGTTTCGGGACACAACTAGGGCCCAAATGGAGCATGTGTGCGAAAGAACGATTTTTTTAGACCGAAAATGAAGCCTGTACACGTGATACGGCGGACGGCGGACGGCGGACGGCGTACGGCGGACGGCGTACGGCGGACGGACATTGCATTTTTGGAATCTATGCACCTTGAAACGTAAAAGAAAAAAGTTTGAGGGGGTGTTATAAAAATTTTTTGCTGAGCGAATACATAGGTGTATTATTCACAGAATAATAAACCAAAATAGGTACTTTTTGCGTTTTAGCAACATGTTGGTAAAATGAGCTTTTGAGGTATCGTTTTTCATGTTTTTGGGGACGAGAAGACCGAATATGAAGTCGATTTTGACCAAAGAGTGGAAAATTGAGGTTGTACCAGATGTTCAGCTCCCAAAATTGATTTTTTATAAGTCAAAAACCTGGAAAATCGTCTGAAATCACCATCAATTTGTAGAATAACACTAGAAAAAGTGTCAAGACGTGGATCAAGACGATTAAATGGTACTATCAATGATCAAAGATAATTTGAAAAAAAAAAGGAGCGTACCTAATTCGTGTTTTGGGGGCCAAAATTGGTGGAAACCACCAGAAATAGCTATTTAAATTATTTTATATGAAAGAAACAATAAATAAACAGCCAACGTTTCTGTAGGTATGTCCAATAGAATAATAAACCCATGTGACAAGGACTTTGCAGCGTTTTTGGTTTATTATTCTGTGAATAATACACCTATGTATTCGCTCAGCAAAAAATTTTTATAACACCCCCTCAAAATTTTTTCTTTTCCGTTTCAAGGTGCGTAGATTCCAAAAATGCAATGTCCGTCCGCCGTCCGCCGTCCGCCGTATCACGTGTACAGGCTTCATTTTCGGTCTAAAAAAGCCGTTCTTTCGCACACATGCTCCATTTGGGCCCTAGTTGTGTCCCGAAACTTTTCAGCCCGATCGGAACATACCTACCCAGGGGTGTTACGAGTGAAAATGTGTATAAAAATAGGTACTTTTTGTGTTTTAGTAACATGTTAGTAAAATGAGCTTTTGAGGTATCGTTTTTAATGTTTTTGGGGACGAGAAGACCGAATATGAAGTCGATTTTGACCGAAGAGTGGAAAATTCAGGTTGTATCAGATGTTCAGATCCCAAAATTGATTTTTTATAAGTCAAAAACCTGGGAAACCGTCTGAAATCACCATCAATTTGTAGAATAACACTAGAAAAAGTATCAACAGGTGGATCGAGACGATTAAATGGTACTATCAATGATCAGAGATAATTTGAAAAAAAAAGAAAAAAAAGGAGTGTACCTAATTTGTGTTTTAGGGGCCAAAATTGGTGGAAACCACCAGAAATAGCTATTTCAATTATTTTATATGAAAGAAACAACAAATAAACAGCCAACGTTTCTTTAGAATCCAATAGAATAATAAACCCATGTGACAAGGACTTTGCAGCGTTTTTCACCCACTTCCGTTCGTTTCCGACCCATCATGCAGCACCTTTTTGGAAAGCTCTCCGTTAGACCTACAATTTGAAAGAATAAAACGCTGCAAAGTCCTTGTCACATGGGTTTATTATTCTACTGGACACACCTACAGAAATGGTGGCTGTTTATTTATTGTTTCTTTCATGTAAAATAATTGAAATAGCTGTCTCTGGTGGTTTCTACAAATTTTGGCCCCCAAAACTTGAATCAGGTACGCTCCTTTTTTTTTCAAATTACGATTGATTATTGGTTGTGCCATTTAATCGTCTTGATCCACGTGTTGACACTTTTTCTAGTGTTATCCTACAAATTTATGGTGATTTCAGACGATTTTCCAGGTTTTTGACTCATTAGAAAATCAATTTTGTGAGCTGAACATCTGGTACAACCTCAATTTTCCACTCCCTGGTCAAAATCGACTTCATATTCGGTCTTCTCGTCCCCAAAAACATGGAAAACGACACCTCAAAAGCTCATGTTACTAAAACGCAAAAAGTAGGTACCTATTTCTATACACATTTTCACTCATAACGCCCCTGGGTATATTCCGATCGGGCTGAAAAGTTTCGGGACACAACTAGGGCCCAAATGGAGCATGTGTGCGAAAGCGCGACTTTTTTAGACCGAATATGAAGCCGGTACACGTGATACAGCGTACGGCGGACGGACATTGCATTTTTGAAATCTACGCACCTTGAAATGGAAAAGAAAAAATCTTGAGGGGGTGTTACAAAAATTTTCTGCTGAGCGAATACATAGGTGTATTATTCATAGAATAATAAACCAAAAGCATGCACGCCCGTGCCACATTATTTGTATAATGAGACCAAATCGAGCTCTTCACGTTGAAACGTTCTATTATGTTTGTGGCTGTTATAGTAAACCGAAACAACTTTGAGAAAAATTCGAAAAATCACCAAAAATCATGGTTACATGGCTCGAGTGTTCGATTTCGTCTCGTTTGACGCTGAGTTTTATCGTCTTCAAACTTTCCGTAATACGAAAACCAGATCAGTAGGTTCTACTGTACCCCAGTTAAAATAAGAGCTTTTTGGGGCCGCCGGCGCCGGTGGAAAAAGTTTGAGGACAGCTGGAAATCAAACATTCAGTTGAAAATCGCCATATATATTATTTGACATTTGACAACCTATCCTAGGTTTGCACCATCCTCTGCTGCGAGCTTCCAAAGAACCACGAAATCTTCGGACTTGAACGAGTGGCCTATTGGTTCAAAATGTATTTTGACCCAACGCCCATGGTTTCATTACCAAGGGATCTACCCAACAAACATGGAGGTAGGTACTAACAAATACGCGCCTCAGGAGCACCCACGGGATATGCAAGAAATACCAGACAGACCTTATCCTTATCACAGACATAAATCTTGTATTATATACCCCTACATAATACAAGACTCAACCCTATGTGATCCTGCGGTATAGCTGAAGATTTAGAACATCTAATGATGATGTGCGAATTGTATTTTTGTGATGCAGAATATATATCTAACTAAAAATGATTAATCTATTCAAAAAATGTTGAAGTATCTGTATAATAATGTTTAACGGTACAAATTTATAAAATTACGTGATGTAAGTAGGTATCTGAAGTAATTTTGAAACACATAAGTATATCCTGCTATGGTGAGTGCTAAAGCGAAATTTAAAAAAAAGTAAGTTTTGAGGTGATTACAAAATTTTGCCAGTAACAAGCCATCAAGTACTACATCAAGTACAAGTACATCAACCTTAGGTATTCAGATTCAGCGCAGTTTCTTGTATAAGCAAGCGGCGGAGCAATTATCTTCCGTTTCAGAATAGCTATTTGTAATCAGAATATTTATAGCTAGTGGTGTAAGGGCTAAAGGGAGAAGTGCGAAAGAATCATCCCCAGAGACCCTCATTATTCTCTTCAAACACGATACTAAACACACAACACTGTTATAGATGTGCTTATGTACCTAATCTCGATTTACAAAACTACACTCCAAAACCGGCACGACAAAACTCTTGCTCCTCGATAATCGATGGATAATTACTTCTCTATCTCTTACTTTGCTAAAGCTCAATCATCTTGGCTCTAATGGTAGCTTTTGAAGCAGTTTTCAGCTCCATCAATTAGCACTAACTACCGTGCCTCATGGCACTCAGAACCTTCTATATTTCGCCAAAATGTAGAACTTTACAAAAGACAGAGTTTGAAAACTACCTATTCATTCTGAATTATGAAAAAGGGTTAAATTTTAGACCGTGTTTGCCATTTTATACGAAAACGGAAAAATGAAAAAATCGTTTACGCCTATCGGCTCTCACCGAACTGGCCAAACTCAACCGGAACATAACTATCCGAGCCTTTAAATAGTTCAAGAAAGTGGAGAAACTAAAATGACTAATTAATGAATAACTGAACTGCTAAGCGAGAAATAAAATTATCGCTCACCATCAAGCACTTTTATTGCACTTATCGCATTTTACGAGAAGCTGGGACACCAACAAACCAGAAACCAACAACAAACTTCAGGTTTGAGTTTGTATTGAATTATCAAGTAATAACATTCTTACATTATTCAAGTAATAACACTCTATTATTATGGCCATGCTCAAAGGGCACAACCCTTCTTCCATGGGGCACACCGAGAAGAGATTTTCATGATAAATTAAAACGGTTTTAAGCTAAATCCTTGACAACAAACGTGATCCAGTACCTTAAAAATCCATCCAGCATGATTTCGTTGGTGCTTGTCTATATTTATGGTCAAATCGTGTCATGATTTGATGTTTTTTGTCAACAGTCAGGTTTTTCAGGTCAACACAACGAACAGAGGCTTCTTGATTGAAAATTGAAATCCTCTAAAACGGGGTGTTCTTAGTTTCAAATTGCTGTCGACACCGTCTGGCAACACTGAGCGATATCTGTCATATTTCAAAATGGCGACCATTACAGTGAGTTATCTGGGTTTGTGTTCGTGAAGTGGTTATTTTATGTTGGAACGCACCGTTTTATTAATTTGATTGCTCTTTACTTAACAAAAGCGTTTTAGCAAACGATTGGTCCCCTTGTATGGAAATCGACTCCTGCAGGATTCCGGTGACTTGAATGTGAAAAGCTCCCAAATCCGGTTGTCTTGACGTTTCTCGATCCCTTTACATCCTGTGTGCAGTTGTTTCCCCTATGAAGTTATTATGCTACAGGGAAAAGTCTTGTGGCCAGTGTTATGGCAGTTGAAAGAAATTCATGTCAGGTGCCCAAGCAGTATGATTATCTGTTGAAATTCCTTCTCGTTGGAGACTCGGACGTCGGGAAACAGGAGATCCTCAGCGGCCTCGAAGATGGCTCATCCGAATCCCCTTTCTGCAGTGGGAGTGGTAAAACTTGTTTTTCCTACATATTTTACTGTCTTGTAATCCAATATATGTGAATTTGATGACATTAATTTGAATCACATAACATGATGGTCGCCTGTAGGTTTTGCACATAAAGCTCAACCCTCATAACATCCATACGGAAGTCGTTGGAAGTAAGGGCATTTGAGTTTTCAGTCAAAATCGTCAAAAAGACTGCCAAATTCGTCCTCAACATAAATTTAATCCATTTCTATGTTGAAGTAGAAACGCACAATAGAATTCCAAGTTGAATAACTTAATCAAACCTTATATTCTTTGTACGCATTGGATTGTTTTGAGCGGGTCGGGTTGGTTCTGTTTGAAACGCCTCCGTAGGTGCCTACTAACTTAAATACTGTTTTTTCCTTCTGACTACCACTGAATACAAGGTAAAAAAGAACTTCAGTATCACTACGATTATTTATTTGTTGTGTAGAAATGTTATGATAAGTGGTGCAATTGTAGAAATGTTCTGATCCATGTTTTTAGGTAGATGTGTAGGTACCTAATTTTATTATTAATTTATTATTACCTGCTTAATTTGGGCGTTTACGCACTCAAGTTATTAAAAACGAGCAGGAAAACCTGTTGTACTAAATACAGCGGGCTCTTGAGCGGTAGGTAGTTTTCTTCCTGGCATCGAAGAGAAGCCATGAAAAATTCGCACATGTTAATGACAGTTCTCATATATTTCTGTCTGTCTTATTATATTCATTGAAAAACGGTGAAAACTGTGGGTCCACTAGTAGTCTAATGATGAATCTCATCGCTACCTAGGAACCCATCGTGAAATATTATGTAGCTCCGCGTCTAACAAAGCACCACCCCAGCCACTCCATTCATTCTCAAGTTTGGACACGTATTTTCACGATTATGGATTACATGGTACAGTAGAAAACATGAGGGCAATCACCTATCAACAACGCGAATATTTTTATTCTGACGATGAAATCACGATCGTCGATTTTTATTGGAATGCTGAATGGCATGTCCCACAAAATCATTTTTAGTGCGGTTGAAACCACCGTGAAAACTCCTTTCCGACAACGCCCATCTTATTCTGGCTTGGAGTCGAAAAGTGATCCGCGACATGGGCTCGACCGTAGCAACCAAAAGCACGAACTCGGACGCTCTCGTTATATTATATATTAGGGACTGCCGCGAATGCGATCAAAGAGGACGTCTGGAGGATCGAGTAAAATAGCCTGTAACCTGGCTCGGACCACCCTTTTGAAAATCCTTTCAGCCGTTTGGCCGTGATACCTTCACACACACACAGATTCGCGAATTGTATAATAGGGTGGGTCCATGCAATGCCCTTACGATTCAACCTACTGAAAACAGTGAAAATATTATAGGCCTAAAATAAAACCCAAAAAATATTATAGGCCTAAATATTATTGGGCCTTTCCTGAGGCCAAAACTGTCAAATATATCGAACTCTTCTCATTTCCTTTCTGCAGTGGGAGCGTCGAACCTCGTTTTTCCCGCAACTTTTCCCGTACGTATTTGTAATAAGAATCGTGCGGAATTTCATTGTAATATCAAGATGGAATGATTTTTCGGTTAAAGCTTCCCGATGGTAATATTAGGTACGTTTTTCTTCGTTTTTATGAGAATAGCGCAATAATAATCTCAAAATCCTAGTTTCTCTGAGTGAAGTTGCTAGCCAAACATTGGATTTTCAAGTTGTTCAACTTTTCCGATGACGTTGGTTTTCTATTTCAAAAATGTCAACTCTCTGTCAAATAGAGTTGGATATAACAGTTAAAACGTTTTGCATTACGACATACAGTAACGTTACTATGGAGTCATCAAATCGCGGAAAGCCAGAAGGGTCAATTTTTGTCAGATCTCCCTTTCTAGGAGCATCCGTATGCTCTTTTTGGTTTATTATTCTGTGAATAATACACCTATGTATTCGCTCAGCAAAAAATTTTTATTGCACCCCCGCAAAATTTTTTCTTTTCCGTTTCAAGGTGCGTAGATTCCAAAAATGCAATGGGCCGTACGCCGTCCGCCGTATCACGTGTACAGGCTTCATTTTCGGTATAAAAAATTCGTTCTTTCACAGACATGCTCCATTTGGGCCCTAGTTGTCTCCAAAAACCTTGCAGCCCGATCGGAATATACCCAGGGGTGTTATGAACGAAAATGTGTATAAAAATAGGTACTTTTTGTGTTTTAGTAACATGTTAGTAACATGAGCTTTTGAAGTATCGTTTTCCATGTTTTCGGGGACGAGAAGATCGAATATGAAGTCGATTTTGACCAAGGAGTGGAAAATTGAGGTTGTACCAGATGTTCAGCTCCCAAAATTGATTTTTTATGAGTCAAAAACCTGCGAAATCGGCTGAAATCACCATCAATTTGTAGAATAACACTAGGAAAAGTGTCAACACGTGGATGAAGACGATTAAATGGCACTACCAATGATCAAAGATAATTTGAAAAAAAAGGAGCGTACCTACCTAATTCAAGTTTTGGGGGCCAAAATTGGTGGAAACCATCAGAAATAGATATTTCGATTATTACGCATGAAAGAAACAATAAATGAATAGCCACCAGTTCTGTAGGTATGTCCGATAGAATAATAAACCCATGTGACAAGGACTTTGCAGCGTTTTTCTCTAAAATTTAGATGAATAAAAAAACCTTGGTGTTCCTATCAGTGATAATTCAGCACAATCTTCATGGCAGCTTACTGCGTTCTTTCAGCATACAAAACAACCACGATCCTCCTCGACGGGAAAAGAGTGAAGCTGCAGTTATGGGACACGTCCGGGCAAGGGCGGTTCTGCACGATCATACGGTCGTACTCGCGAGGGGCACAAGGGATCCTCCTTGTCTACGACATCACCAACAAGTGGTCGTTCGATGGGATAGACCGATGGCTGAAGGAAGTCGAAGAGGTTCGTAGTTCATATAATTTGAAGATAAACACTCCGTTTCTACCCTGATCCAATTGTGAGCTTTTTCGCAGGGGTTTGATGCATCCTATTTCCACCCGAGGCTAGTTCTCGACGTCTCAGCGTCATTATAATAGTGAAGACCAATGTTCCTGAAGTCCTCCAGGGAATGGACCAATGACAGAATTTTATATTGTATTATTATTATTTTTTTATTTAATGGTAGCCGGAAGGCGTACAGAGCACCCCCCCACCACAACGACATAATTTCATTGTGAGTGTTCCAGTTTAGGATTTGCCAGTCCAAATTGGTAAAAAAAAAGGCCTGACTGACAAAATTTTTGCGCCCTAGTTGAGTTGTAGTTGACTGAAATTCGAATATTGCATTCTGCATTTCATCACTTGAATATTTTGAACCAGTGAGTCTTATTTAGACTTTTTTTTTAAAAAATATTGGCAGGCTGGTTGTTCTAGATTTGTAAAACTGAAAATGCAACTATGAAAGTTTCAGTCATCTACCAGCCGTTCCTCAACTTGGGTTTAAATAATACAGAATTTTGGAGTATGTCTGTCCATTTAGGCACATTGAATTAGCAGCCTGGGTAGACTTGCACCTAATGCACCTCATTAAATTCAGCCTATAATTGTCATCGACTTTTTAACAAAATACAATATTGCGCCTACCGATTGCAATATCAGAATCCCATTCTCTGGCTCATTTCCTGGTTGGCTACTATGACTGCTGCAAACCTTTTTGAGGTATGACTTTGGGCATGACGGGTCCATTCTCGAAAACCAACATTGGGGCAATCCATCAACTTCTTTGTCTTGAACCCATAGCTGCAGGTGCGAATCCCACTACTGAAAATATATTAAGTCTCCTTAGCCTTAGCAAAGCGTCTGTAATTGGATCTTACAAAGGTAATGTGATGGTGCCTAACAAAAAATATTTTCAGCACTATGGATCTTTCTTTGCAGACTTGTGTGTTCCAGGCTGGTTATTGAAATCCAAAACCTTAGCTTGCTTGGTTATTGAGTGCTCTTGAGTTGGGCTGTAGTCTTGAGTTACGAAGTCCATCCTGAACCACACTAAACACTACTACTCTTGTTACTAAAGCTATGTTCACATGCCGATGCAATTCCGAATGGCAATCCGGTACGGCAAGTCGTTCTGCAATGCTATTGGCCAACGCAGAATGGATTATTGCAGCTCATTGTCCTGAATACTATATCAAAATTCGATACTTTCCGCTGTCGGATCCGTTGCCATATCTGTGCAGAGGTTACGGCGCACACCTCTCCTGTTTGGTTGTTCTGCCATATTGGAATTCGACATTACTGGTTGATTTTGCCGATTAGATTTCCGGTAATGATTCCGCTGCCATGTGAACGCCTCTGCAGCAGAAATTATGGCGAATGCGTTGCCGTACCAGATTGCCGTCCAGAATTGCACCTCCATGTGAACCTTGCTTTAATCTAGCCTTGTCGATATTTTCTTTGAATTGCTTGGTCTTTTTTTAGCACGCACCTGGAGTGCCCAAAGTTTTAGTTGGGAATCGGCTGCATCTAGCTTTCAAGAGGCAAGTGGGGACGAGGGAAGCGGAGATGTACGCGGCCAAGAACAGCATGGCTTTCTTCGAAGTCAGCCCCCTCTGCGACTTCAATATAACCGAAAGCTTCAGCGAGCTGTCGCGGAGAGCGCTGCACCGTAACGGCATGGAGAGGTTATGGCGATCAAACAAAGGTTGGTACCTACCTGCCTGTCCATTGGATAGCTTGGTTGTGTTTTGGTTTCATATATGAAAGCCTTATAACGATAATAGCTGTATTACAAAATCCGTATGCAGGAATTGGCTGCACCCTATTGGCGATATGCTTGACACGTGAGCCATGCGTAAACTTATCAAACCTTCGGTTTATGAAAACGTTGCAATAAAATTAATGAAGTAATTTAAAAGAAAGTACCCACCTATGTATACAATATATGTTACTTTTTCTTACTGTTAATGGTGCAGAGTAGACCTTTAAATGTACATCGCGTCAAATCTGTGACTTCTTTGAAATCTATAAATTAAATTGCGATATTGTGAAAAAATTCGTCCTGGGAAGAAAAAAAAATTGTATGCCTCCTGTGAGGTTTGAACTCACGACCCCTGGTTTACGAGACCAGTGCTCTACCACTGAGCTAAAGAGGCCTCGTGACTGAGTGGGGAGGAGGATGGGGTATTCACCTGCTGCGTGACCTTGAATCAGCTGCGGCTGTAATCGACATTCGTCTTCCACAGAACGGAAACAATGTCAAGCTATAAAACCGTCCTTTTATGCGGACCACAATGGTAAATAATATCATGTTATCGTTTATCTGTAACTAAATGATCCCTCCAAACTTCTTCTGTTATGTAACTAGTCCAATGAACATCATTACGAATCTGGAACAACCAGACTGCCGGTTTTCGCCTAAAAAAAACTGAAGTGCCAAAAAACAAAACAAATAGCCGAAATTTGACCCGATGAGTTGTTGTTCTGAAATCTTGGGAGTGTGAGAGGGGAAGAGCTTTGGAGTTTGATTTATTGGCTGAAATTTCTGCACGATGGGCCCAACATGAAACTCGTTACTCGTGAGAACCTCTTGTTGAAAATAATGTATTATACAGCTGCTCCTCGGTTCATACGTATTTATTGTTTCCTTGCAGTTGCGAGTTCATTTTCCCAAAATTATCTGCCCATTGTTCAATATCCGTCATCCTAGTCTTATTTTCATCTGTATGTAACGGTTCTCTTGCAGTTTTGTCGCTTCAAGAACTCTGTTGTCGGGCTATCGTCGCCCGAACAACCGTCTACGGCATCGACCAGCTTCCGTTGCCTGGCCTAATGAAGTCTCACCTTAAGAGTTACGCCATGACCCGCTACACGACGCTGCCGCACAGCAAGAAGATACGAACTCCCTCCAACACTCTCACATCGCCTTCCCTCCCTAACAGAAGTCCCTCCGCTCCTAGGAACTCGTGTGCCATCTCATAAAACACCTTACAGACCGTTTTATTGGTAAGAAAGTATACCAGATTTTGACATGAGGTAGTAGCAAAATCTCATTTTGTTGTAAGGAAAGTGGTATTGTACAAAACGTCTGAATATATTATGCTGATCTGCGCCTATACAACTCTCCACTAGTAGGTGTGCTACATCTTTGCAATATGCCCTTCTTTATTGCAATATGCACATCTTTGGAACTGGTGTCTGGACATTTATATTCCAAACCTGGTTTGGTGGCAAGTGGTCATTCAGTTCCAATCTAACATTTCCATTCGAGTTCATGCATTCTGTCTGCAGTCCCGGCTTCTTTGAGTCGGTCCTTGTTGTTTGGTGGGTGGTTTATGTTATTATTATTCCTGTTTTCTCTCAAACCCTGAGAAATCTTGTGGCGCCTAAATGACTGGTTGTTTGGCAGAGTGTAGTAGTATGACAGTGTATGTAGCTAGTAGTATGACTGAGTCGTTGGAATGCATTTCTGGTTCATCGGAAAATAATTGTTTGGGAGGAAACTCCAGAAGTGGCTCTTTGCTTGATGCTGCTGCTGATGCTCTAGGTCCTGCTGCGACCTGTCCCACATGCTGGTGCTGCTGGACGTTTTAAGCCTTCATAAATGGCAACTACCTACGTCGGTCGCCCCAGCTCTTCTCCCAAGATATGCGTGAACTGCAGAACTAACTGGTTATCTGGTTGCAATACATCCAGCCTTACTAGCTTTTTTCGTGCTCTCCTCTTGGGGCTAGCTCCAAGCAAGTTCAGTTTTTGCTTGAACTGAACTGGCTTGGTGTAGGGTGAGCTCTGAACAAGCTTGCTCTGAGCAGGAACAGGCAGCTCGAACGGGTCGAGGGTGCATGCGTGGAAGAGCAGGGCTCAGCTGCCCCTGGTCTTCTCGTGGGGCACGGGAGGGCTTGCTCAGAGCAGCTCGGAGGATGCGCCGTGGCCAGCACGAACACCGAATCATCTGCCCCGAGACAGCACGAACACTGGACCACTTGGCTCTGAGCTCACCCTGGGTCTGCACAAACAGCCAATCTTTGCCTCACCCTTACTGTGCATGCCCGGGTTGCTCTGAACAAGCTTTTAGGGACTGCATGAACAAGGCTACTGGGTACCCCAGGGTAACATGCATTGAAGTGGGTACGTACTACACCTCACCCTATATTGCAGGGCTCTGCTGTCTCCATTTTATGATTTACAATAGAGGAACTCATTTGCTACTACCCTCGATGACATGCTGCATACATTGCTTGGAGTCTTGACATATTTTCACTTGTATCTCCCATGTTTTTTAACCCCTTGAAGATCAATTTGTTATTGTTAAACTAAGCTTAAACTATACCAACTGATTCAGGGTAGTTTAAATGTGTAGGTTAGTTAATGGAAGTAGATTAATATTATACAACCTCAACAATGATAGCAACTTGATAGTTGATTCTGTGCATGTGAGGAAGTTACAAATAATGACAACGTTCCTAATGCTGGCTTTCCCTTCGTTTCAGATTTGGATTTTTTATTCTTCAGGTCTCCATCTGGGTAACTTCTCAAGCCAGTTTCACTCTGCTACGTCATTCACTTCTACTAGTCGACGTGTTGCCACCATCAGTAACGTACCTACCTAACTAACAGCTACTTTGATGTTATTGATGGAAACTCTCAATTCCTTATATAGCAAAATAGACTTTCCACGTATTAGTGTGTGTTTCATCCATTTCTCGCCCGAATGGTGAGTTTTTACGGTTTGACGGTCGTCGAGTATCTAAGTCCTGCCCAGGATAAAACAACTGGGGTTCCATTGAATCGATACCAATTTATACTAAACTCAGGTCAGCGTCTGTTGTTGATTCAACATGATTACGTTTTGCGGTTTGATTCTCTACTAGTTACATATTTTGATGAGATTGTTAGGCAGCCTTTGTTAGGTTGGCACCTGTGCTATCTTAGAGAGCAGAGAAGGGCTTAAGGGAAGTTTACCATAAATATGAATAATTAAGTAGGTATCTTAGATTATTGTCTGAATATATTCGTATTTATTGGTGTGTTACGAGTGTTCCCTGGTATCCATGGGTGCCAATATGGTACACACTCGTGGCTGCTGAGCTCAGTTAATATCTTCTCGTATTGTGAGGTGTAAGATTTCAAATTTAAATGTTTTCTCGTGGTCCCGAAACGCAACCATTCTTTAGCGATTCCTGTCTCCTGTGTGGAAATGGTACGTTCTATTTTAGCGCCCTTGTGGTAGTTCGATAAAACTCTATGATTCACTGAGAGATCTGCTTTTGAAATCGGTCGTCACGTAATTTATTGATAACAAAAGCCTATTACTAGAGAACTGTGAATCTTACATGTGTATTCCTTTATGGTAACTCCTGCGCTAACCCAGAGCAAAGGCACATTGTGATGAAGGTGTGTTATACTGATCTGAAAAATCCCTCATATAATTATTCCCAGTGGTACCCAACTCTGAATCTTAATGACGTGAAATAATCCCTTGAAGATGGAAAAGATGGATTGTTGTGTTTGGCCATTCATGAATAAGTCGAATTCAGTTGATCACTGAATCAATAGAAATGCACTAGAAATCTTGAACCGATTGTTCCTAATTAAAAATAAAAACTGGGTTAATGGGTCGTTTCACGGAGCTAAACTTGACAGGTATAACTATCCCACTTTCCCTTTTCTCCCTTTTGTGGGAGTTGATGCCTCCTGTCACAGACCACCAAGTGCCAAGTGTCATCAAATGTTGTGGCAAATTTTTCATACTACCTATCATCCTACACTTCGGCGATCCTTGAGGCATCGAGGGTGCCCTTTCCGAAGTGCCGAAATCTTGGAGATGAAACAGCGGTACAATTGCATGAATATGGTCAGCCGTCTCCACCTCGTCGCAGAAGCGTGTCTTTCCTATACTTGCCCATCTTTTCAAGGTAGTACCTCAAGGAGGCAGTCGATGGTCTTTTTAGCGCAAAAGCCCTAGATGATCTTCAAGGCAAGTTTGACGCCCTAAGCCGGATCGCCAGCTATCACGGATCACTTCGAACTTTCATTAACCGATGCCTGCAAAGGATCCTGTGAATCCGGTGGCCTGAAAAGATCTCTAACGAAGATCTGTGGAAAGCAGCCATCCGTCTTGAGGTAACAGAAAGCGAAATGCAAATGGATAGGGCACACTACAGAAAAACCTGAGGGTGGCATCGAAAAATATGCCCTACAATGGAACCCGCAGGGAGGAAGGAGAGGAAGACCAAGAGAAACACGATGGAGATCTGTGAATAAGTAATTAGGCCAGGCTGGCAAAACGTGGCAGGAAGCTCAAAGGATTGAGCGGGTCCTTTCCTTACAGCTCAAATTCTGAAGGGCTTGTGCTATTTTCTTGGAGAATCTAATGAACTTGCCTCAACCTCGGATTGTTATGTCAGTATGCAGTTCTCATGGTATCTTCCCATTTCTTTACTTCTTTGATAGTGAAGCTCTTTATGATACCAAGATGGGGCTCGGGACCAGTTGGGCCTGACGTTGATGCCTTTTTGGCGAGGCGATCAGCCTCCGTGTTGCCCTCGATACCCTCATGTCCAGGTATTCTGCTATCCCTAGGCAAGTCCAACTAATTATTAGTTGAAATTGGACTTGAATCTGGGCTCTGAAATCCCGAAATTAATTCAACTGTTGTCATACAAAATGATAACATGGCAATATCCCCCCCCCCCCCTCTCCCTTCTGGTTGGTTACTATTTCCATTACCTGTGCATGGTTGATGCTTCCAAATCTCTGCGTTACATATACCGATTTATGTTTTTTTAAATTTACTTAACAATTAATAATAGGAAGAAAATATTTTATCCATCTGTATATAATGTATTATATTGTAAAATTTACGCTCCCCCTTTTATTAGGATTTTTTCAAAATAAAAGCGTTCGACTTTTAAAAAGAACGAGTTGATGATGCTTTGCAAAACTTCGAGAAAAGTTTTATTTTTGTAAAGCTGACATACTAGGAATATAAATAATGTATATTGTTCAGTATTTTATCGGTCAAGGGTATGAAACTATAGTTAACCGAAAGTATGTAATTGTTATTTAGGGCAAAGCGAGGCTGAAGGTAAAGTAGGGGAGATGTTATGATGAAGTTCCCAAGGAAAATATATTATCTGGTTGATAAAAGGAAAAAATATATATCTATGTCTGAATTGTGAGTTGTTACATTTTGAATGTTGGCAACTGTGATATGTTAGGCGCTAAGCCATGTTTTTCATGCCCAGTCACGTTGACGTCATGCAAAGGTAACAACACATAATTAGGCAGGCAAATCTAATGAAAATTCTGCTTTTGTTAGTTCAAAATCAAAAGAACTAGAAAATTTTCATTATCAGAAGTAGGTACCTATCTCATAACACCATATATTTGATGGTAGGCAACCTACAATATTCAAGGATTTCTTTTTAATGTCATACTAATATGTAGATATTTGTTGATAACCTCAGCGTCGCAGTTCATGAATCGTTTTTTTTTTTTTTTTCATCATAATTCATTATAAAATAATTTGTTAAATAACGGTTCCTCTAGTCAGCCTACTTCTGTTCGCTTTTGCTGATGCCCTGAAAAATGTTTTGTTGTAAATACTTTGAATAAAATCACCAATCCACTAACATTTTATATTACGAACGTTTTACTATTGTG
Organism: Leptopterna dolabrata; assembly: GCA_954871275.1. Classification (NCBI taxonomy): domain Eukaryota; kingdom Metazoa; phylum Arthropoda; class Insecta; order Hemiptera; family Miridae; genus Leptopterna; species Leptopterna dolabrata. The sequence goes on along the minus strand of OX940988.1, from coordinate 9,056,687 downwards.
TACTGCCGTCCGATCATTGCCATTCTCCCTCTAACTTACGCTAATCTTGTTAATCTTGTAATCGTATAAAATAAAATTTTGTTCGTCGTTCTCTCAAGAGAATGATTTTACTATGGTTGTACTAATCCGTCTTGTTATATTCATTGAATGAGCTCAATAATTTCTTTGTAAATTAGTTTATTAAATTACAAAATCATGCGAAAACTAGTACTTGGAAAAACAAAAATACTGTCGAGTGACCTTTAATATATTCATGGTAAAACGCGAAATTTCATTATTTTTCTTGATATTTTTCATGTCAACTGAATTACCTATAGGCTCCATAATAATAAAAATTATTTCGGAGCCTGAGTACAAGAAAAATAATGAAACCAACTTTTTTGGTTGCTTGAATGTCAAGTTACGTTCATCCACTCTTTGAAGTCTTTGAATTTATCAAAGATTGACCTTTGACCCTTGGTTTTCAAATTCTTTTGAAGGAAATATAATACCTAATGGACATATTCAAATTGAGTTAAACCCTCATTTCTGAAGACTGTCCAAGTTTTTCAACGTGAAACAACCGAAATACTCCTTTGATATGATCGAACATCTTACACCTACTCTGACAACCAAGTGGCATCATTTCCAACTCCGCCTTTCTTGTAGTTGCGAGGAACTTCTATGATAGAATTTTACGTTTAGTTGTGTAAAGTTACATTTCCTCTATTATCAGATTTATCGCAATTTCGGAATCTCACGAAAGTTCCCAACTTTATCAATAGTGTAGTTATGTTTCAACAACCCTAGAGTTAATATCCCAGGTATTCGTCCATTGAACAATAAATTTTAATTCAAAATGTTCAAATTTATATTTTAGAAACACCGCCTTTAACACCCTCTTTACGAACCCTGAAGAACTAGGAATTTATCTAGGTGAGAAATATGTTCTAGATTAATATTATATTCATATCGAGTACCTACTTAATGACATTCGAATCGTTACCCATAATACACATTATTCCTGTCCCTCCCCCACCATTTCACACTTATTAGTCTGATTTTCTTGTTGTAAGTTATGTCCATATTTTGTATTTTGTCGTTATCAAAACAAGAAATCGACCTAAATCGATCCTAAAAAGTACAGTTCTTATTTCTAGATTACATTGATCATTATATTGTTACATCCTATGTAATAAACAGAACAGCCCTTTCGATTTCTGTTCAACTCTTTATCATATTGCTTATGTGTGATATGGATTTTTTTTAAATTGTTTCTCGACCGAAAATTTGTCGATGGTTTTAGAACCATTCTTAGTCCTAATGCGTGTCATCTCATAGAACGGATACAACATCCTAGGTTTTATTACAAACGGAACATGTACGATAACCATTGACAGTAGTGCTGTCAGTGCTGAGCTATCAGAGAAATAATTACAAATCTGGCTCAAATTTTCCTATCAAGCGGATTTGTTACTGTTATGATATTCGAGATTTTTCTTAACAGTTCTTCATTTTTAATTATTTTTCCCTCAGTTGTATTTAGGCCTACCTACCGTTTTTCATGTAGATATTTAAATAACGTTTGTCCCCTGATGTGATTTTCGTTGTTGTAACCCTGCTTTTTATCCGAGCACTTCCGGTAAGTGTTTTCGATGAATGAAGTAAATTTTTCATTCATTACATTAATTTGTTTAGATTTTTATTGACTTCCTATTCTATACGGTTTGTATGATAAAATCCAGTGGGAGTGTGGGACTGTTACCAGAGATTGACAACACTGTGGTTGTTCAATAAGTTGAGAAGACACCACTATACCCAGAAATACTTGATCATTAGAGATGTGTAAGGTGCGTTCAGTTCCAGGAGTTAACTCCCACCAGTTCACTCAGTTCTGAGATGCGTTCTTTGGGACGCGTTCACCAGTTCAGCCGAGTCCCTAATCCAAATTCTAATTATCCCGACCTAAATACCACGAAAATGGGCTTTTGATAGGTTTGATTCAATAAAAAGTTATACAAATTTAATAGTTTAATAATATATATTTTCATACAAAATCACAATGGTTTGGAAATAGCCATCACAATAAGAAATGTCGCTGGATTCTAATAAGTAAGAAGCCTCACTGACGATCAGCAACGAGTGGAGAAGGGAGGGGTCGATGAACGGATGAACTGGTGGGAGTTGGGAGGGGAATGCGAGGAATTATAAACGAGGGGCGAGGTGGAAGAACGGTTGAACGAGTGAACTCTTGAACTGAGGAGTTGTGAAAATGGAGGAACGGCGAGCGGGGAAGGGAAGAACGGTACGTATGGTGGGGGGGGGGGAAGAGAGGGGTTGATGAACGGATGAACTGGTGGGACTGATAATGAGTGTTGTGAGAGTGGAGTGAGGTTAGGATCGTCCGTTCAGTGAGAACGTCAACTCTTTGGTCATCCGTTCAGTTGGGATACGTTCAACTGAAAGATCTGTTCAGTACTGAACGCCACATCCCTATTGATCATCCATAAGTAACCAAAATGCAACTGAATGTTCATATGATTACAGATCATTATGTGTATTCTACCATTCACATTACGTTTCCTTCAGGTTTTGATGAGTCTTGAGCCGGCTAAATTCAACTTCCCGTCTTACATCGTAGGTGTTTTTTCTCATAGAGAAAAAATTTTTCAGTTCGAACAGATCAAGGAAAACTGATGTTGATTTTGTGAGTTGCTGAACCGCCCCTTTTCTGGGACCCGTCACTTTCCACTCAATTTCCTGCATCACACTTTTTAGCTGCTGCTTTCCTCCAAGCCCGGCGATTCGTATTGGGCTGGAGGCACGGATGGATTCGATTCCTGGGGAGGAAACTAGCCGCTTTTTTGGTCGTGTGCAGCAAATGATCTTTCGGGACAGTTCCAAGTGGCTCGCGGTTCCTGAACTTCTCGTCAATATTTGCCACGGCGGAGAAATGAATCCGTCCGAGTATGTTACGATTGGTCACATTGAGGACAAATTCTTTACTGCAATGGAAAACGAATTTTTTGTCGTAAGGGATTTGTCGTTGCCTACTTGTTGGTATTTTCAAGGTAATGGAATAATGCAACGAATCATTAAGGGGAACGAAGTTTTGAGATGAACAGCTCAGACTGGGAACTGCGAGGAAAGTACGACTGTTCAGTTGTTGTACAGGTGGGAACCATGGATATTTTCCTAGTAAAATATCCGTGCGGGAACTGTGAATGGGCGGGTAAGGATCAGGTACCATACTAACGGTCCCTTCTTCCCCAGCCCATTGTGCATTGACCGCCATTATTCAATACCTATGTTTCTACTGAACGATGAAGATGCACTTCTTCTGTGTTCAGTCAGAAGTGGCTGTTGAGAACTGCAGTTCTCAGTTCACATGTGACTTGAGAAGCTCACAATGGCCCGTAGTGGCTTATGATTTGACCAAGAAGAAGAAGTGCCTCGCAGTTCCTGTATGACCAGTCACAAACAGAGGTAATGAAGGGAAGTGTTGAAGGCAGGAGATGAGGAGTAGAAACAAGATCTGCAGTTCGGGAGCCATTCTTACTCGAGAGCGAACAAGATCGTTCCCGGTCCTTCAAGTAAACTGAACTTCTCATCACTACTCTGCACGCCATCATCCAAACAAACCTCATCTCTTATTAAATCATGCTTCCACTCTCTCACTTCCGAATTTCCCTCCTAGTTTCCCACTGTCTCACTTCTCTTTGATCCAGCTTCATTATATCTCATATTTTTCTGCGTTCCATATTCACAACTTTTTCCTATCAGCCTTAACCGGGCCATTAATTTCTAGTTCATTCTCCTAATTAAATTTCTCATTCGTTAATACATACTCCTAATTCTATGCTCCTCTCCATCAGCTCCATTGTCGTCATCTACAAGAGCTTCTTCATCGGATGGGTCCATCCACACCAACGTCAATCACAAGGATTAACCTAATCGGCACCTACAGTCACTTCTTCCATTCGGTAGCCTTTCTTAGCCCTGGTCCTCCACTTACTTTCATTTTTTAATTCTCAACATTATTCAACGTCACTAGGGTTGGCACTACTGTGTGCTAACTCTAGGTGCTGATGGACTGCGTGAACTCTACCAATGTGGTGAGGATTAGATGCAGTGACTACTTATAGTTTAGTTCTGTATGAAGTAAAATAGTGGCGGTCCAAGCGAGAAGTATGCAATTCCTATCATATTGTTCTTGTACTGAAGTTTGAGTGATGGAAAGTGGCTCAGGAAACAAAAATATACCCATGAGCTAGTCTTATGAAGTTTGAAACGAGCGCCAAGCTAGGTCAGAGCCTTTGCCTATTGGCTACAGTCCGTCTGATTCCTGTTTTTCACAACTTCCGAGTCTAGGTAGAAGGGTGCGGTGGTGCTCATTTTGTACCCATAACAGAAACAGAGAACCCATAAAATAAAACACTGCAAATTATTACAGAACGTTTTATTATTTACGTGTATAAGATACCCCTTCTGCGTAGGTCACTGTTTTATATGGTCAGTACGTACCCTCGCACTGCCTCCAGGAAAGCCCTAAATCGAGTACTTGAGCCGACCCGGGAATTACAGTTTAATCACTAATATGAGGCAGTTTCAAGAATTCTATAATTAATTATATATCGTTATTCATGAAGTTTCCTTGCTCAAGTTACAAAAGTAGGTAGGTACCTGTCAACAAAACCCAGAACAACCAAATCGATTTCATGCAGTCATGCATGATTATAATCAGGTGTTCTCTAGCAATGATATCTGTGCTGGATGTATACTGTTTCGCTCACCATCATGTTGACTGAGCTTATTAGTGCAAACTTCAGGGAACGAATGGCGTGATGGACTAGGCTCCGGGTGGTCTCAAAAAATTCCTCAGCTCGAGAGCAATTTAAAAACGTAAAAAATGCGACATAACGGCGCCCTGGGAATTTCAACCCTTAGAGATGACAGTAATGCCGAGCTTCCTGGACCACTAATGGGACCAGCATACCAAATTCATTAATTTTCGTTCGTGGTAAGAGAAGTGCGATATACGGCGTACCGCGTACAGACAAAAATTTTGTATTCCATGGATCCTACCTTGAAATGGAAACCATCAAATATTGGGGGGGGGGGGGGACATTTCATGCTCGATTCCAAAGGTTCATTATTAAAAATACCGAAAATTTTTCTCCATGTTTCCTATCATCTTGACGTCATGAAACTATCTGCTGACTATAAGCTGTCTGTTACTGCAATACCTACTTTCATTGTCAAACTTACCTGTAGTACTCCAGAGGGTTAGCCAGTTGCTCATGTTTGTGCGCTTCGAGCTCTGTAAGGAGAATCATGTTCCACATGGACCACTCTTCATCTGGAAGCCACCGAGTGACTTTCAGGCCTGGCAGGTACGATGAGCCGCTGATGATGGATTTGCCATCCCAGAGAACGTTGACCAGAAAATACATGCCCCAGGGTTGCAGTAAAAACGAAAGTGCTCCTCTAAAACAATGTGGTTTATTGCCCAACTGTCCCAGGATCACAACAGGCGTTGATTGTTGAAAGCGATAATAGAAATAAGTATTATATGGTTTGAATGGAAATAATAATCACAATGTGAAGCTGTTACTCTCAGCCTTCACTTAGTAACTAAATAACTAACTGAACAATATTGGGATGTAAGATGCCTGATGCTCCTAGATAATATGTCCCAAAATTACTTGATTTTTAAGGGTTTTTTTTCTTTGAAAGAAGTACTTTGAGTGATCCTCTCCTCATTTAGCATCTTCCATTTAGCACTTTCTTTGCAGACATACTTTCCAACAGGTACATGTGTTGTATGAGGGGGATGGCACGGATCTGGTGTTACAAAAGGATTACCTAACACTACAAATATCACTTTGATAGCCCTAATCCACTCAGTTCTCCTACTCGTTGATTTTTGGTCGCTAGCCTTAATCTACTTACCTGCAGCATTTCTCTTGTTCCGCATTCCTCAGCGATGTCAGCAGCCGCTTGTACGGGGCAAGATTTGTAGATGCAGTTGCTGTCTGGTTCATGTAGTTGCATGATGCGCAAAACTTGAATCTGGGGAGCCTCAAATGCATGAAGAGATGCGAAGGATACATAACTTTCCTGCATCCGTGGCACCTGTACATAGCATATTTCTTTGACGTTTCACTTGACTTCTTGTAGTATTTGGCCTGCGGGTTGAATTCTGGATTCTTAACAAGGTTGATGAACAGGGACTCAAATCTCTTTCTAAGCATCACCATCTTACTTTCATCAATACCCATCATGATGAAATCCACTTCTCGGTCCAACAGCTCTATTAGATCTCCTGTCATATCAACTTCCTCAAACTTCGCCAAACAGGTCTTGATGCAAGTCAGTATTTCTATCCGTTCGGTTTTAGTAACATCAGACCTTTTATAACTCGCAAACATCTCCTTGAATTCTCTCGCCCTCTGGATATTGAGGTCATCAATAATCGTAATGTTGCCTTTTGGATACTGTCTTACTCTGCTTCTAGCCGTTCCCTCCAAGAACATCATGTCCTGTCTTTGCAAGTTCTCAGTCACTGCACGCATTCTGTGGTCCTCAATCGCCAACAATCCTTCTGTTTCTCGTCTCTGCAATTCAGCCACAGCCGCTTTATACGCAAACCCCGTTTTATTTGCTTTCAGAATTTGAAGTTGCTTCTTCTTCCATTCTCCGAGTATTGAGTACAAGTCGTAGAAGTCCGAACGTGTTATAGGATAACTGTCTTTTGCAAGTAGCGTCAATTGGTGTTTTCTGAACTCCTGCATGTTTGTCCCTTTGAACTGAGATTTGGCGTCCCGGGCGTCAGCTTGTGCTTTATAATAGTCACGTACTTTTTTAATTTTGATGTAAGCCCTCCAGGCTCTTTGAATGATCAAAACTGCTTCGAAAGGTGTCATAGTTTTTTGGGCGACGTCATACGGCTCGTAGGGCTTTGCGGTAAGGATCTTATCCATGACATTTGGTATGTATACATATTTGGAGCTCATCTGCGTGCATTTGTTCACTGTAGTATTGACGCCTTTGTCGATTAGGGGCAGCAAAGTTTGAGTCTCACGGGTGTAATACTTCACAGGTGGAACCCCAGGTATTTTTGATGCTCCTGGTATCTTATAGTCAGTTTGAATGCAAGTGTTGTAGTAAACTGTACCCGTTATCTTATTCCTATACCCTCCAAGATATTGCCTTGAAAATGCCTCGTTCACCACAGTAACTTCTTTGTATTTCTTAGTCCCATCCAAACCTGTGAACTGAACTTTAACCACACGAAGGTTCATCATATCTTTTGGTGAAGCCCTCTTTTCATCATCAGAGCTTTCCACTTCTGTTTCGTCCAATCCTAACTCGATATTGATATCTTCTTCCACTGCGGGAACAATACTATCAAGGTGCAAGACTTGTCCATCATTTGTCAGTTTAAAATTCTCCTGTTGAACCCCTAGTTTCACAGCTAGTCTCGCTTTCGCCTCCTTAACCGTGCAGCATTGTTCAAGTTCCAGTTCGAATCTCCGTTCCACATCTCCTTCTATAAGAAACCTCACTATATTGTTCGGTACGACCTGACAATCTTCACTGGACTCGTCGAAACCGACTTCTTTCCTTTCTTTGCTGCTGACTTCATCTAAAGGTGCAGCATCGACTGCTGGCCTTGCAGAACCAGCAAAGTCAGAATCACTGCCTGAGTTCATTTCCCTTGCTGCGCCAGTCTCTTTTGCATTCTCCCGTTCAGGATCTCCATTTCCAACACCAGTTCCTCCAGACCTTTCACTTTCATCACCTGAAACCTCATTTCCGCTTTCTGTTCCACTCTCCATCACACAATAGTAGCAAACCAAATCCACAGCACTTTGAATTCCTATAAAAACCGAGAAATCGTTTGCATAAAATCTTCTTGGTTACCTGACGCTTCCCTTGGCGACAGACCCTTCATCCCCTTCTAAACCAATCAATATTTCCATACCTGCCCTAATGGAAACCATGTAAATTGTCACAAAAGACGTGTCTCGTATTCAGAACTTTAATAATTTATTGTCATGTGTTCAGGGTTTTCTTGGTGATCACGTAGGTACCAAGTTGCTATATCTTGTCCAGGTAGGTACTAGTTTATAACTGGTGGGTATTTATAACTACTGTACCTTTAACTGGGGGTGGTATATAGGTAACTACTGTACCTATCTAACTCGGACTATTTAGGTTTTTGACTAACTGGTTTTGACTATAACTCGGACTAGCTGGTTTTGACGGCATTCGTTTTTCATTTCCGTGAGGTTGGTCCTCGGTTTTTAGATTGTTCTTACTCTTCAACATGGGTGACGAAAAACTGAAGTAATGCGGACTTATCCCCCGCTCTACGATCTCTCCAATCCAAAATACATGGACACCGGTTTCCATATCAACATGTGGAGTAAAATTGGAGAGGAATACCAAACAACTGGTAAGAAATAGGTGTATATTTTTATATTAGATGTTACATTATTATTTGCTAAGTTCTCACTTCCCAAACTACTGACGCTTTGCACTGTTCTTCGATGGATTCATGACGGATGAAACTCTGTCCTATGTGGCTCTACTACCGCTGGGATCTCGTGAAGGTGATGGGCCGGTCTCCTGACAGTCTAGTGTGAAGCGACCTCCTGCACAAAACATCCCACACCATCCAACCCGATTCCCCTACTTGCTCGGAAAATATTCACAAAGGACATGACATCGCTTGTTTGTAGTCAAGTAAACGTTATATTATTTAACTGTTTATTCATCTTTGATTTACTGTTTAATCTTTTATTGTTGTAGGTATTATTTGTTTCTGTTACTTTTGTGATTATCATGCTTGAACATTTACTTAGTATTAATTTGCAATAAATTAGGTATTTGTTTTCGTGCCAAGGGGGAGTTAGTGGTGGTAACCCCCCCACCCCCATATACGCCACTGTTACTGCAACTGTGACAACCTGTGGCGGCCCACCTATGCTTGAGAGCATCACTGCTCAAAGAAAAACTCCATAGATACCTACATATTTTCATTCATTATAAGTGCGTGAGGAAAATACTATATTCAATACTTCTTATCAACGAAGTAGCTATTTTGAATAGAAAAATTGACACATTTTTTCATTCTTGCAGTTTATTCATATTTTTTGTACATTATAGGTATAAAAAATGCCTTTTTGCAAATTCATACAGGTAGCAGGTTCCCAAAAGTCCAATCCATCAGATCACGTCATAACTTCCTCAGCTGTCACACGTGACAGAATTCTGTTTCCAACGTCTCTGTATGCTGTTCCAAATGCCAGCGACACAGCTGGTTTCAGTTCGCCGAAAATTTCGTTCCAATTTTCATTCAAGAAAATATTCATTTGTTTGCCTGTAAGAGTAAACACGTCGTCAAGGATTAATGGAACTCCATGACTATTCATTTAATGAGTAATTCCAGTCAGCCTTCTTAGACTGTAGGTAAGCTTCTACGTAGGTACCTATTTTCCCCCGTTTTTAATTAGGTAGGTAGCTACCTATGACAAAAACTATACTAGGCAGCACGGAAGGAGTTGGCTTTGTCTCCGACCGGCGAACGATTAAAAAAAATAAATAAAATAAAACAAACCTATAACAAATTTGAACAAAATATTGGTATCTATACTGATTGTTTGGTTATATTTTGCTTTGGTTGTGGCACGTTAGTTTGGTGCATACACGTACTAAGGTCTACACTTTTTTTTCGTGATTTCAAGTTATAGGTATGCTAGGTATAGGTCATGGAATAAGGAGTGGACGTGGGTTGAAATTTGCTGCTCTTGACCCCTGATTCCGCACCCTCGGAAACCCCTGTATCCCGATTTTTAGCTCCGGAATCCGAGTAGTCGGCGGGAATAACCTAAAGAAAAACGCGTGACGTCATCTGGTATGCATCTTTCTCACTCGGTTCCCATGTGCGGGAGTGAGAGGGCAATACATACCAGATGATGTCGCACGCTTTTTCCTTTCCCTGTTTCACCCACTTCTGTTGATTTCCGACCCGCCATACAGCACATTTTTGAAAAGCTCTCCGTTAGACCTACAATTTTAAAGAATAAAACAAATGGACGTCCATTCCTCATTGGGCCTCTCGTCGTAAGCGAAGCTTACCCAACATTTTGTCTCCATTGAATAGGTTTTGAAATTCCATTTCAAGGAGGGAAGTACGTGGCATCAGGCTCATTTCATCGATGAGGATGTAGCGCTTTCCTTTTCTCGTTTCATTTTTGAATTTTATGGAAATGGGGTCCCATTTGAAATCGTCTGAAACGTAATGACGGTACGTATTTTAATCACTTGATTCCTCCATGAATCAGGTACTGCTGCAATCTTCTGCTTATAGAGTAAAACTAATAATGAGCTTACGGAAAGTCAAATTGCAGTGGCCAGATCCAACTATGGGGAGAGTCAGTACTTTGCCGTCCACTTTGTAACCACCTGTCAAACTGAGTGGAACGGGTATCGATGCTGCTACTTCTAATTCGTTCCAGTCGCCTCTGTAAATTAGTAGCATTGGTATTACATATTATTACTACCTATCTAGTTTGATGATTAAGATCTCACGAGTTCACACAGACATAAAATAATAATATATAAAGAACGTAATGTAGTGCCATTGGTAATATTCCACTCTAAGGTAAGACCCCTTTTCAAGACCTTTGTTACCATTATCTAGTTCATATTGTCTGTTATGGTCTTCTACCCATGTATTTCAACCTGTTAACATTGGTGTGTATTATAGGCATGGGGATCGAAACATCGCCTAGCAATAAAAACGTTGGCTGCTACAAGGTGGGTTTCTCTGAAACCAAAAACCTCCATGATCAACACTCAAAATCACTCAAATCAGCGAATTCCCTCGACCTCCAACTATGTTGATTATAAAATAATGTGCATCGGTAGGACACAGCTCTAGTTTCGTTGCCTTGGACAGCTCTACAGTGGCGCCTTGGGCACAGCTCGTTACGTTGCCGTTATAACAGCATGATCCTGCATTGGATAGACGGTTTTTGCACACGAGATATTTATGTAGGTACTGTGATTATTATACTCGCCATTTCTGAATCGCTCCACCATACCTCACCTTGCACCTACCTAATTTGTCGTTTTTGTCGCTATGAAGTGGATTACTTCTATCAAATAAAAAGGTCTGCTTACTTGATATTATCAACGATGAGATCCTTCATCCCAGTGACGTCTATATCTTTGAACTCGAGTTTAATTGAGACGGGCCCAGTCGATTGGTCGATGAGCAGCGAGTCAAAATGCATCGGATCGAGGCTGGGGACCCCGAACGTTTGAAGCCCATCTAAATAGTGTTAATTATCTTTGTTTAATAATAACCCCCAAATAGGTATATGCATACCTAGCTATTCATCTGTATTGTACTATGCTAGGTGTACTTTAAAGTTTAATCCCATTTTTGAAATCTACTCATAATTCACATATTTTTTACGCAATAATTTGAGTGGTACTTGAGGGAAAAAGTGTTCAAGTTTGACGGTCAAATACCATGAAAACTACTCGATTAAGTTAAAGGGCAAACATGGTCATGACCCATTACTTGAACTCAGGTAGTCACCTACCTACGTTTGTGGTTGTTTCTTATTTAAACTTTAATATATTTCAAAAGTGGGACTAAACATTGAAAATCGCTTGTAAATAGTGCCAGCCAATAACCAACCTCTTGCTGTAGTTCCCACAGCGAATTCGACAGCCTCTTTCATGCAGTCAAGCCAGCCATCCCCGGGAGAGCAGCGTTTCCACTTCTCAGCTGGGGAAAATTGAGTTCAGTATTGTAGGATGCAGATTGTGGTACATCAACATTAGTTTTTCCTATCTAGTACCAGGAGTGGTGGTTATCCTCACGTAGATCAGTACTCAAAGGTATATCAGAGCGCGTTGTTTGTGAGAACAATAGAATATATATGATTTTCAACGGAAGCCTTCGGGAATTTCTGTTCAATATCAATTTTTTATCAAATTACTACCTTTAGCGTCAAGAAGGGACCACGGAAATCGGAAAGTGCTCCTATGATGCTGGTTCAAAGAGTAGAAAATACTTGAGTACCTACTCTGTTCTTTCACTTACACGGAGTAGAGATCATTCTCTGATCCGGTACCTACATGGTGGAGAAATCATTTTTACGGAAGGTACAAACCTATTTCCCGCGATTCAATTCAACTGATCTGAACAGAAACACGAATAAATAAGCACATGTGAACAAATAACCAAAACCTGGTTAGAATGAATAAGTACTAAGTACCTTCATTCTATTTCATTTGGATGAAAATATTATCTGCTACCCAACAAAGTGTCGTAGTGCCTACCTATGGTTTCTACTGCATATAAATAGCATTCCTTATTCATAACATCCAATTCTACCCAAGTGCCCGGATCACTTTGTTGTGTAACTATGCTTAATGCCTATCTTCTTTCATTATAAAACTACCTACTACCCAACTGCTGACCTCCCGAAAGGTTTAGTAGGTATTAAGCAAAATAATTATGATGTGCGTTTGTTGTGAGAACAATAAAATCGAGAAAATGTTCCAGAAGCAAAAAGCTTGTGTTCCCCCAAACAGTAAGTGATTTATTGTGACTGTAATATTGTAAATTTGTACTGGGATAATTATTTTTACCTTTAAATTAAACTTTTAGGTACCTACCTACTACCTAGTTTGAAAATTGCTGCATGGCAGGATGTATCCGATTCTCCCAACGTTGGGTAGATTCTATAGTTTCTGCTGTTGAAAAGTAAAATGCTGCAATCAGGTGCCCGATTATTTTATTAAATTTTTTACCCGACAAATTAAACTTTTTTTTGACAAACCATCTGCCCGTGTTCAATCAAACCAACACGTTTATTAGCATAATGATATAAAAACAGGCTCAAATTATTATGCATGATACAAAACATGATACTGCTATCCTTGTTTCCTGGTACCAGATACCTTGTTTACAAGTACCTACACACCTAATAACCTTATTTAATAATAATAAATTTCAAATTAAACTTTTACAACTCCAAATTAATCAGTTTCAAGATCTCACCAAAAAAGTTCACTTTGACGGAAAACCTTGTTTTTCACCGAAACTCCCATCACTTCCAAATAATCTGCGTGTGTTTGAAGTGACCGAGTGTCGGTGAAAAATAGGGTTTTCCGTCAAACTGAATTTTTCCGGTAAGATCGATGGATTAATTTGGAGTTGAACTATATTTAATCTAGTTCACCAACTTGATCCCTGTTGACGAATAGGTACCTAGATTTCAGTAGGTCTTTACAATCTTTTTTCGTTCTTTGATTTCCAATCAATCGGCTTGGTGAACTCAGGAAAAAGTTTTGCACAGATTTTAGATAGGTAGGTGTATATACTCGATTTGTAGGTACATACGTACCATTTCCTCACAAATATGCGTCTCTGTAGATAATATTAATTCACCTCTGGCACAGTGAATTTAAATGTTCATTAACTGGACTCGTGCAGTGTGTGTGTTATGGTTTCAAACTATATAGTTTAAAAGTTCCAGTGCATGACTGAGTGTATTTTCATACTCGTGCTACTGTGTAAAAATATGATATAGCGAGGAACCATATTATGCCACTTTTCGTTAAGTTTTATAATTTTGTTCGTGATTTCAGCCATTTTTCCGATTTCTGACCCTTACAAAGTCAACTTTGACCCATTATTTTTTGAGACATACTTATATTTATCATTGAAATAGTCCCTCCATCGTGATTCACCATCCCACACAACGCCAGGTGAATAAATATTGATTTTAGCCCTTATCACCAATTTTTGACCCCTATTCTGTACGGCAAACAACTGAAATGGTATTTTTCTCTCTTTACTCGCCCATAACACTCAGTGTTTTTATACAAATTTTTCACGAATTAAGCCCATTTTCACAATTTTTTAACCCTAAAAACTCAACTTTGATGCCCTTAGAATTTTTGAAAATTGCTCGTCTTCGAACTTGTCTTCTTTTGTTTGGCAATACGTTCGTTTGGCAAAATTTGGCATTTTCATGGAATACCCAAGGAAATATAAGTATCGTCTGGAGTGACGCATAAATAAATAAATATACATACATGCATACATTTATATACACATCAAATTTTGTTAAAATCTAGGGATGAATTCAGGATGCTCTGAAACGGCTTTGCCTACGAAAATATTGCAAAAAATGAATGTTCTGAACATTTTGTACCCATTGTAATAGGTTTATTTTCTTTGAAAATTCGCTAAAAGCGTACTAATACCTATGTGAATGTAGGGTACCTACTGCTATGCAAATAATTATTATATTCGTACGTAGGATTTTAATTCAAATAGCAAAAGTGTAATTCAGTTTAAAAATAGGGCTTAGCAAATTTTCAGCTTCCGTTCAGTGTGCGGATGTAACGATAGAAATTTGGCATAAAAAATTCTGATTATTTTCAAAATACGAGCAGAATCGGTAACTAATGCTGATACCATTAGTATGTAGGTAGTATCAGTATTTACGCATTGCCTACCTAATGTAAGAAGGTTGTGTTCAGAAATAGCTACTCACGCAATTTAGCTCCCCCAACCAGTTCAATAATGAGAAGAACTACTACTCCTAGACCTTTCATGACTGGTTTACTCCTCAACTGCTGTATTTCTGTCTAGACCTACCATTTTATACTTCAAGACCTGCACTGCTCATCCTGTTCTCTTTAGTTTCGAGGGGGTAAATAATATAACCTTCAAAAATCCTTAAAATACCGTAAAACGAGCAAACCTCCAAGACCTCCGATGTCGTGATGGCTCATACATTGTCCGAATTTCCGTTCTTTAACAGAATCGTTCCCCCGGAACGAATTAAGTGCAATCATTCCTTATTATTTTGTCCACTTCTCTTAAACAGATCTACCTACTTCAGTCTACGATGCGCTACTACCTTAACGTATGTAAATAATCGGTAACTTCCTGGCCCCTTCAGACGCCTGTCTCTATTCAATTCGAATCAAACATTTGTATCCACATAAATTATTGTCATAATGTGTATAACTATACACAGCTATTATACAACGGAGTAAAATCAAATACTTGGATCAATAGTGTAACTAATTTGCTCACAAGCTGCCCTTTTCGTATGATGAAGCAGAAAAAACCCAAATCACTTTGGTAGCACATTTTTATTCATTTTTTTCAAAATGTAAACTTATAAAGCGCTCATAATAGAAAAAAAATCACCTGAACGAATTCGATAACATGGAGTGTACAAAGATAATAATTTAAGTTACGTCAAAACCATTTTTTTTATATTTCATAAATAATAAACAAGCATAATTTATTCAACATCTATTATAACTTACTATATCATGTACTCCTTAGAAATCTACTTCATGTCGATCACACTTTCAATTTGTATCAATCTAAATGATTAAAGCTGCCGTAAACAAAATGTGGGTACCTACGTTTAAAAAAAAGAAGAAAATGTTAGGCTGATTTGGTAAGTAGCGAAATGAGCCCTATGAATTCAAGTTAATGTAAAATCATGATAAACGTAAAGAAATGCAGTGAGTAGGAATTTAATTCTAAACATATAAAAGAGATTACAAGTGAGCCCATAAGAAATACCTTATCAATGGGGAAAATCGTTCGAAAAGGGGGAGGGGGGGGGGGGGGCACACAAACTTGACATGTTCGAGAGATCAAACGTTTGAATGATATGACTCGATTGATCTCTGCTTTTATCAATTTCGAACGCGGACAAATGGCTAATGGAAATCCATCTCATCTTATGGCTTTTCAAAACCAGGCCTTTTCTCAGAGGAAAACCAAAATCAACTCGGCGTCGGTCGAGGACTACATACTTGAAGTAAGCGCTGATTTTGAACACTCAGGCGTTGAATCGTTTGCTATCCCCACGAAATACACCCAGTCTTATCGCATGAAGCTTTTTTTCCCATTTAATTTTCAACACGACAAAAATAATTGTCGTAAACATAACAAAACTACAGTACGCAAGCGTAAAAAAAAGTACTGGGAATGAGGCTAAAGAGTCAAGTTCTGGAATGAGTTTTCCTTGAAACGTATTACTAATATTTTTGACAGTTGTGTAATTTTCAGAACATTTCCCATTTCATTACATCTCCTTAACAATTCAAACCAATTCTCAATCACAGCACCAACTACTTCCACATTCTTTCATTTTCAATCATTGAAAACTACATCGCAGAAAATGCAACCAGTTAGTCCTCGTCCTACCGTTTTGAACAATGAAGTTAAATTTTATTTGATGCAATGGAAAAAAATTTGATGACGTCTTCATATAGGTACCTATTTAGTTTGAAGTAATAGGTAAGTAATATAAGAAAACTCATCGGAGAATTGAAATCTATAGCCCCACCCACAGCAGCATTTACCAAATCAATTGCCTCCCAACTTGAAAATTGTAAACAGTTATTCAGAAAATTAAAATAACGTAATCTAAAAATAAAAAACTACTTTGTGCCACAATACATCATGAAATTATGTACAATTACCCGACATATTTTCAATGATTCGGTACCACGTAATTGCACTTGATCAATAAAATTTAACGCCCATAAAAAAAAAGACTGATGAAATTAGTTTACAAAATAATTTAACAAATACATTCGTATGGGGAAGGGGGACTTGTTTTTGTACACCAAAGGCGGTAGAAGTGGGGTTTTTATGAAATAATGGGATTTGAGGTCATTTCAGTCCTAAATATTTTTATATTAAACGTTTAGTTAAATCGTTCTATATGAATTTGCATTAAGTTTCAAACCGCAGAAAATGGTGGTGCGAATTTTCGTAATATGACCGACAACTACTTGCGAATGGTGTTCGGTAAATTCCAAAATCAAGACGGTGTTGATGCCGGTTTCAACACGATCTTCTTGAGAAACAAAACATCAAAATATTATATGCTTTTAAACTGCTAACGTGAGAAGCTATTTTCCGGTTCATTAATTTATTAGTGAAAGTTTTAAAATCAAATTCTCAGGACTTTGAGATTTTTAAAATCAAATTCTCAGGACTTTGAGATTTTTTAATGAACAACGAACTGGGTTTATTTCAATGCCATAACCGATGATGTTTCCATCAAACAATATGACAGAATACGAGCAGTGACAGCCAGAACAACTGAATCCTTCACTTTTTATTTCAATATTTTTATCTTTATATGTACAAATTAAAGGAACCAGGAGCCTAGTGCAGGCTTGAACAAAGCTGACCTTTGGGGTTTTTTCTCTGGTTTCAAGTCTAGACTTCCCTCTATCAACACGGGCCTTGGCAGTTGGTAAGACTGATACGCTATTTTTTTTCCAAGATTGCAGCAATTACTTGTCAAAAAAAAAATTGTCTTTCTTTTCTTACAAAAACCGACGAATGATGATTTTTTTTTTGATAGCGAGAAGATAATTAGGCGAGATTTACACAGATCAGGGAGAAGAAAATTATAGTGAAGTTTGTTTCGGGGGGGAATGCAGGCGGGGATTTGGTATTTCTAGAATGTTTTCCGGTGTATTGCGCGTCCTCCTTCGTCTTCGAATTCTCTCTTGGAAACCCACATCCTTTTGAAGGTGTCGAGGGAGGCCAGGATGGAGCCGCCGATCCATGTTGAGTACAGCCTTTCTTGAGGAGCCGAAATCTGCAGACAATGCATAAGAACTGTTAAATGTTAACAACCAATTCAGCTAAATCTACAACATTTTACCAAAAGATGAACTAGCGTATTGTACCATGTGCCAGTTTGTAATTCAGTACGGAATATTAGCATGGGATGGTACTTTTACCACTCAAATAAATAAACTAGGAATATCTGACACAAGAAACCATTCTAAAAACTATGCTGTCCCTTTCTGGTCAAACTCAGACAGGGGAGGTATTTGATCTTGTGAAGGTCTTCGACGTCTGTCAGCTCCAAGTGTTGATTTTACTCTTTTTATCATAAACACGGAACATTATTACCGACAAAAGAATACCAATAAGTATACATTACACGCTGGAAACACTGTTCCCTCTAGACCACGATTCAATATGCCCAGTCCTACAGATACGTAACGGGTGCTATACAAAATCCGTAGAAATCAATAGAAACATTGTCGTGGGTCCAGAGAGGAGCATTGTAGATGAATATGATCAACAGCATATATACAGTGAAACTTCTTACACTTCTCTCTAATGGACATCTCTACACCCAACATTTTCAATTCCCCGACCGTTTTGCATTGGTTTCAACAGACACTCTCCGTAACGAGCTTGGACAGACAATTAGCAATGTCACATATACGAAATGGGGCACGTGCAAGTATTTATTTCATATAAATATATTTTTTAATGAGAGTAGATTCAATCCTGATAATGTTGACACCAATCGCACTATACCAAATACGTTAAGTAGTTGTTTTTCTATGATTTTTTTTCAAAGTTTCAACCACCTCTGACGTCATGGCACCCCTCTCGCTTGGGCGGGACCCCACTGTGACGTCAGAAGTGGTTGAAACTTAGAAACATCGTTGAAACCTACCATAGGACAGTGCGGTTGGTGTCGAAGTTCTCAGAATGGAATCTAGGTTAATTTAAAAAAATTAAATTAAAATAAATAATAATACAAACTGCTTTTGTGAACATCCACATGCCCCACTGGCTGATTTGTTCTCCCTATAACGGACAGCTGGCAAACTCACTTTTCGTAAGAACTTCACGGTGTGAGTTCATTTTCTGATGAAAGTGGATGGTATAAATGAAGGGGACTTTGTTTGGTGGGTCTTTTATTGTTTTGCCTTTCAGTCTTGTAGAAATGACGGTAACGTTTAATGATGTTCGCTAGCAAGCATGTACATTA
Source organism: Leptopterna dolabrata (assembly GCA_954871275.1). NCBI lineage: Eukaryota > Metazoa > Arthropoda > Insecta > Hemiptera > Miridae > Leptopterna > Leptopterna dolabrata. The sequence continues at coordinate 9,037,821 of OX940988.1, read as the reverse complement.
AATCCAAAGTTTTTAAAAATTTTCTTGTTTTCTCCTTCAGACTTCTACCTAGTCAGCGAAATAAACTTATTCTATTCTGTTATTAAGTTTGTTCGCAGTAACCATCTGAAGGTTATCTGACCGTCAGTTCCCAGTGTTTTCCGGACTATCCGAAGCCAGTTTTCTGATCTGCACAGAATACAGAGCAGACGAGAAACTGACATACACTGTCTTTTCGATACCCATCGACTATCAAACTCCAACCCTTCTCAGAAGCTTACCAAGACGGTACTGGATCATGGATGGTATCTTATGGTTTTCTAGGATTCAGCTAAAGCCAGTGCGAACAAACCTAATGATTTACATACTGGTTTTCCACTTGTGCAAAAACAGAGTGACGCTAGATACTATATTTCCTGCAGAGCTGCTATCTTGCAACCCTTCAGAATTATCTCTCCGCTTTTATAAAAGAATCGTTTGGAGTTGAACAGAGTACGTTTTGCCACACTGCCCAATTTACTAACTCACCCTAATTTTGATATCTTTGGGAGCGACTTTCTTGATCTCTGCTAATAACCGGTCTCCAAATCCCTGCAATCCAAATCAAAGAAGGTGAGAATTGGAAAGAAGATTTGTACTTGAGCAAAACTGAATCTTCGAGGAGTTAGGTACCTTAAATAGCGTCGACCCTCCAGATAGGACGATGTTCTGGAAAAGTGTCCGCCTCAGATCGAGATCAGATTTTTGAATGGCGAAAACAAGGACTTCGTGTATACCTTCGCACTCGTCCCCGATGAGGTCTGGTCTGAAGAGGACTTCCGGTGCTCTGAACCTCGCCGCGCCGATCTGTTCCAAATATCGAGAGAAGAAAACAATCATCCAAAACGTCACACAAATATGTTAAAACAGTGGTCTGTATGGAAAACTCACATCCAAAGTGCTTCCATCTGGGAGGATGTACTGAAACTTTTCCGTGTCTGCAGACTCCTCCTTTTGTGGGTTCGGTGACAGGTAGCAGGCCTTTTCTTTTATCGTCCTAACAACCTCGAACTCTGCCGTCGTCTTCAAATTAACTCCTTCTTTCCTCAACAAGAGCCTACAAAATAGGTAAGGAAGTAGAGGATTTTCAACTGACGGAAGGCGTGATTGCAAATAACTACCTAGTCCCATACAAAGATATGTACATTTACGTTCTGAGACCTATGTATATGCCATCACCGAAAAATTGCATACACCCATTACTAACCAGTTGAACGAAAGATTTTACTAACATGAAAGCATGTATTTCGAGACCTAAACCTCGGAACTCCTCGCAAACCTTGGAACATTTGAGAAAGAAAAACAAACCTTAAATAACGGGAAACGTCTCTTCCGGCGATATCTACTCTCATGATGCTGTGCGGCATTGCGAAACCCTCGTAGATTGGAACAGCGTGAGTCACTCCGTCACCAGAGTCCAGGACGACACCAGTAGTTCTACCCGTGGCATATCTGCACAAAATTACAACTGCATTATTCCCATGAAAACTGCCCCATACAATAATTTTCATTCAGCCCAAAACCACGTCGTATACAGTGTTCAAATGAACAAAATTCATCACGATCTATCAATGCCGACACAACTACTGATGTATTCAACTTACAAACTAAGTACGGCTTGCATCGAAACGTAAAGGGCAGGAACATTGAAAGACTCGAAGAAGATTTCAGCGGCTTTCTCTCGGTTCTTTTTGGGGTTGAGCGGCGCTTCTGTGAGGAGTACTGGGTGCTCCTCGGAGAACGTCTGCACAGATTGAGGAACAGGTAGAACAAATGTCACAGGTAGGTAGGTACTGTAAAGGTAAGCGCACACTAGTGCCGCATCGCAGCGGATAAATGTCTCTAAGCACATTAGTAGCGTGTCAGGCCGCAGATCATCGGAAAAAGGCGCTCTTTTGTCTCACTGCTCGTTGTTTCGTCCGTCATGGATACTTCCGTTGAAGATATTTTATTTTTGGTTCATTATTGTCAATAACCAACTCTGAAACCGAGCATAAAAAGACCAACAACAAAATTACCCCCCTCCCATTTGAGGGTTTCCGTTTCAAGTTACCACGTTGAATCCGAAATAATGGAATTTAAAAAATATTTCTGTCCGTCCACCGTGCGTCGCACTCAGTTTTTTCCTGTTACCATGAACAAAATTAATAAAATTTGGTTTGTAAGTAACAGATCATTATGATCACGCATGGCTGTATGAAATCGAGTTGGTTGTACCGTGATATTAGTTCATTTTTTGAACAAAGATGGTTACTTTGGATTTTGTTGAGGGTAGGTACTTCCGTAACTTGAACAAAATAACATTCATGCATAATAACAAATAATAATAACAGGTAGACTTCTTGAATCCACCGCATATTAATTTAGGAAACTATAATTGCCTGGCCGGCTCCAGTCCCTACTCGAGTAAGGCCTTCCGGATGGAGGGTGGGGGGGGGGGGGGGGCACGAGGGTAGTCTCACGTACTTTTGTACCCTATATGAGTAACAGGGGCTCAAGAAGTTTAAATGTTTTCATTTTTGTACAGAAATGCATTTTATTTTCAACAAATATTTTTGTATAAACTTGAAATGGCAAATAAACTTTATATTTATTATTATTAGGTGTTGACGACAGAAAACAGTGATCTACGCCGAAGGGGTACCTATACTGAAAATAATAATCCCCTGCGTAATAATCTGCTGTTTTTGACCAATAAAAATACCAGAGAGATAATCAAATTATTTCTGGTAGAAACTTTACTCACAAACAATCCGACTGGTCATCGCACATCGCAAGGCGAATCGGGTCCATAAGAAAAACACTGAACCGAACCAGGCACATTTTTCCGCCGCGGTGCGACCCGTCCCGCCCCGGCACTAGTGTGCGCTTAACTCAAAAGGACGTTTTGCGATATGTCTGCAGAAGGGTCATCTAATCCCCCCCCCCAACGCTAATTAATACTTTTTATCGATGATTTCCAAGCTTAAAAAGCGAGGCTGGGTTTATAAGGAGGGGTAAAAGTACTACATAGTAATAGAAAAATTAATAGATTGGCACACTCAACAATAACTGCTAACATCGGACGTGGATGGGATTTGATATTTGCGGATTGCAGGCCCCTAAATGTCAAAATTTTCAATGTTGATAACTAAAGCCTAATTCATTCCGGTCGATAAGGAATTACGATAAATTCTTTACCTGACTGAATGGAAGTATTAAATGATATGGTACCGAATCGAAGCCCCAAAATCAATACCAAAATGCCGCGTATCGAAAGAAAAAGTATCGCTTCTGGAATAATCAGTATAATCGCACCACCCCTATTCACAACAGTTTGTAACACCTCTCTGCAAAGGTTTGTCTTCGTTAATTTTGCTCCTAAGGAATGGAAAATTATTCATACAGCTGCTCAAACAGCGATAAGCTTGCAATAAGTAAGAATGGGTCAGATTTAGCCCATGGTATTCTAGAATGTGGCTCCTAACCATACTACTAAATACAGGCAGCGATACTAATTATGGATATAATTATAATATACATACTAAATACAGGAATCGCATGTTATTGCTCGAACTTAAGTCTCTTCAATCCAATCTCTGGCCAAATTAATAAGTGCCCCAACCAATTTACCTGGGACAAGTATTAACCTGCTCCACCACACCCGTCATGGTTTGATCTGTGTGGGTTTTATGGGTGAACTGAAAACCACTAACAAAACAGTTTGTGAAACAGTCGGAAACCACTTGAACGTCAAGAGCACCACGAACGGGCTTGGCTGGAACTTTGCAGAACGGTGATGAGGAAGCTCAAACAAAGTGCACGCATGGATCTGAAGCTAGAAATCGAATGATTTGATTGGCTATCACTGAAGTGAGATGGTGGGGGGGCGAAACCGTCCGCAAGTGGTCAGAAAAACATAGTGAACATGGATACTATAGTCAGGAAATCCACTGTGAACGCCCACGTGACTCTCAAATCGTTTGCAAGGGGCTTTTCCTCTACATCCAACAAACCTATATCAGTTCTCCTGGTCTGAAAGACCAGCAGGTTAATCTGGTTGGGAAATGCTCTAATTAACTACACCAGCTCATGTCCGGTTCATCTTCATTTGTATATTACCACTTTCGTCATCTCACAGGCTTCTCAATCATCAAACCAGAGTCAAATTAAGGCCTGGATCGTACGTACTTGCAACTGGTCGTTCCCATAGACGTACTGCCAGATCCTCTCCATGTCGTTCCAGTCCGTGACGATCCCATGCTCCATGGGGTAGCGGAGGCTGAGGAGACCTCGATGCTCTTCTGCTTTAGGCCCAACAAAAAGCTCTCCTTCCAGCGCTCCCGCCATCACCTTGACGTGCTTTGGCCGCCCAATGCTGTTGAGAAATAAACATTTTGTAGAGGTACAGCACAACCCGATACCAATCAATCTTTCATCAACCTTGTTGATAATGGGCAATTTTCAAAGTTACAAACTATCCTTCTCTTTTTTTGCAAAATTCTACTCAATAGCGGAAATTAACAATTACTGACCACATAATGACGTATTTATATCTGATAGTCCGGGCAGAAAACGAGTGGGAACTTGAATTTCCAAATTCCCACTAGAAATGACTTATCAGGCAAATTGCGGAGTAGTTCAACTCAAATCCTGCTTACAAGCGCTAGAGCATGACTTTAAACGATGTACAGAACCCCAATGGAGGAACGGAACCGCAAATTTGTAAATAATCTAAATAAAACACATCCTCAAAATCAAACCAAGTGGAAGGTCACGGCGAAGTCTTGAAGGTTCCCACGAAAGGTTTACCATTTCTAATGTTGGGTTGTTGGCAGCATTGAGAACATACCCTCTGAGGCTTCACTCCGCCTCCTTGAGCCAACAGCCAATTAGATGAACCTTCATCCGCTCGCGTAGGCGGCAGATTGGCCGCCTTTTCGAATTTTCCCGTGTATGCTCGCTCAAAGTATCGTGATAGCCCCAAGAGCGCCATGTATTCTCTAGTTAATATCTTTCCTGCTAGACTACGTTGACTTCCGATCGTGGTGGACACGTCAGCCCAGTCAGTACTGCTCCAAAGTTGGGGACATCAGGTTCGAGCCAATTTGCCGCCTACGCGAGCGGTAACGTGGCAGTTTTCGCATCGCACGATTTTGAAAATGTAAGTAAATATTAATTTTCCTTTCGCATGTATTTTCAACTGTACTAGTTTCACAGTATTCTAGAATATGTGTAGGGCTTCTCATCGATATTTCTTGTCGTACTCTGCTGTATTTTGAACTGAAACATGAATGTTTTGCATCTCGATTTGGAAAGTTCTAATGTTTTGAACTATGGATATTCTAGTTTTGATCTAGCCAACTTTCCAATTTGATAAGTATTTTGAGTTTTAACTCATCTTCCTGAGTATAATTTTTGTAGTTTTTTTTTACTATAGTTCTAATGTTTTGAACTATGGATATTCTAGTTTTGTTCTAGCCAGCTTTCGTTTTATTTTATTGTCACGTTAGTTAGGTATTTGTCGAAATGAGGTAGGTATTATTATGATTATATTCACACTTTTGTTACCTCCTTTCAATAGAAAAAGTTGCGAACTGCAGAATATTATTTTAGTGCAGAAAACCTTCAAAGACTGAAAATGTGATTTTGATATAATATCTACGTTCTTATTGTGATTGCCATTATCTGAATAAAGAATTTATGATAAAAATGTGCTTGTAATGTTGTGCTGGAGTTCCCTGGTCAAAACTAATTTGAAACGAACGAAGAAAAGTAGTGAAAATTATGAAAAATCAAGGGCGGCCAATTTGCCGCCCACGCGATCGGAAGTGTGACTTCAGGAGTGGCGAGCGGGTGAAGGTTAATAGACCTGATACGTTATTTTTTTCAGCATTTGTACTTTTAATCACAATCGTTTTTAAAAAACCACTTATTTTTGAAAATGGGCTTCAAACAACCATTTTTCCATAATAACTGAAGCATGAAAAGATGAATGTTGTTGGAGACTTTCCAAAAAATAACACCACGACTTTGTTCAGGTGATACAGGGCATATTATGCCGAGTACGCTATCGTGTACTACGACGCTATCCTCGTACCTCAAGGGGCATTGGAGAACATGAATTCTGCAAAGGGGCATTACCATGATATAGTCGACATATCTGAGCAATGGTATCCACTAAGATAACCTTGCTAACATAATGTGTACCTTTTCTATGATCATATAGCCAATGTAAAATATCAATAATGGGTTATAAACTGTGAAGAATTTCTAAAATTATACCAACTGGGTAGGTACCAAGGATATTGATTCAGGGCTTGCGCAGGTTCAAATTTGTTATTCCAGTGATTGAAATCTTCATACATCTGGGTAGGTTCTGTTTGGAACCTTCAAAAATTATATCAATAATCAAAAACACTTAAGGGGCTGGAAAAGTTCAAAGTGGTATTTTTCAGGTGGGTACCTAGGTTTACAATCATGAATAGGAATGACCAGGAATGTTCTACGATTGAAATTTTAAATACCTAATTGGATTAAAAATTGCTAGAGCTTGTTAACTGTGGGAATTCTGTCATCGACTACCGAGCCAGAACATTTCAGGGCGGAAGTGTGATGAGTGTTCTAGGTATATTTAAAATCTAAGGTGCCTACCTACCTACCCAAGGTTGAATTTGGGTTTTCATTGAAACCTTTTGAACTAAATAGGCTACCTTCTCTCAATAACTAAGTAGGAATGAGAAGAGAAACGAAGTCTAAAATGAGACCTGACCATTTCTTTCAGCCTTTTGTCAAATAACTGGTCAGAGGATCCGTAAAAACCTTATAAGGGATCTTTAGCAAATTCTATCAACTGCCAGAGACAACCTTAGGGGCAGGGCACGGAGAGACCAGTTACGATGACCTGGAGAATCACAGGATTTAACGTGCGGATCCAAAAATTAGAGTAGGGCCCTGAACAGTTTCTAGTAGGAATCTAATCAATCAAACTGTGCCTAGTAGGTACCATTTTTGGCAATAAAGAAGGTCCAATTCTTAATCATTAGACATGAGCTAAATTATACCAAGTACCAAAACTGTGAGGATTATAATAAATTGAAGCTCAGAGTTACTTAAGTAGTAATAAAAACCAGCTGTTTATAATCTGACCGGAATCAAAGAAAGGTAAGGCTGAATTAATTAACGTAAAAGAAAGGCGAGCGGTGAGGTAGGGGTGGGTGAGTCATTTATCGTTGATCTTTCGATAAAGCAGATCTCTTGTTTTTATGGATATTATGTTAATCAACCCCAAATCAAGTTACAATCAACAACTGCCTGTCTGAAATAGAAATTGTCACAGCTATACAGTACCGTGAATAAAAAATCGAGCACTATGCTATCTCTACAGATAAGGAAGTAAACAGAACTTACTAATTCGGGAAACAGCATTTCGGCACTTGGTCTCCCGCGAAGCCAGCTTTAATAACACCGGAACCCTAAAAATGAAACGATTCACATCTTTATTACTTCGGTGAAACGCCGAATTGAAGAAAACCAACGAGAAAAGGGTAAGTTCCAAATGTGTACTGAGGCAAATCCGAAAGCAAGGTGTTGGCAGCGACCACTTTGGAAGTAATTTTTCGTCTGGTACTCGCAGGGTTTTCAATACTTACATTGTCGATGACGACGGGCTGATTGATAATGACGTCGTAGGATTCCATAATTTGTTAAAAATTAAACTAAAACAAGGGAAAAACGGGCTAAAAAACTCAACACCCGAACTTGATCGTTACGCCTCCACTCCTTGCGGGTGCCGACGAAACGAACCTCCTGCCATCACAAATCACTCCGCGATGTTTTTCGATTGAACAACTCCGGTTTTTCGGGGGATTTTTAATCAACTGAAAACTACGTAATTTTGGAAATTTAAAGTTCGAAGCGACGCTTTTTCGTACAATATTTTTGTTTCCTATGGTGGTTTACAATTTCAAAGATAGCAGGTTGTTTGTTTGGTTGTTTAACTGTTGGCAAGCGTGTCTCGAAGTTCCTATCAGCTGATTGTTATTTTCCTGAAAAACGAGTGTAGAGAGGCTTTTTCAGCCGAATTTCTTCGTGATCGTGAAACTGAAGCTCTCCGTAAGTACCTGCCTATCGCAATAAATTTATGAATACCTACCGTACAATATTCCGATCATACCATGGATCTTTACTCATCTGTCGTTCAACTGTTAACCTACCTGATATTGATAAGTTGTACCTACCCACATTGATTTTTACTCTGTTTCTCCAAAATGAGTCAAACTACAAAGTGTAGGCGTTTTTGGACTGTTAAATTTAATTATATATTTAATGGGTACTGGTTGGAAGCATGAGCGATTGATGTTGGTAATGCTCTAGCTATCCTAGCTATCCATGTACCTGTCTATAGAAATAGCTTATCGACGCCTCTATGGGAGTAAGTTTGCTGATCGTAATGTTGTGACTGAAATGTATCTTCTGCGTTCGAAGTCGTTATTCACTATACAAAATGTAGGTGCTTAACTTCTGAATGCATTTCACTAGTAAAGAATACACTGGTGGTTTTCATAATTATTTCTGTGAGAATCAAGTATTGAATATTGGGGAATTATCTTCATACAATTTTGTTGAAAGTATATTATATATATTAATTGCTATGCAATTTTAACGCCGGGGGTCATGTGAAAAAAATGTCCTGTCACAAATACGCGTCACGCAAAGAGGAATGTGATGAAGATGAGCACAAAGAGGAATGTGGTAAAGATGAGCACAAAGAGGAATGTGATAAAGATGAGCACAAAGAGGAACGTGATAAAGATGAGCACAAAGAGGAATGTGATAAAGATGAGCACAAAGAGGAATGTGATGAAGAATTACCAACGTTATCTTTGTTACCTATGAATAGAGAGTTCCTAAGAGATAAGTTCATTAGGGAATGGCCATATCTTTTGGCCACATCTAAGGCGAGCAGCCTTTGGATGCTAACCAATAAGTCCGGTTTGACAGAAGGTGGTGGGGGTAGGAGTGAATTAAAAAGTAACGTCACTTAACTTAGCACAACGCGAAATCCATTCAGCTTCAGTAGGTATACTAGTATCCGTAGGTATACTCACTTTTTTATCCTAAGTTGATATCGCAACAATCTAGCAAATTCTTTGAAAGACGCTTGGAGTAACTTTGAAAGACGCTGGCGATGGCGAGGACCGACGACACATGACGCGTTAAAAAAAAAACGACAAAACGCAGCAAAAAGCTGTGCACTGTTACCCCTGAGTAAGGTTAAAGACGATTCCTAAAGTTTGTGCTCTGGGAGATAACGCGCCTTATGTATAAGGCCGAATAAGTCGAACTTAAGGAAATAAGTTTGAACTTGGGCGACGCGCATGCGCAGTTGAGATAAATCCGAACACATCTTCCCGACTTTAGTCTTTAGGAACTCTCTAATAACTAGTTACCTACATTTCATAGTAACGGGCGCCGCTTGGCATTTTTTAATGTGTTTCTATGGAAATTGGCCCCGTATTGGCAACGGCTCGTTTGAATTTGGTATCTGCAATTTTATAATCGTTTTATTTTTTTGTGTGGGTGGTGTGGGGGGGGGGGGGGGGGGTAAATTGCATAGCAAATTCTCCTTTGTTATACGAAGTATAAGAACACATCCTTCGGGGGTGAGGAACGGCGAAGCCGTTCCGAGGGGGCGGAGCCCCCTTTGGGGGTCCAGGGGGCTTGCCCCCTGGCGAGGCCCGAAGGGCCGAGTTATATATATATATAGTGTAGACACAGGCTATCCATGTAAACCCCCCCCCCCCCCCCCCCACTTATTTTCCTTAATTAGGAGGGTAAAAAACCTTTCGACACTACAAAATTTGTCCCATACATTTCAAAAAAGCTGCGCATTGCACACTTGCGCAACCGTGCGAAATGTTTTCTTTCAAGCTAGGTTCACATGGAGACGCAATTCCGGACGGCAATCCGGCACGGCAACGCATTTGCCGGAATTTTTGCCGCAGAGGCGTTCACATGGCAGCGGAGCTTAACCAAAATGCAATCGCAAAAAACAAACAATTGCTCGAACTCGAAACCGCAATATCAACCACATAAATGTCGAATTTCAATATGGCTGAACAACCAAACAAGAGAGGTGTGCGCAGTAACCTCCGCGCAGATCCGGCAACGCATCCGACAGCGGAAAATATCTGGAGATTTTGATATAGTATCCAAGGCACTGCGTTGAAATAATCCATTTTGCGTTGGCCAATAGCATTGCAGAACGCATAGCCGTGCCGGGCTACCGTCCGGAATTGCGTCTCATGTGAACCTAGCTTCACTCATAGCGAGTGCGAGTTCTGTGTAGGGATCCAATTCTTATTATTAAGGGTCTTCTGTTTTCATAATCTTTGAGCAAGTTTGTCTGAATGAATCATGTTTGATCGAGTGCTCCGCCAACGTTGGTCTTCAAGTATGAAACAGACGGTTATCTGTTGCAATCGAAAGGGCATGAAGAGTTTCAAACGAGGACGAGGGCAGCAATGTGCGTCAGTGAAGGAGGAGCTCAATTCGAGCAGCTCACCAATAAATTAAACATTTTTCAAGTCTGCTATTAGAAGAAGTTTTCTACAGGTATTAGAAAAGTTGACATTTTAATAATTTCGTACAAAAAATTGCCTTTATCCCCAACAGTGATCTCGGTGCAGCTTATTTGAAATGAAAAATGGATGTCACCACGTGATTCAGCGTGGAACAATAGTGCTAATACATGCGCCGCACACGCACTTCGCGTTAACTGTCATTTTCGATTTCGCGAAATTTCACAATTACGCGACTGTGCGCTCCCTGGACGGATTGCACGCTATTAAAAAAAAACGGGTGAGGGGTCAAGTTTTCATGAAATTTTGCGTAGAATCCGAATCTGCAAAAAAAATGGAGGTTCCTTTTTGAAAGAAAAAAAACCAATGTTGATGCGTGTTCCGCACATTCTCGCGCAATGGGCAATTTTTATTTTTGAAATCAATGGAAAAAAATATTATGAAGGATAGCTCCTTCGCTTAGCCTCCTAACTTAACGAAAAAAAGTTTGGGGGGGGGGGGGGGGGGGTAAATAGTTATCTAGACTCCTGGAGAACTGGTAGTTTGGATCTCGCTTTCCAAAATAAGGGTATTCTTTAAATGGGGGTGATTAAAAGGAAAAAAGGGGCAACAAATGACTTAACAGGTCTTTTGACATCTGATTGGCTGTTGGCCCAAGGGAGCGAAACTCAGGTGAAGGTTCTCAGTGCTGCCAGCAACCCAACATTAAAAATGGCAACCTGCAAGAACCATTGCCATGCATGACCTTTCCCTCTGTTTGATTTTGAGGAATTTTTTAAATTTATTTATAGATGTGGTACATAAATGTTAATTTCCGTTATTGAACGGAATTTTGCCAAATAAATGGCCCAGTCCTTCATAATGGTGCGACTGCCGATGACAAAAAAGTCGCATGTTCAGTTGTTCACAGCTCCCTTAAGTATTCATGTTCATTACTCAGTCGTAATGGAAAAATTAAGATAGTTGTCACTTCCCTTTTGGTACGTTCTGTTCATGGGGTTTAGGATTAGTTCCTGACACCCAATTAATTTTGGCTTGAAATTTCTGAAGGCAGTTTGCCTTGGAACAGTGGAATAGTTCTTGAACAATATTTACTGCTCATCCACAGTAAGCTAGGTTCACATTGAGGCGCAGTTCTGGATGTCAATCCAGTACGGCAAGTCTTTCTGCAATGCTATTGGCCAAAAGCAAAATGAATGATTGCAACGCAATCAAAAATCTCCAGATATTTTCCGCTGTCCGATCCATTGCCATATCTGCGCAGAGGTTACTGTGCACACCTCTCCTGTTTGGTTGTTCAGCCATATTGGAAATTGACATTCCTGGTTGATTTTGCCTGTTAGATTTTCCATTATGATTCCACTTCCATGTGAACGCCTCTTTAACAAAAATTCCGGCAAATGCATTGCCGCACCGGATTGCCATCCGGAATCGCCCCTCCATGTGAACCTAGCTTTACTTCCCTCACCAATGCTCGTCATCTTTTATTTCTTCACATTTCTAGGCTTCCCACAACATCCAAACCAAACATGGGTCTGTCCAGCACTGTCTACAACGCTGTTTTCAAAAGGACCTCCACATACGCCCTCGCCATGGTCACAGCGGCTTTCATCTTTGAGCGATCGTTCGACATGGGGACTGAAATGCTCTTTGAGCGAAACAACCAAGGCAAGCTCTGGAAACACATCAAGAGCAACTACGAGCAGTAGTGGAGTCGAAGGGCATGATGTAGCCCTGGTAGCCTTCAAACACCGTCTTTTTTTTTTTTTTTTTTTAAATCTTTATCCTGAATCGTCATCTCTATCCCTGCTGTACTCTATTGTTACCTATTAAAATAATGTTGTCGTAAATAAATGTACAGTTGATCCACTACCACGTATTTGCTACATACCACCTTTGTCCTTTCTAGTTGGATGGAACACTAATATACATGGGAGAGTTTTGATATCAGTGCCCCGAACGGGTTAAACGTCATTGAATGAGGTAGATTCTAGTAAAAACGGAGGATTGCTAATAAGAACAAACACGCCTAAGTGGGTAACTGTAGTTTACAAAAGCGCTGGCACATCGAGTATTCACCATCAACCGAGTCGTAGAATAGCCATAATAATATATTATCTACTTTCCTATCACTAGGTCAGTAACTCAATAGCCAACTTGAGATGAGCTGGAAAGCCTTATGAATAGGTTCTGTCATGGAAAACTACTAATGTTACCCACTCGTAGATGCTCAAGATAGTAAACACACGTTGGAAAAAACTGCAGAACCAACATTTGAAGTTATCAGAACAGCAATAAGCTAAGCTCTGCCAGAGCTCCCACCAGAAAAGAGGAACCTACTCAGCCCTGGGCCAATTCAAGGACTGAGCAGGTTCCTTATTCCCGATGGAATCGCTGGGGAGAACTGCATTGCCAAATCAGCTTATTGCTGTACTAATGAAGCACAATATAACACTGACTTACTTTACACAACATTACTGTTCTGTTCGCAAACATCTATCAACAGTTGGCATTGTAGAATTCATACAAAATAGGACAACCTGAAGCGGGCAAACAAGAACATTTATAGCTGTTCAATATACTCAGTACCACTTGCCTCGTTAGAATTTCAAACGTGGATAGTCGACTACAAGATACCAACGGACGACAGGAAACAAATGTCTAACGATTCCAGCGTATAATTCAACTCATTATAGAAACAACACATTCTGGGAAACGTATTGATAAGAAATCTTTAAATACTGGGAATTCTAAACAGCAGAATATAAGTTAAGTGTTCATTGAGAGTTCTTAGTGGTAAAAAATATTTTCTCAAGGTATAGCACTAGGTCCAAGACAACTTGGATGACTGATGCCACTCTTGTATTCCTTCAGTATGTGGTGGCACTGACATTGTTTGAAGGACAGGAGTTCAAGTTGGCAATTGCGAAAGAGACACATACCTACACCTATGCTTTTTCTTCTTTCTCTTTGTTGTACTTCTCCAACTCTTTGAGAAACTGGGATTTGGGTTTCATGACGTTCGGCCGGTCGCCCCGACATTTGGGACAGAACCACTTCCCTTTTGGTTTCGTTGTGAGAGAAACGCATACAAAATGGAACCATTCGATAGGGCAGAGATCGTTATCACAGAGGATCATCTCCCCGTAGGAGATCTGATCGCAGAGGCAGTAAGTCGGTTCGTCAATGTCATGCTGGATCTCTTCTTCGCGCGGCGGCGTTTCTTCCCTTTGGCGGCTCTTCCGCTTTTTCTTCTTTGTGGTCGTACCAGCGCCTTTGCCGCCGCCACTGCTCACGTTCCCAGAACTAGGTTTCACTGTTAGTATAAAACAAGTACAAATTAACACAACAGAATAGAAATCTTTATCGCACTTTTGTTCCACATTGCGTACATATTGTCCTGCGTTCACTGAACCATGTGTAATGTAAGACAACTTGGAAATATCGAATGGGCAGGCAAATATAGGTCAGTGATCCACAACAGAGGAGATGTGAGCCTATTTTTACGGCTCTACTAGCAATGGTCAGTTTACTGACGTGATTCAGTGATAAATACATGTACTTATCAATATTCGATACTTCATAAATACGGTCGACAATCAGACTCAAGCACTATAAGGAGCATATAGTTGATCAGATATGCATACATCAAAGGAACAAAACCTGTGACGAATGCTTACCATTAGTAGCAGACGTGCTCGTGTTGGTGGACGCCAGAGTCGATCTCTCGTGGTTGGGCGAATCGCTGGCTTCCACTTCGTTGCGAGACCGCCTGGCTCTCTTGCTCGCCCTCTCAGTCGCTGTGGACGTGCCGTTGGTGCTGGGTTTGTCAACAACAACGGAACTGACGTTCAGGGCGGAGTTGCTCGGGCCTGAAGATGAATTGTTCGGTGGCGGATCCTTCACCACTTCCTTCACCACCTCGACAGGCTCCACATCTCTGTTGTAGTCTGCAAATGATATGATCGAATATTGTTGAGTATTGGCTACATTGTTCTATTCATTATTATGTGTGTTTGATCGAGCATTTCGAGATTATATATACATCATCTGGGTGTAAGGAGATCAATGGTGACGATCTGGACAACGAATATGAGAACTACTGACAACTTGTTACGGTCTGACCCAGTCCATGGCATGCCATGCACGACAGGCAGTTAATAGAGGGTTTAACAAAGATCGGACTATTATAGTCAGAAAAGTGTCTGCTTTTAGAGAATCGAAAGAGGAATGGTAAATTTGGTCCAACTGAATTCTGGTTCCGGAACTGAAGTAAAGTAGGAGCAGGAAGGGTTGAGTGTTGACATACCGCGACCCCAATGGAATCAAGTCTGCGTCTGGTATATGGAGAAAACAACAATGATAAATGATAAATGTACAAGGGCAAGCTACGGGACTAGATTAGTTTGCAGGTCCGTAAATTGGGAAATATTCATTAACTCTTACGTGGAGATATGGGGGCAGCAAAGTATTAAGTTACCAATTTAAAAGGGTTGGCAGGCATAGGGCAACAGAATTCATCTGAGTTAAAAGCAGTTAGAAGGCATTTGGAAACCAGCAAGGTATGCACACTTGCAGTGCGCTCTCACCAAAGGAAACGAATTTATTGCTATACCCTTAGGCCGACTGGGATTCACCCTGGGTGGAGCCCAAAAACCTTATGAAGAATCAGATATCCTCACTGACAATAATTCACAATTGGGCTGTCCGGACTCCGATGGGGAAAATCATTGGAATAGGAAACACAGTTGCGGTTCACTGCATACGACTATTTGTACTGGGAGCTGGTAAAGAACAGAAAATTCTTACAAAATCCGTCTTGCCATTGGTTGAACATCTTCCACTGTCGTCGTTCCACTGGTGGAATTCACTACACCGGCGGGAAGAGCTGCATCAAGAAGGAATCAGAAATATTCACCTACTCCAACCTGTGTAAGTCGAAATCGATTTCCCGCCAATGGGTCACGAAATAACAGTGTTCTCTATCATAAAATCAACACCCATCCCAACTGAAAGCCCCGAGGGTCGATTGTGTCAATAACTTTTTCTTCTCGCAGTTGAAAACGTGTAGTTATTCGTACCTAAAGACGAGTCCCGCGCTAAAAAAAGAACACTTGGGTAATTGACGGAAATAATTAATCACCTGGTATTGAAAATAATTGAGTGGAAGCCCACGAAAGAAATGAAGCTTCCAGAAAAATTACCTTGTTTGACGTGTGTCAATATAAAGTAGGCGAGATCTGATGGATAGGGAGTTTGAGGAAGAATTATTCGTTGTATTGATTCGAAACAGGCAAAGAAATTTAATCGTGCCTCTACTTACCTGTACAGAGTTCTTAACCGTTTAGTTACAATTCAAGATTTTTCGTGTTTTCGACGTTACGTCAGTAAACTGGTCATAACTTCCTTAATTTACAGTGTAAAATCAAAATGGTCGTTATTCAATTTTTTTTGAAGCCCCAAGTTTATCGGCAACTTCACGACTTGTTTCATTTCTGTGCCTATCACTTCGACTGTTGGGGAACCGTATTTTATTATGTACTACTACTACCATTGAATGATGAAGAATATTAGATAGATTTTATTTAAAGCAATCATGAGAGATTTAATTTTTATTGAATTGAGAAGTTACCTACCTAGATAATTTATTCTTTCAGTTTTTTTCTTTTTTTAAAATAATTCTAAGATGTAATTTTATTAATTTTAATAAAATAATAAGATATATACCTATTATTCAATTAATATGTTGTGATCGGCAGCTCCTCCAATGTACCTGTAATGTACGAACATGTCGAGCCTGATCGACCACACAGAGTGGGGACCCCCCGACCCCCCTCAGGTCATGTCAGGGGGTATATAAGAAATTGTGATCGCTCAATAAATTAACCATTCTCAATCAAGCTCTCGAACTGCCTCGTCTACCTCATTATCCTCGGATCATCACACTGGTGACAACCGACGTGAGACACGCACCGCCCGGCCTCCGCCTGCCGTCTGCGACAGCGGAGCGACTCTGCAGCGACGCCCCACCACCGCGTCGACTCACGCGCCCCCACTACGCCGGGCGCGTCAACGGCGACAACAGCGGGCCTCCACTTCCTCGCCCCACCCAGCGTCCTGCGTAAAACACGAGCGACCACCAGTGAAACGATCACTTCTCGCCTACAGCTCTCCAGGACTGGCGCCTAAGAAGAAAAGGGCAACAAAAACGCCGAAACCCGCAGGATACGACTCCGCCGCCGCCTTCCCTCAAGCTGCGACCGTTCGACCCTGCCTTCCCGCACGTCTGGTTTGCCCAATTGGAGCTGGTTTTCGCCCACGAAGGCCTCACCACATCGCAGGCACAATTCGCTCGCGCCTTCCTCGCGCTCGAGCCTCGTCAAGCGGACCTCTGCGCCGACATCCCCGCGTCGCACGCCAACAGCTACTGGACGCTAAAGGAACGACTCCTAGCAGCGCACGCACCCTCCGACGGCTCACAACTCACCCGCCTCCTGCAAACGACTACGGACGGCGAACTTCCCTCCGTACTCGCCCGGCGCCTCCGCCGCCCCCTACCAGCCGATACACCGACGCCTCTCCTCCGACAGCTCTTCCTCCGAGCGCTCCCCGAGACCCTCCGCTTGCACGTAGCGGCCCAAGACGAGCCGGATATCACGAAACTCGCTGCGACCGCCGATCGCAACCTACCGTTCGTCCCACCTCCTCGTGTGGCTACCGTCAACGACGAGGTACAGGTGATCCAAAATAGACGACAACAGCGACCATCGACGCAGCGACAAACGCCGCCCGCGCCCGATCCCACCTACATCACCGCGACCGCCGTTAAAGGCAACCCGACACCAACCCCCCGACCACGACCACCGCCGCCAACCGGACAGCCCAGCGACCGCAACAGCACGTCGCAACCACCAACCGCAGCCTCCCACACCCAGCAAACGCCACGCCACCGGCAAACAAGAATTTAATGAAGTACTTAAATTCTGGGGGAAGCGGTGTTGTGATCGGCAGCTCCTCCAATATACCTGTAATGTACGAACATGTCGAGCCTGATCGACCACACAGAGTGGGGACCCCCCGACCCCCCTCTGGTCATGTCAGGGGGTATATAAGAAATTGTGATCGCTCAATAAATTAACCATTCTCAATCAAGCTCTCGAACTGCCTCGTCTATTTTATTATCCTCGGATCATCACACTATGCATATGCTATTTTATAAATTTTATCATTACTATTATTTTTTTCTGAATGTTCAGAATGTTTGGGGGCGCAGGGTTGCCGATCCCTGCCGTAGAGTAATGCACGCATTACAGTGGACGTCCGTGATGGTGGTGTATAGATCACTCTGTATGACTGCACATCGTCTGGATCTTTAACTCAGCCCCCCCCCCCCCCCCCCACCACCACCACCACCACCGTAGTGCATAATCAGAACGATTTCTGATTCAAACTAATAAACAACCACCCGAATCAGTTGAGAATATGGGCAGCAGACATAAGATTTGCAGAAAATCCCGCGCGCTCCCCCCCCCCCCCCCCCCCCCCCGCCACCACCATAGAAATAAATGTCAAAATTCCGGCGACGTACTGCACAACTAGACTGAATTCTGCGCCGGGAAAAAAACACGTAAATCGGCTGAGAATTAAGCCATGGTCAATGACACGATTTAGCTGGAGAACCCACGGTTTTCGGCATTGACCCCCAACCCCCTTTAGAAGTAAACTTCGAAATTTCTGCGATTAAGGGCACAACTAGAAAGTTTTCTGCATCGAACAAAAAAAGAAGCACGAAAATCGGTTGGGAATTGCGGCTGGGCAGCACACACAACATTCGGTCTCACGCACACACCGGTTTTTTTCCATGGATTTGGATTCAGAATGGTCTGAAATGGATTTATTTTAATGTGGTTCTTCTCATTCTCGGCTGAGTTATGTCCTCTTCTGACCACAGCAAATTTATAAGGACGGACATCTCTTAATACTAAGGGACGTCCTAAAATGGGTATTCCTCCCTCAGTTGGCAACCCTAAAAATTCATCCAAACCCCATTTGGCTGGCTGGTTTTCGAGTTACAACAACATCTCTGAAAACTCACCCCAAATTCCGCAGATCCTGATCGAGAGAGCGCGACTTGGTGTCAATGAGGTCGGTCACCTGTTGCCAAAGGTCGACCTTCTGGTCGCCGACCTCCTGCAGAGCGATCAGCACTTGCTCCAGCTTCACCAGCGCCTTCCTGTGGGTGCTTGCTTCGAGATCGTCCCTCTCCAGAGTGTCCTTGAGAGTGGCCACATCTTTGAGACAGTCTGAAAGAAACGAACGAGCACCAAATGTGAGGGCGGGTTCGAGAAATTTTGGCCTTTCACTGTTGACCCATCAGCAGCATAGAGCCTCGACCATTGACGTGGTCGAGTGAGGCTCCACCTCATGTTTGTTTACACTCCTGTAGCAAATTTATGAGCTGTAACCTGGCCCTGCTCACTGTTCTTGTATCGTTCACTACGCAATATTTTAGCTATTTGATTATGAACAGTTGATGGACTGAATAACAGGGTATTCCAGTGAGTCTAATAATGATCATTTTTGGAATATTTTAGTTCAACTAACTGAGAAAAGGACGCAGTGTGGGAGAAGAGTGATAATTTATTGTGTAATATAAGGAAGTAAATGCGGAATAGATATCATATGTTGAAAAAGCGCGGGTCCTACATCTACGTCACGGCAGGGCTATGTGTTTGCGTGAATAAGGTATTATGCTGAATAAGTTAAGGAAACGTGA
This sequence comes from Leptopterna dolabrata, assembly GCA_954871275.1. Classification (NCBI taxonomy): domain Eukaryota; kingdom Metazoa; phylum Arthropoda; class Insecta; order Hemiptera; family Miridae; genus Leptopterna; species Leptopterna dolabrata. The sequence continues at coordinate 9,018,465 of OX940988.1, read as the reverse complement.
TTAGGTATTATAGTATCCATAGGGATCTCGGCAATCAAGGTCTCCGCTCATTCTGTCTAACGTAACTAATCGTTAAAGAACGGTCAAGTAACGTTAGAGGAAACTTCCGCTATTATATTATTTCCATCTTGATCTTTTTTATTCTGTTTTAATTTGTCCTTGATACTAGGAGGCAGTGAAATATCTCTATGTCATCACCCGCCTTTTCTTCAAACTCCCTGTTTCTATTTGCTTCTCCAATTTCATGTTAATATTTTCTCGACAAACAGACCCGATTTTTGTTAACCCCAAGCAATATAATTTGGAGAAGAAAATTAAAAAAAAAAAAAAAACTGGAACACCTCACTGTCTACGTCTAATTACTGTAAGTAGTAACGAAATAAGGTGTAGAACCATCCAACAGCGAACATCACAGTGCAGAGATCGAAATGCAGTTTCATATAGCACTCGATGTAGGGGATAGTTGCTTGCCCACCGAAACATGGAACCAGTGGCTAACGGGTTAAGGGTGTGCCTCCGAAGTGCTGCTATATCATGCAGTGGCAGTTGTTGTAACTAAGATTCCAAGTCCTTAACACGATGTGATGAGATGCTCACTCACTACCTTAAGGTTTGTTCGGACTCACTCCTGGTCCTGGACCAGTCCCGGATGGAACTGCGTTCTGAAAGAGAGGGAACAGAACTGTGCAGGATTGAGTTCAGAACTGTGTCTGTCCAAATGTGCGCTGATGATTCTGGACAGATAATCTGAAGCATTGTAGCCTCCCAAATATGTAAGCTGAAGGTGGAAGCATCGAGTGCGCATGTGCAAGGTCAAGTCCTCGAAAAAATCAAGGACTGCTAGAATTAGTCCCTAACGGTCCTGGAATATCTGTCCTAACAGTCAACTCTCGATCCAGGACCAGTTCTGGTGCTGTCCAAACGTACAAAAGGGGGCGAGGCTTGAATATAACCGTCTAGAACGGTCCAGGACTGTCTGTCCGAACGAACCTTTACTTACCGTCTACACCTAGATTTGGGTCTGACCTCTAGAAAAAAGCTATTGTTTACCCTTGAAAGGGCCACTCACAAGAACCCGAAAACAAGGAACGGTATTTCATAAAATTCCTACTGTTTGTTCATATAAATCAACTACTGATGACTGATCGCTTCTATTCTACAATTTCATACGATCAATGGTCACTTAGAAGAATGATAGATACCACCTACCTTTGATCCAAATTACCTACTTCAAACAGGTATCACAATCCCATATAGTTACCTAATGATCCGACATTGCCCTGATTAGGATTAGGTTCATCATTTCGTATTTATACCTGGTAACGAACGTGACAGCCTTCCGTGCCAGAAGGGCGGGTGAAGATGGCAAGGCAGTCTCTCGGGGTCGGAAGGAGAGCTGCCTATCGTGGTTTGGCTGAACTTCTACCGTAGGTTTACTTGGTGCCGACCTTTGATTTGGGATATTTGACGTATTTTGATCCCCCGAATTATGACATCAAAACCTCTGAAGTTACAGCTCCAACCCAATCACATTTGTCTTTGTTCGGGTTTTCTATAAGTGCTAATGTCGACTAATTTCTGGTATACTTCACCATCATTTTGAAAAATGGTAATGAAAGTAGTGACTACAAAAAGCCATTTTCACACCATTCTTCACCATGGAACTTCACTTTTCTGGGCCATTAATCAAAAACACGTTGACACTAGCACCTGCAGTGTTGCCTAAAGAATGGATAGAAAAAAGAATCACAGAAATCCGTTCATTAATAAATAACTGCTCTATCATTCGGTACAAAATGTATTAGCACAGGGCCTCCTAGCAAAGAGGCTCGCCCTTATAAGGAATCAATGGGCAATTATCATGGGCACTTTAGGTAATGATTTTATTATCATCTTCCTCTACACATCTGAAAAAGTTGAAAAGTCGAGTTCCTTTATGAAGAAAAACTCGTAAAAGAAAAAAGGAGATTAGAAGAAGCCGCTTGCTCATGTCACAAGAGATAAACAACCAGTAGACAGGCCATTTCCCATCTGCTGCCATCAGAACATTTCCCCCCTCTTTTTTGGATTCTCGAAGTTTTAAAGTCTCTCAAAATATGAAGGAGGCATATTTCCGGATTCAGCCCTGATGTCGTCTGCAGTGAATGTAGATTTGGCGCACATTCACCACTAGCGGCGCTAGGTTATGCCCAGTTTGGTTCCAACACAGAGGATGTCACCATGCCTGGGATCTTTTTGGATGTGTGCCCGGTTTGGTTCCAACACTGGAGGCTGTCACCATGCCCGGGATCTTTTAGGATGAGTTTGCTTGGTTTGGTTCCAACACTGGAGGCTGTCACCATGCCCGGGATCTTTTAGGATGAGTTTGCTTGGTTTGGTTCCAACACTGGAGGCTGTCACCATGCCCGGGATCTTTTAGGATGAGTTTGCTTGGTTTGGTTCCAACACTGGAGGCTGTCACCATGCCCGGGATCTTTTAGGATGAGTTTGCTTGGTTTGGTTCCAACACTGGAGGCTGTCACCATGCCCAAGATCTTTTAGGTAAGGAGAGAGATGAGGAGTGAGGTTAGAGAGTAGTCAGCGACTAGAGGAGAGCGTAGAATGGCTAGAAAGGCGAGTTTTTATAGCCCTGAGGGCTATCTCCCTCCATCCTCCATCTAGTGGAGGATTGTGGGGATCCCCACTAGGTTCCTCGGTGTTCCTGCGTCACTTCTGAGTTTATTTGCAAGATCTTAAGTTTACAGGGAGTGGTTCTGGGAGGATACCACGACATCGTCTATCTCACATCATAAACAATCACCAGTCCCCGATATCGCTATCTCACATCATAAACAATCACCAGTCCCCGATATCGTCTATCTCACATCATAAACAATCACCAGTATTAGGGACGATAATATCCCTTCAAGGTATTAATTCGCTCTCCACTTTGTTAACTGACACGACTAAGACCAAAACCCTTGGCAGTAACGTCACCCATTTAATAACATGGACTGAATACTGGTAAACTAATCCCAGTTGTTATTCCTTTGATTATCTACGAACAGAAACATTTGGAAAATTGTTTTCCTGTCGTATTTATCATTTAGAAGGTCAACTGTGAATAAAAATGGCTTTTGGTATCCATAAACATTAATTTAGGAATTAAGTAATTATGGGGTGTGTGCGCCTTGGGAGGCACAGTAGTCACCCTTGGAGTCGAAGCACCCTCTCTCTTCAATATCTGATAGGCTTTCTCTAGGAAATATGAGCAAAAACTGCGTTTTTTTAAACTAAAAAATACAGCGGGAATTACTATAAATTAAATCTCGTCAAAAATACGAGTTAGGTATGGTAAATTTGGTTTCCTGTACTTGACCAGTGCGCTTTTGAAAGTACAGTATTCTTCTCACTCGTTTTATTCATTTATATGTCCGGTTTTGGTCGGGAAAATGGTATTCCTCAAAGGACCATCTAATGAGCTTGAAAAAACCAAGGTGTCAATATGACTAACATTTCCAAGATAAATAAACGAAAAACCTACCCTGGCATTTCGGCTGGCAGGAATCATTATCAAAGATTTTGGCCAGCCTCCTAAGGGGATGTATCTGAATGGTACAAAACCATTCAATTCGTGATATCCTCAGGTACTCTCAAGGCGAAAACAGGGCCTCAGAAGAGGTGTGCATTGAAAGGTACAACGGGGGTTAATTCAAGGCGGGGAATCAATGGCTGAGAAGTTCCGCGATCGATCCCTGAGACCGAAACTCACCATTTACAAGAGCATACCAGACAACCATACATACCATTTACATACCAAACAACGGGCGAAACTACCGAACTTCAAAATGTCTCTAAGTGACTTTCGCGCCACCGGCTCGAAGTGGTTGAAACTCGTGTACCTAATGAGAGTTGTCGTGATTCCCCCTCAGAAATCACTCCTGTAATATTCAAGATTTAACCAAATAAACACGACAAACGCCGAGCCGGGGCAACTGCAAGGGAAAGTAGGCGAAGGGTCCTTTCCAGACAAACAACCGTCAACTGCCAAAACGACTGTAACGGCCGATTCTGGACGGGGGACGGGTGGAAAAGTCCCTGTAAAACAGCCCTTCTGGCCCAGCTATTCATTCAACGATCCGACCCCCGACTTGCGACTTCTCCCTCGAATCTCTCTCTCAGCCGAATCCCTCTCTCTCGTCCTCCTTCTCTCTCTCTCTTACCCTTCCTGGTATCTGCTGTTGGTGAAAACCGCGGGATACCTCCCTCCCCTCTAACACCAGCTGCTGGTGAAAACGGCGGGGTGTTAGCCACCATCTTTCTAGCGTCTGCTGTTGGTGAAAACTGCGGGGTGTTAGCCACCACCTTTCTAGCAGGTGGTGAAAACGGCGGGACACTTTTTCTCTCCCCTAACACCTGCTGTTGGTAAAAACTAAAAACCATCCATCTTCCCAGTGTCTGCTGTAGGTGAAAACCGCGGGACACATCCTTCTCACCTAGTGCCTGCTGTAGGTGAAAACCGCGGGGTACTAGCCATCCTTCGAACTAACTCCTGCTGTTGATAAAAACGGTGGGGCCACCATCTTAGTAGTGTCTGCTGTTGGTGAAACCCGCGGGGTGTTAGCCACCAACTTTCTAGTGTCTGCAGTTGGTGAAAACCACGGGACACTTTTTCTCTCCCCTGACACCTGCTGTTGGTGAAAACCGTGGGGTGTTAGTCTCCATCTTCCCAGTGTCTGCTGTAGGTGAAAACCGCGGGACACATCCTTCTCCCTAGTACCTGCTGTAGGTGAAAACCGCGGGACACATCCTTCTCCCTAGTACCTGCTGTAGGTGAAAACCGCGGGGTACTAGCCATCCTTCGAACTAACTCCTGCTGTTGGTGAAAACCGCGGGGTACTAGCCATCCTTCGAACTAACACCTGCTGTTGGTGAAAACCGCGGGGAGTTAGTCAAAAGACTCCATAGCGCATCCTACCACACCCATTCTCTAACTTCTCATCTCCATCTTTCTTCCGCTCCTATCCGAATATCGTGATTCACTCACGACTTCTTGGTGACCCCTTCTCTCCATCCGACCGTTTGTGAGCGCCAACACCCACTCACGACACCAAGTTTGTACTGGGCTGCTTCCTGACAAAGATTTCGAATGGCACTGTGCCGGCTTACATCCTTGACTTGTTAGAATCCAGCCGATCCTCCAGAGCCAACACTTCTTCCGTGCCCGAGCATAGAACTAGATTCATGAGCCGGTCCCTTTCTGTGGAGCAGGGAAGGATTTGGACGTCTCTTCCCCTCTCCGTTATATCTGCCAAATCCTCGACCTCTTTTAGATCTGGTATTTTTGACCTGATCAAATCGAACGATTTTGTTACCTAGCTGGTACACTTTTGCTCTTACAACTTACTATTTTTCTTTTTTTCCCACTCATTTTTATGCTCTTTCTCTGCTTATACTTTTTTTTTTGTTCTTGTAATTTGCTTAATTTCATGTTTCGCTCTGTCATTTGTGATTGCATATTACCGATTCTTCTAACGTGTACCAATGTACAACAGGTCTAGCCTCTATTTATTTATTTGTCAATGTAAATAAATAATACCCTTCGGGTAAGGACAGTAAAGGCAGAGATGCCTTTTTGCCATATATTATTTCATGGTAAAAAAGGATGCTCACGAAGGGTATGGGAAAATCTCATTTACCACCGTAATAGGTAGGCAGGTATTTTAACTGACTACCACGATTGCTGTTAGTAGATCTCATCGTAGATCCCGATGGAGTGTCGGATGAGCAATATGTTACCACTCACACAATACTCCAAATAAGTAAACAATATAGTGATTTTCAGAAAAGTGGATGCACCAGCCGTCTGCCCCAGGTGACAAGACATACCTTCTACAACCTACCACAACTTTTTACAGGGGCTTTACACTTACTTCTGTAGACAACGTCGAGCTCGTGAACACGGGTTATGTACCTCTGGATGTCCCCTGGCAAGTTCTCGATGCAATCCAAGTAATTTTCGGCGTACGTAGCAGAGCAAATCACGTCCGCAGCGGCCTGGTTCCCAGTGTGCAACATCCCGTTCAGAAGTAGCGACTCCGGCACATCGAAAGGTATACGGATTGACTCAAATTGCGAGGGATACGACGTGAGAAAGACGAACAAGATAAGTAGAACACTGCCGTAAAATGTTTTCTAATTTTTCTATCGTAAAACTGATACGGGCTTGTTTACATCACGAATCCGAAAACCTCGTGAAAGTGCGGGGGTAGGGATGAGATATCGATATTACCAAAATATCGATATTTTCCTTCCGGTATCCGATATTTTTATATAGATATTTTTACTTCGATACTATCGGAATATCGATATTTACCTCCGATATCATTTTTGTTGTTGTAAAAAACGAGAAGAATCCACAAATTTGGTTTGAAACTTTTGAAGACGTAACTTTTGATGAACCCAAATGTGGAGCAAATTCATTTTCACAACATGTAGACAGGTACAAACTGAATATTATTTGAATAAAACTTCAAAACTCTTTAATTCTTCCCATGTAGGTACAAAACCAATTGAATACCACAATTTGAAAAAACTCTAAAATTACTTTATTTTTACGTTATTTATACGGGTACAAAACAAATTGAATAAAATTTGAACAAAGCCCCACAAATAACTTTAAAAGGAAAGATTTTCGTTAAATAAAAGTTAAAAAACGTTAAAAAGTTAACGAGATTGTGGTCGTGACGGATCGCGAGCGACCTTTACTCAACAAAAACTGGTAAATGATGCGAAAACCGAAACGCAAAAACAAACAATTCGCTCAGTCAAAAAACTCGACAAACTGATGGAGTAACTAAAATACAGATTGTTGCCGAGTAACCTTTGGACTGATATGAAATCCGAATCCGAATGATAAATGAAACTACAATAAGATAGTGCGTGTGTGTATTTATTCATAATAATAATAATAATAATAATACTAGACCTCTATTGGTATATTGGTACAGGATGTCCCACCTCGCATACCAAACATTAGATTAAACTGTAGACTAAATTGACTATATTTATTTGAATAAAAACATTATGAAAGCCTGAAGGGCAAAAGAAACAGCCTGAAGGAATGAAAAATTGAAAATTGAGAAGGGCATTTTAAGGGTAACAAAATCACAATACTGGAAATAATAAAATAGTAGAGACTGACTTAGGCTTACAAAATGTCAACCTAATTTTAATATAATAATGTGTGGCTTAAGTTTTTAAATTATTTAATTATTCCGTATTTCAATTTCTTTCGATAATACCGGATATCGATACTTTTCATCCGATATTATATTGATATCGATTTTTTCATTTGATATATAAATTGATATCAATATCGATACTTTCTTTCGATATACCATCCCTACCATGGTGGCGGGGAAGAGGAACCGACCAATCGGAATCGGGTGCGAAGGCTTGTGGTGGCAGGTTGGCTCGTTCGAAAGTAAGAAAGTATCATTTTGGTAACTTTTCCGGAAGCTTCATTTCTTTCGTGGGCTTCCATTCAATTATTTTCAATACCAGGTGATTAATTATTTTTTTAGGTGATTTGTTATTTTTTTAACTCGGGACTCTAGGTACCTACGAGAAAAAAAAATACGGCACTCATGGCCGGAAAACCATGGATGAATACGCATCGCGAGGCGGCTCATATGAATGTGGAACATTGAATTTAATGAAGTCGACCCAATCAGTGTTCTAATTTCTAATGCCTGTAAGTAGGGTGACCGGTGACCCTCTTTTGGATTTGCGAAACCCGAACACACTTCTCCTACCACCAATAGAGGAAACCCCAGGGTTTTTCAATGGAACCTAGCAAAGTTGGTAAGTACCTAAAATAGCTGACTGCCATTCCTAAATGTTTAAAACGGCGTTGAGGGCTCGCAGCTTGTACATCAGTTTCTGTATGATTTAAGGGCCGTTCTGTATGATTGACATGTTTCTGTAGGAATTTGACCGTCCGGTTCGACCCCCTGCCAACCAATATCTTGGATGTCCCAAGATATCCCCTCTCAAGAGCGGACGGGTAAAATACCTGTTGTAGGTACCTAAATGCATTTTTGGTTTATTATTTTCAATAATGAACCATTGGAATCGAGCATGGGGGAAAAAGATGTCAACCCCCCCAGGCCCTCAAAGTTTATGGTTTCAGTTTCAAGGTACCTATGTAGAATCCAAAAATGGAATAATTAAATTTCTGTCCGTCCGCCGTACGTTCGCATTTTTCATGCACCAAAATTGATGAAATTTCATGTGTGAGCCCCATTTGGGGTCTAGTTGGTCCGCAAAGCTCGGCGTAACTGTCATTCATCTGAAAAATAGGGGATCAAATTTTCAGAACGCCATAGTTCGAAAACTTAAATAGTTTTCTTGCTTTCAACAATTTTTTTACGTTTTTAAATTGATCTCAAACTAAACTGAATTGATCTCAAACTAAAAACGCTGCAGATCCCTGCACGACGGATTATTATTTTGTACAGAATACCCTTCTGTTACAGATCACAGCTCTCTTTATAGATAATATGTACTATAATAGTACTCCGACCCAGACCTCGAGGCCGCTGGACCTTCTTCCCATCTGGCTACACCAATTAACAACACACCGCATTCCACTCCGACGGCGCCAGCAAAGGAGAAAGTGAAAAGGAGGGTAATAGACGATGCCGACGAGGAAGACTTCGTTCTTCCCATTAAAAGAAGGACGACTCAACGTTATAATCTTGAGGTAATTTTCATTTAACTTCTAAAATGGCGACTGAAGCTTAATGAACTGAAATCTACTCATACTAACTTTACGAACAAGAACATAACAACGATACCAGTCATGATGAATGGCCAACAGATCCCCTACGCTAATACAGCAAAGTACTTAGGGATGACTCTTGATGCCAAATTATGATGGAAGGAACATGTGATTAAAAAAAAAGATCAGTTAAATATGAAGTTCAAAAAAATGTGCTGGTTGCTAGGCAGATATTCTGAACTATCTGTACACAACAAATTGCTAATCTACAAACAAATTCTAAAACCTGTGTGGACTTATGGTATCCAGCTCTGGGGCTGTACTAAAAAGACAAACAGCAAGATTATACAAACTTTTCATAACAAGGTACTGAGGAGTAATGTCAACGCCCCTTGGTACATCAGAAATGATGACCTCCATCGAGACCTCAAGATGGAATCCTTCAGCGAAGTGGCCAAGCAACATGCGATTAAATACGAACAGCGGCTTCATGAACACATGAATCCAGAAGTTCTTCGACTCCTAGACAACAGCAACGCCACCCGGCGGCTTGATAGAACAAAACCTTCGACTTTGTGATGTGACAATGTGATAAGTGTTCGATCTGTATGTTTATGTTTGGCTTAAAGAAGAACACTTTACAATACAAAATCTTGCCGAAAAATTGGGCGTATATTCAAATGAAAAATGAACTGAAACTGCACGTCAAAAAACAAACAAAAGGTTATCAGGATTTTTCCCCAGCCAGACAAACGAGAGAGGCCTAGCACACCATAATCATTCACATGACGACATAACTAAAAGCTCTCCATGGAGGAATAGTTCTGCTAATCATTCCCAACATACTCCCACCTAATTTTTATGAAAATAAAAATTACAAACAAATAGAAGTTGTCACCTACATATCCAAAGCATTATTGAAATTGAGATGACAATGACATTGTAAAACTATAAAAGGTTTTTTTTAAAGTAAATAAAATTATATGTCTTTAAGGATAATCAATAACAATTTTAGAGATCATAAACTTAAAACTCAAGACAAGAAAACAAGGTACATTGAAACTGATATACAACACATAAGATTCAAAATTGGAAAAAACTTCGTTAAAAACTACGTTAAAATTACAAACTGGAAGAATTATAAATGTATACTATTACAGATCCAACCTTTTAGGAGGAACAATCACTCTCCCACCACGGGTCCTCTTGCAAACAGGAATAGACTCATCTTCCACAGGCCCCTCAGAATCATTGCCATGGGTAAGAAAGGGCTCTAAGTCATCAGGCTGATCGTGCATATCGGTTGAGTAGTTTTCCTCAGGTTGAACCATGAAGACCTCCAAAGGATGAACTCGTTGAATGGCTCGTGTAACAGTTCCGTTGGAAGTCCTCAAATGCAGCACTCTTACTTTCCCATCACGTCCCACTACCAATTTTTCAACAACTGCCAGTGGCCAGTCCAGTCTTTTAGCATTATCGGACCCAATAAGTACTACTTCACCGACACTAGGTTCTTGAGTAGACTTGCGATGAGACCATGTTAACTGACCCAAGTACTCGGAACGGAAACGTTGTCTGAGCTGATCACGTAGACTCTGTCGGTATCGTAGCCTCTTCTCTAGACTCTTTTCCTCAAAACTATCACATTCAGGGACATATACCCCCTGAAGGTCCTGAAGAAACATTGCAGGAGTTAGTGGTGCAGGATCTGAGTTTGCCTCAGAAACATGGGTCAAAGGCCTCGAGTTGATGAGCGCTTCACAGTCACAAATAACTGAAGAGAGCTCGTCCAGGTTTAAGGCTGCTCGTCCCAAAATCTTGCGGAGCGATTGTTTGACAAGACCAACCAACCTTTCCCAGAAACCTCCCCACCAGGCGGCAGTGGGAGGATTGAATCTCCATTCAATACGTGAAACAGAGCAGTAAGTGGCTATCTCGTTCCAGTCCACCTCAGAGAAAACATTCTCTGTCCCATGAAAATTAGTCCCGTTGTCACTGTAGATAATTTTGGGTCGTCCACGGCGAGCAATGAACCGCCGCAGTGCAAGGATGAATGTCTCTGTGGACAAGGAAGGGACCAACTCCAAGTGAACTGCGCGAAAGTTGGCACAGGTGAAGAGACTAATCCAGACCTTGGTGCCATCACGGAGATAAAGAGGGCCTGCATAGTCAACTCCTGTGACTTCAAACACGTGAGAATCCCTAACTCTTGCTTCAGGAAGAGGGGGGGAGATCAAGTCCAGTGGCTTGCTGGAAAACCTTTTACATGTAACACACTGACCAATGATTTGCCGGACTGTTTGACGGCCTTTTAGTATCCAAAACTTTTCCCTCAATAGACCAAGGAGAGTCTGAGTACCAGCGTGACCAGATTTGCAATGAGTGTCATATACTAATCTTTCTACTACTGGGTGATCAGATGGCAAGAGAGCTGGATTTCTGAAAGAAGCCACATCATCAACACGCTCAGACACCTTAGTCCTGAGTCGGATCACACCTTCACCATCCACAAAAGGCTGAAGCTCACAGATCCTCCTATCAGCCAGTGTTACGAGGGCATCTGCCTGAACCAGTTTCACAACATTGAGCTCTGCCGAATTCAACTCCTCAGCAGACAGTGGCCCAGCCATCCTAGAACGCCGCCGGCCTCTCCTGCAGTTGACAATAAAACGCTTGATCCAAGCCACCAGGCGCACAATCTTCTCATATTTAGAGAAGTACGAGTAGAACCATTGGACGTCAGGTTCATAATTTAGCATGCTGATACTCTTCTTTAACCTCTCGTTCTGGATTTTATTTTCTTCATAGGAACAGTGCGACTTGGGCCAGTGTTCCTCACTTTGCCTTAACCACTCAGGACCCAGCCACCATAGTGATGCCACTAGAAGTCCAATGGTACAACCCCTTGATGGTAAATCAGCTGGATTATACTCTCCTGGTAGATGACACCAAATAGCACCCTTTGTGAGGTCCCTCACTTCTCTAATTCGATTGCGGACAAACACTGTCCACTCTTCCTTCCTTTGAATCCATGCTAATACTGTACTTGAGTCAGTCCACATGAAAACTGGAACACTGGTCCATCCAAGAGCTTCCTGCACTGACTGCAGCAGTCTAGCCCCAATGGTAGCAGCAAGAAGTTCAAGACGAGGTATACTCAAAGTCTTTAGAGGGGCAACTCTGGCCTTTGCTTGTATAAGTTCCACTCGCACAGTGCCATAATCTTCACTTCGGGCAAACACAGAGGCCGCATAAGCTTTAGAACTCGCGTCGACAAAGACATGAAGAGATAAGTTGTTAGTGCTTCCAAGACATCGGTTTAATCTAACATTCTTCAAAAGATGAGCATCCTGCAACCAGTTCCTGAACGCTGCCTCATCCTGAACCGGCAAGGGATCATCCCATCCAATTTTCTTTGCCCAGAGTGCCTGAACAAGAAGCTTCAAATGGAGAGTGGCTGGTGCAGAAAATCCAACAGGATCAAAGAGACGCTGGGCAACAGAAAGCACGTTTCTTTTAGTTGGATGCTCAATCCGAGAAGCCTCCTCCCACCAGTCTAAATTGATTGATAGGGTGTCGAGACACCTGTCCCATTTTACACCCAATAAATTGATGTCACCAGAAAATGGCTGCCGATGTGAAAACTCCCATGCCCGCAGATTGAAACCTCCTCTAGCCAATACTCTAGTTGCGAAAGTTTGGAAATTAGAGGCATCCTCTGTGCTGTCAACACTCAGTGCCAGGTTGTCAACATAGAAACCTTTCTTCAATAGATTGAAATAGTGTAGGTCAGCATGATTGGAGTTGCGGCGCTGATCGATGGTCAGATGGTAATTGAACACTGCACCAAGTAAGAAAGGACTACTTGTGACACCAAACACCACCCTGGCATGACGATAAGCCAAGATATGATTTTTGTCTAGACTCCACCATAAAAACTTCAAAGAATCTCTGTCATCAGGGTGTACACCGATTTGGAGAAAGGCCTTCTCGATATCTGCTGAAACGCCAATCCTCTTTTCTCTGAAACGCATCAAAATGGCAGGAAGGAGCTCCATTAGGTTCGGTCCCTCTTCTAAACACTCGTTGAGGGAGGCATATCCCTGCAATTTTGCTGAGGCATCGAATACCGGGCGCAATGAACTGAAACTGCACGTCAAAAAACAAACAAAAGGTTATCAGGATTTTTCCCCAGCCAGACAAACGAGAGAGGCCTAGCACACCATAATCATTCACATGACGACATAACTAAAAGCTCTCCATGGAGGAATAGTTCTGCTAATCATTCCCAACAATAAGTGTAGTGATTGAGTGTTCTCTTGAGTTACAGCCACTGGGCTAAAAATTCGGTACAAGTATGTTATAGCCCCGCCAATATCGATTGTATCGATTATCTCAAATACATCGATCCTTGTGGTATCGATGACGGCTCAATATGGCGTCCCGATGCCTACATCCCGGGTGCCGATATCAACTTTCAAAATGAATACGGGAAGACCATTGTAAGGACACCAAAAAATAAGAGTGACTATAACATACTTGTACCATCTATTCAGAAGTCCCAAACAACCTGCTCATTCACGGGATAGTTTCTGGGATGTTTATCTTTTTTGAGATGCGAGCGCTAGCGAGCATCCAGATCGCTTGACAATGCGAGCGGCGGAATGGGAACTAAACTTCTTGTACACCCACCGTCTTGTCTGATACACGTCATCGATACCACAAGGATCGATGTATTTGAGATAATCGATACAATCGATATTGGCGGGGCTATAACATACTTGTACCAAAAACTCTACAAACAGTTGAATAATATTATAGCAAACTAACTTGATGGGCTAAGCTCAGTTGTTGTTACTGATATAGCAAATATATCGATTATTAAAAAAAAAATTTAACTTCTATCCTTCCAGTATTTTCTACATACCTTTGCTTTTAACATGTCTACTAGAGTTATTCTTTTTTAAATAATATTATTAATGTATCAATGTGTTCTGTTGTTTAGAATAGACGTCTGACGAAGAACCTCTTTCGAGTGACGGTACAACTCCTAATGATGATCAATGACGTAACGATGGAGACTGTGACTTACAGAACATATCCCAAAGACCCGGGTGCTCCCGCGAATCTGATATCGGCTGCCCTGGAAACACATGTACTGGAAATTCAGGTAGGTTGGCGCAAAGTATTGAAAATTTTCGAGAAATACGTGACAGAAGGCCCATCGGAACTCCCAGTATTTACAGAGTGGTTTTCGGGGCAGGAGATTGTATTTGTCACGATATTCTCCGGACAGACTACAATGAAATGGGGACTGTTTATAAAAGAATTCTGGGAGCGGTCCCAATACACAAGGGGATATGGTTGTCCTGTCACCCTAAACCCGGATTCCACCATCTCCATCTCGTCCACATTTGTAGATGGGATCAAACACAACGAGCATGTAGATGTGCTGGACTCCGGGGTACAACAAGGGTCGGTAGGAAACGTTACGAGCTCCCAGATATTGACAATGATAAACTCGACCGTCTCCTTCAGTACATTTGTCAAGCGCCCAGACGGCTCATACTCCAGGCATGTGGAGGAACCGTCTGGGGAGACAATCGTTCACATACAGATAGGGGACTGGAAACGATTACAGACGATACCAACCAAACATTGGTGGAAAGAATTGACAATGTCGACCCGACGACTAGTAGACATGAAACTGACGGACGAATTCAACAGCCACATACAAGCCCTAATGGAAATGCTACAAAAAACCGCTACCTAACTAAAACTAACAATTACAAACGAGTCTGTCCGGAGGATATCACCTCCTTTATAGAGATAATTTGTTGTGTTCCCTTGCACAACGTAATATGCACTAAGTGGAAGTATTCCAATAAATTTAGATTTATTACCCCTAGTGATAAGGTATTCCAAAGAGCTGTTGCTCATTTGGAAGGATTATGTGTAGAACGTAGTATTAGAGATTTTCAGAACTATTATTCAGATAAGTGGCCAGTATTTAGATCCTATGACGGGACGAATTCAATGTATTATAATATAGAAGATAGTATAAATGTAATAACTAAATTGTTAATGTACCAATTTGACGGTAAAAAAGACGATGTAAAAGAATTCTTGCAAACTCTGGCATTAATATTAGACAAACAAATACCGAAAAAGAATTGTATAGAGGTGATGTCACCACCCAGTGCAGGCAAAAATTATTTCTTTGATATGGTAACAGGATATTTTCTCAATGTAGGATCAATAGCAAACTTTAATAGAAACTCAAATTTTCCACTGCAAGACTGTGTTCACAAAAGAATCCTAGTTTGGAATGAACCAAATTGTGAAACCAATGCATTTGATACTATAAAAATGTTATTTGGGGGTGACCCCTTGCCAGCAAAAGTTAAATTTCAAAATGATGCCCACATACAAAAAAACAACTGTTTTTGTATTGTTAAACCCACCAAGGGTGTTTCCTAATAATAAGGCCTTCCAAGACAGAATGGTCAGATATACATGGAAGTCAGCTCCAATGTTAAAGGAGTATGACAGGTACCCGAATCCATTATGTTTTCCTAAACTGTTAGATAAATCTAGCATTAATTATTAAGTAATATATTAATTGGACAGACTCATGTACATAGTGTAAATGTGTTGTTTACTTTTTCAATAAATAACAATTTCAATGGAACTTGGCGTTTACATACAAATCTCCCCTTTTCCCTACATATTTCCATTTCTCAACCAAACGTGCTGAACACTTGTTCAAAACCTTAGGTTTTCACTGCATCCGTCAAGTATGGGGATGCACGCAAAACAACGGGGGGGGGGGGGGGGGATGTAAGACATATATTGGGTTATACGAACGCATCCATCACCATCCGGGGATGGTTAGGTTAGGGATGGTGGGGGTGGGGGTAAGTGGCCCCCCCCCCTTACCCCACCCAATGCCCCAGACACCACCCGCGACGGGTTCTGACGAGTTCTGATTAGCTATAGTGATTAGTAATAGATCGCAGATCCTCCGTAGGTTAGTACCTAACCCCGTACTCGTTACTAGGTATACCTACCTAAATCACGAGTTAAATGTTGCTGAAATAATTCTGTCGATGACAAAAAGTAACTAAACTGGCAAAAAGAAACGCAAATAATGAAGTTGTGAAGGGAAATTGTTGATGTGGAGTGAAAAAAGTTGCAAAAGTACCCACCAACAAACTCCAGCCCCTTTACGTAGATGGTATAATGAACCGTTGTGTAATAATTTACCCATCAATAATACTTCAACGTTTGTTCAAGCTTCACTACCTATCAACAAACTTCTAAAGACCCATTATTTTTCAAATGAAATAATATCACAGAACAACCAACTCGACTTCATACTCCGTGATTATAATCAGGTGATCCCTAGCAATGATGATCTCGGGCCAATTCCCGATTGTTAGGGCGTCCCTAGTGATGAAATTTGGGCTGAATGTATACAATTTCATTCACCATCCTGTTGAAAATGCCTGTCGGTGCAAACTTCAGGGCCTTACTGTGAACGAACGGCTGGACGTGCAATGCTGCGGTTGGTCTTAAAAAACTCCCAAGTTCGAGAACTAAGTATTTAAAACCGTAAAAAAATCGAGAACACGGCGTCCTGGAGATTTCAACCCCTATTTTTCACCCCTTAGGGATGACTGACATTAACGCCGAGCTTCGAGGACCAACTAGACCCCAAATGGAACCTATAAACCGAATTTTGTCAATTTTGGTTCATGGTAACTAAGAAGTGCTCAGTACGGCGGACGGACAGAAATTTTTTTATTGCATTTTCGGATTCTGCATACCTTGAAACGGAAACCATAAAATTTTGAGGTGGGGTTAACAATTTTTTTTTCATGCTCGATTCCAAAGGTTCATTATTGAAAATATTAAACCAAAAAATGGGTGTCAAAATAGGGGTTTTCGACGGATTTTTGAGGTTTAAGTGAACATGAGCTTGTGAGCTATAGTTTTCCATGTTTTTTTAGGGCGAGAAGCCCGAATAATAAGTTGTTTTTGACCGAAGAGTGAAGAATTTAGGTTGTTACGAAGGTTAAGCTCCCGAAATTCATTTTTTATGAGGCAAAAATCTGGGAAATTGTCTGAAATCACTATAAATTTGTATAATAACACTAGCAGTAGTATTAGCAGGTGAATCAAGACGATTGAATGGCACTATCAATGTTCAGATAATATGTAAAAAAAAAAACCGAGCCTAATTCGCGTTTTTGGGGGCCAAAATTGGTGGAAACCATCAAAAATAGCTATTTAAATTATTGCACATGAAATAAACAATAAATGAACATCCAACATTTCTGTAGGTATGTCCAGTAGAATACCTAATAAACCCATGTGACAAGGACTCAAGATCAAGTTCACTCTACAATGCGATGGCTTAGATGAGCTGCTATGAAACTGGAAGTTGAACTTAGCTGAAGTTTATCCAGGGTATTTTTCGTGCGCGAGTAGGTAAATTAATGTTTTATTTTATTGAACAAAAAAAGTCCCAACTCTTGCAAAAACTGGTGTAGGTACCTTTTAATTTGTGAAGTGTCCGCATATAGACCACTCAAAATAAACTGGTTGAAGGATGTTGAGGAATGTTCAGGGATTCAAAACGCTTCACTAGGCCGACGTTTCGATTTAATTTTAAATCACCATCAGGGCTGTAATAGTAGGAGTTTAGGACCTATGTTTCAGTTGTGGCAAGGTACCTACTACCTTACTTATAGCTACATAAAAGGTGACTAGATCACCGTTCTTCATTTGCTATCAAGAAAGAATTATTACCAATCTAGTTGTCAGGTAGTTCCGTAACAATATCAGGAGGAAGCTTTTTTTTGCACCTTTGAAGATACCCCGGTACTATTGCTATTATGCAGGAACCTAATAACAATTATTTAAAAATAAATCGAAACATCGGCCCAGTGGAGCGTTTTGTATCAGCTGACCAACCCTCAAGCTCCTTCAACCAGTGCCTTAAATCTCATTTTGTTATTCCCAAATTAATTTTGAAAATAATTATAATAACTGAAGAACAATTTACGAGATAGGTACGTGGATACACTAGTACCAATTCATGTACTTAAGTCTAATAAAATAGCCCTTGTGCTGAAGCTAACAAGCAACCGATACCTACCTATAATTCGTGACATCAAGTACAAGAATGTCAAACGTAAAACAGGTAGGTACAAATTTTATTTTAATAAAATTCATTTTTCTAGTCAATGCAAGAATATGCAGCAGGAGATATCCAGTTCATACAGAACAGTCATTAGAGAGTTCCTAAGAGATAAGTTCATTAGGGAACGGCCATATCTTTTGGCCACATCTAAGGCGAGCAGCCTTTGGATGCTAACCAATAAGTCCGGTTTGACAGAAGTGGTGGGGGTAGGAGTGAATTAAAAAGTAACGTCACTTAACTTAGCACAACGCGAAATCCATTCCATTACATAGCATAGGTAGGTATACTCACTTTTTTATCCTAAGTTGATATCGCAACAATCTAGCAAATTCTTTGAAAGACGCTTGGAGTAACTTTGAAAGACGCTGGCGATGGCGAGGACCGACAACACATGACGCGTTAAAAAAAAAACGACAAAACGCGGCAAAAAGCTGTGCACTGTTACCCCTGAGTAAGGTTAAAGACGATTCCTAAAGTTTGTGCCCTGGGAGATAACGCGCCTTATGTATAAGGCCGAATAAGTCGAACTTAAGGAAATAAGTTTGAACTTGGGCGACGCGCATGCGCAGTTGAGATAAATCCGAACATATCTTCCCGACTTTAGTCTTTAGGAACTCTCTAAACACTTAATTCAATGAAAATCACGTCGATCCGCTGGTAGGTATGGGGACTGAGTCGTCGTTAACTTCCTGTACGTAGGTACACACACTGAGGAACATTCGTTTTGAAATTTGAACCCTAAAAATATAGAAATTTGAAGGGGTTTTATAGCGTGTAATACCTACGAAATTCATTGGATATAACTTTTTATTAGGTACCAATTAACGTTAAGGATTAAATAAATGTAGCATTAATCAGGATTGTATCAGAGGAGGCAATAAGGTGAGTAAATTAAATTCAACATTTTCGTTTTATTGTTCATTTTTCTTATTGGATAATACATCTAAAAATCACAATCCTTCAAAATATCAAGAGAATCGGCAAATTCAATACCATCAGGTAGAGTATTCTACTAATACCACTGGTAGTTTCATAAATTATCACATTTCTTTAATAATGGAAAACGAACGTAAGATTTTCTTTTCAATGTTTGTTCGTAAATTTAAACTTGCATATTTCAAACCAGCAGGGTTTACAACTCAATCCATCAGTACCTAATGAAAAAGTCATGAAATAATTAGTAAGTACAAAGAAGGTAAAAATACCTACCTACGTTGGTGCGTCACAAGAACACCTCTACATCTGTCAATGGAATCTTTGGTGTAAGTTGCAATGATTAGTATGTAAGTAAAACTAATTTCGTCATTTGACGAGGTTTAAAGCAAACATTATTCGATAATAACAGACCTAGAAAAAAGTAGGTAGTGAAAGCTATGATTTCGGCGTCAATTTTACTATACGCTCGAATGAAATCAAACAATGCTGAATATTCAAAAATACTTTTGGCACGTAGTCAAAAGGGAACTACAATAATATTCTTCAAAAATTCAAATAAAATAGGAGAAGAACTGAAGGGACACAATACAGAATTTGGCTGAAACAGAATAAGGGATAGGAAGGTAGGAAGCAGTGGTAATGTATGGGCAATGGGGTTGCCTGTTTCAAAACTAGTGACGTTCGCTCTTCTTTCGGATACCGGTTTCAATCAGGTGTTAGAGAGTTCCTAGGAGATACGTTCATATCAATACCGATTCCGCTGCTAGGGCGAACAACATGGATGCTAACCCGTTGCCGTGGGTTATGAGAGACAACTGAGCATGATAAGCTAATATTAAATCTAAAGGGTTAGTTCCGCTATTGTAAGAAGTAATATTACCATACCTTTGGGAGGAGTCCATCGTCACTTGCTGGTTGATTACTGGAGGCGAGCGCTTTCTATGTAAGGACATCATCATCAGGCCGTCAAGAGAATACTCTCTGTCGACTATACGGCCGTCGAGAATCTATTCTGTCGACGGCCTGATGATGATGTCCTTACATAGAAAGTGCTCGCCTCCAGTACTCAACCAGCTAGTGACGACGGACTCCTGCCAAAGGTATGGTAATATGATAAGCTAGGTTCACATGAAGACGAAATTCCGGACGGCAATCCGGTACGGCAAGTCATTCTGTAATGCTATTGGCCAACGCAAAATGGATTATTGCAACACCACCATGAATACTGTATCAAAATCTCCAGATATTTTCCTGTCGGATCCATTGCCGTATATGCGCAGAGGTTACTGCCCACACCTCTCCTGTTTGGTTGTTCAGCCATATTGGAATTCAACATTCCTGGTTGATTTTGAACGTTAGATTTCCAGTTATGATTCCGCTGCCATGTGAACGCCTCTACGGCAAAAACTATGGCGAACGCGTTGCCGCACTGGATTGCTGTCCGGCATTACATCTCCACGTGAACCTAGCTATAGTCGGTATCTTAAAGTGACGTCAATTCCATACCTACTGATTGTTGAAGTACCGCGAATTCTACCCCCTTCCATCTCAGAAGACAAAAGACAACAGACATAACACACACACCACTAAGCACCAGCTCTGTTAAATCTGAAGTCAGGCAGCCTGTTAAATTTGAAGAACTTCAAATTAGTTATTGCAAAATTGTATAGATTTTGTTTGCTTCTGCAGTAGGTATTTGGCTTCTTTTGCAACTGGTATGAATGTGTGTGCAACTGCAAAACCAGCTATAAATTTGTGAAACTAGGTTTTATTATGAGGGAAAAGTAGATATAAACTAAAAAAGCTTAAGCATTTGACACCATTTCATTTTTTATGTTAAGAAGACAATGTACAGTACTACAGGTTAAGAAAACAGTAGGTACAGAAATATTTTACAGTACACCAGTACAAAACACGAAAAATGAGCGTACCTAACTTGAGTTAGGATTATCTGAAAAGTTCGTGAAGAAAGTTGCTGAATGTGTGTTTCCATAACAACTTCTCTTTCCTCTTGATTCTCCTGAGCAAAAACGGCTTGAAAGGGAGATAGGTATTTTGGGTACCTAGCGAAAACGTTGGAGTAAAAGGAAAATTCATCACGATCACGTTTTTACTGTAGCACGTAGAAGGTTACCTACGGTTTTTCAACATGTACGGTTTTCAACATGTCAGGTTACTTTTACACACGGTCTAGTTGTTATGTTTCACGGGATCGAGAGGCGGTGACAGATGTATGCGGCCAAATACTTCAACCATTTGGCGCATGCGCAGAACAGTTTTCTGAGACACAGATGACGTATCTGAGCAACGGTATCTCCTAGGAACTCTCTATTTGGTATCGATATCGTATTATCGAAAGAAAAGATCAAAACCAACAATATAGTATCGATATCAGCTACCAAGGCTATTAACTGAGCAAATTTACTAGAACCAGGCAAAAACTCTTAACAGGCTTTACGTTTAATAAGTACCAACATTTTACTTATTTTATGTATTTTGTGTTTGAAAATTACAAGAAACGTCAAATTTATGAAACGAAATATAATTGTTGAGTTTCTTGTAGGTATGGAAGGAAACAGAAAGTCAAGTGCAGGCCAGAACATTATGATCACAGAATTGTTTGATTATTACTTTCTCTTCTGTGTCTTGACTGGTATTTTTGTCCATAGTGTAATAAATCCTAGCATAAGATAGAAACTGAATGACAGGAACGTACCCACATTTTCTTTACGTTCGGATAAGCAGTTCTGAATCGAACCAGTTACGAATAGAACTGAAAGGTGAGGAGGGGGGGGGGGGGTTGAGAACCGTTCAGAAATTTCAGTTCTGTCTGTCCGAACGCTTTTCGAACTAGTTCATAACTGATAACCAGAATAACAACTCCTGGCACATTCCCGACAGTTGTACCTTCTACCTACACTGTTTGAAAATGGTCATTGTAGTGGAGAAAAATAATTCGATGAGTTGGGCTAAGTATTGACTGGGTTTTCGTAACGTGCTTGATGAAAAATTTGCTTAACTGTGGCCACAACCAGCGCTTTTACCATAATCCCAGCAATACCTATCTAAAAAAAAACTATTTTTTTCATTAGCAGGTACACAAGGGTCATTTGCAGCCACCTGAACCTTACATACCGTGATTTGTGGTCAAAAACCGTCATAATTATCGAAACATTGGGCGAAAAAACCCATTGTACCTAAAGCTAGGTTCACATGGAGACGCAATTCCGGACGGCAGTCCGGCAAGGCTATGCGTTCTACAATTCTATTGGCCAACGCAAAATGGATTATTGCAACGCAGTGCCTTGGATACTATATCAAAATCTCCAGATATTTTCCGTTGTCGGATCAGTTGCCGGATCTGCGCAGAGGTTACTGCGCACACCCCTCTTGTTTGGTTGTTCAGCCATATTGAAATTCGACATTATGTGGTTGATTTTGCGGTTTCGAGTTCGAGCAATTGTTTGTTTTTTGTGATTGCATTATGTTATGATTTCGCTGCCATGTGAACGCCTCTGCGGCAAAAATTCCAGCAAAAATGCGTTGCCGTGCCGGATTGCCCTCCGGAATTGCGTCTCCATGTGAACCTTGCTTAAGTTTTCGAGTTAGGTACTAATTTTTGAGATTTTCAAACCCTATTTTTCACCCCTTAGTGATAAGTGAGTGAATGCCGACCTTCGAGGACCAACTTATGCCGACCTCGAAGACCAACCTTCAAGGGTTCTTTTCCTATGTACCTACCAAATTTCATTAATTTAGGTCTAATAGTTTCGTAAAAACCGAAGGATGGGGACGGGCGGATTTTTTTCATTTCGATTTTCGGATTCTACGTATCTGGTTCTGAACCGCTACGAAGTACTTTCGAACATCGAACTTCTAGTTTGAGATCTTTCGTAACTAGTTCTTATGCTGTCCGAACAGCCAAAAATGGGCGTGGCCAGTAATGAACAGTTCTGAACTGCTTGTCTGAACATACCTTAGGTATGTTTGTTTGTTTATCTTTGGGTAGAAATAATTCTTTCGATATTCCGATAAATCGAATCCACAGTATCGATAAAAATATCGAAAGAAAGCATCGATATTAGAAGGTAAATATCGAAATTAAGTATCAGAACGTCACTAGTATTTAAAACGCTCCCACAAATAGCACCAGGCTGAATCATTCTAACATCTCAAAAAACTTTATGATATCGAAAATAGTTCGATAGATGAATAAAGTTGTGGCATAAAAGTTAGAAAAACAGTACAGGTACTTAGCTGCTGGTACAGGAGATCTAAATGGATAAAATACTGAATCCAATGAAAACGCAGTTGACAAAAGAAGACAGCGTATAAGTATGTTAATTGATGAAAACTTGTCATGAGATTGGAACAACACTGCAATGTGGAATAAGGAAAAAATAGACCTTCAGGTTATCACCAAAATTTATTTAACACAAAAGCTTTTCGCTCAAATTCTGAGCATCATCCGATGATGATGCATGATCGGATGATGCTCAGAATTTGAGCAAAAAGCTTCGCGTTAAATAAATTTTGGTGGTAAGCTGAAGGTCTATTTTTTCTTTATTCCACATTGCAAGATGGCTTACCACAAAAGGTCTGTAATTAAATTCGATTAAATGGAACAACACTATTTACTCCACAAACAGTCGAGATTTTAAATTAGAAGTTAAATAATACGTACCTATTATAATGTACATAGGTAATCATCTCAAAACTATATAGCAATATTGGGTTTTGCTGCTATGTACAATGCTAAACAACCCAATAGCCTAGAAATTAAGCACATAGTAAATACACTTATCACCACAGCATAACGTGTAGGTATTAGTTATTTAAATGAATGTATAAAAATAATTAGGAACAAAATGAAGCGATGATGCAACAAAGAGTATACTTTTTTCACGAGAAAGACTAGAATCAAGCAGGAAGCTAGACTGTGTCGACAGTATTATTTAACTCAACATCACTGATAAAATAAAAAGGATTACTTCATTGATGTTTGTTGAAGCCCAAGAGATTAGGAAGCTTTTGCCACCCCGTTTGGTAGGCAGTCGTGTCCCAACGATTTTATCCATTAAGGGATTCCTCATGTGCAGTCCGTCTGTTTTTTTGTGGATATGGATGTGATCATTGATTCAAAAATTTAGTGTTCTGGCGAAGTGAATATTCCAATCCATTTCGAACGGGGAATTTTCGTGGGTTAGAAATTCTCCTCTTTTGTGCCAAATTCTGTTCAATAAAATTAACACTTATTGACCACATAATAGGGTTTTTTGTTGGAAAGTCTAGGCAGAAAACGAGGTGAAATTTATTTCAGAGTTCCCGCTAGAAATGAGGTATCAGGTGCCTATTAGTTGAACTCAACTTCTGCTTAGAGCGCTAGTGCATCACTAAACGACACACAGAATCGCAACTTTATAAATAAATTTAAAAAACACGTCCTCAAAATCAAACCTAGGGAAAGGTCACAGCAAAGGTTCTAGGAGGTTGCCAGGAAGGTTTGCCATTTCTAATGTGTGTGTGTGTTGGCAGCAATGAGAACCACAGTCTGTCGGTCAACAGCCAATTGAATGCCAATAGACCTGATTTGTAATTTTTTGCCGCTTTTTCACTTTTAATAATCCTCATTCAACAAATACCTAACACTTATTTTTGAAAATGGGCTTCAAACTGCCAATTTTCAAAGAGTTTTATACATATACATATATGTATGTCTTTTCATCTCTTGAAGGTAAATATTGCTCATTAAAAATACATACATATTATCGATTGATGAGTAAAAACGTCTAAGCAGAGAGGTTGAGAGCTTTCAGTAAAATAGACGAACCTGGGAGACACTGGAAGAGACTGTCTCCCGAGGGAGACTATCTTTTCCAGCAGATTTTCAAAACAGATAATCTGTTTTCACTATATCTCTTTTAGTCAACAGGCCCCCAGGTTGACGGGAATTCCCCATTGGTGCGTTCAAATGACCTGTATACGCTTCCATCAATTTCCATCAACTACATACATTATAGTGAAGTAGGTATGTGCTTTTTGCTACGAAACACTATTCTTAATTGGACTTCCGACGATTACAGTTACAGTGTACTCTTTAGCCCATAGGTACTAAACCGCCACTTCGATAAGAATCAGAATCCCGTGAAAAATAGTGTATCATAGCAAATAATGGATATGTATCGTAACAGTGCATCTTAATTTACATACAACAGCTGTAGCGTTAGGTCAAGTTTAATGGGGTGGCAAAAACTATCTAATGTTTTGACGTGAGAGTCTTCAACAACACAGCCTTTCAATAAACTAGCACACTGGAAGAACTAAGGTAGGATTAAAGGTAAATAAAACATTTACTCACCCAAACGTTGTACAGCGATTCATAATAGTTCACAGGGAGGGTAGTCCTCCCTGTAGGTACCTACTGTGCAAGAAGGCACTTTTTCAGTGTTGAAATTCCAACCTTACAGGCAACTTGGGAGTAGAGGGAGGAATAATATATTAACAAGCTTGAAACTGTTGATAAACGACCAAATCTAGATTGTGCCGATCACATTTTCTAATGTAACATTGAAATGAGTAGGCCTTATGAGTAAAGGAAGAGAGGAACATATAATAATGAGGGTGAATAAATTAGGAACCAAATTTATAAACGGTAAAACTAGTAGGAGAAATTCTTATTACTTCAACATGGCCCCCACATCACACCAGGTGGCTAATAAACCATTCAGAAGTCGTTTATAAGCCAAAAAATAATTTTTTATCGAATCATACATCGACAAATGAATGAAAATAAGGATTTTGAAACGCCTTATTTTCCAAATGTAGGCTGCAATACCCAAGCCCACAGGGATGATGATTCCGTTTTGTTTTTGAGTTTCCCAGGAATATTTTGAACGATTAACAGTTATTATGAATGCAGCTCTGTTGGTACATGCCGGTTCGTTCCAACATGTGCACGTTGTAATGTGATATTCATCCAGAAGTTATAAGATAAGATAGGCATAGCAAGTCGAAGTCGTTGTTCCAATCCAAAAAATCCGAGCATGGAAATGTTGGAAATAGAGTTTTTATTGCTCTGTTTGTGATTGCACAAAGTTTTACATTTAAAAAACAAATTAAATTAAAATTAAACAATAATTTTTCTACATTTTAGTCATGAAGTTGAGGTGGGCGTCCTAGTGATTGTACCTTTAGTTGCAATTATTTGTAAATTCGACTTCGAAAGATGCAGTAAAGTAAAAAAAATTGTTGAAAGTCGAACTAAATTTATTTATAAGAAATTACGTAGCCCACGGGATAATTAATTTGGATAAAACAATGACAAAATGATATAGTTCCCACCACAAACCACCCCCTCCTCATATACCTACTAAAATTATATACTTTTTGACAGCAAAGCTTCCCAACTTCCGAATGATTTACTTCGTTTCCGATTCTCTTCATGTTATGCTACAACTGTTACGATTTCATGTCCAGGAATTTCATGACATCGAGGTTCAAACGGGGGAGGTTATACAAACTGAAGTTATCTTTGATAACTTCTGGATGCACATGACTACATAGCATTACTTACATAAAAGGCATGTATGGTTAGTTTTAGGTACAACTATTATTTTTTTCTTGAAATTCAAGGAATAATCCAATTGTGATAGGTTGGTACCACAAAAGTTCATGGTTTTGAAAATGATTAACCCCTACCATCACAGGCTCCTTACTCAATGCACTCTACAGGTCATCAGCTTTGTATTTTTCCTTACAGCTGTTTTTTCTAGCCGAATGGACAATACCCACTTACCTGCCTCATTCGTTGTTCTTCAGTTATAATTATTTTCCAAATTAATTTGAAAGTATCAAAATGAGATTGAAGGTACTTATTTCACTTGTATGAGACATATGTAGGTTTGCAGTTAAATTTTTTCTTTGAATTTGAAAGATTCAATAACGCCACTGTTGGCTAACCTTTGAATAACCTTGGTTAAGGTGTTGGTATTCTTTGATTGCATTCACTCGGGGAAACAAAATGCCACTAGAGCGATACAATGTTGGTGTTAATCTGGGAGAATAAATAAGATTCGAACGCTATAAATGTATAGGATTCAAAAATTATACTCAAAGGCACGGACGACTTGAGTTGTATGGATATTAAGCAAGAACCCACCATACAAAAAGGATGCCAACCCATCATGAAAATATGCTTCAAAGTGCATGCTTGTAGTACTTCTAAGATCTTTTTCAATTACTCCAATCAGTTCAATGCAGAATAGAACTCTAGAAAAAAAAAATCCTACAAGTTCTAGCACTTGGCAGATACCTACTTAATAATATTTTAGCAACTGCCTACTGGCAGTCACATAGATCGGCCAATATGAACGACATAATATACCAAAATATGCTCTTCCCTGTCCCACCTGTGAAGGTACGGGTTAAGTATAACAGCGTTTATGCTCTGTTGAGAACAAAGTAGAGGTGTGCCGATACTGCCGGACCGGGAATGTGGAACCTGGTCTCACGATGGAACTGTTCCGGAATTGTTCCAGGCCGCTCCACTTACCGGTCCTACCGATCCGAAGACTGGCTGGTGAAGGGTGGGTGGTGGAAGACAGAGCCGCTGGAGTGGGGAGACCTATTAATTGCTCAACGTTCTGCTTCCCGATCCAGCTCCACTGCTCCACCTTCTCGATACAGTTCCACCTTTCCGATCCAGCTCCCCCTTCACGATCCAGACTCGTTCAAAGTGTTCTCGGCATGTGCTGAGCGGCATCTTTTCGAGGAATATTCGTAAATAGGTACCCAATGAAAGAAGTCCGAAAAGTCCAATGTCGAATGAAATCTAGGCAGGAGGAGAGCATTAGCAAGAGGCGATTGATGGGGTGCGGAGAGCGGTGGAATAAGTTGTGGGGGGGGGGGGGCTGTGTTCTAGTCAAACCCCCCCCCCCACGGATTGATAAGTGGAACAGGCTCGGTAATTTGGAACTGTTCCAGTCGTGGAGCTGGAACAGGTGGGAACGGTTCCGACAAAGATTGATATCGTCACACCTCTAGAACGAAGCAATTTTTAAACCTGCAGCCCCACTGTCAATAGTTTTACTGTATAAAATTAATTCAGAAATCATTTGTGAAACATCTGGAGGGAACCCCTAATGGACTGGCTTTCAGGATGAGATCTAGCCCATTTGCGAAGCCCG
Organism: Leptopterna dolabrata; assembly: GCA_954871275.1. Classification (NCBI taxonomy): domain Eukaryota; kingdom Metazoa; phylum Arthropoda; class Insecta; order Hemiptera; family Miridae; genus Leptopterna; species Leptopterna dolabrata. Next base: position 8,990,372 of record OX940988.1, on the reverse strand, counting down.
ATCAGTATGACGGAACTGGTGACGAAAAATGCGCCTAAAATACTGTAAACGTTGGGGGACTCGTTGAAGAAAAGTACTTGCCATATGAAGGCAAAGACGATGTCTGCTGAGCGGGCAATGGAGACGGGTCCAGCCGCTTCGAGTTGAAGCGATTTGGTCAGTAGGATTTGGCCGCTAAAGCTGAAAATAACGAATCATCCTGGTTGCTTGATGACGCCATGATTAAGACCTATCATGTACAATCAAGAGAACTAAAGGGGAGTATATGTTTAGCATGTAGGGGAATGTGGGTCTCATTGAAACATGGGGCACAGTGAAACAACAGCTCTAATTCAAATATGAGAGGGAGTTAATTCAATGAGATAACTCAAGACTGTGCTACTGTACCCTGTGTTTCGCCCAATGTCTTTCTGTCTCGATGCCAGAATGCCAGCCTTCTTTGGGCAGCCATCATACAAAGTGTGTTTTTCGCCTTATGGCATAAATCATTGCAGCAGCCTTTTTCTTCATGTAAGATAAGTAAAAACGATTTTTATTGCATATTGTTGTTTTGAATCAGTTTCTTGTGTAGAATAAGCTGCACGGTTTCCCCTGTGTTCTATTTCTTACAATCAAACTGGGAATAAAAAGTATGCAAAGACGGCGACTGGGGCAGATTGAAACATAGAAGATGGGGCTCAATGAAATGTTTCAAGATGTCCCAGTCAGATGTTTCCCTGAATCTCATCGCTACAAATAATCATCATTGTACGAGGAATTTCTTCATTTTGCATTTCATTCTTTCTAGGATGGTGCAAAAACCTGTAAGAGGCCTTTATTTCGCTGAGGATATGAAGGAAGCTGTTTCTTTGGTCAAAACTGGTACCTACCTCTATTAGGAGAGGTGGCATCAAAAATATCAAGTATGCCACACTTTACTGATAGGCAAAAGAATGAACAGTGAACGGAGTGCTGTGGCCCACACCCTACAGTATAATGTGAGAAGTATCCTCCTCTGAACAAGAACAGCTCTTGATGGCATATAATGTGATAATGTTGGAAGATGATGTAGTTATGGTCTTCGTGACTACATGCTGCATCATTTCAGCACACGGAAACTCCCTTCCTCCTGCAGTGGTATTTCCAAGGGTCCAGTTTAAATCACACAAGGTAGAAGGTGCATCCCCTGGTACTCGTGGCTGAGCAACAATCTGGTTGAATGGTTAGGATCCCTAACCATCCCTATTCATGTTTTGTCAGTAACAGGGTATTTCAAACTTAGGTAATATCCTGGTCCTGTATTTTTTCCCCAAAATAAATAGCTTTCTGAAAAAATACAGCTGATTTTATTCATCCAACACCTTTTGTATTTTCACTGTTTTTTGTTTCACTGTGCTCCATGGGTCATTTCAAGGCACCCCACATATGGGGTAAAATGGAACAAAATTCTGACAGCAATAAATTTTTTTGTGATGACTGTATGGTAAACTAGAGACTAATGCAATATACTCCCGATATGTTAGAAAGTATTTCTATACCTTTTACGCTACAATATATTTGATATTTTAGTCAGGAAAAATAAAAACAAAAAAGGTGTTTCATTGTGCCCCTCGCTCCCCTACCGGTCGCAGCGACGACTGCTAGAGCAATGTTGTCACCCTAACCACACGAAAAAAGGTCTCAACACCTTGAAAAGGAAAATTGGAAGTATAAGTGCCTGATTCTAATTGAAAAACTTCAGGACGTAATTTTCTGTATGATTCCATCTGGAGTAACAAAGGCTGCTAAGTCACCTGAATGCTGCCAAGGCGAGAATCAGGAGGCGGTCGAGTCCACATTGAGGTATGCAGAGAACACCGAGGAACCAAGAGACGAGCAAAGTTTCAATCTATAACATCACAGGAATACATTTCGTATCAAACAATAAGGATGTAACTTTTAGCTGATGCGAATTAAATTACTCGCGAAGAAATCGTAGAAACCCATTTCAAAGAAAAACCGAGTTACTGAAAAGTTGTCTATTTCCACTAATACACGAAAAAACGCGAAAAATACACTGTTATACCACCAATACCTAAGTTACTGTTTGTTACTGAAGGTGGATTCATCACCGAAACCGGCATAACAGCGTCTTTTTCGCGTTTTTTCGAGTATTAATGGAAATAGACAACTTTTCAATAAGTCAGTTTTTCTTTTAGCTGATTGGTAGATACGGAAGAAGTATCACTGTGTAACTATGATTGTTATTTTCATAATAAATTTCAAATTACCAGAGCAAACGCTCCGAAGTTGATCATAATGACGGAAAAATGGATGCCCTTGAGAACCCGGAGCAGTATGTAGGCGTTCGCACCGAACAGCGTGGCCGAAAAAGCTGAGACGCCGCCCCAAATGTCGGGGGAAAGGTCAGTGTCGGAACCCAAACTCGGAACGGACGTCCCGAAGATGGAAATAGGCCTGAAAACAATAGCCATTTTGTAGAGAGCGAAGAGAGTTCCACGTAAATATGGCGGAAGGCGTATGATACTGGTGCCCATCCCTAGAAATTACACGACAACATGGTGAAGTGATGCACCTCCACCAACCCTTATAAGTGTTTCTGCTTTTCACTCCTAAAGCCTACAGCTAATTATTTAGGTTATTTTTTATTTAATTACACAACAATTTAATTTTCAAGATCTAATAATTTTGTACTATGTAAATTACACCTTTATTTAGTAGGTAGGAAGGGTTTTCTTTGAAATTACTACTAGTAAATTTTGATGTTTCGAACGGATTTGATGGAACTCCCTGTTAAGTTTACTGGGACCAGCTAAAGCTTGTAGTACTAAACGTAGTATTATTATGAGCTTTTAATGTAGGTACCTAGTGATGAGGAGAACTCCAGTGAGTGTAAGGCATATCGTGAGGATGGAAAATGCGTCACAGGGCTCTTTGAGGAATATACAGGCGAATATAGCGACAAAAACGGGTACGCTGAAAACTATCACGGAAGCGTCCGCGAGGGGCATGTGGCGGAAAGCGTAGAAACTCAACATGAGGCCCGTTGTCCCGACGAAAGACCGGAGAATGAGGAGGATCCTTCGAGACAAAACAGAATAAACATTAGAAGGTACACAAGACCAGGTTAATTCATGCCAACTTACCAGTTTGAACCCAGAAAACATATTTCACCATTTGGGCTTTATAGTAGCTTTGTTCAAGCGTCCTGAATATTACATGCACTAGTTCAGCGTGAGAACCAAAGTGGTGTGGATGAGTTCATGAATTTTCGGTTTATAATCTGAACCACTATAACGCCTGAACTAGAAACCTTTCTAATAAACGACTGTAACAAAATGCAAGCAAAAATAAATTTTATTCGTGTGAGAAGATCAGATACGTGAAACTTTTGGGGAGGTTATACACATCAGCAAGGTTATCTTTGAGTTTTCAGTTCACAACCCTGCCCTCTGTTTGGAACAAGAAGTTCATGTACCAGTCAAGAACTCGTGGTGGGGTAAAACAGTACGTGAACTTAACCTCGCTGGAACGCTTCACAGACCGCCAAGGCCTGTGCCGATCGAGTACGCCGAATTAGTTCATGACCTCAACAGCGCTGGAACGAACATAATATCTTTAGACCCACTGTCCATGCAAGCCAACTTTCTGGTTAGAACCCTCCAGAAAACACGTTTGTATGTTCAGGCAGGGCCAATGTCAGTTTATGATATACATAGCTCACATTTTCAAAATGGCTGCTTACCATTATGATTGGTTTCTGAAGACTCTTCTCCATTTACTGTTGATCATATATCTTTACTTGACATCGAGGACATATATTATTCCTCGTTTTATGGTAATATCTAAACAAATAAAGTGCTATTCACGACCATATCTCTTTCAAGGTATATATTTGCCCCCTTCCCTTTCTGATTCCTTCCACTTCAACACCCTTTCCTTCCGGACCATATATGCTCATCACTCTCCAGCGTATCTTCAGTTATTCTTTGTTACTAACGATAGTTTGACCACAGAAACAGGAACAACAGCGTCTTTTATTCTTTGAAGTAACTTTTAAATGACTCAATAGACAACTTTTAAATAACTCAATTTTTATTGGTAATGGTTTCCGTCTCGATTCAGATCTTAAAAGATCCAGCTTGGTATCTCTTTTCTGGGAGTTGAGCTTGTGAAACTAATTTTGAAATTCGAAGCCATTTTCAAGGAGAAGAAACGGGGTTTCCAGAAAACTGATATAACAGAATGCCATCTCAAAAAAATAAATAGATAACAATAATAATTATTATTATTATAAGAAGCAATAATACAAAACAAATTTTATGAGAGAACAGAAGGGAATATTTTGAAAAACATCGCAATTTACGATCGTGTTTCTAACCATTTTTCAAGAAAAGATTACAACATGAGACATTATTAGTTGTTGATTGTTTCCAACTGCTATAGTTTATTAATCATCTTATCAATGAACAATTTATTAATGAAAGCATTAGGTACCAAAGCCGTTTGCCCGTCGGCCCAGACTAAACTCGAACTTTTTTATTTCATTTTATTAATAGATTGTTTAAAATTAACGTTAACCTTTTGCCTTTGGGAAAGACGTTTTCTTTTCTGTAGATCGCGATGGGAATGGCGGGCAGCAGAACTCCAACAAACCTGGAAAAATATAGAAGTTATTCGCCTGAGTTTAAAGATGTACGATTTTCGGGCTCAATGAGTGGAATAATTTTTATACTACACTGAATACTCAAGAGTACCTATCAGGTTCATCGTGCTAAATCTCATGGCCAAAATTTAAAGGTGCGCACGCTAGAGATGAAATCATGCTTGGGAAACACATTCAGGAGGAATAATCTTCAACAACGAAACGTGGAACTTAGACCTGGATCTGGAGCATCCCGGCTATTAACATCTATCCGCCTGTACGACCTCTCCAAAGCCTTAGATTTGGTTCCTCATATTCTTTTAGCTAAATTGAGATACTACGGCTTCGATGAGGACACAGTCAGTTTTTTCGAATCTTACTGAGGGGGATGGAGTCAATGTCTTTTATAATGGTTCAGTGTCTTAGAGGTGAAGATCCCGTGTGGGGTGATCCCATAAACGCTGGAACATCACCGGACGTTTGGAGGCAGAGCATGGAAATTATGGGTAGCTTGATTCAGCGTTGGTGTTCTGCTAACTCACTGCTTTTAAATCAAGACAAAACGTATTCACTTGATTTCAACCTCAATGGCTGTTTGAAGCAGCAAGTGGACTACCTGGGAATGGAAATAGACAACAGGCTTTCCTGGCTTAGGCACGTGGGTTATCTTCCGGTTGGCCTCTGTGAATTTCATGTTATGGCGCCTTGCACTTTCTGTGTCTGTTGATGTGCTTCGCACGATTTATTTTGCCTGTTTCCGCAGCAGAGCAGCTTATTGCACTTTACCTTGGGGTATTAATCTCACGCAAGCAGCATTTTTGTCTGCAAAAAAGGGCAATCTGCATTGTTTGCAAACTGCATGTCAACCAAAACTGCACATTCCGTACCCGAGGATTTCTAACGCTTTCTAGTCTCTACATTCTTGCATACCTGGTATACACGAGATAAAACCTACCTACCATCTCAAAAGGATCTGATCGACATGGTGACCACACAAGAAAGAAGCTAGATTTGTGCCCATCAACTATCAGGCTAACCACGTCAATGACGGGGAGCCCTTTGCAGGTTAATTGCAATCTTCCCCTGCACATACGCTCGTTACCTTTAAATTCCTTCAAGAAAATTATCAAAGGCAACTGATTGAGCACGAACATTACTAGGATGCGCCCAGTTTTTCCAAGATCGTTTGGCCGGCTCCTGTTTCGTAATAATTACTTATTTGAATGTAAGATGAGTGGTGGTGTGGTTTTATTATTGAGATGCTTTACATTTATTTATTGTTTGTATTTATCTTTGTATATAGTAGCTGTTTCTGTAAGCATTATAACTTGTTGACGTTTGTATTGCCTTATTGTATTGCACTGTATTGTATTGTATTGCATTGCCTTATTGTTTGTATTGTCAAAGAAAAATGAAGAGGAACTACTCAATTATTCGAAAAGTTTAATCGGAATCGAAACCATATCAGGAGTTTGAAGCACTCACTTGGGTCTCTTAATACGGGTGTTTTTCTCCATAAATCCCTAACAATAAGAGACGAGGGGTTTTCATTTCATAGGAATATTAGTGACATAAACTACGGAGTTACCTACCGGAAAGCAGCTAATTCCATAGGGTGAACGTTGACCATCCACTTGACTATTACCGAGCATATTGAGAAGAAGAATGAAGAAACTGTGGCCAGGATTATGCCGAGGTACGGGCTCACGTTCGACCTACATCTGCTCGTACTGGTGGTTTTTGTGATCAACCTGTCAATGAAGAGAATATTAATGTTACTTCAATGCCTTCACTGATAAAACACGTTATCTGCCACGCGAGAAACTCTCATGGAGCCAAGCTTTTTTCCCACCTTGATTCCTTTTCGAGCAGTGCAGTATTTTTTCCATAAGCTTCTGAGCGGTTCCATGTCCTTGGCCTTTCTGACGATTTGACCGGATAAATCGACACAGTCAGACCAGGAGCCTAATAGGGAATGTATTGAGGGAAAGGAAAATGGAGGATCGATATAATGGCAATACCAACAGATCATCATTTCTTCTGTACCAGTTGAGTGCAAGGAGGAGGAGGACCTCTTAATCCACTATACCGGTTGAGCGCCATTCCCTTTCTGGCAATATACCAGTTGAGCGCACGTTTCCTTGTAGCCAACCAGTTGAGCGCCAATTAACTCAGTTGGCCTTGTCAATGGAACTTGCTTGTATTTACATTTCTTGTTTACTTTTGTCAGACTATAACATTCGAGTTCGAGTTCAAGAGTGTTTCAAGGGCCTAGTGCAGTCCGTAATATCAGGTGATCGAGTTGTTGTCAGGCAGTCAAGTCCCTACATTTTTAACATGCAGAATATGTGTAGAGAGAAAGGAAAGCCTCTCAAAGTGGTTAACGGATTCAAATTGAGGAAAGACAGAGAACCAAATGACGGTGTGTCGTGCCCTTGCACCGTAGGTAGTTGTCATGCTATTTTTTACACGGACGTCAATTGTGACATTCTTTTGTGCGATGAAGATGCTGACCACAACCGTGATGCATCAGCGGTGATCACTTGACAGAAGGTGCGTAATAACTTGAGAGGGCCACTACAAGACATCGATGTCTTGTAGGGGCGTCGGAGACAATAGAATCCTTCAGGACAACAAATGCTTGAGAAGCGTTCCACCTTCGATTCGGAAAGAATTTCTACAGCAGCCGTCCAAATATATTTCTGTTCATTTCGGCAATCGAAGATACTCAAATTTCAACTGCAACGATTTTGAACAGCCTGCTGGACGTGAGAAAAGAGAAGCAGTTACCTGAAGAAAACCAGTTTTGCAGACGTTTACTTAGATAAATACATAAAAGGCGAGTTGTACAGTTTTGACTGGGTAAAGAAGAAACTCCAAGGCTGAACATAAATAATAATTATAAATAAATGTAAATAACGATTGTTAATGAACTTCATGAAGCCTGTTTATATATTATTTGTCTTATAGAGAAAGATGCCACTCGTGTGTGCGCTCAGCTGGTACACTTTTCTGTGCTCAACTGGTATAGTGCTGTGAAACAGCGTGCGCTCAGTTGGTATATTCCGAAATATTTCTTGGCGCTCAACATGTATATAATGTTTGGGATTTGTTGCCTACAGCCTCTCTTCTCAACCCGCCAGTTCCCCCAAACGTTCAAAGCGTAATTTTTCCAATTTTTTTCTTTTCTTTTTATTTGGCCATTAGTTCACCATTAAATAAAAGGGGAACAGTTATTAACGTCATAGTAAAATTTAATAAAATTTTATGGGTATGTCACCTCTGGCCACTGGTCTAAACATTGAAATGTTGGTAGTAACCTGCACACAACAATCTCTACTGAACGCTAGTAGTTTAAAACCTTCAACCATAAATAACGAACTTTCATTACTATATCAACGAGGACTGCATCCTGTGAATCTCTTCTAGTCTAAAGCTTCGTTCTCAGTGTGCGTTCGAGTTTTGTCGTTCGCAGTGCCAGAACGCCCAGTTCCGGAACGCCGAGAACGCAGAGTTCTGCGTTCGCAGTGTTTTGCGAATCCAGTTCCGAACGGTTCTGACAGTCCCCGATTTTTTTCGGAACTGTCAGAACTGGAACTCAAGAACGTAGGTGACGCATGCGCATTTATTTCATGCGCGGTTATTCCACTTCCAGTTCTGAAATCGTTCGCAGTGCAGAACGCGGTTCCTCAAGTTCCGGAACGCCCCGGGATTTTCCGTCCCAGTTCTTATGAGTTCGAGAACTGTCAGAACGCCCACTAAGAACGAAGCTTAAATAACTACTTGTTATCAGAATAGAACAGTTCCCACCCCTCCTCGCCTTACGTGCTTCCTCCACACTGCTCTTACCTCCATGGTCCCTTTGCTGCTTAGGCTATACATTATTAGGTAGGTAGGTAATCAACTTACAAGCATCACTGGTAGGCCAAGAGTCCATCTTTAAGTATGGAATTAGGGAAGTAGGAACTAGTAAAGATACTTAGTGAGCAATAGATATTAACCTATTGGTGGGAGCATCCCCTCGGCTGTCGTCTTCGACCAAGAACTGCATTTCGACTCTCTCGTCCATCATGTTCGAACGTTGATGATCGAAATCTGTACTGATGACACCGTCTACAAGAGTTAATCTGCTTTTCAACAATCCCCACTCTACCAAGGTTTGTGGAAGGGCCCGCTAGACATCTCTCTTGCAGGCTTCACGCTGCGCAGTGGGTTTTGCACCGAACTTATTCGAAAATATTCCTCAGCTGGAACATACCTAATATCTGACTAGATCTGAAACAATGCAACCAGGTACCTTTTATCACTTCAGTAATCATGCTATCTCGAGGGGTTTTCGAATTTCAGAGATTATCCCAATATAATATTACATTCTGCCATCGGACTGCCATTCGTGATATCATGGTTGGTAAAAATTTAGGGTAGGTACAATTTCAGGAGAGCCATACCTAGTAGGATAATACTTAAACCTCGGTAGTGTTGGGGTACCTACGAGAATACTGTTGTCAGACTCAGAAAAACTGGACGTATGAGTTAATATTAATAACAAAGGGCGAAGAGCAACTCAAGAAAATGGTTGGATGAAACTCAATGACAATTAGCTAACTCATGTCGAGCTACTCAAAGTTGGTAGAGTTTAAATCGACTTAATAGACGAGAATGCATAACGAAACAAAGCTCGCATGAACATAACTGGCTACTATATTTCAATAGAATATCGTAATAACAATAAAAGCATAGAACAGTAAAAAAAAATTAACTACCTACCCCTCAGTCACCTGTTCTGTGACCTACCCCTTCGATGCAGCTTCGGCTAGTGACTGATAACACAATGAATTGTCTGATAAAAAACATGGAAGGGGTTTAGCATCCATGTAGCATGTTGTGTGCTCCAAACAAACCATGGTGGACACAGAACAGGAGACTGGTGAAGATGGTGGATGCGTGTAAGTCTGTGACAGAGAGAGCCTCCGAGGAATCTATTAATTTCAAAGCTTCTAGGTTGATGTTCAAATATATCTCATAAGAAATTTCTGTCGAATTTTATCTCCCATTTACATGGGAGAAAACGAGGAGGTGAAAAAGCCTTCCATCTACCTCCATGATTGAAACAGATCTCAAGTTTTGGCAAGTTGGCAACATTGATCGATGTAAACAGAAAATCCTGGAAATCGACCTGCTCGTCATGGAGTCCGTCTTGCTGAAGTCTTCCGTTGCACACTTCTAACTTGAAAATGGCCTTTTTGGTGATAGCCAAGTATTTCGACGATGTTAGTAGTTTGCGTGATATTCCCCGTAATTGAGTAGATACCCAAAGTACCCAAGCTTGACTCCAACCGTACTTGATCCTTCCGACGTCCTTGTTCCCTTCGGAATGGAACCTTCGTGAAGTGGTAAACCTCTTTTCCTCACCACCCTGAGCAAATTTTTGTGATCGTTTTCAACGCTCGTTTGTTTTGTCTGCTGGAATCATGAAAGTGAAATGTTGACGCGAATTTCGTTTTGCAGCGTGCTGCGGTAGGATGCTGAATATATCATCCAAGAGCTCAGATGGTTGTGGAATTGACGCGAGAAGCAGATCAATAAAATTTTTAACTAACTTGTTCAGGAGGAAAAAGCCAGAGGAAACGCAAAGCGATATGGATAAAGGAAGCCAATCAGGTATCAGATCGATGCTCTATTTATTTTTCATTCTGTTCAGTAGATTAATGTCAGGAAACCCAAGCTGTGCAAGTCGATGACAGCGAAAGGAGTGTCATGGGCATGTACCTGTTACAACAACGTCTCATATTATTTTCTGCACTTACTTTTCGATACTTTTGACATCGGTGTCTTGTGTCGTTTTTGGTTCATTATTCTGTGTATTTGGGACATTGTATTTTCTGAATCTACGCACCTTGAAACGTAAAAGAACAAATTTTGAGAGGTTATTATAGAAGTTTTTTGCTGAGCGAATACATTAGGTGTGTTATTCACAGAATAATAAACCAAGAACGCTGCACAGTCCTTGTCACTTGGGTTTATTATTCTATTCTTTCATGTGCAATAATTTAAATAGTTATTTTAGATGGTTTCCACCAAAATTTAAAGTAAATTTAAGGCTGTAACTTCGTTAGAACCTCAAATTTCCACTGTTCGGTCAAATTCGACTTAATGTTCGGCCTCCCCGTCCTAAAAAACACGGAGAACGATACCTCACAAGCTCTCCAAAAAACCCATTTTTCACCCATAACACCCCTGGGTATATTCCGATCGGACTGCAAAGTTTCGGGACACAACTAGGGCCCAAATGGAGCCTGTGTGCGAAAGAGCGAATTTTTTAGACTGAAAATATAGTAGATATGAATGATACGGCGGACGGACATTTCATTTTGGTTTATTATTCTGTGAATAATACACCTATGTATTCGCTCAGCAAAAAAATTTATAACACCCCCTCAAAATTTGTTCATTTACGTTTCAAGGTGCGTAGATTCCAAAAATGCAGTTGCCGTGTGCCGTCCGTCGTATCATGCATAACTGCTTTATTTCCGGTCTAAAAAATTCATTCTTTCGTACGCAAGGCTCCATTTGGGCCCTAGTTTTGTCCCGAAACTTTGCAGCCCGATCGGAATATACTCAAAGGTGTTATGGGTGTAAAAATAGAGGTTTTTGGTGTTTTAGTAAAGTGAGGTTTTGAGGTATCGTTTTCCATGTTTTTTAGGGCGAGAAGACCGAATATGAAGTCGATTTTGACATAAGAGTGAGGAAATGTTCAGCTCCCGAAATTCATTTTTTATGTGTGAAAAACCTGTGAAATTGTCTGAAATCATCATCAGTTTGTATAATAACACTGGAAAAAGTGTCAACAGGTGAATCAATACAGTTGAATGGCACTATCAATAATCAAAGATGAATGGAAAAAACGCTGCAAAGTCCTTGTCACATGGGTTTATTATTCTACTGGACATACCTACAGAAATTCTGGCTGTGCATTTATTGTACCTTTCATGTAAAATAATTTAAATAGCGATTTCTGGTGGTTTCCACCAATTTTGGCCCCCAAAACTTGAATTACGTACGCTCCTTTTTGTTTATTTATTTTTATTTTTTCAAATTATCTTTGATCATTGGTAGTGCCATTTAATCGTCTCAGACCCTTTTACTAGTGTTATTCTACAAATTGATGGTGATTTTAGACGATATCGCAGGTTTTTGACTCATAAAAAATCAATTTTGGTAGCTGAACATCTGGTACAACCTCAAATTTCAGGTGCGTGTTTCCATGCACCCCTCGCCCTGTGCTCCCTCTGTCCTGCTCTTATCTCGAGTGGATGGCGAGAATGGCCGAGTAGGGAGGAACCAACCGGTTTCGTGGGCGCTAAGACTAATTTCATGCCAATTATCAATCTATATCTCATCAGTCAGGTTGAACGGTTCTATTACTACACAAGATTCGCTATCCTTCCTGTATATTATTACATATTTTTAAGAAAGATCAATGGTTTTAGTTGACTGTAGTGTGCTACAGTGCTTGAGTTTCACCAGCTATCTATACAGGACCACCCAGTTTCTGCATGTCCTTCATTATTATACACGTACATATCACACGAGTTCCTTGATGTGAATAAATTTTTAACAACAACGGGTTTCAGTTACAGTTGCCAGAGTCCCGTCAACGCTGTCTGTGCGGGATATTTTCGTTTCCGCATGTCCTTCGTCTCCGGCACTATCGACGCCTGCCAGAGCCCGAGACATCGATTCCGACATGGAGACTTTGAGGATTTCTCGCCACGATAATCCATTTTTGAAGGTATCCTACCAGATCCCATCATCATTGTGTGATCCAATCATGAACAGAACCTGATTAGTTCTTTGTACTTGATTTGCAGCAAGTGTTGGCCAGTAGAGAAAGCTTGGCGGACAGTTTGGAAGAATCAGAATCAGACGATACGAATTTGATGTCTCAAGTAAGATTACGCTTTTTACTCCTACATAAAATTGTTGGATTATAAAACGATCTCGCGTGGATGTTTAAACCGTTCATCTAAATTCGAAGTGAAGTTGTATTTTTTCCTCCAGGAGTTCAGTAGTGAACTGGACGCAGATCCCCTTAGCTTACCTGAAGTTCATGAACATATGATCAGATCCCCACCACCCACGTCTTGGCCGCGATCTCCCAACTTCAAGATGTTTCGTTTCCCTGACGATGGGTCCTCAGTGCATGTAAGTAATAACTTGTACAACTTGTCTGCATTTGAATTCTTTCGATTTTGAAAATTGACTGGTTTCAAATCAACGAATTCAGCGTTTCACGTTATTTCTTTCCCTTTGCAGGAAGGTGCAAGTCGCAAAAGCCCATTACCTCGCTCGGTGTCTCCGAGACAAGAAACCAAACCAGACTCCTTTCATGGTACTTTTATAATTTTTACACTTATTCGCATGCAAGTTTCCAAACTTCAATGGTGGATCTTGCTCAAGGAAAATTCAATCATGTACACACCCGTATATTTCGTTGTTAGAACAATTACAACTCTGTGTCTAGCTGGTTGTGGTATGTAAAACTGTATGGTTTTTAATTCCCTTCAGAAGAAGTCTTGAGCAGATCTCTCCTGTCGCCCAGGAATTTCTCATCTAGGCCACACCAAAGATCGAGCAGTGATATCCGGGGTGAGTTTGTTTCATAGTATAATTTTACTTCTTTTTTTAAACAAAATTTTTAACTTTTGGGGTTTTTTATTATAATTTTACCACAGCTTGGTGTTAATCTAACTAGATGTGGTCATGTGGTGGAAACAAACAATGGTACGTTTTGGTAATATAAAACAATTCGCCACCTGCGGTTTGGAAGACAAAAAAAAGAAAAAAGTAAATAAAATAACCTGATAATTATATATCGGGAATGTCGATAAAATCAATTCAAATTCATTACTACTTACTAAAGTCGGCACCCGATCACCATTTTGGCGGGTCTCTCACAACATTCAAAACTGGCGGGTCCGAACCCGACTCTAGAGATTAAGATAGAATCAGAAGGGTTTCTAATGAAAACTCAATGAAACTTATAGAATGGTATGATTTTTATCAAGCGAGCGTCCTTTCTATTTGGAAAGCGAATCATCTCTGTTGAGCTCCCAAGCTATCCGAGCCTCGAAACTTGAATATATAGTATTTCGAAGCATCGTGTTTCAACATAGTACGTCATTCTTGGCCAATCAGAGCTTGTAGAAAAATGACGTCGAAACTTCGTGTTTGCCTGCCAACTGTCGCCCAGCAAGTGCTGCACCCAGGCGATTTAAGGGATGAATGGTCTGGTTCGGACCCGCCAGTTTTGAATGTTGTGAGAGACCCGCCAAAATGGTGATCGGGTGCCGACTTTAGTAAGTAGTAATGAATTTGAATTGATTTTATCGACATTCCCCCACTATATATTCAAGTTTCGAGGCTCGGATAGCTTGGGAGCTCAACAGAGATGATTCGCTTTCCAAATAGAAAGGACGCTCGCTTAATAAAAATCATACCATTCTATAAGTTTCATTGAGTTTTCATTAGAAACCCTTCTGATTCTATCTTAATCTCTAGAGTCGGGTTCGGACCCGCCAGTTTTGAATGTTGTGAGAGACCCGCCAAAATGGTGATCGGTTGCCGACTTTAGTAAGTAGTAATGAATTTGAATTGATTTTATCGACATTCCCGATATATAATTTACTGTATTCTAAAATATTTCTTGTTGTACCCATTTCTTAAGGAAGCTCAACGGATTTCTGCTGTATTAACTAAGGGGTAAGGCGCGAGTTACAGCCGAGCTGAACCCACATTGCTTCATCTAAATTCATTTTGAATTATCCCAGTCGATTTAGGAAAACTTTATTTTGGCTTACAAACCCGTAGTTACTATGTCGATCAACATCGATGAAGTTTTCCGTAGCGCTTTGCCTCCTCTGATCCTTCGTTAATTGTGTAGAATCGCAACCCCATGTTAACTGCAATCCCAATAATTAAAAACGCTGCAAAGTCACATGGGTTTATCATTCTCGACGGAATAAGGCACGATTGGGACCGCTTGAGGAGATCCACGAAGCTATATTTGGCGGGTTTAAACTCTAATATTATATTGCTGTTTCTGGCAAATTATTTTCGATCAGTGAAATAGTCATTGAATTGCCTTGATTCACCTGTTGTGTATTCTATCTGCTGTTATACAGTTTTTGGTGATGACATCCATTTTCACAAGTTTTTGACTCATAAATATTGAATTTTGGTTTATTATTTTCAATAATGAACCATTGGAATCGAGCATGAAAAAAAAAATTCTTACCCCCCCTCAAAATTTGATGGTTTACGTTTCAAGGTATGTAGAATCCAAAACTGCAAAAAAATATTTCTGCCTGTCCGCCGTACGCCGTACGGGCCACTTTTCTTAGTTACCATGAAAAAAAATTGATGAAATTCGGGTTATAGGTTCTGTTCGGCGTCTAGTTGGTCCTCGAAGCTCGATGTTACTGTGAGTCATCTCTAAGGGGTTCAAAATAGGGGTTGAAATTTTCAAAACGCCTATACCATTTTTTTACGTAAATATTTTTACGGTTTTAAATAGTTCTTGAACTTGCGAGTTTTTTAAGACCATCCGGAGCCAGCCGTTCGTTCACAGTAAGGCCCCGAAGTTTGCACCGACAGGCATTTTCGACTCCAGTGTGAATGAAATTGTATACAATTCAAACCAAATCTCGTAACCAGAGACGCGCCCATAATAGGAAATTTGGCGGAGATAAAATCATTGGTAGGGATCACCTGATTATATCGGCGGAGTATGAAGTCGAGTTGGTTGTTCTGTGATATTATTTAATTTGAAAAATGAAGGCTCTTTTGGAGTTTGTTGGTAGGTAGTGAAACTTGAACAAACGTTGAAGTATTATTGATGGGTAAATTATTACTACGGTAAATCATTACTCAGCGGTAAATTATTACACAACGGTTCATTATACCATCTACGTAGAAGGGGCTGGAGTTTGTTGGTAGGTACTTTTGCAACTTTTTTCACTCCTCATCAACAATTTCTTTTCAGAACTTCATTATGTGTGTTTCTTTTTGTTAGGTACTGTTTGTCATCGGCAGAATTATTTTAGCAACATTTAACTCGTGATTTAGGTAGGTACCTAGTAACGAGTACGGGGTTAGGTACTAAGGGTTAGGGTCTGCGATCTACATAATATGTATAGAATAGTACATATCATATTATATAGACGGGTTATCTATAACAGCTGTGATCTGTAACAGAAGGGTATTCTATACAAAATAATAAACCGTTGTGCAGGGATTTGCAGCGTTTGAGAGCTGAAACTTCTTTAGAACCTCAATCCTTCACTCAGTGGTCAAAAATCAACTTATGTTTCGTCCCCTCACTCGAAACAAAACGAAAACTGACAAGCCCAAGTTCTCTAAAACCTCAAAAATACCTAATTTTGCACCCATTTTTCATCCAAAAAAAACCCCTGGGTGTTTTCCGATCAGGCTGCCGAGATAAGGGACACAACTAGGGCCCAAATGGCGCCTGTGTGCGAAAGAAAGATTTTTTAGACCGAAAAATAAAGGTAGATATCGATGACATGGCGGACGGACATTGCAATTTTGGAATCTACACACCTTGAAACGTAAAAGAAAAAATATTCCATACATTTTTTTCCGACCCGATTAATACAAAAGTGTATTATTCTACAATAGAACAAAAAAAAAGTGGTTTATCATTTAGTTACAGTCAGGTTTATGTTGGCCACAACATAAAACTCACGTTCTCAACAGTGGTATAGGCTTGGACTACACTGATGGAAAAATTTCGATTCATTCAAACTGCATGCAGTGGCTTTGTTGTTCAGCATCTCAATTTACCTCCCACCTAGCTTCCATGGGATATCTACTTGGATATAACATCTAATTTCCCATGGAATTTGTTAGGATTGCGTTGTTTCAAAGTTGCCCGTACCTATCCTTGTTTCATTACATCCATGGCGACAGGATGGAGGACGCTGAGTAGTTATTGTGTGCCACATTAGCTACTGTGTGGCTAACGCTTTACTTCAAATTAGTGCTGTACATTACCTGTATGATGAAAGTTTCACTAATGGGGTACGCGCATGGGTCACAAAAGCGGTTTATATTATTTTTTAGTGAAACTAGATTCCATTCTACGAACTTTGACACCAACCGCACTGTCCTACGATTAGTAGGTAGTTCTTTTTCTACGATTTTTCAAAATAAATTTTGAAAAATAAATAAATAGGTGCCCAGACCCCATTGA
Source organism: Leptopterna dolabrata (assembly GCA_954871275.1). NCBI lineage: Eukaryota > Metazoa > Arthropoda > Insecta > Hemiptera > Miridae > Leptopterna > Leptopterna dolabrata. The sequence continues at coordinate 8,973,474 of OX940988.1, read as the reverse complement.
CACGACCTACGTTGTGCGATTTGCCCATGTCGAGAGATCTCCCACTCGCCCCTTAATTACTTGTCCTGCTGGTAGTTTCTAACTAGCTGCTCTAGCCCCATTTGCTATAAATCGAACTGAATTTTTCTAAATTTAAATTTCAACTATTTAATAAACTTGTTTGGCTCACTAAGCTTTCTCTGTAGGTACAGTATGGCTTTCCAGCTGATGAGAATTTTATGTCACTTTATTCCCAGATGTCTTCGGCTAATATTGGATCTTCACCGAATAATACCTACACGCTACTTCACTTTTCGCTAGGCACTGAACTTGGCTTGGCCATACGTATTCCTCTGTATTTAGGGGTAGTCAATTGTGGCATTAACAACAGTATTGGAATTCATACAGATTGATCCCTACTGCATCTATCAGTCTAACCTTTTTGCAGTAACTTCGTTAGATTACAAGTTATTTCTCTATCTATGCAAATTTTATTCAAATCTTAAAGTGGGAAAAGACAGGCTTAGCAGAGATAGGCGACCGTGCAGTGCGTGGACTTGGTGTTTTCCTCTTCTACCACTGGCCGTTCAGGGGGTTCACCCCAGTTCCATCCTCCAGGCCCAGACACCGCATGTAGGTTCACGTTCTTCTCAGTCAAAGTGAAACTGCCCGTATTATAGAGAACTGCGTCCTCACCCTGCTGACACACCCCAGAACTTGGGAATACGATTTCGACCACTTCGTCGATAGAGCCATTCGCTTCAGGAATATGGAGTATTCCCTGTGCAGTGCTCCGTCGGTCGAGCATATTAGGGGAGTGAATGACCCCATCTGTCCTCGGCAGGCCTGTCGTATTTTCCGTGTTTTTCCCTGGCTGCTGCATTAGCCACCCCAGTCATGGGTACTGTGAGAGGCAGCGTGTGCATTCACAATGCGGTTATAAAAAAACACTGGCCTCTCACTGTCCCAGACCCCCTGAATTTTTATATCCGCCATTGTGCTGGGCTTCCATCTTCCGCCACTCGCAAGACCGGCTCAGTAGCAACCCCTCCCCATGCGGGGCTCGCCATTTTTTGGGCACTCGTCATGGACATATTCATGGCCTCTTTTTACAAGTCCCCCTCTTTCACAGTTCAGCACGTGGTTGATATGAAACGTCACTCCGCATCCGTCACAGCTGTCCAGGGACTTTTCTTGGCTGCAAGTGCACACATTTTCACATAATCCAACCACGTTTTTGCGTTATTAGCGAATTTTTCCTTTGAACATGTAAAGTTTTTACCCTGACCACTACTCCCAACTGACATGGGACAATAACTGAAATTCCTAACTTCTAGTTTTCGTCACAGTTGAACTATTTCAACTAAATAAGAGTTCCAAATACAAATATAAGGGCCTGTTGTATCGCAGGAAGACACGAAACCAGAGCTGTTCAAAATCCGACGTATAAATGTGCATTTGTGTAAACGCTGTGTTCTAAGGATCTAGCAGAGCTTTTCACAGGGTCTGAACAACCCCACGTCACTCACCCGTCACGTCCCAGACCCACAAGCCTGGTTTTCTCTCTGAATCTCTTCGTTCATAATATATAGCTGTTTCTATTACCTTTGTTAAAGTATTCCTGTTTTTTCAGAGAGGAACTTCACCCTTTTGACGCCTGCACCTCTCCGGTCGCTTACAGATGTCCGGAGGTTGAACGTCCGCTGCGATGAAGACGCTCAACGACTAGTCTCTGCTGACATGAGGCAGTAACATAAACTTTTCCATTATTTATCAACATAAAAGCCTAACTTCAGTTTTTGGTTGGTTCATTTTCTTTTGACACACCAGTTTTCTTTATTAGAAAATATGGTGCTTAGGTTTAAAACTGGGCAATTCTATTTGGGACTTACATTTCTTTTTTCAGCTGGTTTCGCTTGGTTATTTATTTATTTTTATTGCAAATGACGAAGCAGATGCATCATGGTTAGGTTATTCTGAAGTGCAAAGGGTTCTAGAATTTGTTGTAAAACTACATAATATGTAGTTAATCGTTATATTATAACGATTTTCATATTTGTTGATACCGAATCTCCTATTTTTAAAATGTCAGAACCTTTGTGCCTCATTAATAGTTGCATGCACAACCAAGCAAGGGATTTATATTGTGTCTGCTTTGCTTCGCCAAGATCTTGCCAAATCCCGTAATAGGTATTCGTTTTCTGCTACTGTGGCCACTGTTTTCCTAAAATCGCTAAAAATGACCGAGAATCGTGTATAACCTTCCGAAGAACAGGGTATTCCGAAATTTCGTTCACAATGGTCTAGCTGCATGAGTGGAAGTGGTTTTTCTCTCCCATCATTTCAAAGATATGAGAAAGCCATAGGCTAATTATTTTGTGGTGGTTAATTGTTTTGTAAAAAGTTATATTACGGCCATTGGGGTGTTCTGCAATGATCTGACTCCAGATTTTTTGATTTTTTTAAAATGAAATTCTATTTTTTTAATAAACTTTCTCGGGGAGAGCATTGTGACATATTCATGCAGTGTGAATGGGCAGTTTTTGTGGCTTACAAATTCTCGTTTTTTTGGTCAAGTTCTGTTCAGTAACGGAAATTAACACTTATTGACTTATAATGAGGTGTTTATGTCGGAAAGTCTAGGCAGAAAACGAGCGTGAAATTTGAATTTCCAAGTTCCCGCTAAAAGTTATGTACCTGCGAAGTAAATAACAGAGTAGTTCAACTCAAATCCCGCTTAGAGCGCTAGAGCATTACCTCAAGCGATGTACAGAACTGCAGTAGATGGATGAAGCTGCGAATTTATAAATAAATTTAAAAAATCCACAAAATCAAACCAAGGGAAAAGTCACGGTGAAGGTTCTTGAAGGTTGCCAAAACCTTTCACCTCAGAGGCTTCACTTCACCTCTTTGGGCCAACAGCCAATCAGATTGCAATAGACCTAATACATAATTTCTTGCCGCATTTTTACTCTTAATACCCTCATTTGAAAAATAACGCTTAATTTTGAAAACGTGCTTCAAACTACCATTTTTCCAGTTCTGAATTTTTTTTTTCAAAAAACAATTTTTACAAAAATTTCCCATTCCATAGTTCATGAATTGAATTACAAAGTTCCCAAAGCTTGAAAAGGTTTTTCCCGTTGCAAAAATTCTATTGTCATTAAGATCAGTCTTTTTCAGTCTGTAATCAGTAAGTTATAAAATCTTTTTTATTATCATCTTGATGTTGGTTTCTGGGAAAACTCAATACCAAATCACTGATGGCCCTAATTGCATTATTTTCGATTTTCATACTACATAAATCTTCGGATTTCTCAGTGAGTTACCCACTCAGAAGAGATTGAATTACAGAGTATGGACCAAACGCACATGGGGAAGGTGTGGAATAATTGAGCTTTTGTAGCATCCCTGTGATGCATCCATGCACCATCTAACGAAGTAGAATGTAGCAGTGAGCTTCTCGATGAATTACCATTCCACAGATGATATTAGCATATTTCAATTCCTCTATCAGAATTGAGATCTCTTGATCAGTGAATTCTTTGTGTTTTTAAATTTTTTTTTTGTCTATACTAACACTGTAAATGTGCCAGTTCCTTCTATTTGTTGTTATTAGCTTGATAATTGATTAACCACATTATTTCGTGATACTCCAAGGAAACCAGCTCCTTTATTCCTATTGCTGCTAGTCTTATTAAGTACCGTTTTATGAAACCTCAACCGTGCAATAGTGAGGAAACTCGCGCCGTAGCTTACCGCTGTACGTTTTAGAAAGACGACGAATTTTTTTAGTTGAAGAAAAATAAGCTGATCTATTAACCACACTAATTGTTAGTCTGACACTGTCCTTCTAAATAGCGTGAATTTAATATTTTATTAGTAATACTGTGGTATTCGATTCTAGTCTTCAATGTTATCTCAATGCTAAACGAATTACCTATGTTCACCACAAAGGCTGGCGGCATTGTTGTTCTGCCAGAAAAAAATATTTTTCTTGTGTAGGTGGGCAATTTCTATTTTTCAGATCCCCTTTGTGTATAGTGTACAACTCTTCTTTTCATTGTTCACAACTGTTACTTTCTTCCTCTTTAAATCTTCCATGATTATGGCCTAACACTTCTAGATAGTTATTTCTTCTGATAATTATGCACGCCAGAAAATAAGGTCATATAACTCATAGAATGACATTTTAGTGTTATAGGGGGAGTAGAACATTGCTGTTATTTTTCCTTCAATAACTTTCTGCATATCAATAGTTCTGAACTGAAGAAATAGTGTTCCTAGTTTTTACGATTGTCGGTGTCGGAGAAAGATACGGCAGCTTGGAGGAGTAGAGACGCTAACCTCTCTTTGTAGGTGCCGTAGACGATTCCATCCGTTGGCGACCAATCCATGATAGTTTTCCCTCTGTACAGCTGTCAGTGTTTGCTCCACTGCACCAATACTTTGTGAGCTACGAGAAGTTGTGGATCTGTGTCCATCTTCGAATATCCCGAAGCCAAGAGAGCTGTTTCTGGCCAATTCTTTTGCCCTCTACTTTTCCCTCCAGGGCAAGCCATTGAAAATCGTAACAGTGCCCTCGAGAAATGTGTCCAAAGTAGCCAACCTTGCACCTTTTAATGTCCAAAAAGAGCTGACTCCTGAAGACCAGCTCACTGCAGCAGTTGTACGATGCCTGCACGATCTACCATTGGAATACGCAACATTCTTCTCAGGGTTCATATCTCAAATGCTTCCACACGGTTGGTAGATGCAACTTTGACTGTCTATCGACACCGTACAGCAGGACTGACCACACGTAGCACTTCATTGCACAATATCGGACGCCGAAAATCAAGTGCTTGTTGCAGACTTCTCATGCGGACAGAGGCTGCTCTAGCTTGTTCTGTCCTGGAGGGTATCTCTACGTCCGGATTCCATTTTTCGTTAACAAGTCCACCCAGATATTAAAAGCGTGGAAAGAGTTCTATGGTCAAATCTCCTGGGTACTTTCAGGTCGCCACAGTGAATGTCATTCCTGGAGACGACCATGAACTTCGTTTTTGAGGTATTTATTGATCTTGAGCCCAATTTACAGGATCTCTGTGGCAATGATATCAACAAGACTTAGCAGGGCACATGAGTCAGGTATCAGGATGGTATAGACACTAACCACAGCTGTTCAGAATCCAACGTATAGATGTGCAGCTTAAAATTACATTACATTACTACCTGATATGGGCAATTCCTGGCCACTTATTTTCTCCTATTTCAGTACGGCCCGGAACGATAAGGGCAATTCTTGGCCATTGCTAGGAACTGTCTGTTACCAATCAGTAAGACATCACATTAGTTTCCCGTTGCGTCCGTGTACTTCTACCTTTTTTTGAGGAAGGTCGCTATCAAGCTTCACATAACTGGTGTATGAAGATGTTCCAGGGACACCCCTGCTGTTATCATCCAGTGAGAATGGAATGTTGGTATAGCTGATGGTGATGAAAGTTATGCTGCTTCATTCACCTTCACAAACTTTAAAATCTGATTGGATCGGTTTAATGTGCTAATATCCAAACCCTCCCTACACTGCGGTTGTTCCCTTGAAATAATAGTGTCGCCAAGAAGAACTGCCCACCTCAAATCAGTGCCAGATTCCAACATTACAGAAGGGTTGGAGAATTCGGATGGTGCAGAGATGGTCCATCACTTTAAGCTGTAAACACACGGAATGGATATAAGTTTCAGGCTGTTACGCCCATCATCAGTTCACAGTTGCAGAAGGAAGTTGTACCTAAAAGACCAGAACTAGAAGAAGATTTTCCACTTCTTCTACAACTCTGGACTGATGGGCATAACAGCCTGAAACCGGTATCTATTCCATGTGCTTATATTTTGGACAAATTCAGCAGAGGAGTCATCATCGGTTCATCCTTACCTCCAATAACGTGGTGTTCCTAGCAGGGCTTAAAGCAAGGAAGATAATAGAAGGTTGATCAATCAGTTATCCTATTTTCACTGGATAGGCCACACTAACCGACAACCGTTATTCAAGTTTGCCGACTGTAACGACTCCTATTTCTTCATGTTCTCCTTTGTTCAGCAAAAAGTTCTCTTTTGGTAATCTTCAAAATAATCAGAAGTGGTTCCACTTCTTTCACTTTATCCTGTTGAATATCTTAAGATAATGCTTAGGTCAGTGCTAGAGGTGACTGAAATTCTCATATTGCAGATGATCGAAATTTTACCTGAAGAAGCTTGTGATATTTATAATTAGTGATGTTTAGTATTTGTAATTCGTTATTGATTTACCTGATCGATCCTACAGTTATTGTACTATTTACGTCAGTAGCCCTGAAATCTGAAACATTCACCTTTCAGTGGATTTTCAGTTACCCTCTTTATGAATCCGTTGTTTGTAAGTAAGTCAGTAGAGGCAGGAGCTATTGATGTAAGTGTAAGAGCTTTGGAAGTTCATGTCAGTCCGTATTTATACGGTCGATGTGAAAGGAACTGAAGGGGGCGAAAGGTTCGTTTGTCTGGTGATGAGGGATTTACGACTAATCCTTGCATTATAATTCTATACCCTTCCGAAAAACTTTCCTTTCATTAACAGACTTGAGCGTTCTCCACGGCCTGCTGTCCCTAAAGTGTGACATTACAACATGCGGCAGACTCGTATTTGTTATATAATTATAATAATCTAAATTAGTCTACCAGGGAGCGACAGTCCTGTTGAATCACAGAAACCTGTGCACATTGTTAAGCCTTGTTTACATGGTGATAGTTTACTATCATTTCTGTGACAGTTGCCGCCATGACAGCACTTGCTGCAGTGAAGTTATTATCGCGCTGTCACGTTAACTGCCCCATGTATACACCTTGGAAAGTACTGTCGCACTATCTCGTTAACTGCCACATGTATGCATGTTAACAGTTAACTGTCACACCTTATGTACTGAAAGCTGGAACAGTGGTAATTTTACGCACGGAAAACTTTGTTTCTCAGCACTCAATTCTGCATCCACCATTTTTTCAAAGTTTTAACTGTCAGCATGTCTACATGCTGACAGTTAACAACGCCAGTTGGACACTGCCTCACTAAACAAACAGTTTTTGTACTTCCCGTGATCTTCACACGTTCAACCATGGGGCTGATACGGAAAGGCGATCCAGTGATCTTCAAGTATTCTCTACACGTGTACACGAACAACTACACTATGGGAAGAAAATGCTTCATGCTCCTTGGTCCGTCATCTTGTATCACTGTTTCCATGGTTGAACATGTAAAACATGACGGGAAGTACAAAAACTGTCTGCTATCGTGACGGTAGTAACACGACAGAAACTGTCACCGTGTAAAACGAGGTTATACGGAATTTGAGGTTATCGGTACTCCGTATTGTAATATTTCTTAGAATATTAGTAATTAATTTAATTTAAGGGTTTTATAGAAGACGACAACACGTTTTAGAATCAAGCAAAAACTAAGAATCTTTTTATTCAAGTTGGCCAACATAAAGATGATTAATTTATATTCGTAATCTCGAATATCGTTTAACCGAATATATTACACCTTTGCCTCTAGATGATTTTTAAAACAAAATTTAATAGATCGCAATTAAAACAAAATAAATCATATATCTTCAAACCAAAGTTATACATCTTACATCTTGTTAATGAATTTTAAGAATGAAAACAAATAATGGTAGTTAATCTTCACTGTAGGTTAATCTTTTTGGGGGGTTTACCGGTCTACCATAACGACTGCGAGTTATATTGTCTTGCTTGGTAGCGGTTGAGGAGCGTATGGGTGATGGTGGCTGCTTGTTGGGGGTTGGAGTCGCAAAACCATTGAAATCTTCAGACACGCGTGAGTTTCGAATTGGGGAGGAGATAGAATCATCTTTTCTCTCTGATGTTGGTTCATGTGCTGTAGTCTCGACTGTAGTTCTTGGAGAATCCAAAAAGAGAGAGCCTCTTGATGTACTTTTAACTGGCATTGAAACAGCTCTATCCCGAATGTGGCTCGAATTGCGACGATACTTACAGCCTTTTTCATCGCAAACTGTGTACGAACGAGGCTGGGGAAGTACATCAGAAATCCAACCTTTCTTCCACTTGTCGTTCCATTTTAGGTATACTGGTTGCTCTTTCTCAAATTTCTTTTCCTGAGTACTCGTCCGATCGTAGTAAAGCTTCGCTTTTTGTTTGAGCAGTTCCATGTCTTTTGTTACTTGCTTGCTTGGATTCTTCGGTAGCAGCAGTTGGCGACTAGTGAGAACATGTGTGCGCATCAGACGTCCCATTAGTAGTTGGCTAGGCGTGTAGTTCAACCCGGTGATCGGCGTTGCGCGGTATTCCAACAAGGCTCTTTGGATGTCACCTCCTGAATGAACTGCCTTTCTTATCAGGTTTTTGGCTATGCCAACTCCTTTCTCAGATAGCCCATTTGATTTTGGGTATAGAGGACTGGACGTTGAGATGTTGAAATTCCAAGATTTGGCGAAATCTTTCAACTCCATGCTGTTAAAGGGATTGTTGTCACAGCGAATTTCCTCTGGGATACCAAAAGTGCAAAATAAACCTTTCAGTTTATCGATTATTTCCTTGGCGGTCTTATTTCGTAGTGGGATAATCTCCAGCCAACGAGAGTAGTAATCCTCGACAACCAAGAAACATTGTCCTTGAAGCTCACCAATATCCATTCCAAGCCGCTGGAAAGGATATTTTGGGATGGAAGAAGGAATCAGCGGTTCTTTAACGTTGTTGTTTTGAAACGTTTGGCAAGTTTCACAGAGCCCAATAAATGAAGCGATGTCAGTTGACATGTGGGGCCAGTACATTATTTGTCTCATGCGAGATACAGTTTTGGATACCCCCAGATGAGCCTGTGAATGAACCTGATTTATCATGTACCTTTGCAGGTCACGTGGAATTACAACTCTGTCTTTGTAGAATATGATTCCTTCTTTGACAAGTAGGTCGTCTCGCAGATCATACAGGATTTTCAATTCTGCAGAAAGAAGTTTCCTATTTACACCTTTCCATCCTGAGTCGATATACTTCATAACCATTGCGGTGTTTTGATCTGATGACGTATGATGTATAATCTTGCTGATTTCTTCTGGTTTTATTGGCAGGTAGTCCTCCAGGGAGATGGTGTGTACAATTTTCGTCATATCAAGTTCACTTGGGCCTGTTTCCTTGATGAAATTCCTGGAAAGCATGTCGGCTATATACATTTCACTACCAGGGGTGTAATGTAATTCAAATTTATAGCGCAAGATCTTCAGCTGCATTCTTTGCAGGCGCATTGTGTTTTTATGTAAATCATTTTTAATAATACGAAGCAACGGTCTATGATCAGTATAGATGTCAACTTTTTCATGGCCGTATACATATTGATGAAATCTGAATAAAGAAAAAACTATAGATAACAATTCTTTTTCGCATTGGCTCCAGTTTATTTCATTTTGTGAGAGTGCGCGCGAGGCAAATGCAACTGGTTGACCATTCTGCAGGAGACAACTTCCAAGACCATCTTTTGATGCATCACATTGAATTTCAATGTCTGCATTGGCGTCAAAAATCTTCAGAGTTGGCGCGTTAGTAACCAGTTGTTTGAGTCGCAGAAACGCTTCATCTTGCTCAGATGTCCACTCCCAGCTGCAACTTTTCTTCAATAGTCTTCTTAGAGGTGCTGAGACTCTTGAATACGCAGGAATGAACTTGTTAATATAGTTCACAGCTCCCAAAAAACTCTGTAGTTGTTTAACATTTTGGGGAACCTCCAATTTAGTGATTGCTCGGATTCTGTTGGAGTCCACTCTAATTCCTGCTGATGAAAATACTAGGCCCATATAGTTCACCTCAGATAGCTTGTACTGCAATTTTGTTTTATTGAATTTTATATTATTTTCTCTTGCCTTTTTCAAAACAGCTTGCACGTTCTTATCATGCTCTTCTTCTGAGCTCCCTGTAACTATTATATCGTCAAACAGGACCTGAACGCCATTCAATGCTCCAAAGATTTTGGTATTCTCTCGATGGAATATTTCTGGGAATGATGAGAGACCATAGGGCATCCGTTTATACCGAAATCTGCCAAATGGCGTGTTCATTGTGCATAGACGACTGGATTCTTCACTGAGGACGAACTGGTGAAACCCTTCTCGATAATCAAATACCGTGTAGAGGCTTCTTCCACTTAAGTTTGCAGTAAGTTCCTCTTGAGTCGGTATGCTGAAATGTTCGCGTTTAATATATTTATTGAGTGGAATGGGATTCAGACACAAGCGTACTGAACCATCTTTCTTTTCCACAATGACCAAATCGTGAGCCCAGTCTGTTGGTTCATCTATTCTTTCTATTATGTCTAATTTATTCAAGCGCTCAAGTTCCTTTTTCAACTTGTTTTTTAAAACTTGCGGCAGTCGACGGGCAGGCTTCACTATTGGTACTGCGTCTTCTGACAGTCTTATGTTCACCGTGTAGGGCAATTTTCCGATTCCGTTGAATACATCTTCATTTTTCTTAATAAAATTTTCTTTTTCTTCCATTTTCTTAGTATCTTCTGAAATTTTCTTCTCAGTCTTCATGTAGGTGTTAGCAGTCTTATGTTGTTCTTCAGTCTTCTTATTAGGTGTGTCGTCGATTTTATAGAGTCTTTTCAACAAATTCAATTGAAGGCACGATTTTAGTCCAAGAATGGGTGGAGATTCATTATTGACAACGACAAAATTCAAATCGTGAGTCTGGTTTTTATAGATGCATCTAAGGTTACACTGTCCTTCTGGATTTATTATAAATCCTCCAAATGATTTTATTTTCACCTTAGATTTCGTCAATTCCGGTTGATCTTTCAATCTTTTAAACAATTTTAGCGGTATTAAATCCACATCACTCGCCGTATCCAATCTAAAATTGACAGGCTTATCTCCGAGGTGGATGATTTCTTCCCATTCATCCTTATTCACTGAAGATACCGTGTTGCAATCCTGAATTATTTCCACAGAACAACAATCGTCTGAAAATATTTCGTCGGATGAATTACAGTCGTCGATTTCAATGTTGCGTACTTGTTTTCTGTTACTATTTTTTTTATCTAAGCATCCTACTGCAAAGTGATTCAGGCGTTGACAGATCGAACATTTTTTTCCCCATGCCGGGCAAGCCCGAGGTTCATGGCGTTTACCACACTTTTTACACAGGTATTCGCTAAATCCTTGACGATTACTTCTCTTAACTGGAGTTTTATGTTTTATGGAGTGATTATTGCTCGATCTGCGGGTAAAACAAACATCCGCATTATTAGAATCGGTAGCTATTTCTTCTTTAAACTGTTTACCTGCTTCTGCTGCACGGCACATTGTTTCGACTTCGTTGAGGGATAGTTTATTTACCTTTTGCAGAAGTTGCTGCTGTATTTCGGGATCATTAATATGCGTGACGATGTGATCCAGGACCATTCGTTCGGCGTACGATGTCTTACAATCCTCATTAGAGCAAACAAAACTACAATTTTGTGCTTGAGTTTTGAGTTCTGTTACATAAGTATCGAAACCTTGTCCTTTAGCATGTGAAATTTTATGAAACTTATGGGTTTCCATTGCTAAATTGATGTGTGGAGCACAGTACGCATCAAATGCACTTATTACGTGTAGCAAAGTGTCTTTCTTTTCGTCGGGGAACGTATTGTATACATCGACACTTGCTTCTCCCATATGGGTAAGAAGTACCGCAATTTTCATTTTTTCGTTCTTAGACTCGCTTTTTCCCGACGCAGTCATGTGTAATTCGAACATGTTTTTCCACTTTGGCCAGCGCTGTGCGAGAGTTTTATCGAAAATCAATGGTCCGATCTTGAACAAAGAACCGACGGCGTCCGTGTTTACGTTCATCGCGATTACGGCACTTATCACTTTCCGAGTCCGGAATTATTCTCCAAAGTTCGAAAAGAAACTAAAAGAACCTGACACCATGTAATATTTCTTAGAATATTAGTAATTAATTTAATTTAAGGGTTTTATAGAAGACGACAACACGTTTTAGAATCAAGCAAAAACTAAGAATCTTTTTATTCAAGTTGGCCAACATAAAGATGATTAATTTATATTCGTAATCTCGAATATCGTTTAACCGAATATATTACACGTATTACCTCATTAGTCCGTGAACAGCTCCAGGGTTTGCCTCCAACACGACCTGCAATTCACTGGCAGATTCATTGGAACGGCATGTTACTGCACTTCTATTACTAGCAAACTAAGCATTTAGATCTAGTTTAAAGTGTACACTATTGTTTTAGCTATGAAAACCCACACTGAACGAAATGTACAAAAATGGGAGTCTCAGCGTTCTAGTCAACAACAAGTCTTACTGTGTACCTACTAGTCCTTTTGATATTTTGGACGCACCAGATCACTGTTCTAATCGTAATGTCGACTCTGGCTTTTATTCTACGGAGAGAAACATTTAGTTAGCTGAATTCTTGGACTCAACGATTATACAAGAAAAATCATAGTTCATTGAATTCTCTCCTTTATAATACACTAGTATTATAACTCATTCAACTCTCAGATGAAATTCTCACCTGCACATTGCACACAGACAACTCTGAATTTATAATAACTAGGTATTAGTATTATTTGTTAAGATGTTAACTTGTTGTAAGTTGTTTAATCAATGAATTTTTGAAGAAAAAAATGAATAAATTATTTAAAAAATTTGTGATTTTTGCCTTCATTTATTTTTTGAAATTGATCGTAAAATATTTTTGAATGTTTGAATACTGGTCCCGATGTTATAGGGTGCTTGTTTGATGCTTTTTATTGCAGTTTGTATTTATTGTCACTGTTTTTCAGGGATTTTAAGTTTTGCTCAATGTTTCGTACTTTAGTTGGAGGAGAACTGGTTTCATCTGGTCGATACCATTGGTTCAATCCTTAAGCGTTTCTGCTGTGACTCCACGGTTTTGTATCCTCCTTGGAACTTCAGGTACTCGCAGTATGAGCCACCTGTGTTATTGAGGGTTCTGTGAACCAAAATTTGCTTCCATTCAAGTGGTGCTCGTTATTTCATTGATTTGTGAGAGTTGCATTATTGTTGACTGTCGTTAGAACACTGTTCGGAGTAGTTGAGCTTTTATAGATTCTTGTTGTTTTGTTTTCCTTCTCATCAACGTTTACGCTTCTCATCAACCTATCAGTCAGAACCTGTCAATCATTCTTCAGACCTCTTATGGCCGATTTCACCAGTGAAATGCAGTAGAATTCTCATTATTTACCTCAGAGCCGACCAAGGTAGTGGAAGCCTTGAAGTCACTTTGGAGGAGAAAAACAACGTCTGTCCCCCAAAATCAAAATGTCCTCACGCATTTCAGACTTTCCTGAGCAAATTTTATACAGAGAGTCATTCCGTCCGCAGTTCTTGCCAGGTGCGTGACTAATAATGGTCGTAAAGATCGAAAATTTTGGTAGCGTTGAACGGTAGATAGTCCCATAACTGAATCACATGAAATATCCCCTATACGAAGAAAATTGCCGCAGGCAGCCGAAATTTCCAGGGTAGCACCGGGTTGGGCCCTAGGGATGAGCCCATGTCAGTTTCATTCAAAATTGGTCCACTGCCTAATATACAAACGAACGGTCGTAATGATCTAGATTGTGAAGGTTGGGCCAATATTAAATCCTTGCTATGCGCCTAATTAGTACTGAAGAATTATTGTATTTTTTACGAAATTTGGAGAATGTTGCCACTCGCATGATCGGTACAAATCAACCGATTGTGATGGTTTTCGCATTCATGGTCCCACTAGAATTTGATAAGGATCATACTGTGAGACTCGTTTGTGTGCCACACCTTGGCAGATTTTATGTAGCGCATTTCTTCATAATTTTTACGATCCTAAAAAACAAGCCTCACTCTGGGCAGGTAGGTACCTGGATCTGGAATCAAAATGTCGATACTGTGCAGAAGCAATGAAAACAAGGTTTGTTTGCAGTGACCATCTGATGGTTATCTGACAGTCAGAAACGCGACTGGCTGTTAGCAGTGATTCTCGGACTCTTTTTGGACTGTATATCATCCATGAACAGGTGTTTGCAGTGTATTCCTGACTATCCAATGCCAGTTTTCTGATTTTCATTCCAGTACACAGAAGATAGGGCAGACGAGAAGCTGACCATGCACTGCCTCCTCGATTCTCATTGCAAACGGAGCTATTCATAGGTAACCTTCCGTGGCTACAACCTTGTGAAACAACTGCCCACCAGTATGAATTAAAAAAATTTAAAAAACCAAAAATTGTCAATGATTATAACATGATTTATCGAGCTGAAAGTCTACTTCTGGTGAAATCTGCCATAGGTTGCTGTGAGAACATTTTAGTTTGCTTCACTTCTATCTAGCCTCACTCCAAAGACAAGTAGGTTTCAAAAATACTGAACCCTACCTCAAAACGAAATATTAATTCAACCTAAGTCCTAAAATGTTATAAATCTAGTCGAAAAGAACGACATCGGCAGTTCCTCTTCAGTTCATACCTAAAACTGCCCACATAAATTATGCCCCGATTATGACACCAATGTAAGGGAATTGATTGACTTTTCGTTGCCATTGTCAGTAGATTGTTAGCAGTCGTACTACGGTAGTCGTTTTAGAATACTATAAGTTTTGTTGAATAAATAAAGTTGATGTATCAAACATTGTGATGTGGTCAATTTTTATTTCCGGTACATAATACTGACTGTTATTAGGAGAACGGACATCTCGAAGTAATAACCAGATGAATCAGCAATTTCTTCAGGGGATATTTCGTGCAGATTATTGTGCATTTCATTCGTTTTACGCAAGCAGTGTAAGCAAAGAACGGGGAACGTTACAAAAAAAAGGTGGCGGGGGGGGGGGGGGGGACAAGAAACGGTTAGTCAGTTCTACTCGGGCAGAGTATTTTAACTCTGCACCATGAATATCTTGTGACGTTTCTTGTTATGGTGACTGTATCTTTCCAATGACGTAGCCCCTGACAATTCAATGAATACTTTTCATTCGTAATTTTAATTTCTTGATTCGAAATCTTTTAAGTTTATTTAAAAATTCAAGGAGACGAGAGGAACTGATGTCCACATGAGAGGAAAATTGTCGTCAGAGAGTCTGATACCTTCTATTAGCTATGAGTAAGTCCTGAACGTTGAATAATGAAACCCATAGTGCCCAGAAAAACGGTATGACATGTCAATGCTAGGATTCATTAATAACAAGGTAGAGAGTGCTAGTTAAGAGTGACGAGGAAGTTATAGAGCTCATGGATTCCATCTCTCGAGACATGAGATTTGTTCACACTGACCATCAGAAAGGCGTTGATTAGTGTTCTCCTGACTTTTCTGATAGCCATTCCCATACACAGGAAATAAGGCAGACAAGAAACTGACCATGCAGCACTGCCTTCTCGATTCCCAACCATTATCAAGATGGTATTGGATCAAGCTAGGTTCACATGGAGACGCAATTCCGGACGGCAGTCCGGCAAGGCTATGCGTTCAACATTCTATTGGCCAACGCAAAATGGATTATTGCAACGCAGTGCCTTGGATACTATATCAAAATCTCCAGATATTTTCCGCTGTCGGATCAGTTGCCGGATCTGCACGGAGGTTACTGCGCACACCTCTCTTGTTTGGTTGTTCAGCCATATTGAAATTCGACATTATATGGTTGATTTTGCGGTTTCGAGTTCGAGCAACTGTTTGTTTTTTGCGATTGCATTTTGTTATGAGTTATGACTCCGCTGCCATGTGAACGCCTCTGTGGCAAAAATTCCGGCAAATGCGTTGCCGTGCCGGATTGCCGTCCGGAATTGCGTCTCCATGTGAACCTAGCTTCATTCTTCGGTTTTCTAGGAGTAGGCTAACCATCAGAAAAAGTCAGTGGGAACAAACCTATAGGTAAGCCTGTGTGGCAAGCCAGTCTTTACAACATAACAGATCGCTGCCGTTTTTGCAGTCCACATGAAATAGATAAGTAGATTCCCATATGTAAGCATCCCAAAGTGATGCAAGTGACTGGAATTATTCTTTCTGTAACATTCGCTTACTTCTGGCTGATGTTTACAGATGCTGTTAGTACTGTGGCCAACTCTCAGAGAGTTCCCACCAAGAAAGGACCTCTTGGTGAACCCGTGTTCGACCTCGACAGAACTACTGATCAAGCTCAAAATAGAAAAGCAGTGGTGGTTTCAGGTGGTAGAAGTCCTGTTGCAGAGCTAGTAAAGTCGAAATCGAAGGGGAGGAAGGATGAGGCCAAGGGAGGGCTTGTGGAACAGAAAGAAGATATGAAAGTACTGCCCACAATCAAGAGAACAGGTTCTTATCCAATGACATTCTCAAATCAATCCATCCAGAGTTGGGTTATCACATAAACTAATTATCACATAACGAAGCAATAAGGATTGTATTTCATACCTTTTTATTTGGGAATTTACTTGGACCGGTTTTGGGTTTTTAGCACATCCTCAACCTGTTGGATTTAACGAACGGATCACTCGTGGTCATGGTATAATGTAACACCAACCAAGTAAAAACCCAAAACTGTTCCATCCAAATTCCCAAATAAATAGGTGTGAAAGGCAATCCTGACTGCTCCGTTATTTGACGAACTCGTTCAACATCAGGAGATATATATATATATATATATATATATATATATATATATATATATATATAAAATTACTGCACACAATGAGTGATTCAAGGATCGGTACGAGTTTTACAGGACACTTTGAAGGTAGGTATCTAATTCTGGTAAAATATCCACCTCTAGAAAACTCGGCTTCCGAGGTGAACAACAATCAGAAGTGGGCTTAAAATTACCATACCTTCCGGAGGAATCCGTTGTCACCAGCTGGTTGAGTACCTACAGGAGGCGAGAGCTTTCAATGTAAGTCATCGAAAAGGAAACCCCCAGTACTCAACCAGCTAGTGAAGACAGATTCCTTCAAAAGGTATGGTGATTTCACTTGTAATAATAGCGGAAATAACCTTTTAGATTTAATACTAAAAATCACCATGTTGAGCGCACACACTTGCTGTTTCTTTTTTTTATCTCAAAAAAGTTAATGATTTTTACTTTTCTTACCCAAATCCACGGGATATAACTGATAGTACCTACCTACTCAGCTAAGAACTAACAAACTCAGTTATTGAGGTGTGAGAGCTGCGGTTGAAGAATTGAAATGTTTATTGATGTAGAGTTCAACAATAACTTGGAGGGTGCAGGTGACGGTTTCGGATTATCTAATAACTGGTGTAAGGATGGTAACGAATCGAAGATGCACCTACCTTCCTACCTCCAACCGACCTTGTCCTATCGCATGAAGTGCGTGCACAGGACGAAAAACGATACCGAGGACGGTAAACGGATACCATTTGTCGTCGGGAACTACGCCAACAAATCGCACAATGTCGGAGCGAAGATCCAAGAGACCCTGAGCCTCATCAAAGGCGCTCCCAAGCGAGTTTTGGAGAAAGCTAGGAGAGAAAAAGATGATTTGAGGGATCTGATACGGTGCACAACAGCTCAACCCATACCGCCGTTAGCCCATAGTCAAGGGTGAGTCAGCCATCACGTAGGTAGGTATGCTGTTCAAACATATCGTTGAGTAATGAGAATAACGCAGAGGTGTGAAATTCTTAAAAGAACAAAGAAGGTAGCCACTGGTGATGTTCCTATGACAATACAGAAATTGGGTCCTAACCCTTACTATTCTACCAGCAAAAATATGTTTCAATCAGGCAGTACTACTCCATCAAGAGTAATACCAATACAATTATCCTCTTCAAACCTTCACGTTTCTTCTGTATTGACAGGGAAACTACAAGACGCAGTACTGCAATAATGAAACGAAACCGTAGTGCTAATTCTATGGACGACAGAACAATGAGTATCGACTACAAGAACCACCAGTTTAGAACAGTGCTTATGAATTTGCAAGATGAGTTAGCTAAAATGAATGCGTAAGACAGAAATTACCAAAATCTAAATAATAGAGGTTTATCACGGTCTCACAGAGCATGATGAGGGTTTGAACAATTATTTAAGACTTTCGTACCTTCTTGAAAGGGTACCTGTTGGTTTGTTCGCAGTGACTATCTGACAGTCAGAAAGGTGTATGGCTGTTGGCAATGATTCTCAGATTCTTTTTGGACTATACAGTATCCATGACCAGCAAGTTCGCAGTGTTTTCCTGACTACCAAAGCCAGTTTTCTGACGTCATTCCAGTACACATAAGATAGGGCGGACGAGAAACTGACCATTGACTGACTTCTCTATTCCCACCGATGATCAAAGTCAAAACATTCCCGGATGCTTATCAAAGGTTTGTTCGGACAGACAACACCGGAGCAGTCCTGGATGGAATGTGTTCTGAAAAAGAGGGGAGATAACTGTCCAGGATTGAGTCCAGAACTGTGTCTGTCTTAAGCAGGGTTCACATCCATCCGGAAAGTGCGTACGAGCAGCTGATTGGTTGGACATCAGCTGGGGAGGGGGGAATATTCTTTCAGGAGAAGCACTTTTGAAGCGAACTGTACGCATCTGATTTTTCAGATATTTTGCGCTCCGCATCTGCGCATACAGAATGGCGTCGGCAACCGAAACAGCTGTGGGAGGAAGCGCGGGAAACGAGTTGTCAGCCAAAATTCCGGAGGGTTAAGAACGCCTTCCCAACTTCCGCGATTCCCCTCCATCCCTTCCACTGCTTTTCACTAGCTTCCCCTATCTGTATTTCCAGACGGCTCCGGATGGATGTGAACCCTGCTTGAAGGGGTGCTGATGATTCTGAACGGATAACCTGAAGCATTGTAACCTTCCACAAAAGCTGAAGGTAGAAGCATCGAGTGCGCATGTGCAGGATCAACAGGCCTCGAAAAAATCCAGGACTGCTAGAACTAGTCCCGAATGAACTAGTACTAGAATGGTCCTGGACTGTCTGTCAGAAGAGCCAACTCTCACTCCAGGACCAGTTCTGGTGCTGTCCGAACACACAAAAAGGGGCGTGGCTTGTCTAGAACAGTCCAGGACTGTCTGTCGGAACAAACCTTAAGATGGTAATGGATCTGGTAGTTTCTTATATTTTTCTAGGAGTCAGCTGTCAGCAAACCGTCAGAAAAAGCGAATGCTTATACATACAAGATGTACTTACGAAAAACACGTCTGCAATAAGACGAATGGAACCGTTAGCTCATTTCCAATAAAAAATGTCTCGATTTATTTTAAACCCTAAGTTTTCGATTTATTTAGCTTTTCAAGGCCTCCACCACATGGTAAATCCCGTTTTTCTATGTAAAACCAGTAACGTATAAATATACATATTTTTGAAGTCTTAGGTGCTCCGAATGAACCCCTGAAGTCTTTGAATGAAAGTCGAACGAGACTCAGAAAGTTGAAAAACTTCAAAGCACTCTAGCTCAAAAAGTGCGATATGTGACCAAAATTCTTCAGGGGTTCATTCGAAGCACCTGAGACTTCAAAAATATGTAGGTACCACTCACAAATTATTCAAAATAGCACAATCAAAACAAAATGGAGTTTTCAGTGGTAATTAGTCGTTACATTGCACCTTCAAAAGTTTGTGATTACGGCCAGTTTTATACAGAAAAACGTGATTTACGAGAAAACACTTGAATTGCTAAATAACTCGAAGCTAAGGATTTAAATAAATTGCTAAGAGACATTTT
Source organism: Leptopterna dolabrata (assembly GCA_954871275.1). Lineage (NCBI taxonomy): Eukaryota > Metazoa > Arthropoda > Insecta > Hemiptera > Miridae > Leptopterna > Leptopterna dolabrata. The sequence continues at coordinate 8,953,782 of OX940988.1, read as the reverse complement.
CGATGGGAAATGAGCCAAAGGCTCGATTCCTGGCTTCTTGCAGACTTGTTTTGTGTACACATTCACTTGGTACGCAAGTTCATTGCACCAATACATAAAACAGGTACATGGTAACAGTGGCGGATTCACACAAAAGGGGCGGAACTTCGTGTCGCTCTGTGTAGGATAGTGTATCAGTGGCAGCTCTGGTAGGCATCCGAAACCGACTATGCACCTAACTACCAGATTTTTGGTAGGGTACCTCCTAAAACTACTACTCTATAAACTATAAGGTTTAAACAACATTGTGATTCTATAAACACTATTAACCCTAGGTTAGGCAACATTGTGATTATAATAAACTGACAATATAAACTCATCACATTTTAACTGAACCATTAAAGTTTCTGGTGCGCAGCCCTGCACGAACTTTTTTCCCCCAAAAAAATAGCCCATACTACTGGTAAGACGGTGCCCCCTCTGATTTGCATGCACTTACATAAATATTATCTGATACTGCTGCTTGCTCCTAAACATATAAATATAACTCCTACTTCTTATCCGTAGTAAATACGAAGAGCTAAAGAAGTCATTGAAAGCTAAATACAGCGTCGAGGTGGCTCACAAAGTTCTAACTCTGGAAGAAGAACTGAATGCCAAAGATGTTGAAATCAACGCATTCGTTAATCTGTACAATGAGGTGGTGCAATGTTATATGTTTACATTTTTAAAAGAAAAAGTTACCTAAAAATTTAGATATGTAGATGTTAGAGATTTAGATTCATAATTTGATTACCTACCAGCTCATGTCATTATTATTAATCTAAGAATGTATTCCTGAACGAAACTGTCTTAACTCAATGTTATTTGATCATAAAACATAATCTGCACAGGTCATTCAACTGAAGAAAATATTGATAAATCGGGCAGTCGAAGTTAAAAAAGAAGGTCCAAATACGATGCAATTACCATCTGAAGAATTTCATAAGCCTCTCATCGCTTCCAGAACAGCAAATAGAAGGAAATCTGATCAACTTTCTGACGTAAAAAAAATAAAGTTACCTGGTTGACGACCTACCGAATAGTCAATGACTAACCTAAATAAATTGGTGTCAGTACTGTCAGTAGGGTTGGGCGAATATTGAGACAGCGTGTTTCGCTAGCTTTTAGGTAATTTGCCCAAACCACAGCAAGTATGTTCCAGTAAGTTACCTATTACAGCCTATTCACTAAGCCAAAGAGACATCTCTTTTCGGTCCGACTCTCTTTTGGCAGAAGAGATTTTTGTAGTATCCACGACAGGGTTATTCAGTAACTTCTAAAAAGATAGAGTTGGCGGCCATCTTGGCATTTTCTATCTCTTTCACAGAGACGTCTTTTCTCGAAAGAGAGACTCTCATTTCTCGTTTGTTTGATAGTGATCGTGTATCATCTTTCGTCATCAGCGGCTACAATATCGGTCATTTTGATGTATGTTTTTTTCATCTCTTAAAGGTAAGTCGATTGTTCATTAAAAATATGTACCTATTATCGATTCATGAGTAAAACCTGGGAGACACTGGAACAGACTGTCTCCCGAAGGAGACTATCTCTACCAGGAGATTTTCAAAATGGATCATCTATTTTCACTATCTCTTTTAGTGAATAGGCCCCCAGATCTCTGTGTACGAATCCCCACTCAACATGTTAATAAGAGTAGTTATCGAGAAATGTACCGGTGTTCAGCTGAAAGGCTGTGGTTCACGTTATAAGTCTTATTCCACCCACGCTTCCCTCTTTTTACACTATCACTGGGTTGGATAACTAGTGCATCCACTGTCCTGATAACCAAATTTTAGTTATTTTTAAGTTGCTATACGCAGGAACAAGGTTCGAGAAAACAACGAAAAACGAGAAATGGTGGTATAAATTATTCTGAACTATCATGTTGACGAGGTTAATTTTGAGACAAGCGTTTGGAAGGCAAACAAACATGTATTAATTTGAGGCTGTACGACTGAAAAACCGTGAACAATTTCAATAATAATAATATCACTGTTGAGATACTTTCCTCTATTAGGTACTTACCCAACTATGTTATCAGAAAATTCGCTCGCTGAAGTCATACTACATGACTTTGTTGACAAGTCTTGTGGAAAATATGATGGTTGTAGTTACCAACCGCACAGCCTACCTACCAAAAAGGAAAAACCTCATAGATTAGTAGGTAGGTACCTACCTATGACATCAAGGCGGTGGATTTACTTCACGGGCCATTAAGCAGAGATTGATTACTTCTCACTGGGCTCGGAAACAAAAAATACCCGTCTCTAAACCTAAACAGGTGACTGAGCCTTGAGTGAAGGATGCTGGGAAAACAAGCCAAGCGCCAAACTACGTAGTATAGTAGTGTTTTCTGTGCAAACTAAACTGAACCCTAATTTATTGCAAATGTTTCTCTTCCCACATCTTCACGATTTGTTTGATCTCTGAAGCACCTAGGTATTCAAATGAATAAAAACCGTAAGTGAAAATTTTATATTCGAAATTCATTGAAGATAGAAATAAGTTATTCAATTTCTCAAGTATACCTTATTACCTGTTACAATGAAAGCAATTTCAATGAAAGGTGGATTTTGGTTATCATACCGTTTCCCAGTGGCCTAATGTAAAACAAATTTAAAATTTCCCAAATTGAATGCAAGGTTTTTCCATTCCATTAAATAATAAAACTTAGCATGGAACATGCTTTAGCCTTGACCTAACTGGCAAAAAGTGTTACGTTTATCGGGAGACGAAATTTTCTAATGATTTCCGCTTACAACGGAGCCGTTGCTGGGGGAATGAAACTTCTTTAGTTTTCATCGTACAAAAATCGTTCTCCATTCGTTGGAAAGCTCTCGATTTATGACGCATATCTTTCATACTTGTTCTTCTATTTATGTCGTACTTTTATATTTATTTATGTTATAAATGGATATAGTAAACAATGCCGCTTGTTTTGTTGTCACTTGGTTGAGAAGTTAATCTTGGTTATAGTAATTGTAGACGCGCACCATAACAGAAAATTAACTAGGAACGGTATCGAGTCACGAAATTTTGCTTAGTCGATGATACGGAAGGAAGCATGTTCCATGTTTTTTAATTTTAGCCGGTAGGGCTTAAGTAGAACTAACCGGGGGTGCAGGGGGCTGGCCCCCTGCCGAGGCGCGAAGCGCCGAGTTTTTCCAAATCAACACTTTATTTAGCATGAGTTCAGGCTGATTCTTACTTTCCAAATTCTATAAGGGATTTAAATCAAGTTCGAGGTTTTCTATGCAAAATTAGAGGTTTCCCTATAATCGTATAATTTGGGAAGCTGAATTTGACTTGAAAAACCTTCAATATGGGTAATTGGGTACCCAAATAAGTACCAACTTTCCCATCGTACCAATGAAGATTGGAACGGTTGGCTGTTTTTAACCTTCGCTTGGGCTACGTTCGCGTTTATAAAATAATTTTTTTTTAACTCCTCCCGCCAATAAATTTACAGAAATAAAGATTGGTGGAGAATAAGATTTTTCTACAATCTGCGTGGTGTGCAAGTTTAATCCTTCCAGAGAAACACTGTACCAAATAGTTGGTCCAGAATAGGTATCAAAGTGAAAACACTACCGACATCTACAAAGAGATGTCAAAAGTTAGAACAAAAACTTGAATCTGACTCTAGGTAGGTAATGTGTTTTGGTGAATAATCTTGACTGAGACTTGGAAAGCCTTGAATCTGATTTGAAAAACTAAAAGTTGGCATAAAAGAACAGTTATTGTTGGGGATTGAAGGATGCAAATAAATAATATACGAGCGAAAAAAAAAACAAGCTGCAAATTGTTACACAACAGTTTATTATTTACTTATACAGATGTCCCTTCTGCGTAGATCACTGTCTACCTACTCTCGCGCTCCCCCCCAGGAAAGCCCTAAATCGAGCACTGGAGTGGGCCAGGAAATTAAAGTTTCATAAAAATGCACGGGATTCAATAATTCAGTCATTAATAATTATTTGTTGTTATTCATGAAGCATAATGTTTATTCAAGCGAAAGTACCTGTCAAACAAAATCCAGAACAGCCATCAGTGATTATAATCAGGTGCTCCCTAGCAATGCTATCTGGGCCGTTTATACCGTTTCATTCACGATCATGTTGAAGCTTTTCTGTATCTGTTCATGTTGACGAAATTTCACGAACGGCTGGTCGCACACTGCTCCGGGTGGTCTCAAACAATTTTTTAGTTTGAGTTTTCGAGCTACGGCGTTCTGAAAATTTCAACCCTTAGAGGTGACTGACAGTAACGCCGAGTTTCGCGGACCAACTAGACCCCAAACGGGACATACTAACCAAATTTCATCAATTTCGGAAACTAAGAAAAGTGCGAAGTACGGCAGACGGACAGAATTTTTTTCTATTCCACTTTCGGATTCTACGTACCTTGAAACAGAAACCATCAAAATTTGAGGGGGGTTAAACAAATTTCATTCAAAGGTTCATTATTGAAACCAAAGTTGGCGAGCGAATAGCGAACTTTTTAAATAAAATATCAAAAACAGTTCTCCAACCTTTTCCTTGCCACGGGGAAGGAATACCTTTGCAAGGACGCACGAATCCACAACAGTTGTTATTGTAAACAACAATTCAAACATGCCGCAAAACCCCACTTCCGATTTCTGTTTTTGAATTTCAACAGGGAAATGGAACATCGGGAAGTACGCTTGGTGGGACTATGGCAAAAGCAAGTGGCAAATGCCAGTCGATGTTGCAGATGCTCCCTCGTCACTCACACTCATTTTCAAGGTCAAATTTACGTTTACTTGAATATTTTCAACATATGTGTTAGCCAAAATGTATGTTAGCGTTGTCGGTTAGCTGCAAACCTATATCATGGGTACAGTTTACCTTCTTATTTCTGACATCAGTTTTGTAGAAAAAGAAAGTTAAATAATTTGCTTTTCAAGTTTCAAAAAAAGTACCACACGAAAAATGGAAATTTCAGGCGGTGAAGCGAAATGACGGGGTCAGTTCACGTACTCTGGCCGGAACAAATCCATTTTGTTCTGAACGGTCGTAGTTTTGGCTACCTGAATTTTACTATTCATTGAAGTTTCCATTTTATTTCTCATGGGCAGTATAATTTCTTCACTCTCAAAACATTTAATAACCCTATCGGCATTGATGCCTTATGGTTCCAAGTCCTTAATTGCCATTACTGCACTCATTCATTGATTTACGATAAATGGTTACCAAAATCGTCAACATTGACATGAAATTCTCAGTACTGGAAAGAAACTGTCAAATAAATGACGAGGGTGTAGCCAGAGGCTGGGCATTACATACAGTTCTAAATAATCATAATCATACATTTCCCATATTATTTGTATTGTATTTTCCAGTCAATTCAATAGCTGATGTTCTACCCAAATATTAATAATTGTTTCAAATAAATCAATATTAGTTTCAGTGCAATTAATTTGACTGGGAAAAACTGTTTTAACGCAGTGAATTCATTTATACTTACATAAAAATCTGATCTGTTTCATCATTGATTGATTCTAGGGCACCCAATTATTGTTGGTAAATAAGAATGCCGTACTGGAATCAATAAATCTCCTTCAAAAATCGACAGGAGCTAATCTATTTGTCAAAAACGGCTCCATGGCACTAGTGGCAAAATGCGGGGTAAGTGGAAGAACAAAGATTCTTAATTTGCGTTTCAGCTGTTTAACTACATACAGCATGTGCATGAGCTACCTCATCTAAGTAGGAGTATGACTCACTGAATGCATGGCCTAGTCTTCAAATAGGTTGCTTGAAACAGGAGGTACTGACCAGAAGTGACGAACTGGTTTGCTGGCTTGGTCACTAGCCCAAACGCAGGATTCACCCACTGATTACACAAAATTCATTAATAACTTCAACATGAACATGAAATGTACATGGTCGTTCCATTTTATGTTGCAGAAGAAGTATAGGAAATTCAAAATCCTTTTTGATTCTAGCAAAGATGCTGAAGAGTGCGCTGACTGTTTGAAAAATCACATCAAGACAGTAGGTGAAGTGTGCTTTTCATAATACTGCATATTTATGTTAAAGTATTACCTTATTCTGTACCAGTTTTCAGTGTAACAGTGCAGCAAATAATGCTTTCTAGCCACACACTGATATCTCCGAACAGAATTAGGTAGTCCATTGTTACCTGAATGGGGAATTTCATAGATATTGTCAATTTATCCAGTTGAAAAGACCAGAGCACCTCAAAAGTCGGAGAACGTCAATCAACGTGGGAACAGCAGAGAAGTGCAAGACAAAGGAGGCAGGCATCCTGCGGGAGAAACGTTGGCAGAAATATTGGAACGGATTCTAATCAAAGGAAATTCCTCATTGCCAGGTAAGAGAAAAGAAAGTTAGTGTCATACGCATGCATTTCAGTGTCTGTACTAGCTGATCCAGAATTAGAGTGACACAGAGAAGAAAAAGAGGAAGACGAAGAAGAAGAAGAAAAAGAAACATGAAAACTCGGCGCTGCGCGCCTCGCCAGGGGGCAAGCCCCCTGGACCCCCGGATGCTTACTGCTTAGAGCCTACGGCTAAAATTCAAGAAACATGGAATATGCTTTAGCCACGCTTTTTATTCTGTTTGTAGTTTACTTTTACTGAATTTGCTCTGCTGTTGTCAGATTGCTCTTTATTGGCCTGATTGTCAACTTGCCGATTTTCCGCACGCTGCAATTCAGAATGTTCAAATTCTGATAGTCCAAACATCCGGGATTGTTCCATAAACGCTATTGTCGTTTGACCATCGATTGATAAACGTTGATTATGATTTCACTTCCTCACCAGGATACAACCAAGTGACAGCCAAACAAGCGTCATTGTTTACTATCCATTTATAACATCCATTTATATAGTTATAGTATGAAACTACGAAATAAATACCAGGAACAAATACGAAATAAATTCGTGATAAATCAAGAGCTTTCCAACGAATGGAAAACGATTTTTGTCCGATGAAAATGAAAGAAGTTTCATTTCCCTAGCAACTACCCGGTTGTAGGTGAAAATCATCGTTAAAATTTTGTGACACTTCCGCGTTACCCATCCCGCGTGACATTTTTCGGCTAGTTAGTCCAAGGCTAAAGCATGTTCCACGCTAAAAGAGCACTGCACAGTCAACACAGAGGAAACCACCAAAACGGAATTACTCCTAAATTTTACCAAGTATAAAATTCAAAATATCTTCTTCGTTGTATGCCCATATATGTGTTCCCTTAACTAAAACATGTACCTTAAAGCAACATCTGGGACTTCAGACTTCGCCTTGGCATTTCCAGCCCCAGAGAGCATCCCTGAAGACTACCCCCTCGAGTCTGCTGTGAGGCTGTGCATCCTCGACCCAGGTTTCCCCAAGCTGGTTGAAAGAGTTGAATCCATCATAAATAGCAAAAGATGACCGATTTCACAACTTATATATTGTCCGTTCTTAGCACAGATTTACACAATATTATAAAAACGTTCTTATCCTACGTAATTTACAATAAAACGATGGAATTTTTCGTTTGATCAACAGCCATTTTGTAGTTCTTCTTCTGATTCTTCTTTGACTACGCTGTTTAGTATGTTTTTCTGGAATCAAATAAAAATATAAACTCGTCAGAATTTAAATTTCAATTTTTGTTTATCAAAGGGTAAGATGACCACGTTTGGGTTGTGAGTCATATAGGTCTTATTCTAGTCAATGTAGGTAGCCTCAATGATATTTTCGCCGCCTTTATATCATTTCGGGTTTCAAATATATTCTAATAATTGCTGGACGATTATGCTATTTTCTCACCCTTTTTTCTTTGGGGCTTTTTATTAGAATAATATAATTAGCTTAGTGCATGGATAATCCCATCAGGCAGCAGATTGTTCTCTATGGGTATAATTAAAACGGAGAGCTAGCGGGTCTATAGATACAATATGTGCCAGTACCATGCAGGCCAGACGGCGCCAGCGTGCTTGGCATGATTAGATGCATGTTTAGTGTCCTGCTGACGGGACGATATAATTGATGATATTGTATATTTAGAGCCGGTTTCACCAAAGTTTTTAATCGCCGTTTACTCATTAAACCGAAGATATCACGTGTTAAACACCGGTGTCCGGTTTCACGAACCTCGTTTAAGATAGATCGATGATCAAAAAAGAAAAACCAGTCATGCAGCATGACTTAATGAGCGAATTTTCAAAGAAATATTCGAATTAATGGCTATGGTTTTGAATAAAGGAAAACTTCGGTCTAAAATTTGGTTTTCTATGTATATTCTCTTCGTATTTATTTTAATTTGTACGTTTTGTCCATCCTGATTCTACCGTTTGTTATGAGTAGATTCCTTGTTCCTTCTGAATGGCCTTTCCTCTTGACTACGATTTCAGGCCTGGTATCTAAAACCAGTTCAAGATTTGCTCTACTAGGTAGGTAGATCCTTCCTTCTTCATTGATATTATTTTTATCATGTTAAGTACCTACCTACCTTTGAATATCAAATATTCGTATGATACTGATAATAAATTGATAAGATACCTACCTAACCTTCTTCCTCCTACTGTTAGTACCTAAATTGAATAATTTGAAATAGATTTTTTCTTTCGTCTTCCTTCTAGTAATACGTGGGCCGGTACTTGTCTATCTATGAAGGTATCATAACAATTATATGTCAAATGGGAAATTCAAGGAGTTGTACTAATCGTTTGCCTCCCCCTTTTTTGCTTCGAACTCTCGTCTTCAATTAATACTTCTCACATTTTTCAATCTGACCACTCTAAGGGGGTGGGGGGGGGGGGGGGGGTAAGAGTTTAAAGATTATCCTAGTTTTGGGTAATTTTTGCGCACTTTAAATGCTCTAATTTAAGAACGGATTTAGATATCTAAAATCCGATTTCACCATCGTGTTCAGCGTGCAAAAACCTTTAAAATGAGGGGTCACTTGTTAGAAAATAACATTTTGGGGATTTTTGGGTAATTTTTGCGCACTTTAAATGCTCTAATTTGAGAACGGATCAAGATATCTAAAATCCGATTCCACCATCGTGTTCAGCGTGCAAAAACCTTTAAAATGAGGGGTCACTTGTTGGAAAATAACATTTTGGGGATTTTTGGGTAATTTTTGCGCACTTTAAATGCGCCAAAACCCTCCTTAGAGTAGGCCAATTTCGCCCATCTTCGAACTTAGCCTTTCGATTGCCAAGATAGATTTTTTGTGCAAATTTGAGCTGTTTATCTCAATTCTATCGAGAGTTATCGTCTGGAGTGACACATATATATATATATACATATAAAAAAGTGTTAAATTTCAGGAATCGTTTTAGAATGGTCTGAAACGGATTTCTATGAAGAAAATTTCCAAAAATTTATATTATTTAAATTTCGAAGCCATTGCAATAGCTTCATTTTCTTTGAAAATTCGCTAACAAATCGATGATCAAAACTATCCAGCCGATTTTGGGTGGAAAGCGTCCTAAATCAATGTTTTACCACTTCGCCAACTTGCCAGTTCGACAGTTTTCATGCGACCCATTCTTCTATTATTATTCTTGATATTATTATAATTTTCATCCACAAAAAATAGTAGGGGACTGATTAGGGCATTTCCGTTGGTACTGGAGGACGAAGATTTCACAATTCGCCATCTTGGATGGATGAGAGAGAAAATATTATTTTGAGCTCGATGATATCGATTCTGTAACGAGGTACCTACAATATAATCAGCTGAAAAGGCTTTCTCGTTTCTTTGAACTGATGGGAGAGAGAAACAACTGTAACTTATCTACAAAAAAAATTCTAGTCAATCATGCAGTTCTTTGGATAATTAATACTGCGATTTTTTAAAAACCATTTTCGGTTAGAGAGATTGGGATTTCGCATTTGTGCAAGCATAGTTGAGCTATAAAATTTAAAATTAGCAATAAAACTATACAATTCTAATCGCAATGAAATTCATAGAGGAGGATCAACTACCTGCCAATCAAATTTGAGAGAAATCGGACCATTTGAGAAATTGTGTAGGTACATAACCTACCTACCTTGGCGGGACATTGATAATATGATGTACTGCATAAAAAATACATTTTATAACAGGAACGACAGATGAAGCACCGTCGGGTTTCTTGCTTACACTCAATAATGTTGAAATACTTGCGAACAATGTCAACAAAAACCTGTTTTTCACTGTCCTCAAACTTCGGTCCGCGTTATCGTTTTTGTGATGCTGACCCCATGACGGTTTCCACGATTTCGACAGTCAACAAACTTTCTTTCAAAAACAAACGTAACACCCCATCAACAACTACAAACCAGACGCAAAAAAAAAAAACAAAAAAAACAGCACAAATAGGTACTTAACCTCACAATGCATGTCAGCTATTGCGTTATCAATCGTTATCATCCCCAATGCCTCCATCTGGGAGGGCCTATGCCTCCACGATACCATTAAATCGACGTTTTATGAAAACAATATAATCTTTGATTACACTCGTGATACCCACTTTTCCTTAACCTTCGATTCAACAAAACAAAGATCTGTTTTAACCATGGTTAGGAAGTATTGGTGAAACCGGCCCTTAGCCGTCTGGAATTTGGATTTACAGATAATTTTAATGAACGCTTCACAAAATAATATTAGTTGTTTATAGACAGTTTGGTAGCAGTGAGCAGGTGGCGGAGTGCATTAACACTCCGTCACTTGTGGTTGGGATTCGGACGGTGACCGCGGTCCACCAGTTTGAATACCAACACCCCTTGTCCTGCCCTAGGGCGGCGAGACGATAGGTAGCCATGAGTAAACTCTGACCCTCCTGAGAGGACAGCCAATCACGTCTGCGACGCCTACATGGCCTGAAATATAATTTTACAATACCAGCCGGTAGCATGCAGACATGATGGCGCCTGTGTGCTTGGCACGGTCGGGTGCTAGTTCAAGGTCCATCGACCGAAGTGTTACAATTTGAAATAATGAAGTTACTGTAGACTGGGCACACAGCTGACAGGCAAAAGCATCCTCTTCAATCCCAAATCCGTTCAAAAAAGTGATCCCTTCTTGGCCATCAATGAAAATTCATCATTTTAGAATACTGATATCATGTTTAGAAAAATAGCTGTTCCATGGGCCACCCTGTACCTGTATTATACCGAACCATTTTCACTGCACATTGCAGAACCTAGAAAACGAAACATTCTTAAAAGTCACACCGAGAAGACTCATGAAAAATTACCTTATTGTCAATCAATATAGAAAAGTCCGCTTCAAAGTTAGCTGCCAGAACGTCATCACACAGCTGTTTGAAGGCCTTATTGCTGATTTCCACTGTCTTGATGGACGGCTTGTTCTTCGGCCGTGGAGCTGGTATCGAAGGCTTAAACACGACCTCACTCGGATCGAAAGTCTTCACTGTTTCCACAGGCGTCCTGTTAGAACGAAATGCAGAGGGTTTAGCAGTCCGGACTGCTTAAAGGGTTTAGCTGTCCGAATCACGGAAGTGGGAAATATATATTAGCTTGTACTTTTGTGCAAGTCGGAGAAATAAAATCCATTTCCGGCTTCCATGGAAAGAACAAACCGAACTTATCAAAATATAGTTCTAAAAATAGAGATGCTAGTAGCTGCAGAAAATCTAGGTGTTTGAGATGATTAACTGATAGGTGAGTACAATAAAGTTTCACAAGGTACCTAATCATTCAGTGTCTGAAAAATTACAAAAAGGTACCGAGGGCGACTTAATCAATGCGTTGGTGGAGGTGGAGACAGACCTTCTGTGGCTAGTGGGTTGATACCGTAACGGTTGTTGAGGATGAAGGTAATAGTGTGTTCAATGAGAAGGTTGGCAGGTGTGAGGATTTTGAAATCATCATAAATGGTTTTGTTTGTGACATAAGATGGGGAGTGGATGATTTGGTGCTGAAGTATTGTACTCTGCTGTTGTTCGATTCAGCGGAACTCGAATCAAACATGTTCCCAAGATGGGAAGGGCATATGCATACAGGTTTGTTCGGACAGACAGTCCTGGACCGTTCCGGACCATTCTATCCAAGCCACTCCCCTTTTAGTGCATACGGACCGCCAGAACTGGTCCTGGATCGAGTTGGCTGTTTGGACAGACAGTCCAGGACCGCTCGGGGCTAGTTCTAACAGTCCTGGATTTTTTCAAGGACTGTTGACCCTGCACATGCGCACTCGATGCTTCCACCTTCAGCTTATGTGGAAGGTTACAATGCTTAAGGTTATACGTTCGGAATCATCAGCGCACGTTCAGATAGACACAGTTCTGGACTCAATCCTGGATGGTTCTATCCCCATATTTTCAGAATGCTGTTCCATCCAGGACTGTCTGCCAAACAAATCTTATTTATTCGAATGACAGGCTGGTCCTCCACTGGAAGCGATACAGAGCAATCAGGTGATGAGAGGCGCCTGTCAGGAAGCGACACGAGGCGATCGGGATCCTCCATTAGAGGCGACTAAACACGAGTATTCTAGCAGTGTAGTTCCACGGAAATGAAGTGTGGGAACGTGGTGGTGGTGAAGGGACGAGGGGATGAGGAGCTGAGGCCACTTGAAAATGAGACCAATCCCATCTGAACGGGATCCACTGCACGTCACCTGGGGCCCGTTCCTAAAGACTTTCACTCTTCACTCTGCACTCTCCAAATCCACACTCAGCCCTTTTCAAACGAATTTCCTTTCCTAAAGAACGCTCTAGATTTGAAGAGGAAGGGTGAAATGCGAAGTGTAGAATTTCAGAGTTTTACCCTGTTTTGAACAGTTCTGTTCCCAAAGGTCATCTTTCGCAAAGTGCAAAGTGTAGACTTTGCGTTTCAAATGAAAGTTCACAACATTTTTGCAGAGTCCCAAACGACTCTGCTGTAGAATGACATACTTTTCAAATCGGTTTTTGGTTTTATTCCTTCGTTAAATTCTGTTTGGTAGTACCAATAAGAATTCAACCAACAAACAACATTGACAATTCAATCTTTCGATTATGTCTAAAGATGGTCCAATCAGTGTGAGGACATATTATATAATAGCATCGAAGTTAGCTCCACTGAGGCCATCAAAATGCTTTACATTTGGGAGGAAGGAAAGGTTAGGAAGCGACAGGTTGTTGTTGTTGTTAGTAGATAAAAAGTGACGACCTATCTAATTTTTTTTAATGGAAATTTTCCGATACTTTTCATCAGAGGATGATGATGAGGACTGTTGAACGAGCTCTACCCTCCGTCAGCTGCATTTATCGAGCGCGAATTAATTTCTTCGACAGTGACACAACTTTCAGGGAGTCGTTTCGCCTAACCAAATCCAAGTAAGTTAACTTACAGAAACACGGAAGACTATGAAATCGGATTCGAAACAAAGCTTTTGAAAAGCTCTCAATTAGACCTACAACCTGAAAGAATAAAAAAATGCACGTCTATTCCTCATTTTATGAAGAATGAAAAATCACTTGTAGGTATGATGTCAACAGGCACCAGTTTGATCGCATGCTAAACCCATATGCTAAATCGCGTGAGAGATCAATGAGTCATTAAACTTACAATTTGGCTAATTCTGGGTCCATACTGAACCTCCCAGTGGCAGGAACTCCGTTGACGATGTTGTCCACCAGTTGGCGAACAGTCGGGTGGTAGTGTCTGTGGAGCAGAGCGGCCTCATAAAGCGCGGTTGTGGATGCGTTACAATACTCGGGATCAGGGAGCTCAGGGAGATATACGCCTTCGCCGACTGAGGAGTCGACGTCCAGTAGTGCGTCCGCCGACCTGTGTAACTGCCGAGAACATCTGCTTAGTTTGTTCACTCAAATAGATGGGGTACTCTTCAAATTACACTACTGCACTAAAACTGTAATGTTTACTTGTAATAACTGTTTGATGAGAGTTAAAAAACCAAGTGCCACGTGATGTTCTTGACACAGAGACATCGTTCCCAGCCTTTTGACGAACGCAAGGAGACGACTGGCTGTGAGTTTCTTCCTCCGTCCCAATACCACAACGTCCAGGCACTCCAACAACAGATCGCTGTTAACGCTTTGTTTACCTGTGGTTTTTGGTAAGTTATAGAAGGGTTATCAGCCGTAGGCGAGGTCATGAGGCGGTTTATTTCAACACATACATATAAAAAACCTTCAAATAAAAATGGCCATTCACCTATACTTGTTTGAAGCTAACCAATCAAATCCCTTCGAACTTCCACACAGTTGAGTTCATCATGGGAAGTATTCATGGGGGATCATATAAGCCCTCGAGGGACAGCGAACTCACCGATAGCAACGTTGGTCATGTTAGCATAGAGATGCGCATAGAACTTGTTGGGATCGATGTTGAGGATCTCTCCTTGTCCGGTCAGGATCTTGAAGACTGTGAGAACGCAGTTCAATTGTTCTTTAACTTTCAACTCTCCATCTGCCATCAGTCGATTCAGCACCATCACCAGGTCGTGGTAGAATTCCAAATTTATGCACTGTGCGAACCTTAGAAGGAAGAAGAAAGCTCCATGTAATATGAATGATTTGGGATTATGATATTAAATTAATGGTCATGAAAATTAAAAATAATAATTACCATTTAAATTAACGTTAGTAGTAGAATAAATAAACATAAAAATAAAACAAAGATCATAAGACAGAGATTATGAGATCAAATACAATCAAGTACATTAAAAACGGGGTTGAACATTGAAATAAGGCGCAGCAGGGCATTTTTGAAGTAAGGCGTGAGTAGGCTACATCATCAAAAGTTGGGACTCATCATGGATAATAATAAGTATAGAATCCAGGACTGGAAAGACACAAAATGAAAGCAAAATATACCCAATACAATTATAACACCGTCGAATCATAAATGATCTGTTGCGGCTTATTGTGAGCGTTTATGGGATCTATGAAGGCTCAAACGAGCAAACTATCAGCTTTAAAGATACGAAATATTTATTACGTACTTAGCTAGGCCCTGTAACGTTTCACTTAAAAGTCCAGAAGTAGGAGCGCTTTTTAAAATTCTGAAATACACGGTAAACACCATTTTGGTCGTTTCAGTGAGCAGAGTTTGCCGCGTTTGTTTGTTTTCTTCGGCTTTCGTTTCCAGTAGCTCTTTCTCGACATCAGCTATCCTCTTTTGCCTCTACAACAACAAAATCCAAATTAAAATCACTGGTGATGAAATCTGTAAGTTTATTGTGAAAAATACAAGATAACAGTGAAACATTCAACACCACGATTCGCATCGGGAACCGGACAGGACGCGATATGCAGATTTCCTATCTTGTAAGATGCTGATGGACAAGAACTAATGAAATGGGTACCTTTTTCTCTTTCTTTGACAAATTGATGACTCTGCTTTTCTTGTCTTGGAGTTTCTTTTCTTTTATCTCTGCCTCCTTGATATGGTCCAAATTCACATCTTTTATTCTGAGGTGGGCTAAAACGGCGACGACATCAGGGCGCACGGCATGTTTTCGTGTTTTGACCAACTCATTGATTTTCCTTACGATCTATAACAAGAAATACAGCAAATTGTAGGTATTGTTTTTGAAACAGAAGTACGACTAGCAGAAGTAGGAACAAAACCTTCTGTATGATCTTTCTTGTTTTAGGTACACCAAAAGCCCAGAAGAAACACAGTATACCTCTACCAGTAATACTAGAATGGTTAACGGTGTTCGGCTCAGACCAAAGATTAAAGGTTCCAGCCCCAGCTCCACATAGAAATTTTCAAATTATCACTCATTCTGAATGTTGAAATAAATGTAACCTTATGAGCCTTGTGGTGCAACTTAACTAAATTTTAGCCTCAATTGAAAATTTGCGCTGGATAAGATTGAACTGTGAGACTACTACATGCAATTTATTATTATAATGGAAGTTTCATCTAAACGCACAATAAATGGCATGCCAGTAATAAATATACAATGTACATACACAGGTACGGAATTTGTACAGTTGATGGTGCGAGACACAATTACACGGGAGTTTTAGTTCTTTCGCATACTTAACTTTGAAGGAAGATGGTTCGTAATTCAATTTGAGTACGCTGCGAGAAACAGCTGAAGAAGGGAACCGGGGGGAGGGGGGGGGGGTCCAGAAACGTGTCGTGTTCCAAAAATGTGTTAAGTTCCAAAATAGTGATCGATCGGTTTATTATTGGAACGAACTGACCTTATTCTCGGCGATCGACGGGCTAGGATGACTATCCTGGAAGACGATAAATTTGGCTGCTGAAACTGCATGTGGTGCTCAGGCGGCCGCCTCGTGGAGGAAAAAATGGCACACGAGGAAGCAAAGTGGCGAAGATGCAGGGCGAGCGATCGATCATGGACTGACGACAGGACGTGGACGTCAGTTGGAACAGACTGGTGGGAGATGCTGATGGAGTGGAGGACAAGGGCTGTTGGATCAGTACAAGATCATGGCAAAGTTCACCGGTGCAACGCCTGGGAATTGTGGTGCTGAAGATCGACGATGATTAGTCTGGCTCTTTGAACTACCCACACAACTAATCCTACCACTACAACAAACTAAGTGAGAAGAACAGTGGCCTAACACTGATGTAGGTACAAATTTGTTGTACTACTCAATTTCTTCCGGAAGGACTAACAGAAAGATGCATGCTTCATCTAGGTGCAAGTGGCAGTGATGTCAAATTATCAAACGGATGAGAGAGGATAGAAAAAACAAACCAATAAACATTTATAGTGTAATGAGTGTTGCAGATTTTCGATTCCAAATCTCGAGGAGACTGAAATACTGACCTGCAAAATGATTTCTCCCCTTTTGTCGTGTGTGAAAATGTGCTTGAAACATTCTGAGACACACGACCGTACGTTCGGGTTGGGATTGTCCAAGTAAGGGACGACTAGGCGGACGATGTTGTTGCTGTAGTTGAAGTACGGGTGAGCAACAAGAAGCTCGCAGAAGGATTTGACAGCAAGTTCCCCCAACGTTACGTCTTTCTGAATCGAGGCAGTGGAATAAATACTTAGGTAATTCTTAAATGAAATGAAACAACGAGAAACAACTGATAACCAAAAAGAAGTTGTGCTGGCCTAGTAGAGCAAATTATGGATTTGAAAGTACACGCTCTGGCAGTTTGAACTTAGTGATAGAGACTAAAAATTCAAATTGAATAACGATTTGCGAATAATGAATGGCAAATAATGAATTCCAAACTGAACAATGAATTGCGACTGCAATACAATAATCGGGACGCATCCTTACAGCAGTTCTGGGTCGAGTGTCACCCTTCTTTTTGTACAGCCTGCTGGCAAGTTTCTCCATCCGCGTCAAGTAACCGCGGTAACCTTTGAGCAAGCTTTTCTCGAAATTCTGCAAATCCCTTGTCTCCTTTTTAACTGGAAGATGAGAAACAAGTTACAAACAACAAACAGAAACCAACGTTATTCGATTACCCCACTCATTTTCAGGAGGGCGGTTTCAAGTTACGTACGTTTCACATTGGGCTCGTCTTGGTGTTTGATTTGGTAAGCTGGCAATATGTCTTTAAATACTTCTAAAAGTGAAACGATCACTAATTTTTTCAACGTCACTTGCAGCTCAGGCGACCACTCGTCGAAAATTTCCAATAACCTCGCAATGTTCATAACCTAAACAGACCGTTAATGAACCTAATATTAATTTAATTTCAGCAGTTGTCGTATAATACAGAACTGACTTCGAAATGTAATGGAAGGAACAGTCTTCAAAATACAAACTTTGTTGTGAGGATCTTCGAGGAGACTGCTAGAGAGGAGGCCAATCTTGTATTTGTACCTGAAACAAAGTGAAGATTCATTAAGAACTGACGCAATGTTTGCCTTCCACAGTGTTGAGTCCTATAAGCTTAACTGCTGACGTTTGCCTCAACCACAGTTCATCGTTCAAATCTAATAACTGATTTCTGATTAGAACCAAGAACATCAGTGGATTCAGACTTCAACCCTGAGGAACACTGCTCTCTGAAGGTAGCTATCTGTACATAAGAGATAATAATAATAATAATAAAGTAATTCCAAATGCGGTTATCCGAAATGTGATTTTTATCAATAAACTATACAATCAGAACTTACTGGTTTATATTTTGCTCACGGAGGGCTAGCATCTCTGCGACACTCACTGGTCTGGACAAATCGCCTTCTGCTTTCTCAACTTCATAGTCATCATCCGATGAAGACTCTTCTTCTTCGGCTTCTTCCGGTTCTTTATCAGCTTTCTTCTTTTTCCTAGTTTTAACTTCCTCTTCACTTTCATCGCTTTTGACTGTCAGATTCATTAAAGTTGAGATCAGTATGATGATAATATACAGACAAACTTGCTTTATTTTCTTTCTGGAATCATTGTGGAACAGACCGCATTATATTATTTCTAACCCAGCGTCCTATGTGGAACTGCCGCGTGTGTCGGAGCATTTTCGGATTTGACCAATGAGACCTACCTAAACTGAACTGGTAAGCAACTGAAATTTACTTGATGACGGCATGACAAACTGAAACTACAGCAATAACTACAACACTGGAACTGCAGCACATTTAGTGTTCTCACACAGTACACTTTTTTTTTCTTCTGTGTGGCATGGCAACGCGAAACGCATGAACGTCTGACACAGATCCACGTAGGACGCACCCTAACGATTCCATCAAAATCACAACCCACCGTCTTCTTCAATAGTTCGCTTGATGAGTCCCGTTTTGGTTTTTATAGGCAAAAGCATTCGTGTTTTCTTTCTAGGAACTCCCTCGTCAACCTCCTCATAATCGTTCTCCAAGTTCTCTTCTTCAGCCTCCATTTGCTGCTTGAGAAGTTTTCGATCCCTACAAAACCATAATTTCCTGGTGAAATTCACTATCAAAACAGCAAATTCTATTAGGAAATCCTTCCAAGATATTTTATTGATCATAATAGTTCAGCCTCAGCACATTAATCTAGGTTCTGCCACTCTGTGATCTCAAATGACTGACTGCGGTACAGGAGATGGAACTTCCATCAGCTCCACATATTTAATAGTTAAGGTAACCTGGTGTGAAAACTCCTCAGGGCAAACGGCTGCGCTATGACTGCGGACGGAAAGAGGCACATGAGACACACACCAGACTGGCCAGAGTGCCTCCGGCTGTTTGAATGAATCCCACGTAGCTTGACAAAGAATATGAGGAAAGTGAACTTCCATTACTAGGGGCGGAATTCATAGTCCTCTCTCAAGGCCAAGGGTACCCTCCAACAAGCCCCTCAAGGGTGGATGCACCCACCCTAATCGGTATTCATAATGGCATTGGCAAGAGTACCCTTGGGCGTTTGAGCAGAAGGTGCCCCCAAGGGGACATACCAATCCCTCAACCTATTCATAGTGCTCAGTTCACAAGGGTACCCTTGAGGGACCGTTTCGAGTTCCTATTCATAAACAAATTTCCTTGCTAAGGGTACCCGCCAACCAGCTGTAAAGCATCCTCAAGGGTGCTTAGAGGAAGGGACGTGAAAAGGACCCTCAAGGGTGGATTAGCTCGCATTTTTCCGTGTTTTACCACAATGTCTTTCCTGCTTTTTGGGTATTTTCCCCTGATTCCAAACCAATAATGGATTACACATAGTATATTCAAGTGGGATGATGAGATGGAAAATCAGCTGGCCCGAGTTCCTAACCGGTAAGAACGAACCCTATATACACACAAAAAGCACATGCGTAGAACTAGGTCCATAACTCCGTTTTCATCAGCCTGTTTTTCGTTATCTGGATAAGTACATCCGAGACCTCCAAAATCCAATGGAAAAATATGATGACGGCCCATTCAGGTGGAAATTTCGCTTCAACAAAGAAATGTTGGTTGACGTATTGGTACCGTTAATATTCCATGGGGAAGTCACCTCAGAGGCCTGTTTATATTTTGAATTACAAATAATCTGACTCACAGTTCGCATAATCCCAGCATGAGCCATTTTATACAACACTGGAATACACGAGGAAGACAGTAGGACGTCGGAAGATAACGACGTCGTGCCACCGCCCTATGAATAGGTTCCTACTCCTCCGCAAAATCAACCAACTGATTCATTTAGAAGAATTACTAATTATTAATATGCGTTTTAATATTTCAATAAGTAAATGTTTTAATTATAAAATGAACTTTTTATATTGTAAACCCACCAACACGCTTTAAGAGATATAAAAGATTTAGAAACATCATAAAATTTTTGTTATACATACACAACGATATAAAAAAATATTACTATTAACACAAACTTGAATAGGTTATTCAATATTTTGTGTTATCATGTTTTTTTTCCTTGAGCGGCAATTCCTTTTTTTCCATTCCACAATATTCTTGTATTTTCAACAGCAGTGTTAAATAGGATTTTTTTCTTCTGAGAAAATAATTCTCTTCCGGCCCATTATAATAAAATTAATTTGTTTTGAAGAAATCAAGTGGTAAACAAAAAATGATTCGAAGTTTGAAAAATAACTGAAAATAATGACTTTTATTCATTATTCCCTTATTTTTGTCTGTCAAGGCAGCGGTTGTGCCGGACATGGATGACAATAACTTCCAACTTGTGACCTGTGCCTGTCACAATCTACGGGCAAAGGGGGAAAAAAGAAGAAATGCATGGTGAGCTGAGGGTACCCTCAACCGCACGAAGATTTGATTATGAATAAGGTCGAGGGCCCTCGAGATGAAGCCACCCTTGACTGAGGGTAACCTCGGCCACAACGTTGAGGGAGGACTATGAATTTCGCCCTAGATGTAGGCGTTTGAGGATGGATATAAACGCGAGAGCCCCAACTAAAGTGCACTGTATAACGTACTTTCAGGATGAAGCCTGTTGCGTTGTTACTAGCTTTCATAGGATTTTCACCACGTTAATGAGGGGATAAAACTGTGCTTATCATTCAGGCAGGTCGCTGCGGGAGCACTCACCAGAAACCATCCACAAAAGCGATCACCGTTCTAGAAATTATGCTAACCACTGGTGTAATTTAACCTATTTGCTACGGTACACAATTGTTTTGGTAATTAAATGAAATTTCAAAACCTTCTTCACTAAATAATCTTCCTGTTATATTTTTCGGTGCTAATTTAGCATGCGGCCTGGCGGGTGGTGTGTCTGCTATAGTATGCGGTCTGCTCTAGGATGGAACATTCAACTTCAGTTATGTATAATTAAAACTAAAACCTACATGTAGAGTGATTTTATGTCAACAAGGTAGGCCAAAGACAGGTCTGGTTCATTTTTCCTGAGCAGCACCCAACAGTCTACAAGGGATTGTAGCCTGCTGGGTACTACCATTATCTTCTTCAAACTTCGTATTTTGGCGTCAAGCCATGATTTTTCTACTGATTATGTATGTGATTTATTGTGTACCTCGCTTAAACAGTTGAATATAAACTGGTGTCAGCAATCTTTCTGTTGTCTTGATACGATAACAATAACCTCGAAAACTATATTCTATTGGTCGCGAATGATGTGAGTACAAAAATCGTTCAGCGATCAAATGTAAACAAATATTGAACTAGCCAGACCGCAGCTGAATAAACACAGACCGCAAGAGATCGCCAGATCTCATATTAAATTAGCACAATTTTTTCTGTAAAAGAGGCCCAGCTTTATCCCGCGTTTTTGCAGGGAGGAAAGGCTCCATACTTAGTTCAATAATAGTGCTGCTCCAAGCAGCCCTGAGACACCGATGGCGTGTGTCACATGAGCAACAAGTTACAAGTTCACAGAATATTGAAAAATGTTCAAACTGCAGCTTGTCACTCCAGGTTACCATAAACTTCAACAAAATACAGAGTTTCCAGACCTTTTGAATGATTTATCCCTGAACATGGAGTAACTCCCATCGATGACGGCCTGTTTCAAGAATTCAAGATCTTCCTTGTCGACTCTGCTCAGCAATTCCTGTCCGTGATCACTCTCGACTTCGGATTCCTCCTCATCCACAACGGGCTGCGGAGCTTTCTGCTTGACGACCAACTTCTTGTTTCTTTTATGCTTCAACTTCCCCTGTCTCCTCAGTTTAGTCATCTGTTTGTTGGTCTTTTTGACCCTGCTGGCTTTGGTTTTCTGTGAAAACAACGATGGGCTATGGAAATAAAAGGCCAACTACTCGTAAAACTCCAATATTGCATGATTGGAAGTCGTTTTTTGCTCTCAATTGCTTTGTAGTTGGAAGTTTGCCTACTCTACTAGTCTCAATGTTTCCATCAATCTTGTATCAAAGAGCAATCATTTTGATAACCAATCATAGAACTTGGTTATGCAAGTAAACTTGTGTCAGACAACGAATTGTTATAATGGATTGGGTACATAAATGTACCCGATGTTACCAGTATCAACACTCGAGAGGTAGACTGATATTATGTAAGAATAATCCTGAGTATTCAGTATAAAATGACACTGCAGATGATCCATCAAGAATACACGAATCAACTACTGAAGACAAGTATTGAAATCCAATAAGACGATACCAGAGTGAATGTTTTGGGGAAATAAAAAAGTTCAGGCATAAAGATCACACTTAACTCACCCCCATTATGTTTTAAAGATTATCCAGATATGTAACAATAAGTAAATAGAACAAATCGTGAAAGTAATTCGATTAAAAACAAGCACAAGGTTTTAAAACTCGTGATCACGTGCCTAAAAATTTACTTTTGCTATTTGCTTACAATCGTTGCTGTTACACTGTAGGAAGGTTACGTCAAATATCGTGTATCTCACGTTAGAGATCGATGGCGTTTTTTTAAATGTATCCTGTCTCGAGGTTTTGAAAAAGTGAAATTCGTCGCAATATTTGTTAAAGTTGAAAAAAGATGTTCTGAATGAGGAAATGCTGAAACCTCAATTTCGGAGACACTTTAAAGGCGAGTTTTTCAGGCTGTATTAAATAATTAAAATATCGAAGCCAGTCGAGCCACTTATAAAAATAATTCGTGAGCTACTAGCGTTATCTACGGACTTCTTAGGGTGTTTTCATCCTCGAAGTAGTCATCACTGGTAAGAGGGGATGAGAAGTGGGAAGTCGCCATCTTGCCGCCGGCTGTCACTTCGGTTGTTTGTTGGTGATAAAAAAAATCATTTTTTATTCCACACAGATCGATACCAAGCTATGTTTTGGTAGATTTTTCAACTTTTCGAAATAACCGAATTTCTTCCTGTTGATTCCGAACAGTTCGAAACCACACGCTTTCCGCTTTGTACGAACGAATTTATTCATCAGATATTTTGGACGAAGTGAAGAGTCGCCTGCCGCAGCGTTGAAGGGTGGGTACGTCATGTTTTGCTAGTTTTCTCGGAATTTCCGTGGTTTTTTCATCAGATAATTAATATATATAATCCATTGTATTGCTCCCACCGACCAAACTGAATAGGAAACAGCCATTATAATATTCCCCCTAAGAATGAAGAAAAAATCGTGATTTTCCATCACTTCCCGGTGATGACATCATGGGGTTGACATGGCCAGACCGACTCGTTTGTAGCGTTTCGACATCGTTTCACGTAACTACCTACCCAATACGAGATAACTGCACGAGTTGTTCCAATTCAGTATTCGTAAATATTCCAACAAATATACCCATATTTTCCCCAAATTTTGATATTTTAATTGGGTGAATGCAATTTTCACAAAAGCTGGTAATGCACTGGAAATTCATTATTCTCAAATCTCGTCAATCTACCTATTTATTCATTTCATGTTTTTTCAATTTAATATTTTGCAAAATTTACAGCTGGAATAATTTGTTTTATTGTTCAAGTTGCTAGGTAGCTACCTACCTAGTAGGAATGGCACCCCTCCACTGTCTCAAGTGCCTATATAATTAATAGTGTATAGGGCAGTTTTTCCAACTTGGGTGATGATGATATGCAAACTTGAAAACGCGGAAACACTCTTGGTGATATTATGAATTTTGATGACAGGTGGTAGAATATAAATATTGAAGTTCAACCGATAGAAACCTCACAATAATTTTAGAGGGAATATTTCGCCTGCGGCGTCTAAATTAATCTGTTTTTTTATCTGTTAATCTTCAATGTTAAACGGATTTTGGAGGTTTCCGGTTCACAGGGAGCATCTCTGAAATTTTCAAACGAGTCAAATAGATAAATTTTCTTTAAAAATTCGCTAAAATGAAGGGAGGCGTTGGAGGAATTGGTTAATTTATTGAGTATAATATATAATTATACTTGTGAAAGGTAAGCGTATACTATTTTGTGGGCAACACGTCCTTAAAATTTCGCTCAGAAAAAAAACATCCCTAGCATCACCGTTTTGGTTTATTATTCTGTGAATAATACACCTATGTATTCGCTCAGCAACAATGTTTGTAACACCCCCTCAACATTTTTTCTTTTACGTTTCAAGGTGCGTAGATTCGAAAAGTGCACTGTCCGTCCGCCGTATCATGAATATCTACCTACTTCATTTTCGGTCTAAAAAATTCGTCCTTTCGCGCACAGGCTCCATTTGGGCCCTAGTTGTGTCCCAAAACTTTGCAGCCCGGTTGGAATATACCCAGGGGTGTTATGAGTGAAAAATGGGCTTTTTGGTGTTTATTAAAATGAGCTTTTGAGGGCGAGAAGACCGAATATGAAGTCGATTTTGACCATAGAATGAGGAATTGAGGTTGTAACGAAGGTTCAGCTCCCAAAATTCTTTTTTTATGAGTCAAAAACCTGGGAAATTGTCTGAAATCACCATAAATTTTTGTATATTAACTCCAGAAAAAAAACCACAGTCATGCAGCATGGCTATAAGAGCGAATTTTCGAAGTTTTCGGCATCTTCCTCCTCCGCCTAAAATTTTCTGAAAATTAATTTTCGGCCAATGTTTTCCCAACTTGATACCATACAAAATTAAAACAGGAGTAGTTTTACGCAAAGTAAAATTTGGGGTGGAAGGAGGGGGAGGGGGAAATCAAAAATGTTTTGAATACCAGAAGAGTAGGTATTGGGTACGTAACAAATTTTTTGTTCCATTTTTTGCCGAGTAACACCTCGGTTTGTAGATTTTCCAACGCTGAACACGATGGTGAAGTCAGAATTGCGATATCCCATTCCGTTATCAGATTAGAGCAGACGAACCAGGAAGAACATCTCAAGAAATAACCACGTTCCTTCATCTTCAAAGTGCTCCAGTTTGAGAATGGAATGAGATATCGGAATTCTGATTTCACCATCGTGTTCAGCGTACAAAAACCTTTAAAATGAGGTGTCACTTGTCAGACTTTTTCATTTTGGGAATTTATGGGTAATTTCCCCCCCCTAAAACTCCCCAAAACTCCCCCTTAGGGTGACCCGATTCTGCCCATCTTCGAACTTAGCCTGTCGATTGCCAAGACAGATTTTTCGTGCAAATTTGAACTTTTTATCTCAATTCTTTCGAGAGTTATCGTCTGGAATGACACATACATATATAAATATATATATAAATATATATAAATATATATATAAATATATATATATATATACATATAATTTTTGGTGTCTTTCGGCAGGGAATTCAGGATGGTCTGAAACGGATTTTGGTATAAAAATCTTTCGGAAATTCGAGTTTTAAAAATTTTGGACCGAGAACAATAGCTTCCTTTTCTTCGAAAATTCGCTAAAAAGTGTCAACAGGTGAACCAAGACAATTAAATGGCACTGTAAATGATCAAAGATAATTTGGAAAAAAAGTCTGCCAATTCGAGTAGGCAGTAAGTATAGCTTCCTCGCTTGAATCACATGAACGTATAGAATAGTTGGGTAGGTTCGTTTTGATACGGAACCATCTGCGATCGAACCCGCTCTACAATTTCAGCTCTACGACTATTTTTCGCGTAGTTAGAAGCCTTACAAAGAAATTGTCAACATTTCATGTTTGCGTATGCGCAGACGGGAGTTACAGTACGACTCCAATAAAATTCATATGGAACTATCAAAGTATTATTCTTGATCGACCCTCCAAGTTTGAACTCAGTTCAACGATAATAGGGTAGTTATGGGCGTATCAAGTATTTCACGTTCGCACATGCGCATGTGAAAGTTACCGTACTTTTTCAATGATTTTGGTATGGCACCATCTGTGACCCAACCCGCACGTACCATCCAAATTTCAGCCCATTGCGACCATTATCTCGAGAAGTTATGGGCGTTACAAGGTATTACCACAGACGAAGAGACACGGAACCAAAAACGTTCCTCGATGTCTGAAACGCAAAATTGTAGTGGACATTTTCATTTTGGAGGACATCAATTTTTTTTACTCAATCACGAATCCAAGGCTTCTCTAACACGGTAGTGTGGAAGAGAAAAAAAACGCTGCGAAGTCCTCCCTTGTCACATGGGTTACCTACAGAAATACTGCTGGAAATACATTTATTGTTTTGAATACATTGATTCTTTATTGTTATTGAAATAGTTATTTTTCATGGTTCCCACCAATTTTGGCCCCCAAAAAACACGAAATAAGCTCCTATTTTTGACAAATTACCTTAGATTATTGATAATGGCATTTAATTGTCTTGATTCACCAGTTGATACTAATTCGAGTG
Source organism: Leptopterna dolabrata (assembly GCA_954871275.1). Classification (NCBI taxonomy): domain Eukaryota; kingdom Metazoa; phylum Arthropoda; class Insecta; order Hemiptera; family Miridae; genus Leptopterna; species Leptopterna dolabrata. The sequence goes on along the minus strand of OX940988.1, from coordinate 8,927,244 downwards.
TTATTATACAAGTTTATGGTGATTTCAGACAATATCCCAGGTTTTTCAGTTATAAAAAATTCAAAATGAATTTTGGGAGCTGAACCTTCGTTACAACCTCAGTTCTCCACTCTTTGGTCAAAATCAACTTCATATCTTCTCGCCCTAAGGGGCGGTTGCTGAGCTCGAGGTTAGGGCGTAGTCCTGGACTAAATGGTGATAGTCCGGGTTTATCAGAAAAATAGGTTGCCGAGACTCAGATTATATTTGGTCCTGGACTATGCCTAGATCCAGGGTCAATTTTTAGACCTCGACTAATTTTAAACCCGGACTTCGTGAAATGACTTGCTGAGTTCGAATTCGACATAAACCATGACTAATTTTTAATTCTGGTGCCTTGCTGAGCTCCCAATAGTACTTAGTCCAGAATTAGAAGTTGGTCCTGGGCTCACTTTAGCCCTGATTTTTAATCCCTCCCTTCTGCAGAATTATCTCTTTGATCCCAGAGTTTATCTGCTGTGTAGAGAGGTTTTTTTTTAGGTTTGCGTTCTTGTTTGGCAGTTTGTGTTTTTTATAGTTTGTTTTAACTTTAATGGACTACCTAGACTACATACATACCAGATGACATTCGGAGGCCCAGGTATGATAGGGAATCCAATCAATCCATTTGATGATCTCTCGGACGTAGAGTTCAAAGACAGATAGGTACAGACTCTCAAAAGAAAGCGTTAGAGATTTTATAGAAGTGGTGGCAGAATTGACGGATATGCCAGACTCTCGAGCCCCTCATACCACACCTGTGTGGTACAAGGATTTGGTAGCGGTAAGGTTTTTTGCCGAAGGAACCCTCCACCGAGAAACTGGTGATCAACAGATGGGAGGAATGGGAGGACTCAGATGATTATACTCAAAATGAAGAGGATGTCACTGACCGTGAGTGGGACGAATGAATGTTTTCCGGGAAGAATATACAACAAGGGATGATTTAATTCGTCGCTTTTTCCAATGACTTTGCCATACATAATTTTAGTAAATTGATGTTTTGATATTTCAAATTTAACACGAGAAGTGATTGTAACTACTATAAATTCTTTCTACCCAAAAGCACCGGGAAAGCGAGGGGCACCTAGCAAGTTGAAATACCAACCAGTGCAATAGCTCTTCTAAAATTCGCTAAACCCCGGTTTTGCTAAATCTTGAAACTCGCATTTTGATAAGAGTAACTCGAACTTTTGATAATCATGCATAAAACTTCTTGCTTCATGATAACAACTCTATAAATATATTTTAAAACATATTTATCATTAAAACACATAGAATGTTGCAAAGGCTTTAGAAATATGAGCAGGTGCAGTCAGTCGAAACCTTTAGGAATTACAACGTAGTATAAGGAACAACGAGTCAACAGACCGACGAAAGGAAACAACTCTAGGTTTGCAACAAAAAACAGGCGAAAAACACGGGCATGAGTGAGGTAACCTTGGAGATAACCTGGAAGAAGGTGAAAATCAGATGGAAATGATGGTACTACCAACATAATAACAGCAATTCCCGTACGTTTCCCTCTGTTGATCTAGTACTTTCTCGGAAAGTCTAGAACTAATTTTTAGTCCCGGGCTGAGATGATCCCAGAATTAAAGAGCGTAGTCCGGGACTCAGCAAGCCATTTTTTCCCATTTTTAACTCCAGTATCATGAAGTCATGGACTAACAGTTAGTCCGAGATTTCCAAACCCCCAGCTCAGCAACCGCCCCTAAAAAACATGGAAAACTATACCTCACAAGCTCATGTTCACTAAAACCTCAACAGAAAAAAACCCTCGAAAAACCCAACTTTTACATCCGTTTTCACCCGTAACACCCCTCGGGTATTTTGACCGGGCTGTCGAGCTTCGGAGCACAACTAGGACCCAAATGTTTTCCCTAATGGGGACCCAAACTTTGTGCGGAAGAACGACGATTTCAGACCAAATTTTAACGTAAATTTAAGGCCGATACTTCGCTCAATTTTACACTCTTTGGTCAAAATCGACTTCATATTCGGTCTCCCCGTCCTAAAAAACATGCAAAACGATACCTCACAAGCTCATTTTACTAAAACACGTAAAAACCCCATTTTTACCACATTTTTCACCCATAACACCCCTGGGTATATTCCGATCGGCCTGCAAAGTTCTGGGACACAACTAGGGCCCAAATGGAGCCTGTGTGTGAAAGATCGAAAATAAAGTAGATATGTGTAGGTATGATACGGCGGACGGACAGCGTAGCGTAGCAGTTAGACAGCTGGGGGCCTATTCACTAAGCCAAAGAGACATCTCTTTCAGGTCCGACTCTCTCTTTTGGCATAATAGATTTTTATAGTATCCATGACAGGGTTATTCAGTAACTTCTAAAAGAGAGAGTTGGCGGCCATCTTGGCATGTTTGATCTCTTTCAGAGAGACAGCTAATTAGGTATCTTTTCTCGAAAGAGAGAGTCCCTTTCTGATTTCTCGTTTGTTAGTGATCGTGTATCATCCTTTGTTCATCGGCTACCATATCGGTCATTTTGATGTGTTTTTTCATCTCTTATAGGTAAGTCAATTGTTCATTAAAAATATATGCATAATCGATTCATGAGTAAAAACTTCCGAGCTATTCAGTAAAATAGACGAACCTGAGAGACACTGGAAGAGACTGTCTCCCGAGGGATACTCTCTCTCCCAGGAGATTTTCAAAATAGATCATCTATTTTCACTGTCTCTTTTAGTGAATAGGCCCCCAGTTTTGCATTTTGGTTTATTATTCTATGAATAATACACCTGTGTATTCGCTCAGCAAAATTTTTTTATAGCACCCCCCTTAAAATTTTTTCTTCTGCGTTGTAAGGTGCATAGATTCCAAAAATACAATGTCCGTAGGTACGCCGAAAGGCTGCCGCTGGGCCCCTCATTCTTTTGATTTCTCTTTTTCTGATTATAATAGTTAATTCTTGATAAGTAATATATAATTGCGAACGATCCGTTTTTAAATTGAGATGCCCCAGTTGTGATTGTTCACGGTGATGTGGTCTTGCAGCTGCTCGGTGCGTTTCTAATTCGGCCTCCATTAATTAATTAGATTAGCATTGAATCTCCTTTCCTGTCGCCGCCTCCTCTCGCGGATTGAAGCGAAATCTCAGTATTAAGTAGAAAGTTGGGTACCTACCGGCTATGTTCCAGTGGCACGGCTTGTTCCCTAACGTTTCTCTCGTAAAGTCTGATTGAAGTGTTTGATCGTTCAGGGTTGGCATCGCATACGGTCACAGATCCAGAACCTATGAGTAGTCTAGGTGCAGCCCACTCTAAAGTCGAACTAGCGGACGTATTCGATATTTATACTTACCAGTTAATCAAAATATGTAAATGATCATTTGCTCATAAAAGTTTAGTTCTTTCGGAATTTTGTAATAACTTACTCTAACAATAAAAATATCGCCGCACCGTATTGGCACCGAAATCTGAACAGGTGTTTCTAAAGTTCAACGAATATATATGTACCCTCTAAAGATACGTAAGTCGTTTTCGACTGTGTGACCAAAAGCTGCCTGACTCCCAGTTGGTGCGAATGTCGCACCAAAATGCTGTGTCCGCCTTACGCCCTACCAAACATAACTACATCATTTTTGGTCTAAAATATTCGTTCTTTCACACACAGGTTCCATTTGGGCCCTAGTTGTGTCCCGAAACGTTGCTGCCCGATCGGAATATACCCAGGGTGTTGTGGGTGAAAAGTGGGCGTAAAAAAAGGGGTTTTTTTGGTGTTTTATAGTAAAATGAACTTTTGAGGTATCTTTTACTATGTTTTTTAGAGCGGGAAGACCGAATATGAAGTCTAGTTTGACCAAAGAATGAAGAATTGAGGTTGTAAAGAAGATTCAGCTCCCAAAATTAATTTTTTACGAGTCAAAAACCTGTGAAATCGTCTGAAATCACCATCAATTTGTAAAATAACATTAAAAACAGTGTCAACAGGTGAATCAAGACAGTTAAATGGTACTACCAGGGGTCAAAGATAATTTTAAAAAAAGGACCATAATTCGTGTTTTGGCGGTTAAAATGGGTGGAAACCATCAGAAATAGCTATTTTAACTATTTCACATGAAAGAAACAAATGAACAGCCAACATTTCTGTAGTTATGTCCAGTAGAATAATAAACCCCTTGTGATAAGTACTTGGCAGCGTTTTGAAATACATTTTGTGCACAAGCCACTACGCAAAAACCTACAAAAAAGTTCTACCACCAAAAGTTCTACATCGTTCCAACCACGTCATTTTCACTTAGTTCTTCGTTTTCTCAACCTTTTCTGGGCCCGTCGGATGGTCTTCTTGGATCTGAGAAATGAAGGTCCAAAAATGTCATTCAACCCTCAATGCCAGACCGATTGCTCATCCAGCTTTGTAATCTGAACTTTCCTTAACATCATTGACTTTCCCGTCCAGTTATATTTATTTATAATCTTTCCTATCAAGTTTTCTTGTTTTTGGTCATATGGATGATACTTTGGTGCATGTCGGTGAAGGCCCTCTTCAGGTCTTCACCCCAGAATCGGTAGGATTTCTCTGTTTGCATTAGATGGCGATAGCAGAGTCTGGTGTACAAGTTCCATACGTTCCAACCTATGAAAAAGTAAAGTAAACAGCCATTCCAGGCTGGGGTTTTTCGTCCGACTGCCCTGCCAGCGTCGCGGACGTGATCAGCTGTCCTCCAATGAGAGGATCAGAATTCGTTCTGATCATTTTGCTCTTTACTTGGCTACTCATTGCCTCGCCTCCTTGAGTGAAGAGGGGTTCGCCCATCCCAGTACTAACCCCGCTCGAGATACCTTAACTTCGGTGATCTCACGGGAACCGGTCTATTCCACCTGATAAGGCCGTGGGCTCCAACCCATGAATATCTAGAGCTTGCAGAACTCCCTCAAGTTCCGGATTTGAACTTTTTGGGACATAGTTCTAGTGTTTGAAACACACCTCCTGATATTCACCTCTGAGCATTCAGTATTAGTTGTAGTAAGTAATTGGACTGTAATAATTGGAACATTTTTATTTTTTCAGTAAACCGCTCCGATCAGTATGGCTTGGAGGTTCAAAGCGTCCAAATTCAAGAATGCGGCCCCGATCGTGCCAAAACCAGAAGCTTGTATCCGTGACATCTGTGTGGGCTCGTATCAGACTTACGGAAACAACATTTCTGCTTCTGCCGCATTCATGGCATTCAACGTCGACCACAACGGTAAACTACTGTTCATTTTATCAGCTATTGTTTGGAAGGTACTGTTCCTTAGGTGCCGTATGTTACAAATGAAATAGCAGCTTATTAGCTTTTTTCGTGCTGTCCTCCACTTTTGTTCAGTTCACGTACACATGCCCATTGACCGAGGCAAAGAAAGTGGCCAATTTGTGGTGGCCAGATGCAAGAACCAAAGTTCAGGTGCGGGTTTTCATTCTGGCCGAACATGTTCATGTTCAGTTCAGGAACTGGCTACCTTCGGATGAGCTGGGGCAGCTTGAACCACGCATGCGCTGTAATAAACCCCTCATAACCTGAACTATCTTTCCTCAGATGTCTGTAACCATAACCATAATATTTCACGTTTGAGTAATAAATCTCTACTTGATCAATTTAACTCTGGTTCGGTTTTTTAAAACTCAGACGTTGGTGCAGTGCCCTGTACTGAACCTACACTGACCATGAAGAGCATGACCTGAACTTGCTCGTTTCAGGCAGCTTGAACAAAGCTACTAGTACGGAACAAAAATCGTCCATTATTAGTTATATTGGAGATGAAATTCTGTAATTTCGTTCTTTGTTAATGTAGGATCGAGCCTAGCTGTTCTTCCAATTGATGACTGTGGCCGTAAAAGCAAGACAATGCCGCTCCTCCATGCCCACACCGACACTGTTACTGACATGGACTTCTCAAATTTTCACGACGGTCTTCTCGCCACTGGTTCTCAAGATTGCATGGTAAGAGAAGCTTTTCAGAAATAGGTAAATGGAGTTAGTCGGAATATCTGTCGCGTTGCCGCCCTCTGGGCCCACTCCCTTCCATCCACCGTCTTTTGGAGTTTTAGTGGGGAACGCTGTTCGAGGTCTTGACAGTTGATGGCGCCCATGCTGAGCGTTTTGTTGGCTTCTTAGAGCTTCCCTCTTGAGTATGAGTACTTGAAGTGTTCTCCACTGGTGTTCCCAATTGGCTCTCAGGTTTTATTGGGTGTTTTCAGGTCAAGGTGTGGGCCATCCCAGAGAAAGGATTGGAAGAGAGTATGTGCAACCCTGAAATGACTTTCTCTCACCGCCAGCGAAGAGTCGAATGCGTCAAATGGCACCCGACCGTCGACTGCTTACTGACTACTGCATCGTACTCCACATTGACATTGTGGGACGTTACAGCAGAAAACGAACTGTACAGTAAGTCAGCTCTGTTTACAGCTAACTTCGAATTTATGGGACTGAGCATGTGATCAGATCATTAGGGAGATACCTCACATGATTGGTTCTATGTAGGATTACAGTTCCGTTGATGATCTTCGATACTAAAATAGCCAGATTCAGTCTGTTGAGTTGGAAGTAATCTTACTGATAACTCGAGTTTTTTTTTAAACTTCAGAATCGTGGTTTTCCACCAAATGTTCTGTCAAACGAGGGCTTTACATTTACATACAACAGTGCTCCCTAACGACCTGGGTAGTTGGGATCGCCTTTCTAATTCCCGTCCAACTCCCTTATCAGATCCTCGTGCCTGAAATCCAGGAAAATTTGAAGTTCCGAGACCAGAAAATCGGTTTTAGATAAAATTTTCCTACATAGAATTCGACCTCATGTTTCCCGAGTCGGGAGGGAATGGTATCATTAGATGAGTTTCCGACGTAGAATTCGACATCATGTTTCCCAAGTGAGGAGGGAGTGGAGTTATTACATTGAAAATAGTCTAGATTTTGTCAACTCCCCGTTTTTCTTCCGAGTTTTGCTACCTAGGTAGCAGAAGGTTTGTTTTCACTTTTGAGGTGACAACAATTTCTTACAAACCAATGGCCCGATTTTGCTCGAATTAGGTGGGTAGGTGGGGTAGCTGCTAATAGGTCCCCTATGAATTTCTGCGCGATCAAATCATTGGTATGGCCACTGCACGTTATACTTTATGCATAACAGCAGATCCAATTTATAGGTAGAATTTTTGAATCCGCCCTAGGTAATATTGTATAAGATTCATACGATTGTTCCTTATCGATATAAGGAAGCTATGTGCCATTAAACTTGGCAGACTTTTTTTTAACAATATATCTGATTACATACCTATTATTTTCATGTTTGATTGGTCAATTTGAACTTTCAGGTATGAATGGAGATTATGGCCTTATCCAAAGCGTCTCTTGGAAGGGGGATGGTACGAACGTCGCCATCCACACCAAGGAGAAAACAGTAGCCATCATCGACCCCCGGGCTGACAAAGTTGCTTTCTCCACCGACAGTCACCAGAGCATCAAGGATTCGCGAGTCGTGTGGCTTGGAGCTACCAATCGCATCCTCACCACTGGTTTTGACGCTGTGAGTGTCTTTGATGTGTCTTTGTTTGTGACAGAGTGAGGAGAGTGAGGTAGACTCTCGAGAGTTCCCCTCCTAGAACAGCGAGATTATGACCGTTTAAGAAGGGATATAGATTAGGCTTCCACCAAAACGGCCCCATCTTCACCGGAACAATAAACGACTCGAGAACTGCCACTTTACACTCCTCCCCGCATGACACACACTTCAGGGTAGCAGAAGTATGAGTGGGAAAGGGGGGGGGGGGTTGAAAATTAGCATGAAGTTCTGGTTCAGGACAGGGCATCTGAACAACTTCAAGGTGACTAACCTCCATCCTACTGGTACTATCTCCATAATATTTACTGGGGGTGAACAAAGCTCCTACATACGAGTGTTGGCGGAGAGGTTGTTATCTAGTGAATTGTGCTCATCTGGGCAACCTCTTGGTGATCAACCTCGTTCGTTAGGAGGGAACAAGTATTGGGATTTGTAAATTGGGACACGGCATTACTCGCCTTCAAATGAGCTCAATATATTTTAATTATTACTGACACTCTAAAGGGTAAAGGGGGTGGGGAAGCCAATAGATGTATGTATTGTCAAAGGGACAGGATGTTTGTTAAGGAATCCTTCTGGAAACCTTTGGGCTTATACTTCTGGAAAGCCCACAGGACGTGGGTGGAGTATGGTGAATTACTCAGCGTATACCTACTACCAAACCACACTGCTACCTACCATGTGACAGAGTGAGGAGAGTGACGGTGGACCCTCGAGAGTCCCCCTCCTAGACAAGCGAGATTATCACCGGTTAAGAAGGGATATCGATTAGACTTCCACCAAAACGATCCTATCTTCGCCGGAACAGTAAACGACTCGACAGCATGTTTCACCTATTAACAGCCATTCCAAACTTGAATCGTCGGGTCTGGTGTTCTTACTGGCGTCACATAAGTCTTGAATGTCCTTTCAGGAGTATCAGAATTGTTTATATTCCCAGTGAGATACAAAGGTGTAACCTTCCGCTTATAAACGAGTATGCGACCACCACCACGTATCAGGTTCCAGATGTATTATATATGGTCCGGAGAGATGAAAGTAGCTAATAAAAACTCTGAATAAATTAACGTCTCAATCGACTGCTCCTCACTCCTAGCACAAATCAATAATCAGTCCCTCAGTTCTTTTCTCGTTCGTCTCCACTCGTCCAAATACCTTTCAATCCAGCAAATCACTTATACCACAGGCCACCTTTCAGGATACTCCGCCAGGTTAATGCCATGTTGCACACTCATCCCGACCTAGATTTCTTCACCAGTCCCCCACCCCAAATCAAAACACTCACACAATAATTCTCAATAAATCTTCCCTTATCTGTACCCAGTTTGTTGTGAAACTTACAGTGTGTGAACTTCTATGTAGATCATTATTATTCTTCAGCTTCTTAAATACTTTACTTTGTATTATCTATGTATTATTTGATGTAATTGGGATTGCCCGTATTTTGAACAATAAACAATAAAAAACCACAGTCATGCAGCATGGCTATAAGAGCGAATTTTCGAAGTTTTCGGCATCTTACTCCTCCGCCTAAAATTTTCTGAAAATTAATTTTCGGCCAATGTTTTCCCAACTTGATACCATACAAAATTAAAACAGGAGTAGTTTTACGCAAAGTAAAATTTGGGGTGGAAGGGGGAGGAGGGGGAAATCAAAAATGTTTTGAATACCAGAAGAGTAGGTAGGTATTGGATACGTAACAAATTTTTTGTTCCATTTTTTGCCGAGTAACACCTCGGTTTGTAGATTTTCCAACGCTGAACACGATGGTGAAGTCAGAATTGCGATATCCCATTCCGTTATCAGATTAGAGCAGACGAACCAGGAAGAACATCTCAAGAAATAACCACGTTCCTTCGTCTTCAAAGTGCTCCAGTTTGAGAACGGAATGAGATATCGCAATTCTGATTTCACCATCGTGTTCAGCGTACAAAAACCTTTAAAATGAGGTGTCACTTGTCAGACTGTTTCATTTTGGGAATTTATGGGTAATTTCCCCCCCCCCCCCTAAAACTCCCCAAAACTCCCCCTTAGAGTGACCCGATTCTGCCCATCTTCGAACTTAGCCTGTCGATTGCCAAGACAGATTTTTCGTGCAAGTTTGAACTTTTTATCTCAATTCTTTCGAGAGTTATCGTCTGGAATGACACACACACACACACACACACACACACACACACACACACACACACACACACACACATATATATATATATATATATATATATATATATATATATATATATATATATATATATATATATATATATATATATATATATATATAATTTTTGGTGTCTTTCGGCAGTGAATTCAGGATGGTCTGAAACGGATTTTGGTATAAAAATCTTTCGGAAATTCGAGTTTTAAAAATTTTGGACCGAGAACAATAGCTTCCTTTTCTTCGAAAATTCGCTAAAATAAACAGTCTGACTGGCAGTTTTTGTCAGCTGACATTTCATGTTTGATCTATACTTCAGGCCAGACAGCGTGAAGTCTACATTAGAGATCTCAGGAAGTTCAAGACCCCTGAAAAAAGTTTGGTGCTCGATAGTTCCACAGGGTAAGTAATGTTTCTGTGAATTAAGAAATTTTTTTCTTCATATTTGGCTTTTTTCATATTTTTCATAAATTCCTTATAATGAGGATAATGCACAAAGTAATTGTTAGGAAGGCATCAGGTTAATTTTTTGTAGTTTTCATTGTTATCTCAATTTGTTTATTCACAGAATTCTGATCCCTCTTTACGATCCTGACACGTGCATGCTGTTCCTTGCTGGTAAAGGAGATACAACCATCAACTACCTGGAAGTCACAGAGAGGTATATTGATGGTTATTTGCCGTTTTATGTTATCTTCTTCTTGTCCCTAACGCGTGGCTCATCTTACTTTCATTTTTGCTGTTTTTTTTTCTTCAGAGAACCGTTTTTGGTAGAAGGCATCAGGCACACCGGAGAGCAGACCAAAGGAGCCTGTCTGGTCCCTAAAAGGGCTTTGAACGTCATGCAAGCCGAAGTAAACCGCGTGCTGCAGTTGACATCGAGCACTGTGATTCCCATTATGTACCAAGTGCCAAGAAAAGTGAGTGAACCCAAAATCCGCTGCTTTTCGTTCTGTCAACCTCATCTTCTTAGAATAAATTGATAATTTTAATCGAAATACCATGTTGGGTTGGTTACTCCATTTTCGACCACCCTTGATACGAATTCGGTAGTGAAACACAAAATTAGGTTGGAGGAAAATCATAATAATAATTATTTTTATGAAGGTACTGAACTTATTATGTATAATTATGGTTATAGCTACAATTATCATAATTATGGATATAATAATTATTAGACATATAGTAACAGAATAATTAGAATAGAATTAGATATATAATAATTAGAATAATTATAGATCTATTAGTCATAATATTCGATTCCGAACTAGTTCAGAACTGCATGTCCGAACATACCTTAAAGCTTTTGTATGCTGGTTTTATAATTGTTTTGCGTGCTGTGCTTGTTTTATAATTATATTTCCCCTTTTCTGAATATACAGTGAATAATATGTTGTTCGGAATTTTTCAGTCATACAGAGACTTCCACTCTGAACTCTTCCCCAACACTTCGGGCAGTGAAAGCAAAGTGAACCCCACTCAGTGGGCCCAAGGTTCTGATCTCCCTGTGCCGAAAATCAGTCTGAACCCTGCTGATAAACAAGTCAAGGTAAGTTGGTAGTTAATTTGTTTTACTGTCTATGATTTCCGTGTTTATCCGTTAAAATTCGAATCTGTGTTCAATGTTTCTTTTGGAATTCTTCAAACAAGCCTTTTACAACGATTGTTTTAACCCACTGACCTCTGATAAAAATTTGTTTCAATCTGAACACAAATTTTTTTCAGTTCTTGAAATGTCTCCAAAATGAATAACATTGATTAAAGTGGGACTCCGATCTAAACTCCTATATTTTTATCTAGAATTCAGAAGGTATATTCTGATTGATGTTAGTTGTTCAGTGTCGTTAATGTGAAGTTTTAGTAAATAGCTAAAATAGTTTCTGTACTATATCGCTTAAAAATATACAACTAATCTGAAGTCAGAGTTGCAGAAACGATGCAGATTTATTCAATGAAAGAGCTGCCTTTCACTCTAACAGTGTTCTGGAGTCTTGAGGATCAGTGGGTTAATATTGAAATTTCCCATTTGTCAGGCATTTGACTGGGCTCCATACCCTTATTTGTGATTACCCGCCCTCATTGTTTTTATGGTGAAGCAAGTGCACCGAGGCACGATCGCCGACATCCGCAAAGAAATGGAGGAACTCGCCTCCAAAACCTCAGGGAAAGTTAGCGTTCCAAAGGCGGTGGAACAGCCCAAACAACCGTTCAGAAGCAACATTTCCAATACGAGGAGCATGTTTGAGAAAGACAACAATGAGGCAAATGAGCTAAAAAACAAAAGGAATTCTACTGAAATCAGTAAGGACGAAGAGATGAAAATCCAAAACGGGAACGAAGGGATTACACCACCCAAGCCTCTGCCCCGTGTCTCACGCACTGGCTCGCTCTCTGAGGGTAGCGACGAGAACGCCCCCAAGCCCGTGGCAAGGCCACGAACTAACCCAGTGCAACCTCCCACAGCAGCTCCACCTCAACAACCAGGATTCATTTGCTCTATAAATATCTCCGGTGGTTACAAGGTTTGAAAACCAATTTAGCCCTTAGCAGTGAGCACTTGTGACGTCAGTTTTTTTGCTTGCTGTTGTGGAAACCCCTAGACACGTGGTATGCATGACCCTGTTTGCTACCTTCGGTATTTAAATTGTGCATGGATATTACAGTTTTTCTCCCCATCATTCATTTTGTGCTGAACGTGCATTACCTAGTCACTTGAGCCTGTGTGAGCTGATGGAGTAATCTAAAGAAATTATTTGAAACAACCACAAAACATGGATCGAGAGTTTTGTAGAGGTAGTGTAAGGGTATCTCAATTCTTGAATTTGGAAACTTCTTTTTGTCTTTTAACATTTCATGCTGGTCGTGAAGGTACCACAGTGGTGTGTGGGCCACCATGTACTACCCCCTCAGCTGCCTTAATAAGAGGCTTAAAAAACTCGGCGCTTCGCGCCTCGGCAGGGGGCCAGCCCCCTGCACCCCCGGTTAGTTCTACTTATTAAGCCCTACCGGCTAAAATTAAAAAACATGGAACATGCTTCCTTCCATATCATCGACTAAGCAAAATTTCGTGACTCGATACCGTTCCTAGTTAATTTTCTGTTATGGTGCGCGTCTACAATTACTATAACCAAGATTAACTTCTCAACCAAGTGACAACAAAACAAGCGGCATTGTTTACTATATCCATTTATAACATAAATAATTATAAAAGTACGACATAAATAGAAGAACGTAAAACGTAACACTTTTTGCCAGTTAGGTCAAGGCTAAAGCATGTTCATATTGTTGGAAGTGATGGCCAATATTGGTTTATGATAACTGAAATAACTTATGTAGTTTTTCGAATCGATATTGTCAATATGACGAGTGAAGATCATATCAATGCACCAACTTTACTCAAATCTCGTTTAAACCAAATCCGGTCACATATATCGCAAATGTGCCCTATTTGGTTTTGTTTAAAACGGATGTCAAATTCGTGATCAGCTAACGCGTAGTTTGTTTTCAGTAACTTGTTAGGTACATCGTTATTTTCATCGGATTCGAGGGGTCTTTTAAGGGCCAATTTTTCGAGTTTTAGACGTAAACGGCTTTCTTTCATTCGTTCCGCAGCAGTTTTGACAGGTTTAGACTTACTGTTTTCGTTAGAAGCTGATTTTTCGGCGGCTTTACGTAGTTTCCATTCACTTTTTCGTTCCGCAGCAGTTTTGACACGTTTAGGCTCACTAGTATCGTTAGAAGCTGATTTTTCGGCGGCTTTACGCATTTTATAATTCTTTTGACGTTCCGCACCAGTTTTAGGCTTCTTTGGTATGGTTCTTCCATCATCAGAAGTCGGTTTTCCGAATCTAGGCGTAAATATATTACTGAAATGACGAGTACATACCCCTGAAGACGTTGACGGAGGGCAATCCGGTCCAGGACATCACTACTTCTTATCTTATATAATCACCGCGTCATAACAAAATATCGCATCCTTCTCAACCAAGTGACAACAAAACAAGCGGCATTGTTTACTATATCCATTTATAACATAAATAAATATTAAAGTACGACATAAATAGAAGAACAAGTATGAAAGATATGCGTCATAAATCGAGAGCTTTCCAACGAATGGAGAACGATTTTTGTCCGATGAAAACTAAAGACGTTTCATTCCCCCAGCAACGGCTCCGTTGTAAGCGGAAATCATTAGAAAATTTCGTCACCCGATTTCGTTCCCGATAAACGTAACACTTTTTGCCAGTTAGGTCAAGGCTAAAGCATGTTCCATGCTAAAAACAAGAAAACATTTCAAATGCAACCCCTTGATTTTCAGCATAGAATGCAGGTTTTTCATATAGGGCACAGTTTTCATTGATGATTTTTCGGCGTGAAATGCCACAACAGCCCAATTTGTTGTTGTTTATGAACGCAAAACTCGTTAAACCCGAATTTTTGTAAACATTCGATTAGGTACATCGCACAATACATGATTTTCAAATCTTTTCATCACGCCGAATCATGTGGTGATGCCCATTTTTATCAAGCGTCTGTCCTGATGTGATGCAACTATGGTCAATGCTAGTTTTTCGCCTGTTATTCTGCCGGGATGGGAGTGGATCGACAAATTGACACTACCACCTGATTCAGCGTGAAGGGGGAAAAACGCTGTAAACAACCGTTTATCCTTCTGCTCATAGATCACTATTCCCATTAGCACAAGACCGTGAATTTGTAGGGTCGTTTTTTTGGCAGTGGATATCTACCTACCCGCGCACGCACCCCCTTTGGTAACTAAAATGCCACTAGTCGAATTATAAGCTCTGGGTTCGGTGATTACAGTTACGTAATATGCATTTTCACTGCCCCCATCACCTGTAACGCACTCCCCCACACGCTCATTTTTGAATTTGGATGTTCGCTGAACCTAAGTAGGACTCTCGACAAATTCCCACATTTTCACCCAATTTGGATGATTCGTTTTGCCATGAACAATAAACTTGTGTGAATCACACTCATACTGACGATGGTTTTTGGTGCAAACGGCTGGGCCTTGAGCCGTGATTACACGAGGCCAATAGTCAGTCCAGCTGGCTGGTGCCAGCTAACTGGCACGAATTGGAAGCCAGCTGATTATCACCAGTAATTGTTCAGACGTAGTCAGCTGACTGGCGCTAGTTGGGCAAAAAACATGGAGGTGAGCGCATCGTCAAGGCAGTCCCACGTTAAATAACATTTTGCGCACCTTGTGCCATGACTTCATGTGACGTTCATTTGTGCCGTCACATTCCTTGTAGGCTTTGGCGAACTTCAAATTCAATTCGTCGCCCCACTTTTTCGGTGACATGATGCGCGGTCAGTCTATAGTACTGTATAGCTACTATCTATCTGATGGTGGACGGCCCACTGGGCTGGAATGTGACTTACTGGCGACTTCCGGTAAGTCACGCCACCTCAGGTTTTTGGTGGTGGGGGGAACTGGAGTGGCCTGAAACCTACTCCTCAAGCCAGTCGACTGGCACGGCATTTTTCGACTGTACTGGCCAGCCGGTGTTTACACGGAGCAAGCTACTGACGCCAGTAAACTGGCTTCCAACGACTGGCCTCCCAACTGGCCTCGTGTAATCTCGGCTTTACTGTGAGCTCAAGGTGGTATAAAAAAAATCCTGTAGTTCGAAATTCGATTTAAAAACGTCATAAAAGTCATACCTATTGACAGTTTCGAGCTAGGGCATGACAGCCATTCGCCCACAGTAAGGCCCTGAGGTTTGAACTGAAAAGCTTCATCAACATGGGTGTGAATCACACTGTATACACAATTTCTGCCAAGATATCATTGATTGGGAACAGCTGATTATAATCATGCGTAGCTCCATGAAATCAAGTTTATTGTTCTGTGATATTATTTTATTTGAAGATTTTGTTAATCGGTGAAGGGGGGACACAGTCCTTCCCAGAAATAATCTTGTACATCATGCATCCAATGGTTATTGCACTGTCCCCATAAGATACGTGATTAAAATGATTCCGACTAGGGTGATAAAAACCGCTCTTAAAAGGATAACCTGATAACCACTGGTATCATGCATAATTCTCTATTTTAAAATGTCGATTATACACACGACAGCTCTTTCATAGCTAACAGAAGACCAGGCAGCGGCGATGTGGGTTGTCCTATAAATTCTATAAACTTTTCACTAAAGTTATGCACTTCGCATGGTTCAAGGAGCAAACTGCAAAGAATGCAATTGAATTGCTGTTTATTTATAAGTGAATAAATATAAATTGTACTCAAGATGCTATAAAATACTCGAGGTAGGAGATAGGGCGTGCGCACATCAGAAACAAACTCTTACTTACACTTTCGGCTTGACAGTAACCTTGCTTTGGTGGGATGTGTCGAGGCATTTTATTCGTCTTCGCAGGGATCTGCTTAAAAACCCAGTCAGATTTGCTTTTAGAAATTCCAGTTGCCTAACCGCCTACCATGTCTACTCAGCATGGATACTATAAACGTATTTAAAATGCACAGACAACATTGCGAATATAATACCAAAAATAATGGGAGTGCGGCTTGGTGGATTATCCATCTTATAGTGGAGTTGAGGGAGGCGTGGTCGGGTAAGTAGTATTAGCAGGTGAATCAAGGCAATTAAATGGCACTATTAATAATCAAAGATAATCTGTATTAAAAAAATAAAATAAAAAATAAAAAACCTAGGGCTTGTTTTTTGGGGCTAAAATTGGTGAAAAACATCTAAAAGAGCTATTTCAATTATTGCGCATGAAAGAAACAATAAATGAACAGCCAACATTTCTGTGGGTAAGCCCGATAGAATAATAAACCCCTGTGACAAGGGGACTTTGAAGCGTTTTTTGTGTCTTTGTGTGTGCGTGGAGAGGTAGATTATCCACGGTAAAAAACAAGCCTGCTAATTCAGGGGATTACGCTAACAGGAATTCAGTGATCTATGCAGAAGGGGTATCTAGCGAAAATAATAAACCATGACGTGTAATGATTTGCGCGTTGTCATATTTTGCGCTTGAAAATAAAGTATCGAAGGAGTTGATACTTCTTGCTAAACAGGCAGCGTTAGTAGCTCTTAAATCGCTTTTTCAATTTGTTGCACCTCAAATTTTTTTCTTTGAATACCATCACTAATCAGTTTTGGTGCACACCGGTGGAAAGTTTGTTGTGCACAGTTTTGTGTTACCTCACTTGGAGTTCGTTGGTTTGTTCCTTTTTTTATTGCTGTTTTTAAAAAAATCCGAGTTCCTCATTTAACGCTAGTGAATGAAGGGAGTTCATTTGATAAAACTAACAACTAGCATCTACCGAACCTTTGCGGCTATGTCGACGTTGTTTTTCATTCTTTATTTTTTTAAAATACATTTTTAAATAGTTTGTTAGCTTCTATTTAGCGTCCCGTTCAAATTAAGGAGTCACCATAGTTTGTTAGCTTCTATTTAGCGTCCTGTTCAAATTAAGGAGTCACCAGGAATGCTCCTGGTGGTAAGAAAATCATACGCTAATCCATGCAGTAGTAATTAACAATCACAGCACAGGCGTTGTTGGCGGAGAAGCGAATTACAGCTTCCCACCTTCTCTGTATCAGTTGGTACTTGCCGATATTATTATTATTATTTTTTATTAGAGAGTTTGCGCAACCATTTACTATGTTTGTAGCTCGAAGTATGTAATAGTAAATTTTTTCCTAATCATTCCAATTTCAGTACTAATGTACCTCCTTGAGAGGGTACTGTACTTTTGTATGTACTTCTCGACTGACAAACAATTGTAATCATTGCTACCAAATTAAGCTGTTTCAGTTTGGAAGGTGAGCAAGAGTATATTGCTAACGCTATCATCACTTCAGTACACATAAGAGTAGCCTATGCCTTAGGTACAAAACTACGTAAACATCACTTTCTCGTGGCTATTTTTCGTCATCTGAGAGCTTGGCTCTAATATTGAGGTACATTGTACTGTAGATGCATAGTTTATAGAAGTCTTGGAGCAAGCCGTATCATGTTATGAAGTAGACTGAAGTAGTTTTACTTGGTTTTCATCAGAATTTTGAAACAGGACTATTCTCGCCATTTTATTTTAAGAACAAAGTTGTAAACAACGATCTAAATGATGAAGTTTTTCGAACGTTATAAGCTATGGGATTTGTCCTCTGCCTGAAGGTTTGGTTTGGCGACTTTGACTTTACTCTGCAAATCGTTAGGCACCTATGAAATCATCCCCAAATTGTTTAATCGCAATACTTGTTTGGATTCATTTTAATGAAATCACTCGTTCAGCAGTCTCTTTCAAGAGATACTGGACTTACCACCTGTTTTAGCCCACTCCTGTTTTAGTTTTGTCACTCCTCAGTTTAGTTTTATCCTTAGTTTAGTTTTGTCACACCTGTTTTGCCACTCCTGTTTTAGCCCACTTGGAAAGTCAGCAGAAGGGGGGGGGGGGGGGGGGGTTCGGCGGTATAGTAATGTGGAATAGTGTGAATCATATTTGCTTCAGATAAGAACACTTATCTGTAGGGTTATGATATGGGTGTAATTATTTGTTGTTTTGCTTTGCATTAACGCGCTATATTCTATATTTATGATTCCTTGTATGACTCTACAGACAGTCAGTAGTATCAGACTCAGATATTATCTAAATAGTGTTGTTACAGTGCACCTGAAATGGTGAGTTGACACCACAATAAATTCGATATGGATTTATAAGCACTAGTACATTTTCGGAAATGTCGACCCACCTACTCTAAATTTAAATTAAATGTTCAGATGTCATAAAATTGCCCTAGATATATGAAATTTCTAGTTACCGTGGTCATTTACCAGTTCTTCTGCAGCTCCCCTCATGCTTATAGTTCCAATTACTGGTAGTTGTCCTTCCATTACAGCGTGTGTAACTTTCATTTTAAACTCATCCATTCCTTTCAAATATGCGATAAGCCCTTTGTTAAGGACGTAGTTGGTAACATTTTTTCTATTTTGTTCATCTTCCTTTGTTCAATTTTTTTCTTTTTTTTCCCATTTTAATTATTGTTTCCTTATATCACTCACCTCAATGGGGACAATTATTCCAGCCGAGACTGGGCCCCAAACCCTTCACCCCTCCCAAATTTAACGAGAGTGGTGACCTCTTGGAAAGAACCGGTGGACTCTCATTGGACAATGAGCCTCCCGCCACAACTCCAGCGACCCTACCGGACGTTGTGAACACTAATGCTGCCAACCTCAATGCCAACGGGGCAAATGGATTCAATGGAAACGAAAAGATCCCCATCCCTGAGCCCCAACCTGACCATGAAAATAATGATGAAGTTAGTTCAGACTTTGTTTTTTCTTTTAACTTTATTTTTTACTCATTTAATTTTACAACCAGTCATTTTATAGGCTTTTCAATGATCGAAAAGATTTGATTGAGAGACCTAAGGGTGAGCATCTGTGGGACTGCGGAGTAGCGAGTCCACATTATGTCACAGATTGCTGCTGGTAAGGCCAAAACACTAATGCGGGCACAAGCTGATCGGCTGCTGCCTGCCAATCTCAAGTTGCTGAAAAACGTGGCCTCTGTATATTTATGTGGCCTTGCAGATGGCATTCTGCGGCATAGTGTGGACGGTTCTTAAGAATGTCAAGGTTGGAAACCACGCTGAGTGAGCCCTTGAGGCCCCATGAATATTCTTCATTGATTCGGTAATTGTGCACTTGGTCCTCAGAAAGTTGTTGATTTAGGCGGTTTTTTGGCCCGAGGGGTTGTGAATTTTGGCAAGGACGTTATTCAAGGGTCCTTACCTTCCCTGACCATCCTGCGGACGACCATCCCAAACGACAGCAGGGACGGCGGCTGAATTGGCTTGTAGGAAAAAACGCGACAAGTATTCTCGGCTAATAGCTTCCAACTTCACCTTTAGGGGTCTCACCTTCGAGACCCTTGGCCCATGGTGTGCGGAGGCTAAGGAATTCGTCGCAGAGGTGGGGACCATGCTGAAAGCAAAATCAGGGGACGCCCGGGCCAAGGCCTTCCTCGTGCAGCGTATTTCCCTTGCTATCCAGCGAGGGAATGCTGCAAGTGTGCGGGGCACCTCTCCTCAAGCCTTTGGCATTGATGGACTCGAAGAAATTCACAGGCTGTAAACTGGGGAAATTCAAGTGGAGTTCACATCTCGGTACCTACACGTACCTTCTTGAGCTACGACTAATTCCTGTTATTGGACATTCAATTTCTAGGCACCTAAAATATAGTATCACAGTGGGATAACTAATTAATTTAGATGGGCACATAATGTACATTCGCAAACTGAATTAAAAAGACAATCTATAATCATTATTCATGATGATTAATTAACTGTCTTTAGGTATGTATATACGAAGCTGATTGGCCCTTGGGCAACTATTTTGGCCGCGTTTTAGTTTTAATAAACTTGCTTGATGTCAAATTAGGTTATACAGCAGTTAGCCCCCCAGCAACCAAGTTCGTGTCCCAAAGTGGTAAATACTTTCCATATCCTGTCTTTATTATTCCATTCTACTCCTCTAAACCCTAATAAGAAGTGGTGGTATCTTGATTGTGCTTCGTTCCTGTTGGAAGTTCCTGCCATAAATCCTTCCAGCTATATTCTCAACACATGTTTATAAATTATTCTTTTTATATTCTCTGCACATGTTTATATGTTGGAACTAACCCTATTCTATATCACACTAATGTATTCCATTCCCGCTGGGATTTCACGTTGAATATATTACTTATTGCCTGAGGGGTCTTTCAAGATATCCTGCGGTTATGTGCAACTCGACGTTCTGGCATTTCAATCCTAGCATGATGTCGGTCCTCATCATTCAGTCTTCTGCATCAATCTTAATATGTGTATAAGGTTTCCTATCCATTTACATCGCATCTCACGGATAGCCCTTTCTTCTTGGTGGTAGTGATTGCTTTCAACATCTTTCAACATAACGAATGGTTATTTCCGTGTTAATAAACGTCAGTGGTATACATATTTCAACCACGAGTAGTCCTTTCAAGTTTTCATTATAAGGGAACCCTAAGAGGGCAGCTCGTTTTGTTCTTGCTACAGAGTTTCTTATTCTTTAAATATAAAATCAATTTTCATTAAATGAGGCAAAATGGAAAAATATTTCAAAAGATTATAATCACCAATAAACATGAAATATAAATTTACTCTCATTTGACCTTACAGACAGATAGAAATATAATCTTGGAACCAAAAAAAAGTGTATTTGATATTCAAATTGGCCATGATGATTTAGGAGGACGGTGCCAACAATACATCTTCCCCTGATGACGTGGATGACGGCGGAGGCGATCTTGGTAGAGGAGGCGTCCGCGCCAGCATTGCCGAGCGGCGCAAAATGTACGAGCGCTCCATGTCCATGCAGGAACCTTCAAGCGTCTCTCCCGCCCCTCTAAGGCGAAGAGACTCGTTAAAGGTATCAAAGAACCACAGCCAACTTGATGTATTTCGTTAACATAATAAATTCGTTAAACGATTGATGAGTCGACGACCGTTATGTTTATAGTACATTTCTAATGGAAAAATCCTGTCCAACAGTCCTCAAAAAGCGGGCATAATGTGCGCGATGAAGATCAGGGCAGCCATGGCAAACCTCCACCTAAACCTTCTGGTAACGCAGCTGCCAATGCACCAAAACGGACTTCTACTGTATTTGGTAACTTGTAAAATTTTATGAATAATGAAAATAGTTGAAATTTTATATAAGAAATGTTATTAATATATTTTGTATACATATTATTTAAATGCTTGCTTGTGCTTTCACATGTGTCTATCAAAATAATTTCATAATATCTATCAGTCTTTTACCAAAAATATATATCATGATAAATTAGTTCGATTTTGATGAAATTCTGAGCTTAGGCGGATTAGCCCCTACACCATTTGACGGATTTAATCAAAATCCAGATAATTATGTGCACTCACAAACATGAATCCTCGCGAGAACAAGAAGTAGAAAAACTTGAAAACATAGCGATTTTAGAAATTCCATAACTCCGGCATCTGATGGTCCCAAGAGTTGAAATTTGGTACACATCCTTAAGTGATCCTCGAGAACGAGATTACGAAAAATCAACACCGGAGACCATCAGGGGGCCGAGTTATGGGTAGGGGGGACCCTACTTGTTCGGTCATGTTAACAGTGTTCTTGGTCGCTTTTGAGCTTTTCGATTTTGTTGGTGGGCCACGTACCTAAGATACTTTTCAGGGTCTGAGTTATTTATTTTCGACGCACAAGGCATTACACATTTAAAATCCCATTTAATTTCCTTCTTTGATTCATTTGAGGAAAGAAATCAAAGGAAGTTCTATTTCTACACTTAGTCATGGCCAAACAACCATCAAAAACAAGGTTTTTCCGTGGGACTTTCTAGTATACTTTTTAAAATGATAAGATATCTACATGATTAGTCATCTCGTGTTGATACAAAATCGGTTACACATCTGAGTAGTTGTCAGTATAGTTTTGTGGTCAGTTGATGTGATCGCTTGTGGAGATGCAGTTTAAAGATTTGTTGTGGTTTTCTACTGCCTTGGCCGTGGCAAGTTGTGGTGTGCCTCACACTGTGCGAATTGAACGAGAAGTGGAATCAAAGGCTGAAGATAGTGCTGGAGCTCTGGGACTGTCAGATTTAACACGTATGGCTGAAAACGAGTCGCAGGTAGAAGTTGCAGACACAGATTCTGTTGGTGCTGTGGCGTCTCCTCCGATGGAACCTGGACATGTGATTGTTTTACCAGAAGGGCCTTACAAAGCTAGTTCTTCAGACCCGGCCACAGAAACAAAACTTGAAAATCCTTCAGAACCGACCAGCGGAACTGAGCCCAGTCATTCAGGGCCCTTGAAAGAAGCAAACCCCCACCCTGCTAAACCTACCAATGAACTAGTACCCCATCCTGCTGAACCTACCGATGAACCAAAACCCCATCCTGCTAAACCTACCGATGAACCAAAACCCCATCCTGCTGAACCTACCGCTGAACCAAAACCCCATCCTGCTGAACCTACCGATGAACCAAAACCCCATCCTGCTAAACCTACCGATGAACCAAAACCCCATCCTGCTAAACCTACCGATGAACCAAAACCCCATCCTGCTGAACCTACCGATGAACCAAAACCCCATCCAACTAAACCTACCGAGGAACCAAAACCCCATCCAACTAAACCTACCGAGGAACCAAAACCCCATCCAGCTAAACCTACCGATGAACCAAAACCCCATCCAGCTAAACCTACCGAGGAACCAAAACCCCATCCTGCTAAACCTACCGATGAACCAAAACCCCATCCTGCTGAACCTACGGATGAACCAAAACCCCATCCAACTAAACCTACCGAGGAACCAAAACCCCATCCAGCTAAACCTACCGATGAACCAAAACCCCATCCTGCTAAACCTACCGAGGAACCAAAACCCCATCCTGCTAAACCTACCGAGGAACCAAAACCCCATCCTGCTAAACCTACCGAGGAACCAAAACCCCATTCAACTAAACCTACCGACGAACCAAAACCCCATCCTGCTAAACCTACCGATGAACCAAAACCCCATCCTGCTGAACCTACCGATGAACCAAAACCCCATCCTGCTAAACCTACCGATGAACCAAAACCCCATCCTGCTAAACCTACCGATGAACCAAAACCCCATCCTGCTGAACCTACCGATGAACCAAAACCCCATCCTGCTAAACCTACCGATGAACCAAAACCCCATCCTGCTAAACCTACCGATGAACCAAAACCCCATCCAGCTAAACCTACCGATGAACCAAAACCCCATCCAGCTAAACCTACCGATGAACCAAAACCCCATCCTGCTAAACCTACCAATGAACCAAAACCCCATCCAGCTAAACCTACCGATGAACCAAAACCTCATCCAGCTAAACCTACCGATGAACCAAAACCGCATCCTGCTAAACCTACCAATAAACCAACTCCTGAGAACTCATCTGCATCATTGAGCTGCAGCCAAGTTATCACCATCTCAAGCACAGTATTCCTGAGTCTGGTGCTCCTCAAGTGACAACATGTATTGTACCAGTTTAATCCACGTGTACATCATCGACTACATACCTGTTCTCCACAGTCAAAAGAATGACCAGAAGTTGTGCAGTCCTATAAGCACACCTGTTCAACACCTGTGATATGGTAAAACAGAGGCACGAGTACATCAATGGAAATTTCATGTTTGTGAACATTCAAGAGCAGTATTGTAGCCTTTAACATTTTTGTAAATCCATAATGAAAAACATTGTTTATGTTAATAGACTATAATTATGTTTCAATTAATATTACTAGGCCTGTCAACCTGATGTATTTAATTACTTCAGCTGTCTGGAATAGGTATCGTTTAAATTTGTGTTCTTTCAATTGTCACCCGTGTTGATATTAAAGGTTTCTTTTAAAAGAAATTGTTATGATCGAACCACATTCCTCACATAAGCACTGTAATGTTCAATTTAATTAATTAGCTCACATGAGCGATCTTCATTTGTTAGAAACTGGGGTATAGAACTCACGATGTTGACTACATAGGTATATTTATTTCTTTATTTCATATATTACACTTACTGTACACAAATACAATCAGATAGTGCTGTTATATTTTATCGACGGTCTCTTCATGCGACTCACTGTTTATTCACCAGTCAGGCAAATGTACAATCACGGCAAGCTCATTCTCATCTTCTTCGGATATACTACATGTACCATCGGAGTCGCTAACATCGTCATCTAACGATACAGTTATTCTTCCTCAGTCATTTGATAGCTTCATCAGTTAATCCATCCTTTGCCAGTAATCATCTTCAATATTCTTGGTGTGGACCACGTATGATTTCCCGTCATTCTCGTCAGTAGGTATTATTTACAGCTTCTATTGTAAGTTCCCAAAGGCGGTTATGTGATAAATCTCCACCCATATTCTTTTACCTTGTAAATCTCTTCGTTTTCGCCCAAGACAATTCTATTGGATTTAGCTCGTACATGTAAGGAGGAAGTCTTACAACTTTATGTCTCAGGCTCTTCAAAAGTTCATCAATGTTATGCACCCTTTCTGTAGGGCTTTTTCTCAACACTATCAAAAATGTCGTGCTTTCTGAGCGTCGGATCGCATGAAACCCCCTGTTTTGTCAACCAAGGTACCGTTGCTTGTTTGGTTGAGTATTTGGATGGAGGATCAACTTGGGATTCCGTGGTATGGTGCGTTGTCTGTCAGTATTACATTTGATGGTTTCAACTTTGGTAGTACAGAATTTCTCATCCATTTTTCGAACTTGCCGCCATTCATTTGCCCATGGTAGTCACCTGAAGTGGTCCCTGTTTTGAATGTCAGAGTAGCGTCAGGCACGATACCTTTGTCAGAACCAGTGCTGACTACTATAAGCTGGTTACTCGAACTGCCATTTGTTAAAATCCCTTTTATCCCTACAGCATTTTTTGTTAAACGTTTGAATCCACCCATGTTTCATCAACGTAATACATTTTCTTGCCTTCATTTGTATGCTTTTTCATTTCCCTAAGGTAACAGTCTCGCCACTACGTTGTCGAGCCTTTCCACAAGGATATCTCGTTTCTTCGATGACTTCCTCCACTTGAACCCTATTTCTCGCCAAATTTTGAGAGGCGAATCATAGCCCCATGGAAAACCATTTTTTCCCTCCCAAAATCAGTAGCAGCTTCGTGGTTTTTGGGACAACTTTTTCGACCACACAAAAGTGTTCAACTGTGTTTCTGATCACTCTGCTATCAAAACTGTCCAGCGAATCGGTAAAGAGAGGGGGGAACCACGAGGACGTTTTTTCCCTGGAGTAAGCAAGGCACCGTTCTGTGATCCTTTTGTCTCCTTGCGGATACTGGTTATAGTGTGTTTGGACACTCCACTGTAATTTGATGCGCGCTCAGTTGCTTTCAACACGTTGATTGTCAGCTGCTTCAAAGCTTTCTCGAGGTTACATTCACATTCTCCGATCACTTTGGCAATAATACTCCTAGCCACACTGTGAATGGTTTGACCTCTCTTGTGAGTTGATGAAGTGGCCATGAATATAATTTGTATATAAACTGCAGAGCACAGTTGGTACCCACCACTTTTATGTATACCTTACCAAAGTCTATAAATAATCGGTTAAAAACACAAGAAATCAATGGATGCTCTTTTTATGAGGGAGGTTCAAGGATTGGTCGCCTATGGATGGCTTACGTCTATGGCATCCAGGAAAGAAAAAGAATAACCTGAAAAATGAACATGAGGGTGGAAGTCGTGTAAAGTGGTAAAAAAACCCCACACATGAAGAGGTTCTTCTTTTTTTGTGAGAGAATTAGATATTAACTAATTGATTGGGTAGTTGAGGTGTAGTATCCAGTATATGTTCCATTTTATGAAACCATGTTCCAGCCAGTTCCCAACGACCCACTTTCATTAGGGCTCTAATGAAGTTCATAATTATGGCAACATCTGGGAGGACAAATTGACAGAAGTGTTATTGCAAGATTCTACATGAATTACATGACGTCTCTCTGTTTCCTAGGGAGGGTCTCCAAGTACCGCCATCTCAAAGGGACTCCAGCACATAAGTCCCTGCACATTGAGAATGTGAGAAATGTCAGCCGTCAAATATCTGGGGAATGCGACGGATTTCATTGTAAGTTTCAACATTCGATTTCTTCATTTGATGGGGTAGGTTCCTGGTCCCTTTTTGTGTCTGAAAAGTATGGGGTTCTGCCTTGATTTCCAGGCAACAGTGACAGAGTGGCTGTTCCCCTTGGGGGACCTGGAGGTAAACTGGCGATTTTCGAACTGAGCAAACCTGGAAAACTTCCTGATGGCGTTACCCCAACCCTGGTCAACGCCAACACAATCATGGACTTTGCTTGGGACCCGTTCAACAACCGTCACGTGGCAGTGGGTTGTGATGATGGTAAGTTGCTAAGTTCTGATTACTCTAGTTTCACCTTAGCTAAACCAGTTCACAGCAGATATCTATCTCACTTTCGATTTCTGCTCGGAATTTTTCTCATCACAGTCGCCACTTTCATAATCCAGGTACTGTCAAGTTGTGGATGGTGCCTGAAGGGGGTCTCTCTGAGGCGACCAACACACCTGAAGCCGTCCTCCAGGCTCACATGGAGAAGATATACTGCCTTAAATTTCATCCATTGGCTTCTGACATTTTGGCTACAACATCATACGATATGACTGTAAGGATCTGGGACTTGTCAACCCTGGAACAAGCTGCATCACTCAATGCCGAAGACCAAGTAAGTCTTGTATGGATTAATTCTGATTCCTCCGAAAACTTTGCAGATCTTCTCTGTACCATTATTCCGTTCGTAATGTGTGTAGTAAAACCCCTAAACCGACTACTCTTGCTGTCAAGGTGGTGGCGCTGGCATGGTCAGGATGTGGTAAGTTCATAGCCACCGCCACAAGGGGATCGACTATTGCCATCTACGAACCCAGGGCAGGATCAGATCCCATCCGCCAAGGCAAAGGTTCAGGCGGTACTAGAGGAGCCAGGCTCGTCTGGGCTGTAAATGGACAGTTCATAGCTGTTTTGGGATTCGACAAGTAAGTTTGCTGGTGAATATTAGTTTTTGTAGGCTTAACTTTGATTGTTAACGGCACATTTGAATTCACAAATGACTGTTGTGTGGCAGCATGTCAGCTGCTGGCATTGGAACTATATTGGAGTTGATTGCTGACGGATATTTCCAGCAATTTACAGTCAGTTTTAACTCGGGCTCACCACTGAATGTAATATGCTTATCTGTATATTGTTGCTTTCTGTAGCTGAAAGCCTCACAGAGCATTTAGTGAGTATTATAAAATTGGGATTCAATAAGATATCAACTTCTTTCCATATTTAACAGCTGTTCGTACGTTCTGTATTCTTACAAGGCCATCGTTGATCTGTTACAATGACTCCAACCATTGTTTTTGCTATTCCAGGGTTTCAGAAAGGCAAATCATGGTATTCAAAAGTGACGATCTGAGCAACCCTCTGACTACAGTTGGTTTGGACGTATCTCCTGCTATCCTCATTCCTTTCTATGACGAAGACAGTTCCACACTTTTCTGCACAGGCAGAGTACGTCCTTCTGAATTTTACCTTTGATTTGGTGGGATCCACTCATCAACGCTCTTCTGAATATATTTACAGGCTTTTGTCTGGTTTTTAGACCGGCTATCGATATTTATTTGTGTATATTTATTTATATTTATTATGTTTTTGTGGTAACGTTCGCCTTTGTCCAGGGCGACTCCACGATTTACACTTTCGAAGTCTGCCCGGAACCTCCGTATCTCAATCCTCTCAGCCACCACAGGTGCTCATCCCTCCACCAGGGACTCTCCTTCCTCCCTAAGATCTCGTGTGACGTCGGTAGCGTCGAGTTTGCCAAAGCTCTGAGGCTCAGCAACACCACCATAGAACCACTGTCGTTCACAGTTCCAAGGATAAAAGTACGACATTTTCATTTAAATTTTCATCTAAATCTTCGAGCTGACGTTTCTCCATGCAGGGGAGTTATTTTCACCAAGTTCTATTGCATTTGATCGAATTTAAATAAATTTTTAACTGATCCCTTATTTTCTCGCCTGTCGACGAATTTGTTGAAATTGCAATATTTCCATGTCCTTCCAGAGTGACTTGTTCCAAGACGATCTTTTCCCTGATACCAAAGTGACGTGGGAGCCGACGATGTCGTCCAGCGAGTGGCTGTCAGGTGTCAACAAACAACAAAAGAGGATCAACCTTAAACCTTCCAACATGGACTGCCGTAAGTCGATATTTTGCACCTACGGTTAAAGGCACTTGTAGGTCAAAATTTCTTAGGAATTCTTAGGAATTTAATTATATTATTTGAAGGGTTTCAGTGAGTGGAAGCAGTCGAAATAAATCGTCAAAACTTATCCTTCCTACTGAATAGGAAGGATCAGCCGCTTGAAGCTGCAGGTACAGGCTTCCTCTTTTTGAAAGTGGGCTTGTAACAAGGCATTTAACTAAACTCAGAAGGAAATGATTATGGGCAATAGCAAAACAAAAAACCTCCGGGGAATACAAAACAAAAGCTAGAAACGACTTGCCAGTCCATAACAACAAAAACATATGAATCTTCGAATCATGTGAAATCTAGATTTTTAGGTTACAAGTTTAGTTAGGTTACAAATCTAGATAAGTTACAAGTCTAGGTAGGTTACAAATCTAGATATGAATCTTCGGATCACGTGAAATCTAGATTGTTAGGTTACAAGTTATCACCATCATATCGTTACAAATTATCTCGTTGAGAAGAGAAAGATTTACTTGGAAGAAACTACTCACTAAAATGGTATTTTCTCAAAACCGCGATTTCTGACCTTTTGGTACGCACTGTAATGTCCTATTGAATTCCTTTTGTTGTTTGGTGATAGTAGAGGAAGAATTGGGCCAGGCCGTTTTTGAAAATTTCATTTAGAACAGGTGATACAGCCCTGCAAAACTGAAAGAAGTAATGAAACTGTTCGATCTGCTGCCAAACAGTTTCGGTTTAAAACTTCCCTAAAAATGTCAAGAAGATTGGTTAAAAACTAAGAGCATGGTGGTACCTAAAAATTACCCTTGCGCATTAGGAATACAGTGTAGTGGAGAGACGCCTGTGGGTACTCTAAGAATTGAAAAAGCGAATGAAAGCTGAGCCATAGCTTCTCAAAACTAAAATCAATGAAATCTCAAAATGATACGGGTTTTCAGTGGAAACAACTAAAAATCAAGCAAAACCCAAACGCGGTAAGTTTTAATCCGGACCTCTACTACGAAAGTATTCTTATCAAACACGCAGTTGAGGCGTTTTTCATCCAAATTGAGCATCTTTCACATTTCAACCGTTAAAATTCCCCTTCCGGGTCGAATTTCCAAGTTTCGACTGGACCATCAGAAAGATGGGGTTGGAATTAGGAGGGGTAACGTGAAAATCCCATTTTCGGAATTTTGGAGTTGAGGCGTTTTTCCTTCACATGGCAGTATCGCTCGATTTATGATTTCAGTTGTTTGCTTCGATTTTCTAGTTTACCCTGTGCTGGATGTTGTAATTAGTTCAAAAAATATATATAACCTGTACCTACCTAACCTCCGCATTTTATTGGATTTCAGTGTCTGAAGCCCAAGGTTCACCGGTCGTTTCGTGTTCAGCCTCGACCAAAGATGCCCCCAAACCCTCACCCCCTGTCGGGGCTCGTTTACCTCCCTGGACGGCAGATCCTCTTGCCAAACAGAAACGTGAGGAGGTGCGTATTGGTTGAGTAATGTGGCAACTCGATAAGTTACCATATGGGGGGGGGGGGGGGGGGGGGCAGGTGAGTATCGATTGTTGAGTTGTGCGTTTGAGTTATCATCTTCTTCTTATCACTAAGTAATCACAACTTGAAGAACTCGTTTTCTTTCTCGATGGCACAAATGTAGAGTCACTAGCCACAATGCTGGTATAGCTCCCGATTCATAATGTTACAGATGTCAACCACACCTACTCTGCCTATATGTCTCAGCAGAAATCTTGAGAACTTATACATAAATACATTGCGACTAGGTGAAGGATGGGGATCTTGAGGTTCGGTCGAGAAATAAGTTCAGATGGTTTTAGGCCGACATTTCGATGTATTTGTACATCATCTTCAGGGCTTAGGTATCATGTGCAGTTGTTCCCAATGGCGACTATATGAACGGCTGCTGAATTGTGATTACTTAATTTATTAACATCGATGTTACCTTATAATAATGAAGAAATGGTTATAATAATGGTGACATCTTTGCACATCCACTGTCACCATTATTATAACCATTTCTTCATTATAAGGTAACATCGATGTTAATAAATTAATTAATCACAATTCAGCAGCCGTTCATATAGTCGCCATTGGGAACAACTGCACATGATACCTAAGCCTTGAAGATGATGTACAAATACTTCGAAACGTCGGCCTAAAACCATCTGAACTTATTTCTCGACCGAACCTCAAGATCTCCCATCCTTCACCTAGTCTGAACATAAACGGTCAAAAACCCGAATCTCCTGTAAATATATTGCTCTACTGATATCAGTAGGTGCAACAAGCAAAAAATTAGGAAATGAAAAATTTGACATGTCTAAACTATTTTGCATGAATACTGTCAACAAATCAGTGTTTCAAAATTAAGAAAAAGAAGAAGAAGGTTTATCAAAAACGTACAATGATTATTACATAGTGATACAAAGGAAATAAACAAAACGGAATTGGCATGCCGTCTGCCGGAAGTTAGGGCCGTTCTGCAGTACAGAATTATTTAAATATTGGTACCAAATTATACAAATAAAGAGTACTTACTGTTTTCTAGTTGAAACTATTACAGCTTAATTAAATTCGTTGACGAGAAACTGCCTTTAGGGCCAGGCCAACCTGCAAAAGATCTACAGCCTCGTCGCGTGTCAACGTGCTCTGCTTGAATGCATTGTGCCGAAAGGACACGGCAGTGGCAGAGGAAGTGGAATACATCCACACGCTCATGCAGATCGCACAGTGAGCGTTCCCCACTTCCCCAGGTCTGTCGGACTCATAAGGCTCTGGGCTCAGGTTTACTGACTCAGCCCGAATCCTGAATGCCCAATGCGCGACGTGCAGAGGGATGCGTGTGCGTGCGTTGGTGGGGGGGGGGGGGGGTTCACTGACCACATTGGTGGCACACTTCACCACTGGATTAATCTCTCGATACAGTGTCGGAAATTCAAATGTTTCAAAATGGCTCGCCACTGTATTTATTTTTAAGGCACCGGTCCGCGAGCTCGGTGTCACTGTCGGTTAAGGGATGGAAAATAGGGGATGAAAGTTCCAGGGCGTTATCTCGAATTTTTTTACGTTTTTAAATTGGTCTCGAACTTGACAATTTTTTGAGACCACCCGGAGCATGGTACGGTACGTCCAGCCGTTCATTCACAGTAAGACCAGTTTGCGCCAAAAAGCTTCGTCAACATGATCGTTAATGAAACGTTATACATCCAGCCCAGACATCATTGCTAGCGAACACCTGACTAATAATCACAGATGGCTGTATGAAATCGAGTTGGTTATTCCGTCATAGTATTTCATTTGATGGTCCTGTTTACTGAGCAGTTTGAAACCGTTTGTTCATTTCATTTCTACAGTGCGTTGCAGATCAAAACTTTCTCTCCTTAGTTCATTACAAACAAAATTTGTTTCTAAATTTCCCGAAAAAATGCTTTGTATTTGACATTTTTGTCAGCAGCTACCTTAACTGGCCAAAATACGATATTAGGTTAGATAATGGGGGAATCGTAGGATGGAAAGTCGATGTTTACGTACACTGCTCAAAAACCGTAGAACTGCATTCTAGCTTTGCGCAGCAGTACATTCATTTATATCTTAATAAATTATTTCAGCTCCAGAAATCAATCAGCAGCAGAGTCGAAATCAACTTGAAGTTGGAACAGGACAAAATGGAAGGCGTGGACGACGCGGAATGGGTACGTGTTTGTTGTCTTTCATCCACATTTTACTACTTTCATACAAATATAGTAGGTACTTGAGAAAATAAAGTAGGAGTTCAAAGCAGTAAATTTAAATATTACAGAAATGTTTTGTTTTTAATTTCAGGAAGAATGAACGACCTCGAAGCTTTGAATCCTAGTTTAATATTTACCAAAATATTCACCCAGTGGGATTACCATGAACCAAGTAGGTACCTAACGTTTTATACCCCCGAGAAATCCGGTTTTTGTTAGAGCATCAATTCGATTTCGGATCGTTGGCAAATTATATCGCCTTTAACTGGAAAGATCAGTTCCCAATTGACATGTTGCTGTTCGAATTTTTGTAATTTTTGGCAGCAATGCCATTTTTATTCTACCTGCAACTGCTTAGACGTAATTGCTGCTGATATGATTGAATGGATCAGTTGAACTAGATTGTTATATTACAGTTTCTCCGTTGTTTCTCAGTTTCGGGAAACGGTGTGAAGTCTAATCGCGGTTGGGGTGTTTCATGTACGCTGTGGATGGTTCAAGGGATCTTTTTTTTAACCCGTTATTTCAGAACTGTATCAACACCAGGCCCTGTATCTAGGTGTTGTTGAGATAAAGAAAGAGTATGACAAGTTTGAGGAAAGGATTCAGTTGTGGAGTGTCTGATTTGGATTTATGAAATACCTTGAAGGAAGAATAGTAGACTATTCAAAGAATATTCAGCTATATTCAAAGAATTTCTTCTTCCTGGTTTCATATATCAGGAAGAAGGAACAAAGAAGAATATTCAAAGACTCGAATGAAAAACAAGTCACTTTTCATATATGAGAGACTTAGGTGCCCCAATCATCCAGCTATCAGGGCTTGTACCTACAAGACCCTGGAATGATTTTCAGAGTGTTCTAGCGGATATTTTAATCTATACTTCCATACTCATCTATCCTCTGGAAGGGTTTATGGGGGATTGTTTTTTGTAATTTGGAGATGCGAGTGCCAGCAAGGATCCATACCGCTTATCCAGGCGGAAGTGTGAGATTAAACCCGTAAATTTGTCTATGATTTCTCACCTGACTGACACTTCCCCATTGTGTTGGATAGCCCCTAGCTGAAATCACTTGAATGGAGAAAAGATCAACAAATTTTCAGTTCCCCAACTTTCTTGTACGAACCCCACATACTTACACTGTATTGTCAAAACAAGAAGTAATATTTGAGAATTGTAGGTACGCTGATGTCAGCCAAGCTAGCACAATCAAGTTAGACTCAGTGAATTCCGCCAATAATAAAAACTCTCTAAATTCTTAGGGAAATTCCCGAATTCGGCAACACCGTTATCCTCAAACGGAAATTGGAAAATTATGTATAATAGTAAGAGCCTATCCATGTTAGAATCATAATAATTAAACCATGGATTAAGTCTCATTTCTTACTGCATGTACAAAAACAAGAGTCGTTGCATATAACTGTTCCTTTTCCGTGTAAAGAAAGATAAATAAAATCGGTTTATCAAATAATATCAAAAGGCAGCCAGCCAAGCTAGCACAAACAAGTTAGACTCAAAGAAGGTTGATTTCAGTTTCCGTGCACCGTTTTCTACAAAATGTCAACATTATATCAAACATCACAATAAAATCCAAATCCCAATTGATTCTCTAACAAAAAAATCCATTCAGCTAACCAAGGAACCAATCAAGTGATTCTGTATCCGTTGAAAGAAAAAGTTTCGGAATTTATATTTGCACAAGTTCATTGAAATCCGATAGAAAACGAACAGCTTCGTGCAGAGAGTTGACGGATGTGTGACAAACTTCGGGAATCGATTGTAAAAGAAGTAATTTCAAACAAAGCGTTTCTCACAAAAAAAGTTTGAAAACCCCTTATTTTCGGAAGTAGGTGCGTAATTTCACTTTTAAAGTTTTTATTAAAATTACGTTAGGAACTTCTACTAAAATGGCCATAACTTCTTGTGTATGGGGACTAAAACAAAATTTGATGATACCGTTGGAAAGATCTTAAAATTTCCTATCAGACAGATTTTTCTGTAGGGTATTTTGAGCTTGAGCTCAGTTGTTGAAATGTTGATGTTGATTTTAACGAAGTTTCTCACTGTAATTCTTTAGTGCAGATCACTCACAAAACTTCTCCAGTATACCAGCTTTCTAGCGGTATGGTCAGTTTATGTTTTCATCATTTTTGTTTACAAAACTGCGTTTAAATGCTAAAAAACTTAAATTTAAAAAAAGAAGCGAAATCGAAGGTTTCCCATGACAAATTTACCTGTGACAGGAGTTGGGTGTCGACTGGGCATCGGGAGACGGCCATGGTGGGTCGGGTCCGGGCTCGGTCGCCCTTTGGGCAACGGTGAGTGTTATGTACCGGCCAGCATCGGTACTCCTTCTAGATATTTATTTAATGCGCGCACAGTAGGTGGTATGACGAGTGTCAATATTCTATCTATTTGGCGGGCAAAATGGATGTCAATAATTTTTGTGGCTGAAGAGGTTTTTTGGCGGGTAAATTTTTACAACAGTGGATGGAGGGGTGTCACATCTGTTTGCATTGATGAAGTGAACATTTTTTCCCAGTTGGTACTTAAAAATGGTTTTCTGAGTTCCTACTTACCTAAAAAAAAAATATTGGAACGATCAGGTTCGAATTTTGAACACTTCCTCATGGTGCCTCTGTGAACAAGTGTGCCAAATTTTAGCTCTTGAAACCCTCTCTAAGCTACTCCTAAAAACTCCCCCCCCCCCCCCCCCCCGAGCGTAACGAATGTGTGTGCAAAATGTCAGCTCGGTCCATTCTGTCTGTGAAGCTATTGCCCTGTCATAGAAAAAGAACTTGGAAAATAGCGATTTTCAAAATTCCAGAACTTTGGTAGTTGATGGTCCTGAGGGTTGAAATTTGGTAAGTACACGTCCTTAGGGGACCTAAAGTTTGCAAACTTAGCGCTCTTTCAAACGGTATCCTCAGATTTCATTTTAGTCGTCATAATATAAGGGAGTTGAGACAATTTTAGTGAGATACCTACGGTTCTAACAGGGGAAAAAAGTGTTGGACAGCTGGTCTTATAGCACTCTAGATAGGACTTATAAATAATGGTGGGTATAGTTATTTATATAGTCGGTCAGTAGTCTGGGTCTGGGATCATGAAGAGACCCAGGCTGTGGCTGTGGTAGACATTTTCGATGAGTCAATAATCAACATGATTGTCACAATTACGTGCAGTGAGAAGGAACTTTGGGGGCAGTAACAAAGAATGTACAATTTTTGTGGGTAATAAGTTCTTCTTTTGGCCAAATTTTGTTCAATAACGGGAAGTAACACTTGACGACCACGTAGTGAGGTGTTCATGTCTGAAAGTATTGGCAAAAAACGAATGTGAAATTTGAATTTCTGAGTTCTCGCTAGAAACGACGTATCAGGTAAATTGCCGAGTTGTTCAACCCAGATGCCGCTTAGAGCACTAGTGCATCACTTATACGATGTACAGAACCATTATGGATGCGTTGATGTAACCGCAGATTGATGAATACATTTAAAAAACGTCCTCAAAATAAAACTTAGAGGAAGGTCATGGCAAAGGTTCTTGAAAGTTGCCACAAAGGTTTGCCTTTTCTTATGTTGGGTTGTTGGCAGCACTGTGAAGCTTCGCCTCTGAGGCTTCACTGCCTCCTTGGGCCAACAGCAAATCAGATGTCAGTAGACCTCATGCGTCATTTTTTGCCATATTTTTACTTTTAGTCACCCTAATTTAAACAACGCTTATTTTTGAAAACGGGCTTCAAACTTCCATTTTTCTAAGAGTATATGTTTTCTTCCCAAAAAAATTTTTTCAACAAAAATTTCCCATTACAGCAAATGGCCCCCAACATTTCTGTTCCAAGTTTTCACTTGTTTGGGTTAATGTAACGTCATTGTAGCTAATATTAGTGAAATGTATACGTGGGTTCGAGATTCCAAAATGCTCCTGAAACTTTTTATTTTTTTTTTTCAAGTTTTCGTGTAGCAATTTGATTTCAAAAATGGGTGCCAGTAATAAAGAACACCCAAAAATCTTGAAAGGGAAATTGCCTACTTCCGAAATTAAGGGATTTTTAATGCACATTAGGCGAACCTTTACGGCCTTTGCGTTTTACTTCGATTACGCCTCAACCAGCTTTAACCGTGTGGTTAGCGTTGTAGAATCGATTTCCAAAGTTATTCACTCCATGTTAACAAGCTGTATGGTATGCTTATATGATACTCGCGAGGACGACATAATTTATGTAGCGAATTACGCACATTACCCCATTTCATCGCTACTGTTGAATTATTTTCTCAAAAATCAACTCGGTATTACTAGTCGAAAATTCATCATGTAATCCACGTTGTACAAGTTCAAACTCTCAGTTTAAAACGAACTACTCATCTTTTCATCCATGACGGAAATATGACAATATCGTTACAAAATGGTTTGAATTATATTGTAATTTGTAAACTATCTAGTCACGTTCACGTTGCTATAAAATCTGCGAGTGTTCATATTGTGTAAATATCAGTTTTTTCGTTAGAACTTAAGCATTTTTTTAATACTTCGGGTACCCTTTCTGTTAAATATAACAGTACCTTGAAGAGTAATGCAAGTTTTATTGTCATAATAATAAATTACCTACCTTATTTTATTAAAATTGTCTGTGCTTGAAGTACAGAACTCTTATTGCTTTATTAATTTTCTTCTGTATAGGATCTCATGATATATTTTATTGTAGTTGCATCCCTTGTTTATAATACGGCTTGAATATTAATTTTAATTTCATTTCCAAATTTATCTCTGTATGAAAATAATTATTCGCCTCATTGGGGTTTGTGAAATCCCTATCTCCCCATGATCTGAAATGCAGCCGCTAATAGTCCGCCCCTTTCAAGATAATTATGTTTGCGTAAATAAAATCTGGCAGTTTTACTCCAGCGGGATTGTTTTCCATCCTACAGACTCAAGGTTTTCAGTGTTCAGCTGTGCGATTAAGCCTTACCAGATTGCCCGGGTCCAGGGTGATTTCTGTTTGTTGTGTGTGATAATGCAATTAGCCCTGTCCAGTACTGATCAAGTCAATTCCATTCCCTCGTACTTATCACGTACACATACTATCCAGTGCTTCGAATCAATTTTCGCACAAAACTGGTCATCAGTTCGAATTACAGTTTGGTTTCATCTAAAACCAATCCTTAGTTTACAGGTTCACATTGGTTCACAGGTTTTGCTTCCACACTACCGAAGGTAAGGAAGCCTTGGATTCGTGATTGAGTACAAAAAATTGATGTCCTCCGAAATGAAAATGTCCACTACCATTCTGCGTTTCAGACATCGAGGAACATTTCTGGTTCCGTGTGTCTGTCAGTGGTAATTATTTGTAACGCCCATAACTACCCGAAATAATGGTCGAAATGGGCTGAAATTTGGAGGGTAGGTGCGGGTTGAGTCACAGATGGTTCCATACCAAAATCATTAAAAAATACCGTAACTTTCGTCTGAGCATGCGCAAACGTGAAGTACTTGGAACGCCCATAACTACCCTAAATATTTTTGAAATGAGTTCAAACTTGGAGGGTCGATCAAGAATAATACTTTGATAGGTCCAAATAAATTTCATTGGAATCGTAATGTAACTTCCATCTGCGCATGCGTGAACACTAAATGTTGACCATTTCCTTGTAAGGCTTCTGGCTACACGAAAAAGTCGTAGAGAGCTGAAATTTTAAGGGTACACGCGGGTTAGATCGCAGATAGTTCCGTTTCATAATCATGGATATTGTTTCGTCTGCGCATGCGCAAACGTGAAATACTTGGAACGCCCATAACTACCTTAATTATCGTTGAAATGAATTCAGATTTGGAGGGTCGATCAGGAATAATACTTTGATAGTTCCTTATGAATTTCATTGGAGTCGTACTGTAACTTCCCTCTACGCATGTGCAAGCATGAAATGTTGACCATTTCCTTCTAACGCTTCTGACTACGTGAAAAATAGTCGTAGAGAGCTGAAATTTTGAGGGTACACGCGGGTTGGATCGCGGATGGTCCCGTATACGTTCTATACGTTCATGTGATTCAAGTGAGGAAGCTATACTGTCTACTCGAATTGGCAGGCTTCTAACTATCCGATCTGAAGGATTATGCTAGTAGAATTCGTTGTTATTTCAATACTATCTGGGTCGGGTGATCAGTTGCCACACCTGCGGGCACAAGCCAGTCAGCGTTTTGAATTGTATTCACTTTTTTTTAAATTCTGTCCAATTTCCATATGTTCCAGTAAGATCTCTTTTATTGGAACATTCACGAAGTCGTGCCGCTGGAGTAAAAATGCGTTCCTTTTCCCTGGGAAGTCCTACTTTTACATTTAGGTACATGACCTTCAACCATAATAAACCTTAATTTGGAGCGGAAAAATTTCCAAGTCATTTTGAAAATAGCAATATTACCAAGTACAAATCTGTTAATGAAGTATTCCAATGATCATTTGACTATTATATTTATTCATTTATTGATTTTCATTTCACGTTATCAGGCAGAACAATAAAACGCTTTTAATCCCCTCTTCATCCAATTGACAAACGATCCGGCGTATTATTAACCAGCACTTGATTTAACGTACTGTATGCGTACTGACCTTTGGTGCTACATTGTGCTTTTCATTCTATCAAATTGTGATTCTTTTTTTCTGGATTTAAAAACCAATCCCGATGTTTTATTAGGACGAACATTATTCCACTTTTCCATTGTTCGGTCGAGCCTCGATATCGCTATTTTGACAAAAATGCGTATGTACCTCTAATAAACGTTTCATTAACACGAAAAATATCACCGCCAAGGCCTTCCGATGTGATTGTATTAATGTTTTTTCCAATATCTCGAAGTCTTTAAAGAGGACACAGTGCATTTGAATATGAATTTTCTCAATCCTTTACAAAAATAAAATGCGTTTTCTATCGATGGAAACGGGTTCTCTGCTGAAGTATTTTTTAATAATATAAGACTTTAATATTATAGAAGGTTGTAACCGTTTCGAATAATTAATCCTCCCAAATCTTAACCTTAAAGGAGGCGATGAGCAAATATCTACTTGAACAAGATGCGCTCCTACGTATTTGTATGGAGGGTTCGCCCGGTGGAATTTGCATAGAGTAGGTTTTAATATCTACTCCTCACAGCTTGCTCTGCAGATGAGTCGAACCATTAGCAAAAAACGATGATTTTACCCTTGAAAAATACAAATTGAAAATGTAGGATTTGTGAATACTCTGTACGCTGTAAGTCAGTAAGTTTTCCCCAGACAAGGTGTAATGGGTCTCGTATCTTTTCTGTGTGGAGAATGAGTAATTTGCCAATAAACTTATCATCAGCTCATAGGTGTGTTCCACAGTTATTTCTGGACCGTTTAGAGTCGTGTCTAATACTCATCTGGACTTATTCCAGAACTGTTGATGGACAACCAGCAAAGAACAAAGTAAAGTATAACTTTGAACAAACTTTGTACCTAAGCAAAATCTCATCTTGACGATCTTGTTGGTAAATTTGTGATTTTCCGCTTGAAAAATCACCATTTTCTTGGTACTTGAGTGTTCTAGCCACTTTATCATAGGCTTGGTACAGATCATCACTGAATTATATTACAGCATTTTCTTTCAAGTACTCACAAATAATAAAAAACTCATTAAAGGAAGAACGCGCAAGTAAGTCAAACTTTTTTTGCAGTTTTCAAAAACACGTATGTTTATGGTGTATTTACTCATCGCCCTCTAATTAGTGCCCTTTTTGTCATTAAATTGTAATAACGACAAAAAAGTAGATCGTTTCTCTGTAGGTCAGTTTTATTTTTTCACTAGCGCTTGAAGCGGAATACAAAAGGCCTTTACGTTGCCACCGTGCTCATCGGTTTGTGTGTAAACTTTGATAAGAAGAAAAAAATCGTGTCTATTTTATGTAACTCGACGATTTTTAATATACCTGTAATAGTTACTAGTATAAACTGAAGCCCTCGCCCCCTTACCGCGTTTTCTATATTAGTAGTTTTCTCAATTATGTAGAATCCCTGCTGTTTTATCCATTTCCCTTGTGAGTTTAAATGCAGTCAGTCTAGATTGAGGTTTTTGGGTGAAATCCAGAAAGGTTTTCTTCTTCCGACTTGTTGTAATAGATCAAAATGAAACGCGTCTGAAATCTATTTAAACTAACCAGCCATTAAGTTTGTTGGAACGTTCATTAATATGTGTGGCAATGGGGATCCTACAGAATTTAACCACTTGGAGCATCATTATGTATATTACTGAGCGGTCTCCTGTCATCTAATATTACTTAGGGCCGTTATCTGTGGTTCTGTTAATTTTTTCCTAGTTCATCGTAAAATTCATTTAAAATCATAGTGCAGAGGTGGCACAGAATGTATGTGTGTGTTGTTCTCTGAACAATTTTGGCTTTTCGTTAGGTATTGGACAGCCTGCTCAAAGATTTCAAATATCTCAAAATGTATCTGTGCACTAGAATGGGCAAATGTGGATGATAATACGTGTAGTAATTGCAGTATTGCAAGTGTCTATCTAGTTTTGCACCTCCAAACTACTTTAGTCATGGAATAAGGAGAAGGAAGCTCTCGAGGTTAGGTCCGTGTAGAGATACATCTTGCTTTGCAGCACTATCAAGCGTGGGCATTGAGAACTAGCTGGACCAGAAATAGTTCAATCCAGTTGCTACTGGCTAGGACCTGTCCTGGTGAACTAGAATTGCAGTTGAACTTTCCATTACAATTTTTATTACGAGCACTGCCGAAAGATTCGATGCTAACTTTCAAATATTGCATGAAAATCACCTCCGCGAAATTCGAACATTCAGGAACTGCTCATCGCTTCTACACAAATATGTACTCATCATCCGATATGGCAATGTCATGTGGCGAGCTAGACCCATGGAGGTATCGGAGAGGTGGAATATGTTGCTTCTTATCTAGCGACTCTTCCTTTTCCTTTATTCCGTGACGTAGTGATGGAACTTACGAATGGTAGGCAGATATTCCCAGGTATTCTTTGTTTCCCTAGAGCCTCGAGCATAGATTGTCAGATTGGTTGTTGTATTGAGCATTGATTGCCAGATTTAACCGTCTGACGTTGATGTTTCGGCATCAGCAAAGTTAGTTATAATATCGGAGAAAAGAGCAAGAGAGCAGCAATAATTAAAATAATGTCAACATTTATTTCATGGAAGAAATTGATTGCTTCTCCATAGTTGAAACATTACAGCAATTAACTCTCATAAACCGCTCGGTTGTAAATACGGTGCTGCGCTCTGCCCCAGCATGTCAAATGTGGAGCCCCATTCAGAAAGTATTGTGCTCACTACCCGTTCTCTGAGGATTCTCGTTTGCAAGGGTCTGGTTGAAGCCTTAAGGGTTTCGTATCCAAAGTCTCTGTTGAATATATGTCTCTGTAAAATATAAGTTGTACATTCGACCAAACAGTATTGTCGCCGACTTCTGTTTCATATTGTAATGTTGTCAGGTTGTGACTGTCATGACCCCCCCTGCTGAGTGATACTGCTAATTCCCTGTTATGTTACCTACGTATTTTTATCATAAAAATCGAATTATAGGTACATACTTTAATTTTCAAGACTATTTTACGCATCTCATTCTACCAACCAAAACCATGTGGAGGTTTTGCAGGAACCGAATTATTGTGCTAGTTTTTAAATTAATACTTTTCAACAAGGTCTTGAAGGACGGTGAATATTATTCCATATTTGACTTGTCGCCTATAATTTAATTTGAATGTGACGTATTTATTAGAGAAGTTTAATATTTTTCATACAATATTTCGGTATTCCTGTTCATTGTGTATGATGGTTGATTTTTTACCATAACTTACCTCATGATGAAAACGCTCTCTGATTTTTCTACCTTTGTTTTTTGTTGTAGTATTTCCCAGTCAAATAAAACCATTTGCAAGCATATGAAACTAAGGCATATTTCCTAAATCATGTTAAGGAGTTCGATTTCTGAGGATTTCTCCAATTTAGTTGTTTGTATTGGTTGCGCATTCAGTCCGATTCTAGTAGGACTTCTGTACTTTGCACAGTAGTAAAAAAACTCCAGAAAGAATAAAATAT
Organism: Leptopterna dolabrata; assembly: GCA_954871275.1. NCBI lineage: Eukaryota > Metazoa > Arthropoda > Insecta > Hemiptera > Miridae > Leptopterna > Leptopterna dolabrata. Next base: position 8,884,828 of record OX940988.1, on the reverse strand, counting down.
TTCACATGCTTGGCGTTTGACTAGGAAGTGCTGTCGCATCCAAATGTGTTTCATAATACGATTCTAGTGCCATCATTAGAGAGTTCCTAGTAGCTGCAAAACGGCGGTATTGGCGATGGTATCGCGAGATACACCTGTATGTGCGTGAATTTACCTTATAGTAACTAATTGTATCTTATCGTATCCGGCTGAATAGATACCACGCCACATCCCGTTCCAGTTGACAATTATAACCGCATCGTGAAGTAACCTGCTGCACCGCAACACAATCACAATTTTACATTTGACAGGTGACAGTGTAATCATGGATCCTCAAAAGGGTCTACGACTTAGTTTTCTCTGAATTCTTCCCGATTGTTCAGCAATCTCTTGTAATTCGTTCTTTAATAAAGTATTTGAATTGAAATTTTTAATTTGAAACAGATCTCTTACAAAATTATGGATTCGTTAGAAACAGGTTTGTTGGGTCGTCTTTAGTTTTGTGTTTTTGTATTTTCTCTTCACTACTTAGGATGATGCAATGGTGGATCGTTTCTTGAGCTTCTCCCCCCTCAATCGCGAAGTTAGTTACATACCAACCTTCCTTCAAATCGCCATTTCTAGAAAACTAATACTTTTACAGTGGAATCCCTATGGTGTTACACCTGTCAAAACGTTATTTCGCGTTACTTCAAGATGCACATCCATACTTTGGTTTTTGAACAGCTGTGATTATCACCTGCTCAGCTCGCCCTAGCTTCATATCTTCCTGTGGTACCATACTGACGATCCCATAATATACTAGGAACTCTCTATCTCTCATTACCGTACCCTGAATTACCTCAGTATAACGCTACCATTATTATTACCCTTCTTTTAGACAATACCTATGTGGCAAACAAAAAACTAGATACAATGGATTGTATTTTTAAATTCGATAAAAATGTTGAAAGCGCTCAAATTTCGCTCCAAATTGCTTCTTTAAAATCAAGAAATGATTTGGTATTAAATTAATTATTAATAATTTCCAGTGCTTTACTTTTCGGCGTCTTTCATATTTCTTAGATTCCTTCAGTTGGTGCAATAACGACACAAAAATCCCACATTTTCCTTGCACTTTTCTACTCATTAATTTAAATACTTTTTAATTTAAAAACTTCATCGATTGTTATGTGATATGTTTTTGCCAAAATGAACGTTATACTTCACGTTTGTAGCTTATTTTTTATCGATCAAATTTATTTATGGTTTTGTTTTCCCCCTACCAGTCTATTGCCCTCTTCTCACTTTTTCGTTCCCACTGGATTTTGTTTCGTACACAATATTGAAAGACAAGGAAAATTTTACTGTACATTATCTTGATATTTCCTTACTCTTTTAATCGACTGAACCTTTTGAGCATATTCTTAGTTGATTTTTGTGTATTTGTGTGCATGTTGTCATTTGTATGTGATTTTTTCTTAAAATTTATATGATATTTATACTAAATAAACCGCATATTATTATCTGAATCTTGTTTCTGTCATCTTTGCCTGTTCTGTAGGGGCGGTATTCATAGTCTTCACTTTATTAAAAGTCTTTATTAAGTGTCTCGATTACATCATCGTTTGGGACGGTTTGATTATTAGGTATTATTTTTTTAATAACATGTAGAGAAGAACGAAGATAGTACCTCATTTTTAATGTAGATGGGCTAGGAATCGGCTGATATTTTCTAGGTTTCTAGTTGGCATTGATCATTGATGGGAAAAAATGAATGATGAATAATATAAATAAAAGTAAAAAATGGTTGGATAAATTTGAGGTCTTTCTCCGTTGAAAAACAACTGTTTGATGTTGAAAAGATGGGAACTTGGATCGTTCAACTCTTACTGGAGAGACGAAAACCCGATTTCGTATAGGTACAATTGAGCTACTTCAGAACTTCACATCATCTAGTTGTAAAATAACATGATGAACTCGATAATGATGATCCGCCGCTTTAAGGTTCTCACACACTAGGCGGGAACAGGACGGGAAACAGCTGCGGGTAAGCCCACGGTGAGCTCCGAGCCTTGTGGTCCGGTGTTCGTGCTGTCCTGGGGCAGGTGATTCATGTTCGTGCTGGCCACAGGGCTTCCTCCGAGCTGCTCTGAGCAATCCCTCCTGTGCCCCACGAGAAGACCAGGGGCAGCTGAGCACTGCTGTTCCGCGCATGCACCCTCGACCCGTTCGAGCTGCACGTGCTCCGAACAAGCTTCAGGCTCACCCTGCTCCGAGCGAGTGTGTTCAGAGCTCACCCTACACCAAGCAAGTTCGGTTCAAGTGAAAACTGAACTTGCTTGGAGCTAGCCCCAAGTGGACAGCACGAACAAAGCCATAATGTACAGAACCGCAATGGATGGATGGACGAAACCCAAAAATTTATAAATAAATATAAAAGCACGTCCTCAAAATCAAACCAAGGAAAAGGTCATGGCAAAGGTTCTTGAAGGTTGCCAGAAGGTTTGCGTTTTTAATGTTGGGTTGTTGGCAAGCATTAGAACCTTCACCTCTAGTTAGTGCATTTATTCTACCATGGCCTCTTTGGGCCAACAGCCAGTCAGATGTCAATAGACTGCATACGAATAAGAAAAAAGAAGAATAAGAAAGGGAGAAAAAATTAATAATAATAATTTAAAAAATAAGAAAATAACGAAAGGCACGCAACTACCACCATTTTATATGTCCCACATGGCTGCGGCCAGGACACTGAAAGAGGAAGTAAGCAGAAGACATCGTACGTCATTTTTTGCCGCATTTTTACTGAATATTTGTTTTCAGCAACAAAATTCGGCGATAATTCCCCATTCCAACCAACCACGTACCTAGTTATAAACTTCCTACTTTCGTACCTACCAAGTTTACCTCTGTCGCGAATGCGGTTGCTATTGGTAATGAAATCTGAAATGAGGTTGGATTGTTATTTGCTAAGTGTTGGTGCAACAACACTTCCGTGGTGTGTAGAAAAGTAGTCTTAGTCTTATATACCTAACATATTTTTCATGTGATATCGAACATTATTAGAATTTAATTTAAAAAAGTTGCATTTTATTTGAACAATTGAGTGGAACCCACAAGGCTTTAAGCCAGAGAGTGGGAGTATCATGATTTGATTCTAAAATGATAAGGAAAATGGCTGTAGGTTTGCTGTTATCGCTGTAGAAGACAGTGGAAAATGGGAAATAAAAGAATGATGTATTTGACAAGGGAAAATAGGTGCACGAGTTTTGACTAGAATGGCTTAGAGAAAAAAGTACTAATTCTGTCAGAATTTAAATTTTGAATAAATTGTTTTATTACCGTTTTTTGTTTGGAAGCAGGTTTTTCTATGGAAAGTAAGTCATGTGGTGTACCATTGTATAATTTGGGCCCAATAAAATATATATATATACATATATATCTGATGCCTAATCTAGTATTACATTGAGGGATGGTAAAAAAGTTGTTTCTTTTGGTTTTACAAATATAATTTTTATTGTTACCAGACAGTGATTATTTATTACGAATTTAAGAGCTTGCAGGAGGTATAGTTGACGGATTGTGAAAAGGTTGCTATCAATGAAAAGTTCGTTTGTTGGGAATAGGATTGGTTTAAATAGCATAGTTTTTATTAATCTTTTTTGAGTAATTTCAAGTGGTCTCAAGTACGTAAGCTCCACCCCAAGCTGTGATACCATAAGAAAGTTGGGACAGAACTAATGAAAAATACAATGAGTAGAGGGTTGGTTTTTTGAACAAACTTCTGGTTCTGTAGAAGACATAATTTACAGAACGTAATTTACTTTGGAGGTTGTTCAAATGGTGTTTCCATCTAACCTGAGAGTCTAAAATAATGCCAAGATATTTAGCCTGAGATGCTCTGAGTACAATGGGGCAATCACAGCACGGTGGTGGAGCGTTACATGAAAGTATGTGAAATTCTTGTGGAGATTTACGTGAAGGTGTGTGAAATTTCAAGTTGAATACGCTGGGTGGGGCACTAGATTTATAGTTGTAAAAGGGTACGTAAACAGTTTTTTGGAAGTTAAGGGACAATTTATTCAACCTGAACCACTTGAGTGTTTTTGACAGAATACGGTCAGCTTTTAAATAAACCTCCAGCCATGAGTTGCCCGTAATACAAACCGCGGTGTCGCCCGTGAATGTTACAATGGAACCGTCTAACGTCAATTTACAATATTCATAAATATATAAAATATTCATATACAATATTCATAAAGATATAAATCAAGAATAGAACAGACTTGAGGAAAGAAAAAAGGAGGCGTACTAGCGTTTTTTAGCTCACGAATACGTTAATATCAATACCATTCTACGATTTAGCTTTTGAATGTTGGACGTTGGCGAGAAGATAGCTTGGAAAAGCGGATTTACTTGTGCACCAATTTCAGAGCCGTTTTTCAGTAATTAACTGGGTATCGTACTAAAAACAGACGATAACTAAGGTGATATCATTATATTACATAGGTACCTGCCTACTTGCTTCGAAACAGTTAAGTTCTAAATGCTTCTTCATTCCACTGGGACATGAGTTCTCAAGTGAAGTTGGAACATAGTTCAGTCGTTCAGTTGACTCATGAATAATATTATTACATATTATAATGTGCTTGTGTGCTAGGGGTTCGTCAGAACACCCAGATGGGACAATTATTGGTGAGAGATGATGAAGCGAGTGTGGTAGATATCACTTTATAGGTAGGCATGTACCCTAATGTGCGTCAGATAATTATTGAGTAGGGAGAATGAAAAGACTGAATTCACTTTTAAAACTCTGTATTGTGAAAATGCATGCTTCTATACTATCGACACGATGTTGCTTGAAATTGCTGAGGAACAGCATAACTTTGGCATGATCCTCCATATTATTTTCCTCATCTCAATCTCTCGCCAATTCCGAAGCTGGCTTCCCTCCAGCGCTGTCTCTTTTTCCCTCAATGATTTTCTCAGCCATCCCAATTATATTCGTCTTCTTGAATATGTTCGTTTTCGCGTACAGCTCCTTGAACAAGTCGCTACTTGTAAGCCGATACGCCCGTATATGAGTTCCCGTCCCTCGCTCAACATACAAATCCTTCAACCTCTGCTCGACGTTCAGAATTCTGTGCTGGTGTATCGGGGATAGCGCGTAATAGTTCAATGCATTCAGAATGAGCGCTAAAGCAATCTCGTACGGCACGCACATCTGCCATTTTTCGCAGCAATATTTCGCTGGCATTTCATCATCATCGTCCAAATACAACACTCTTTCAGGTTTGGGCCGATTTGTTTCGCTGTCTGTACTCGACAAATCACGGAAGTCTTTTCTCGTTCCCTTATTCTGCCTCAATATGTCCTCGGAAATTTCAAATTCATTTTCTTCAGCAGCAAAAACTTCCATATTCGTCAGTCGAGGCAGGTATTTCAACTCCACCTGCTCAGTCAAGTTAAGTAGATCAGTAAAAAAATTCACTAATATGAAGTCTATGATTTTTCTCGGGTGGATTTTATCGAATTCGTCTTCTCTAAAACATTTTTCAGGCTGCAAAATGAATCCAGAGTCTAGTAAGAGGTCTAGCGCCATGCCTAGGCCATCTTCTGGATCTTCTGCTCTACAGTAACCCATCAACATGTCGTAGTAGTTCATTTCGTCGTTATTAATCTTAAACATGTTGAATATCAACGGTTTGGCTAGCGATAGTTTTAAATCTGTCTCTATCGTGTCTCCAAACTCGTCTTCAAACCATAGCCGGATGTCGTCAAAGTCGTTTCGCGTTACAATGACTTCACGTTTCACGTCTCTGGCAGAGTATTCTTTCTTCAGGGATTGCAGCTGCTCTATCGTAGGATATGGGAGGTCGGCGATGTTAATGAGGAAGTTTCTCCAGTCCAAACAAGTTTGGTCTCCAAAGGCTTCGATGAACAATTCTTTATAGTCGAAAGAGTCGAGTTTGGCCCAGGCGGAGGGCAAAGTGGGTTTGCCAGATTCGAACCCAGCTATCGCCATTTCCCGGAGAACCTGAATCATCGGGGTCTCTATAACCCCCATGGGCGCCATTTGAGAAAATTTATTCACCAGAGTCGTCAGCTGCTCTACAGTGAATGAGTATGGGTAGCGGCCTTCCACCAGCGGCAAAGGCGGTGGTGGAGGTGGATCAGGGAATAACAGAATTTTCCTGTCCACGTAGAATCTGAAATAAGAAATTGATTACTTGATTATGACACTATTCTGAACTGAACTGTGACCAACCATCATGAACCTACATTAATTACCTACAGCATCATACTATCAGTTATCTAGTAGATATCATCATCTGATAATCAATCGACTTACGGTTTTTGGCCAGCTAACATTGTTGTGTTTGAGAATGTGTGTTCAAACTGTATAGTTACTGTATTTGTATATGTCTACTACAGCAATCGGGCACCCATAGCAAAGTATCACATTATTGCTAATAGGAGGTTTGTTTGTACAGGCTTTTTGTGACGGTTAGCTGACTTCTAGAAAACCTTAAGAAACTGTCCATGATCCAGTACAATCTTGGTAAACGTTTGAGAAAGGTTTGAGTGTTTGTGTTTGATAATCGTTGGGATGGTCAGTTTCTCGTCCACCGTATCTTGTGTGTACTGGAGTGAGTCCGAAAAGAGTCCGAGAATCACTCCGAAGTGCTAAACGTCTTTCTGACAGTCAGTTAATCGTCAGACGTTCACTGCGAACAAAACTTACTACTATGTCCAATTCAAAAGACTTCATTTCAATACCTACTTGTTGTCATCTAGTACCATCAACGGCTGGATTGGGGATCCGTCCTCGATTGCTCTTTTGAAGACGTACATGCACTGGTCTATAGCGGACAACTCCTTTATCAGCTGTTCATCAATGTGGGTTTGGTACTCGAAGAAGAGCTCTTTGATTGTATCGAGCACCCTGTCCAAATCCTTCTTGGCTCGCGCTTCTATGAGTTGCAGACGGAATTCTGCCCTACAACATTTCACATTTCTTAATAATTTAATGTTTATAATTATATTCATGAGTTTTTGGTGAAATATTAATCATGATTAGGTTATTGCATATGATAATGAAGGTCTTTTTTAGACTAGGATTAGATACCCTATTATTTTGACTTAAAAATTCAAACATAAGTACTGTTAGATAATGTCTTTAAATTTAAAGGATTTAGCGGTAATTTAGCTTTTCAGAGGAACCTGTCCTTTAATTGATAATCCACAATGAATTTTACTTTTATTATTGCTTATATAACTATCATTGAATGTCTTTTTAAGGTTGATTTTCTAGATGGCATTTTAGGCCTAATGTTAGGTCAAGGTTTAGCTATATAAAAGTTGTGATGGGTTACAATATTAATAATATGGATATAATATGGAAATATATTTGAATTTGGATTTGATAGTAAATATTCTTAGAAAAGAGTATTGATATTTGCTCTAGGTTATGCACACATCGCCCGTCACTCTCAATATATATTGAGATAAGTCGTAACGAAGTAGATCTATTGGAAAATGGATCTAGAATGATCAAATTAAGGTCTAAAATAGGCATTATTATTTACATTAATAATTTGATTGTGAAATTCACTTCTACCTTTTCCATGTACATGTGAATCGCTGTGATCTACTCTCCTACCGGGCCCATAAATAATGGAGGAATGGTTACCTGCAACCGGCACCCATATTCCATGCATACTTTCTGTTCTTCACTGTGTGACTGATTCTCTGTACTGGGTGCCTCGACCTATAACCTCTACATCACTGTTAACCCAGGGACAAGTTCTTAAAATACTCACGAGGCTCTAATATGCACGGCTTGGTCTTGTGAATTGGCCAGGAAGATGTCCTCCAGCTGCCAGTTCTAGGGATATATTGTTATTTGTAAAATATTTGCAGTCACATAATACGTTACAGCTACCTGCGACTGGCATATTCCACAGCTGCAGTCCACTCTTCTTTTGCTACATCCACCATGTCAGGTGCCTCATCCTCTGCATCACTTTTCCTAGCTTTGCTGGCCATCGCGCCTTTACCTCCTCCTTTAGACTGCCGTTTCACTGACGACTTCCTCTTACCGCCTGTTGACTGCCTTTTGCTTGCTGTCGATTTCCTCTGACCTCCTTGTGATTTCCTTTTGCCTGCCTGCGATTTTCTTTTGCCCGCCTGCGATTTCCTTTGGCCACCCGACGATTTCCTCTTGCTTGCTGTTGATTTCCTCTGCCCTCCCTGTGATTTCCGCTTCGCACCCATGGACTTCCTTTGCTGCTTTCGTTCAGCCGGACTTGAGGCCTTTGGCCCTTTCATTGCCAGTGGCTCACCAACTGCTCCAGCTGGACCTTTCAGCCACTCCCCCATTTTCCTCCCTTTCAAGTCCTTACCCAATTCTGGATCACCGATTATTCCTGGAATTCGTAGGTATCACGTTGAAAATTTCTGTTTGAAAAATGTAACCGCTTAGTTCTTAAAATAGACAAGGCTTTATATTGTTTGAAAGGAGGCAATGTTTGAAGATTACTAGACAACATGAAGTACTCTTTTGCAAGTTTCAAATGAAAAATTCACCCGTACTTAACAAGGTCTCTCCAATACCTATGAAATAATATTCTGATTTTGTCTTAATTTGATGGTGGTCAGGGCTGATGTATTTATTTATTTATTTGCAGTATACATAGGAACAGGGTTCCCTCATGGCGTGCAATATATTACATTATTCTATTATAATATTACATTGACACTGCTCATATACAATGTCTATATTTATATCAATGCTACCAGCTGGAAGAAACTGTGGCACACACTGTAGCAGATGTTCGATAATTTATGGCAGCTCCATTGTTTAGAACTAGGTGTGGATTTTGATGTCCGAGGTGTGTTTAGAATTGATTCAGGTAGGTATGTAAAATATTGTTACCTTGGTACGTATTCTGGAGCTCCTTTATCTTCCCTTTGAACGACTCAACGTGAGATATGAGTGGGTAAGTTGGGTTCGGCTCTGGAGGTGTTGGCGATGCACTAGACGACGGAGCAGTTTCTGTGTTTAGCAGAAGATGCTGTATTTTCATTGGGATGACCAGTGAATGACGGAGTGTGATTGGTGGCAGGGATGATCTGGATCCTGTTTTCCTCCTTCTCCTACCTCCAGTCAATGACAGTTTACTAATTACTATTTCTTCTTCATTGGCCATCCTATTCTTAGCGACAGCTACTTTACTCTGCGTTTCCGGCTTTGGTATGGCTCCCATAATCCCCATGTAATAATCGTTGAGAACCTGCAAGCTATCCACATACAAATCTAGTTCTGCTTGCATCATGCTCAGGTACAAATTCGCCAAAGTGTACACTTGATTGGCCACCCATCCCTGTCCAATCAGTTCAGCTTTTTTGATCAGTGATCTTTCCCTTCTTTCCATAACTACCACAGTCATGATGTCGTACAGTTCCTTAGCCCTTGCATACAGCTCATGCTTCATGTCATCATCATGCCTGTAATCATCATCTACTTTATTCAGCATCAACTGGAAATTAGTCACCAAATACCTCTTCTCACTTTCCTCTTCCACTGCTTTTTGTAATGTTGCCTTCACATACTCTTTGTACGGTAAAAGCTTCATATCATGTATCCGTAATAAATAGAAAATGCTCTCCATATTTTCTACATAATTGTACTCTGCACATTCCCAAAGTGTTGCTGCCGTATATCCAGTCTCGTAAGGAATCGGCTCATTGATATATATCCAGTCTGGGTCTCCTGGCTTTGGCTTGGCCGGAAGTACAATTGAAGGTTCTTTTTCAGCTTCTTGTTCTGACTTAATTGTTGATTTCTTGCTGCTACCCCCAGCAACTGACTTCCTTTTCATGGAACCTGCTTTGGATTGTCTCTTAGCCGTCGATTGGCGTTTTTGAGAAATCTTGGATTTCCTAGCTACTGACTTGCGAGCTACTGATTTACGAGCAACTGACTTCCGAGCTACAGATTTCCGAGCTACTGATTTTCGAGCTACTGATTTTCTAGCCATGGACTTCCTAGAGCCTTTGCTTTTGATTGACTTCCTTGATCTGCCCGACTTCTGCTTCCTGCCTTTCTCCTTGCTGTCATCTTCTTCTGTTTCTGGCTTTGGCTCTGGTACCGGTGGTGGCGTTGGTGGAGGAGGCGGCTTGATAGGCATGTACTTTTTGTATGTCTTTACCCAGTTCGCTTCAAGATCTAAACATTTGGGAGTTTTTTTTGTCTCGTAGAAGGATGCCCTCGATCCTTTACTCGATCCAGAGGAATCACTTCCTGGTGGGCCTTTACTCACTTTTTCTAGGTTTCCAACTCCAAAAAGTTCAATTGAGGGTTTCCGTGCTATATCATCTTCATCCCAAACCTCACCTAGAATCACCCTAACTAAACGTTTTACTGTCTCCAAATCAAACCTCATATAGTCAAATTCCGTTACAAGCCCCAAACCTTTGTAAAAAGGATAACTTTTGTTCCCTTCTTTCACCAACATTTGTGCTGGATTATGGTCGAAAGGCCCCTTTTTCACCCTTGCAAGCTCTAACTGGTCTGTCTTGAAGGCCTGCATTTGTAGAAGGTGCACATACTTTGTGAAGTAGGACAACGCCCCATATAGTAGATCATCAAGATCTTTATTTGGTCTCGGTAATATTTCAGAAATCCTGAACCTATTGATCTGTTCCAGCGTTGGTGGAGGCTTTGGCGGTTCTTCAGGGATTGGTGAAGGTGGTTTTGGTGGGGGCTGCTCTTCTGCTTCTTCCACTTTCTTCTCTTCCGATTTCTTCTTGTCTTTGTCTGGTGATTTTCCCTTTGAGCCACCAGCCATTGATTTCCGTTTCCCAGCAGCAGACTTTCTTGCCACTGATTTTCTTGCCACCGATTTCCTGGCTGTTTTTGATTTCCGAGGAGCAGCTGATTTTCTAGCTACAGACTTTCTTGATACTGATTTCCGTGACATAGATTTCCTGGCGGTTGATTTTTTCTTTAACGATGACCCTTTTTTATCCCGTTCCTTCATCTTTTCTTTCTCTTCTTCCTCTGCCAAAATGGCTTCTATAGGATCTGGTGGAGGCTCTGGCTCCTTCACGTAGTCAAACAAAAGTTTTTCAAAATCCAAAAAACACCTCCAATGACTATGAATATCAGTTACTTCATTTGTTCTAAACAGATCAACTTCGCTTTCACTTTTAAGTGGATACTGTATTGGAAGACCACCCAGCTGATGTTCCAGTATATTAGCTTGTAAAGCTGTCATTGGGAAGTTAACCAAAACAAAACCTTTTCTATCGTCTAAAGTCTTCAAATATTCTATCAACATGTTTCCCAAAAGAGCATCATTTATTTTCTTCCCCTCCGCCAAAGTTTCAAACGCCACTTTCCCCAGTTTTCCAGCTGGGCTGTGCTTATACCGTTTCCTAAGATCCGGAAGGCTTGGCACCTGTGTAGCTTTGTTCATACCTTGATAACCGGCCAATGATTTTTTGATGGCAGGCTTAGGAGAACCTCTCCCACTTGCTGCACGTTTCTTACCCCCCATGCTTTTCCGCTGGCCCCCCATGCTTTTCCGCTGGCCTCCCATGCTTTTGCGGCCCCCGACTTTGCTCTTTCTGGCAACACTCTTCCGTGCTACACTTTTCCGACTTCCTCCAGCTTTGCTTTTCCGTGCTACGCTTTTCCTACTCCCACCAGCTTTGCTTTTCCTCGAGGCCATGCTTTTCCTACTGCCCTTGCTTTTCCTGGTACTTTTGGCACTCCCCCGCTTGCTACCTGCCTCGGGCAGTGGTGGAGGCAAGAGATCTTCTGGTCTTCTTGGTGGTTTCTCGGGGTACCGCGGTGGCCGCTTATCCCATCTCTTGTACTCGAAGGATTGATTTTCTTCTTTCAGCGTGATATTAGATTCCTTCAAACTTTTTGCTGTCTTCAAAACTGAACCTACTTCGGTTATTTCCATTTCCTCTTTATAAACATTCAGACAGTAATTGATAGGCATGGACACATCCACGATTTCCACCTTCTCTTTAGCTAGCAAATCTCTCAAACTTTCCAAGATATACCCTACCTGAGGATCGGAAAACTTTCCTAAAATCGCCTTAATTTGAAAGTTAGGTAACCGTGGCTTTTTTGGGCCTTTAGGTAGTGGGTATTTAAAATCTAAAAGCCTGTGAACTACGTAACCCAACACATTGAGCTTCTCGTCAAATGGTACAGTTTGCCATATGTCTGGCCACTGTTTTAAGTCCCAAGGCCCAGTTGTGTTTAGATAAGTTCTGAGATTGAAATTATTTACACAGTCAACAACATCTCTATCAAGCAAGCATTCGATATCTTCTTCGCATTTCTTCCTTTCCTCTTCCGCAACTTTGAGCTTGTTTTTCGACTGGTGAGGCGTTTGCAGGTCGAGCATATAGGGTAGGCGAACAGTGCTTGAAGGTAAGCTTCTGCTGAAATCCATCAGAACTTTCCAGTCACTGTTTTCCTGCGCGTCTGTACCACCATGTACCACCACATGTTTTGTCGGTTGGTCACTTGATTCATCTGGTGGGAGAGATTGATCAACTTTTGGCGTATCAGTAGGAACTATCTGCATTGCTGCTTGTGCAGCTGTCACCACTCTCTCACTGGGCAAACCAGGCTGTCCAGTCATATCGTCTATAGTGGCCTTCAGTATTTCAGGCCTTTCAACTGTATCGTCTGCCATTAACTGATGCACAAAACTTTTTGGCTTCCGCAAAACTGGGAGTTCTTTGATGAACAACTCTTTCCATTCATCCAACGTCTTTTGAGGAGGATCCTCATGAAATTCCCTTCTAAATTCCGACTGTTTAATTGCGTGATTAACCAAATCACAAACAGTTTTTTCACAGTATTGCATGTGCTGTTCTTTCTTTACCCTTAACTTCTCATCCCATAATCTTTCATGCAGCTCCAAAACTCTCTTCATTTCCACTTCTTTCGTAATTTCTCTCTGAAGCTTTTTATTGCTTTGGTACAGACTTTCTGCTAACGAATGCTCATCTTCAGCTAAATCATTGATGTAATTGCTGAATTCACAAAAGTTTTTGTAATTGTCATGCAACTTTTTCAGCGTAACTGTCAATTTTTTCTCATAGTTGCATGGTTGTAATAATATTTCTTGAAACACTTCTGTCATCTCTTTGTCCCTTTCTTCGAGTATATCAGTCCAAAGGTCGTGTATTAAAGTTTCCTGCATCTTTACTTTGAGAACGTAGCTTGCTGACGTTTTCTTTCGTTTCTGTCTCAAGTAAGCCACATACTGTTTGTTTGTGACAATTAGAGATTCCTCTTTGGGCTTTGTTGCTTCTAAGTATTTATTGAAGATGTATATGGGATCTTCAGGTGGGGCTGATTGCTGTGATGACTGTTCGAATTCAGAACTTAAATACGTTTGTCTCTCAGACCACTTCTTAACCACGTCCCTCCGTCTTTGCATTTCTTCTTTATTCCAATTTTCCATTCTTTCCTTAGTAGCTTTGTAGCTCTCAACGATGCCTATCCGTTCTCTCAATGGGTCCTCCAAGTGAAAGTGTGGAGGGGTGTGGTCCAGTGGTCTTATCGGCTCAACAGCTTTGGTAACAACAAACCTTCCTGAAGGAGCTTGCTGAGTTTCCGCAGCTTTCTGCTTCATCAAAAAATGCGTATTATCCTGCGTTTGTAATTTAGCGAACAACTCGAAAAGTATCCTCAAGCAATCTCTCGGATTTTTCTGCGCAGCGGACACTAAAAGTTCTTTGGAATGAGTTATACCCAAAAGCTTGAACCACAGCCCCAAGTCGACCAGGCTCTGCACAGCCACTTCAGTCGACGGGTTTCTAGGCGGTGCCGGACATTTGGCGCAGTTGATGATGTTGTACTTGCATAAAATATCGTGGAACACCGTTCCGTCATACAGCAGTTCTCCCGCATCTGGTGTAGTGAGCTTCACTATGTAGCCCATTGTTTTCACCATCCATTGCTCCAAAACTTCCGCCATCTAAATAAAAACAATACTCGTCAGCAATGTATTAGTAGTTTTGCTATTCGTAAAACAACATCATGTCTCTGTTAGATGAATTGATGCTTCCAGAATACCTGCTGACACCAACAACAACATAGGTAGGTAGGTGCTTACAATAAAATTTCTAATTTAATTTAGGTACTCTATTATTAACTCTAAGCAAGTTGTCATGGCGTCCTAAATCTAACCAGCCAATGGTATTTATTATCCAATTGCTGCTTTGAGTCTTAATTATCGTCAGATGTTTTTGTATTTAAAATAGGTGTAAAGTACGTTGTCAATCAACATATAGCTCAAGTATGAAAACTCTGAATCAGATTGCCAAATTCGTTCTATTTTTGCTCTGAAATGACTGCCTCCTCATTCTTGCTTGCTCCAACTTGGATCTCAAGATATTCAGCTGCTCGTCTTCAACTTTGAGCTTTTGCAGTGTTTCTACAGTTTTCTGTTGTGACCAATCGGGAGCCAAGGTGTCCGAACTCCCCTTAGGGTTCCCCAAATTTCTCATTTCTTTTCGACAGTGTCTCACTTCTTTTATGAAATTAGACGCAGCAGCTACAATCATTTCTGTGCGACATTTCTGTTTCATAATTTTGGTTTTCTTCTTCATCAGTTCTTCTCGCATGTGCCTTTTGTACAGTGCCAGCCTGGCTTTGAGTTCCTCCATAGATACACCAATCAGCTTCATCATCTTCTCCTCTCTCGTGTTCAACTCTTCTTTCTTGATCTGTTGAAGTATTTTAAACTCCCTGATAGCAGAGATTTTCTTCTCGATTTCCATCTCCTGCTCCTTCATCTTCTTTTGCATCATCTCCTTCAAATCTCTGCTCATGGCTTTTGCAGCTTTCTGCCGGGTCTTCACAGCCACTTGCTGCATCACTTTGGTCTTTTCATGTTGCTGATGCACGTCTTTAACCATTTCTTTGACCTTGCTCATCTCTTGTTCTCTATAAGCTTGCAGTTCTTCTTCCATAGCAGCTTTCTCTTCAAGGTATTCCTCTCTCTTCTTCGCATTCTCTTCAGTCACTCGCTTCTTAGCCAGAATCGCTTCTTCGTAACTCAACTGCCCACTCAAATGTTTTTTTTCGAGGTCCAACAACGCTTCTTTTTCCTGATTTTCCCTTAATTCGTCCAAGTATTTTTCATAATCCAGGTACGTCCTCGGAGCTGAGAGCAGCTCCAGTATCCTTTGCTGCTGCCTTTGATCCTCTTTCAGGAGTATGGACGCGTCCCTCAACACCGAAGCATTTGTCGGTCTAGGTTTCAGTGCCATACTCCCGTCTTCTTTCTCCTTTTCATCCTCAATAGCCTCTAGCCCTGGGTTAGAACCGCACTGACAGTTGTAATTCTTGCACTCGCATCTTTTAGGAACACTCCTCAATATGTGGAACCTAGTTTTTCCTGTATCTTTTGGCCTTGGTAACTCGTCCTCCGAGTGACACCAATGTGGTGACATCACCACCAAATGCTCCGGGGGAGAATCGTACACAAACTTCGACATGTTGCTCTGATCGTATTCCGGAGGTACATCATATCCGTATGAAAGATCCAAGAATTCCCCTTCCTCAACTTCCGCCTCCAGGCTATGCAAACCAGTCGCGTGTTTTGAGATATTTTTTTTCAGCATCTTCCCTCTTCTTAACTGGATATCTGCGCAGAAACAGCCTTCTTAGGTACGTCAATATGTTTTTACCCAAGATCATTAGAAAGATTCATTTACCCAGGCAATGGTTTATTAGATTACCTATTAATAAATTGGGCGAGTATTAACAGTATCAAACTGTAGATTCAAATATTGGCTCCTATTGAAGTTTGAACATTGAATTTACAAATAAAATCGATACCTACGTTCATGTTACAGTGTTGGGGGTTTGAAGCAGCAGCATCTGGTGCAGGAAGGTGAGGTTTGTGGATAAATATGGCGTCAACTAATTACATCAAAAGTTCAGATTAGGTAAAATACAATTTTCAGTCATCCAGAGACCATCAATTACTCTAGATTCCTTTGCTAAAACTATCAGTTAACTGTAAATATACTTAATTGAAGTGCGATATTGGCCATTTTAGTTACATATACGTGTAGGTGTTTGTTAGGAAATACGTATAAGATATTTGAGAGCATCGGTGGTGTGCCGCAAAACACTGATTTTATGTATTTTTATATTGAATTATAAAATAGAACGAAAATTTTTATGATTTACGAGAACTTCTGTCTTTGAAGATGCCGTAAGATAAAGACAATAATAAGAACCTACCTATGCAATTTACAGGTCACTATCATGTCTCGACAAACATCGGCGTCACCTGCAGACTAAAATTTTTGCACACATATTCAGCAGATTCGAATTTAGGCAGTAACTCTGTGAAATCAAAATATGACTATGTAGAGAGCATCGATGGGTGTTAATTAAACTTGCTAACTATAAACTTGCTAACAACGGTCAATGGCTGATTATGCTACTATTGAAAGAGGTACATCAAACTAGTGCAGATGGTTCAGTAAGAGTAGTTAGGTACCTACGTAAACGTAATAAGCACCTACTTTTTTGGTTAATAGTCTCTAATTTTCGTTTCTGAATATGTGAAATACCTATCTATTTGCAATAGGCGATCACCTTATGGGGACGGAACGATGAACTTGCCTTGTCGGAATCGATGAAAGTCCTATGTTGATTCTTGAAGTTAGAACCTCAGTACCTCACTATTCCTACTTAAAATTACTCAGAACATTCCAAAAGAAAACTTTTCTCTGAAGATCATGAAAAGTCGTCAATATTTCTGTAGCTATTTGTAAACGCATTTCTGGCTCCTGGAGACCAAAACTTGTTGAACACAATGTAGAATTTTAGTCAAAAACTTTTGAAAAAAAAAATTATTCAGAACTCTTGAAAAATGGTAGTTTGAAGCTTAGTTTCAAAAATGAGCGTTATTTTTTAAATGAGGGTGTTAAAAGTGACAATGGGGCAACAAAAAAAATTAGTATCAGGTCTATTGACATTGAGTGGCTGTTGGCCCATGGAGTTAGTGATGGGCATTGAATAACGGAACCGCTTAGAATAACCGGTTATCGACCAAGAACCGGTTATTGCAATAACCGGTTACAACAAAACCTACGTTATTGGAATAACTACTTCGCTTCTCCTGGCAAGGCAGGTGGTTGCCTTCACTATCCAATAGAGGTGTGTTTAAACCCAGTTCACCTGAGTGAGTTGACCCCCAGCTCACTCAGTTCGAAGACAAGTTCAGTGGGAGAAGGTCACCAGTTCACATTGAAGTGAACGCGCAGGACCTGCGACCTGCTAGGAATTTCTCAGTACGAGCCCAATCTCCCTCTCAGTTGGAGAAGGTCACCAGTTCACTTCGTCCACAAGTACCTAGTGTGCGAGCGGGACCTGCGACCTGCTAGGAATTTCTCAGTACGGGCCAACTCTAGCCTCATTTATTAACATTTTTCTGCTGAATTCATAGAATTATCTAAAGAGAAGCTTTAGTAAAAAATTGTATTCATATGAATATTTTTTAAAGCTTACCTAGTAAGGTTAAGTAGGAGACTCAATAAAAGTACTCCGACCATTTTCTCAAAAAGAAAAAAAATAGGTATATTTTTCAATAACGAAATTAGGAAAATAGGTAACAAAAATCACATATTTTTGGGGACTACAAATGAAATACACATCACAGGATAGTTGCTTTATGAAAATTACTCTTTACAAAAATGAAATTTCAGTTAGAAAAGTATGAAGATAAGGGCAAACTGAACTGTCAAAAGGAACGGCGAACTGGTGACCTGCTACCTGCTCCGGTTGGTGGGATGGACGATGGAAGGGCCCGAGACCTTGGTGAAGGGAGGAAACCTTAGTGAACGGCGAACAGGTGAACTGCGAAATTCCCTCGGCAGGTCATTTGGGACCAGTTCACTTGAAAGAGAAGGTCTTTGAGACAAGGTCACTCATGACCGACACATCTCTACTATCCAATAAGTACCTATTGTGTGAATGACTGCACACAGGTACCTAACAGTCTCCCTCTCGCTCTCGCACCCTTTGATGTTGGGATGGTATTGTAACTACCTGCCGTCGATAACGCTTTACCTCGCAACTGGTTACCAACTTCCTGACAGTTATCCATCAGCTTAGGACCTTTCGCTTCCCTTTGAAATGAGATGGTACTGTACGCTATAGGACACAGCGTACCTGTAGTGATCACTCTTTACCCTTTATTCCGTATGTAGCAGGTTACCTACCTATTTTAGGATGGTATCCCTCAGCTTGGTGCCCTTCAAAAAATTAAGGGTTATTCCTCATTCCCTCAGTTCAAGTTACCGAGCAATAATGTGAAACATGTTGAAGGGTCTAAAAACTAGTCCCATATTGTTTCGCATTCCAGTTTGTTGTGATGTAGGAAGTTAGTTTGCTGATAATTAATTCAAGATTTTATCTACCTATCACATCAAACTGTAGATAGGTACCTATCCATAGCTGCTGACCTACTAAACTCAATTTTATGGAATCCCAGGGAGGACAGACGGATTTTTTTGTTTTTGTTTTGAGATTAGGAAATTCTAATATTTTTATTCCTCCATCAACAATTTATTTCTATTAGATTTGTGGTCAGCATTTGTATGTAAGCCCCATCAGTGTGACAGATTCCCAAAACGAAGCAACACATAGGTATCATACGACGAACTTTTCACCATCGCTCTCATGTGAACATTCATGTTTGTCTCTCTGCTCCATCGCTAAGCTGGTAACCGGTTACCGACTGATAACTGTTAGCGAATAACGCGTTATCAGAAAATAACGCTTTAGCCCATCACTACCATGCAGGCAGAGTGAAGTCTCGGAGGCGAAGGTTCTCAGTGCTGCCAACAGGGGCGTTGCGACCATAAGGCCACTTGGGCTACTCCTTCGGCACCCCAAAAAACACTAGGAGTAAGAAAAACTTCAACCATTGTTCAGTTGGCATTTGAATTTCCCTCTGTACAATGTACCTTGAATTTTTCACAAAGTTCAACAGCTACTAATAAAACAAAATTCCATTCATGCAGCATGGCTTAAGGAGCAAATTCTCAAAGACAGGTTGGGAAATAGAGGGGGGGTGGGTTTTTTTTTTCGAGACCAGAATGGCATGTCATGCAGAAAACTTATGTCAAAAAATAATTTTTGGGTGTTTTAAACCAAAAAATAGTGATTTTTATCATTTGATGCAGTCTGAACGTGCTGAAACTACCCGTGATGGATTCAGCGACCAAAAAACATGATAGCGACACCTCACGTGTCTACGTAAAAAATATACAATTTTTTTAATGTACGACTACAATTTTTGTAAATCCGGTGTGCTGGGTTCGTCTGATCGGACTGGGGACAGTTGCAATCGATTCAGCCCCCCCGAACAACATGACAACATCTCACATGCCTGGGTTACTGAGATTCTTTGTTTTAATTTTTTGAACCAAAAATTTGTAAATTTGGATCCCTGCGCACAGTGCGATCGGGGTGGGTAACGAACTCATCATTACTATTCCGGTTCACAGGGAGCATCTCTGAAAATTTGAAACGAGCTAAATAGCTACATTTTCTATGAAAATTCGCTAATATATCCAGGTTCGGATGGAGCACGAATATAGATTTGCAACTCGGGCAAAACGGGTGAGGGAGTTGTCCTGAAATAAAGGGGAAGGGAAGCAAACCGGGGAATGTTCGTGTCCAAATTGGAATGCAGGAAGGGGCATTCGACATATCCATTCAAGAGCATAATTTATCGACGGTGGGCGAGAGAAAACCCCTGACTCCATTTTTTGTCAAAATTAGGTTTTTCTACCGATGAACTCGTTTGGCGGTTTTCTAGCGATTTTGACGCTCAGTGGTAAAAGTACCTTTTGTTGTTACTGATATCAAGTTTTTCCCCCTAGTATTTAGTTTTGCCACTTCTCCAGAAGTGGAACGTCAATATTTCTGTTGCTGTATTGCAAACACATTTCTAGATCCTGGAGACCAAAACTTTCGAACACAATTTGCACAAAATGTACCTTATGGTGTAATATTGGTGTAGATATTCGCCATTAGGTACCACATACCTCCTTCATGTTCGTACCAGTACCACACCTAAGTATTAAGAGTTGAGTATTGGCTTTCAATCTCAATGCTCATCAATGAATGATGAAAATAAATTCAGATTTTGAATAGCATTCTTCTTGACTTTTCCAACTCCTGTAACCTTGGGAATTATAAGGCTTTAAACAAATTCACCAACCAATGGGCCTCGAAATGTTTTTAATTCAAAATACCTCTTATATAAGTCTATATTCCATTTCAAACATTGCATTGTTTCATATTATATCACATTACACAATTGTATCACAAAACATACTAAGTAATTCTGTAGAACTCGACTCAATTTACCAATAAATAGGGGTTTAATACGGACCATTTAGTAGAAGGTTCGAGTAGAACAGGTTTTTCGAGTTTGTATTTACGCTTTGACAGTTTTCCTTCGCTCCAAAGCGACGTCGAATCCGTCGGTTCTCTTCAGGATGATGTCAGCCTGCAGGCGCCACTCTTCCATCGGCTTTCCGGGCTTCACTTTGAAATTCCTCATGATGTTGGCGAGGAGGATCTTGAGCTTCAGCATGGCGTATTTGCGACCTTAAAATGGTTCAATTACAATAATAATAATAATAATAATAAAAACTATATTATGCTGTTGACTCGAGGTCAAAAAATGCATACAAGAATACATATAACAATAATATATATAATTACAAATTGATTCAAGTTAGGCGGCTACAAAGATATATACAATCATATTGTTATGAATTGAAAAGGACGAGAAATCACCAAAAGTGGTACAGGCGTACAGTGTTGTCACGAGGCAGAAAAGTTCCATTTCAGTGCCTATCCAAAAATATATTTTCTCACAAAATTGGTAGAAATTCGAATTTTTGCTGCTCAAAATCGTAGTTACAAAAACAGTCCAAATTCACAAAAGATACCTACTATATATTCAACAAAATCTACATAAGGTAACCTGAAACAGATATTTCGAGTTATTTCCCCCCAAAATAAGTGGGCCAAAAATCGCTGGGCCTCGTCAAAATTGGCTGAAACACATCAACTTCGTACGAAATGGTACAAGATGGTGACTTGAGACAGAAATGGACTGGATTTCAATATCCACAAATATTTTTCTTCCAAAAAAGTCAATATTTTTATATTTAAAAAGGCAGAAAATGTTTAATAATGTAGTCAGTTGATGATTGGGTTAGTTGATACCTACGTTACTTTGAAAATTCGCTCATATAAATGCTGCATGACTGGATTTGTTATGGTTTAAACGAGTTATTTTGTTAAGGGTGGATTGTGCGTGTGTGTGGATGTACGGTACTTGCAAAATTGGCTCATCTGTTCATGGCTGGAAATATCTTTTCTATTTTCTCTGAAAAAGGGTGAAACGCAGGTAATAATATTAAGTTACGTAAATGCCTACAAGTTAAACGATACTAACCGACGCAGCTTCTGGGTCCAGCAGAGAAGGGGATGAAGGAGTAGTAGTGTCTGGAGGCGGCGTTCTCGGGAAGGAAGTGATCTGGGTTGAACACCTGATAAGCGGAACGATAAATTTCAATCAACAATGATGAGAAAAGGCGTTGCAGCTCTGTTAATGCCAATATTAGGCGAAAGCTGAATGAATTAACAGAAGAGAACAACCTTCTTCAGTTTATCTCACCCTCCGCACCTTTCAAAAAGCAATTATGCCAAGGGGATGCCGTGCCAGAAGTACGTATTGAGAAGTATGAATATTCCTTTAGGTTTCAGTAAATAAACCTTTAGGTTTCAGTAACAATAATTTTAACAGAAATAAATTTATATTAAATAAATTTACATTCAGATCGTGATAGATAATATTTATGTGATTATTTATGAAACGATATTACCTATTCTGATGAATAAATGAATAATTGAATAACTATGACGTTTAAGTTATATTAAATTTCCATTTAAGACATTTTGATGAAAGTCATGAAGGATATTATTTTTAATACATGAACGAATGTGAATTGTCATTTGATTGTTTGTTGCTTCTTGGCATAATGGCTCTCATTTTTTTCAAGTAGGTAGGTATGTAATTGAAAAACTAGTATGTTGAGCACCTACTTGCAAACTTGAAAATCCGGTGCACAAATTGGTTATTGTATAATTACGTGTTTTTTAAAATTATTAGATAGACATAGAATTTATTCGTAGATAAATTTATTCGATAGATAGATAGTTGCGTGCGGGGTAAAATAAGAAATGGGTACCCACTTCAGGGTTGGGGTAGATGTCGGCTCTCCTGTGGAGTTTGAACGTTCCGACGATCACCGAGCAGCCAGTGGGGATGACCAGGTCAGGCCTGGAAGCTGTAACGAAGTTTATAAATTTGTATGAATTCTATAAGCAGGTTCCTGTAGAGATGCTAAATGAAATGTGCTAAATGCAAAAAGGAATCGTGGAAATTAGGGAATTAAAGAAAGCATGTATACATGCAGCACAATACCTCTCGGGTCACCGATTAAATTCATACGTTTACGATGTTACAGTTACTAATCAAGGAATACATTCCGACATTTAGCTGTAAAATGTATCTGAAACTAGTACATAGACAGGTACCTAATCGAATCATTTAATGTATTTGAACATGCAGGGGAACCTTAATAATTGGGGGTTGAAGGGACCAGCTCTTGAAACCCATTCATAGAGGTTCCCACTTAAAGAAAACAGTACAAAAAAAGATGAAATTTAGAATGTATTTGAATTAAATTAGGAAGTCATTCATTGCCATGTATACAGGTATTGTAGAAAAAAACCTACTGGGTTTAAAAAAATTAATTTTTCTCAAACCGGGTGAGCTATTATAAAGACGATTAGTCAACTTCGATACTTATCAAAACAAAAAAACACCAAAGTGGGTCCGATTCCCACTATTAGAGGTCGCGCTCTCACTCATAGAGGCTCTGGTGGCTGAGATTCCCACTTATAGAGGTTATCCTTGGGAAAACGAATCCCACTCATAGAGTTATCATTTTCCCAATCAGTGAGGTTTTGGGTCCTCAGTGGGGTGGGACCGGACTTTCGTTCCCAGACACAGAGAACACTTACCAAGGTTCCACTTATCCAGGTTCCACTGTATCAAACCCTTCCAAATTCTGACGCGCTTCCCATGGGGCAAAAATAAAATACCTACAGCACACCTACACTGCTTAAAATAACCGTTGTCATTATCAAAATTGGAACTATGACATTCATTCTGTTTTTGAAGGCGCCATAATGTAGGTACTGGTCTCCAAAATCATTTTCATACTTTAAAAGTATTGTTTTACTGTTTCACCACAATTCTCAGTCCACATGAACAAAATTATTACTACCCATATTGAATACCACCTATTCATTTTTTTTAAATTTGTAATTGAACCTACTAAGTCTGGAATCCTCATTTCTAATTATTGTTCAGGAATGCCCTCCACATCCACTACTCGTGCTAAGTATGCAATGATCATTGATTTCTCGTAGGACAAATTTCTTTACCTAACTCATTAAACTATGGATAGCAGCTTGTTTTGAATCAGGCAGTGGTTGATTAGATTAGATCGTGATAGTGTCTATCCTTTTCATGGGAAACTCAGGCTTTGTTATTCAAAGATACACAAATATGGAAGAAATGGTTTTAAACCGAATTCACGCTATTTATGATCTTTGTAAACGTCAATTGCACCATTTCAAACAGAAATTATAGCAGTTCGTTATAGTTTAGGCGCTCATATCAAAAGGTTCCTTTATGGGGAAAGCACATCCGTCACAACATGATTCATGCATTTAAACATCCCAGTAAACAATTTTCACGTAGGTAGTAACATTATGATAATGAATTCCGTTGGTCGTAATCGCTGTTCAACCATTGTCCATTTATCGACCCCTGAAAACGAAAATCCATATGAATCCATTTGGTTACATTACCGAGCAGTTCATGCTGATCAAGTGATCGCTTCCGGGTAATAGAAACGCTACGTCTGAACTCTCAGTCTAGAAGCTATTCAAGACAATGAACTGTTCGTGCATTTTCCCATAGAATTGAGTAGAATTAGGAATTTTATCTGTATGAAGCAGTGGGGATGAGAGACAGAGAATTATAGTTAACTATGGATAACTATAATAGTTTTCACGATTATTAATCAGACAACACAACATTTGGGTGTAAAGGTCTATTTGGAATACAGTCCTATCCAATCAGTGAAACGAACAGTGTAAATCACCTAAATTTCGTAAAGTTTGTAGTATTGTTTTTGCTCTCCTTTCTGGCAGTTGTAATAGTTGGTACCTACTGTCTACCGATTTTCACACGGACCCAATTGTTTACACCAAAATGTAACACGCTCAAATTGGCGCTTAACTTGCAAAATTAGCTGCACCTTTCAAGGCCTTCAGACAGACGTATCTACGCTGATTATGTAGTAGGTATAGCATTTCAAATCAACTTACCGAGCTGTAGATCGTGCTCCAACTCTCTGCTGATGGCGGGTACAGGTGGGAAGAGCCTGAGTGTTTCCATGATACACCTGGAAAGGAAGGTCCAGAAAAATTACTTATCTGGATATTCAGACTTCCTACTTCTTCCGTAATGTATTTTAGCGTTTTGAGGGTGAGAGGATGTACGTAGGCTCTGCGGTAAAACTCAAATCCCAACCTTTCCAAATATTTGAGCTCGAGGGTGTCCTGGAAAGTGACTTCTCTGTCGGAGTCGCCGAAAATGGCGTCGATCTCTTCGAGGACCTTTTCCTGGATGTCTGGGCGAGCTCCCATCACGCACAAGAAGAAGCTGCTTCCGGCGGCTGTGGTGTCGTGTCCCTGGAGATGAAATAGCAAAGATTTGAAGGACTTCCAATGCTGGAAACTTTCCGAAAGTTAATGTCTGAACGAATAAGTTGTAGCTTGTGAACAACCACAGTAAACACGAGTGCATCAAGTAGATATAAAGCACTTATATTCATAACAAGAGGAGTCATAACAAGAAACCTACCAAAATTAGGAAATTGGAAGGATTTTTTAAATTGTAAAATGTTTTAAAAACAATCCTACTTTGAATACTACTTCGTTCAGGTTGTGCTCTTTCAATAAACCGGACCATCCCTCATTTAACAAAACAAACATAATTTAGTCTTCCAAAATAATTATGAATTTATTCAAAACATTTCGAACTTTTGACGAACAGCACATTTTTATGGAGGCCCATCATTCTTCAGACCCATCATCGCTGGGGTAAACGGGGTAACATGAACCCGTTTGGAATAGGCAGCATAGAAAAAAACCCTGATTTTTCTCGATATACTTCCGACTTTGAAAACGAGATTATCGAAAGATTAATGTGAGTGTATCAAGCAAGATGTTCCCGCTTGTTTGGGAAAACCATTGTTCGGATTCGTCGACGTAATATTGTGCTAATTGGCTCGCCGAATAATTGAACAGCTACGAAACTGATAATTGGAAGTTCATACCTTATTCGACCGCGATTTACAACATTCCTAATTTCGTAGTGGATTTTTGGTTCATTGATTCCATAATAGCTCTCAAGGTTAATAAAAAAAGGCAAGGTCTGCGTGAATATTTTTTGTATCACACTTACCGAAAGACTGGTGTACCTATCTCGTTAATTTTTGGTTTGCTGAGGGCAGCGATGGTAACTAGTGGGTAGGGATACCAAGCTCATGATTACCTACTACAAATATTAGAAGGATTTGATTTGATTACTACTTATTCTACATAAAAGTGAGCTCCCACTGTTCCTATTTGGATTAAACAAGTTGCCTACCTCATTGTTCCTGCACTCTTAATGATGGTGTTGACCTACCTCAAACATGATGGTGTTGACTTGGTTCTTGATTTCCTGGTCCGTCAGTCCATCGCCATTGTGTGCTCTCTCGATCATAGCCTCCAAGAATGGCAGACGTTTCTTCTCTCCTGTAAAATGAGGATCACCGTCACCACTTCGTTCGTAAACCTGGTTGATACCTACCACTGGTGCTTGAATTTGAGAGTGAAAAATGAAAATATATTTGAATTTGTTCTTGATCGTACTACCGGCAAGTTATTTCGCACACAATTTATGTGGAGCTCTACCAGAACATGGAATTCCTCGGTTTTTAAAATTGACAGGCATTTTTGGCAAGTCGTTCAGTTTGATAGTATCAACTATACTAACTTGAGGTGCAAACAGATGATGTTTTTAAAATTCACAGTTGCTACGAACCGACTTCGTTATCGTCAACGTCAAGATCGTCCTTGAGACCGGCGGATTGCCCGTATGAGAATTTGTCGTTGTTTTGTACTGCTTCGACGATGATTTTCTTTTCGGCTTTCTTCTCCTCTTTCTCTTCTTTAACAGGGAGGGCAGTCACACGGTTTTGGCTGTAGTCGTCCTTCTTCTTCATGAAGACCTGATTAATATAAATAACGTCAATTAGGTTAACGAAAAAATCGTACACTTATTAGTGCATTTTCTAAGAAAATGAAGCTATTGCAGTGGGGCCAAAGTTTTCAGAACATGAATTTTCGAAAATTTTTATAGGCAAATCCGTTTCAGAGCATCCTGAATTCATCTCTAGATTTTAACAAAAATTTGTATATAAATATATAATATATTTATTTATTTTTTATTTATGTGTCACTCAAGACGATATCTGACCTAGGGTACACGATAAAAATTCCAAATTTCGCCATTATGTTCGTATTGCCAAACAAAAGGATGAGTTTGAAGATGAGCAGTTTTCATGTAGGTATTCTCAGAATTTGAGTTGTTAGGGGTCAAAAATCGGAAAAAACGGCTAAAATTGCGAACAATTGATATAAAATCACTGAAAGTGGTATGGAAGGGCGGGCAAAGACAGAAATACTATTTCAGTTGTTTTTCTTGCAAAATAGCGGTCAAATTTGGATGTTCGGGGGGTCAAAAATTGATATTAAGGGCTAAAAAATCAATATTAATTCACCTGACGTTTTGAGGTGTGGATGGTGATTTGCGGAAAAAGGTGGATTTAATAACATAAAAACCCGGATAAAAATATTTTTCTCAAAAAAGAGTGGGTTATGGGTAAAATTTGATTTTATAAGGGTCAAAAATCTGTAAAAATGGCTAAAATCACGAAAAATTATATACTTTAACGAAAAGTATTCTCGCTATATCATATGTTTACACAATAGCGGGAACATTTCTTTGAAAACTAGCACTTATAGCCATGCTGCATGACTGTATAGAGTTATTTTGGATATAGTAGTTATAGTAGCTATAGTACCTCTATGTATAGAGTTATAATGGCTTCCACCCAATTTCTAACTTAATCCAAACATACCTTGTTTGTGAGGGTCATAATGATTCCAAGATGCTTGTCGAACTCCTTGGCCATGTATGTCCACTTGAAGAGGGAGTCTGGTCGGAGCCAGATCTTGGTTTGTCTGGCGTGCATGATGTCGCAAACGCTTTTCAGGGGGAAAATAGTAAAAACAATCGTAAGAAAAACCTATACACCCAATGCATTTGGTATCACTCAGTTTTACAAATTATTTGACTTACTCCATGACGGACAGAGCGTAGGTGAGGCAGTTTCTTCCTTGGGCGGCTTGTTTCACTCCCATCACAGTTTCTGGATATCAGAAGAAATTAATACTAAAGTCCAAGGTGAGACACATTTTGCTGCGGTGGACCAGCGGCTTATAGGGAATTCCTTAATAGTTTCCATATTTCTTAGTTGTTAGGTATGCTGGTGGTATTCGAAAAGTTTAATACCATTCCTGACTAGTGACCGGATATGTAAGGCGGCCCTATATACATACGATCCCCACATCAAACGAGATCTAAATAGGCTCCAAATAAACGAGATAGTTGGTGCTTTCGCCAATCCACCCTGCTGATTATGGTTGGTTTATCAATTTTCCTAACTAAATAATTGAACCAGTTAGCCGGGCTTACCCAGTTTACCATCTGCTCCGATAATATTGATAAACTTGATGAATTTGTGGCATTTCAAGAAGAGTGAATTCAAGAGGAATTTGAACTTACCGAGGAGAGTTTCAACCATGATCTCGCTCATGTAGTCGTGACAGTCGAAGGGTTTGCCTTCTTCGGTGGACATGCGGTCGATGACCCGTTTTGAGTTCTTGTTGAATTCGTCCATGAACCTCTTGAGAACATTCAGATGGAACGTCGGGGCGATCATTTTCCTGTGCGTTTTCCAGGTGTCTCCTTGGATGGTCAACCAAAAACAAAAGAATCATCAGTTTTTCCACAAGAGTAACGCGAACGAAAATGCGGAAACGAGGAATGCTTGTTGTTCGCACAACTTTGGTAATATTGTCCTTCCGAATTTTATGAAAAATTGAGAAGACGTATATATCTTGTATGAAAAATTTACAAGGCGGTAAACATGCCCCGCGCGAATTTACCGAAACGGTAACGTGTAGTAGAAAGATGCGCACTGACGCCCAAATCTTTAGGGGAAAAAAATCCTTCCCCATTCAATCCATTCAGAAAAATATATCACTATAATGGAGTTGACCGCCAAACGTAAAAAGTCCGGTACCTACCATCGTAATACTGTTAGAGAAGCTAACCATTCAGTAGGTATCCAGTCTTTATACATGAAGGAGAGATACTGATTACGAAGGTGAAATGCGCGAGGTGGTATTTTGGCGAGTGGGAGCGGACAATAATTATTCCTCTTTTTCATTCTTTGCAACATACCTTCTCATTTATATTTTTAGGTATAAATAATTAATATTTATATTTTATGTGATTTATTCTTCGTATTGACTTACCATAGCTGATGAGGAGACCGTTTCCGAACCACGGCTCGAAGTACCTGTACTCTGGTGACTTCCTCAAGTGAACATTGCTGCTGAGAATTAGCTGAAAATGCAGAAGAAACGTCATGATCCTGATGGCTCGAGTTGTTCATCAAAAATAATCAACAGCGGAGTCATGGTAAGTTGCCCGATACCCTATATTGCTGTTATTAGATTTTATCGCTCAACCCCGTTTTTACAAGAGTTTTTCTCATAGTCATCACCTCAATGTCCTTGGGGTTGACGAGGATGACGAGAAGACGGTGGCCGAGCCAGATCTTGGCGAGATCCTGGAAATCGTCTTGGAAACTCATTTCGTACAGAGTGTGGAGGATTTCTGGAGAATAAAAACTTATGTAAACATGAGGACCACCAAAATTATATCTAATAAATTCAGCAAACGCATTATTAGGTGCATGGTAGTTGGTCATGGGTTATTACTCACGTTTTTCTCAATTTTATGATTGATCATTGAATTAATGTTCAAAATTACCTATGCTTGAAAGACCTAATACCAAATAGACGGTACAAGGTAGAAGGTAACTAAAAACAAAAGTACTTATGCCATTATAGAAAGCACTTCCCCATACATAGGTAGATTTGCCTTACGTAAATTTTCATGATATACCGATAGAAAATTGAGTATTTTTAAAGTAAGCCTACCTTTTTTTGTACTGACCAGAAAGTACGTCCTGTTATAGTACTACTTACTGTTGGGGGACAGGGCGAATCTCATGGCGTTTCCGATAAGTGGAAGACCACGTTCACCAGGTAATTTTTCGGCGAGTTCGTACATGTGTCTTCGGCCCATCCTCCATTTGACGTAGAAGAGGGCGGCCGCGGCGGCCACCATCACGGAGAGTAACATAAACATCTGAAACGAAAACTGTTGGATCATTGTGTTTGTCGGAGAAAATGCGCGTCATTTACCACTCTGACCCTACTACCTCTCCTTACACGTCAACCTTGTATGTACTCGCATTAGCACTATATAGGTACTACATATTCGACATTTTTGGCACATCAAAGTTTTCATAGGTATTCGAAAAAGAGTAGGTAATACCCAAAAGTAAACCCCGTTGATTTTTTGTATAGAAAGTTCTGTACATATTTTTGCGCACACCCACTCGCATGTTACATTGCTGATTCAAATTATACCCAAAATATCCTCACTCGATGTTTCAAGGAGCGATTTTGTTGACCGCACAAAATGCATTCATCCAGCCTCTTATAAGCATCCAAAATTTTACACTATTTTTACAGTTTTTCAGCCTAATCGCATTGTGAAGTTAGTTTCCATTTCTGAACACTTCCTAAGCAAAAAAGTTTGGTATGTATGTAAAAATCATTTTTTGGAAAATTGAAATTTAGTAGGTGTAATGAATTATGTTCTTAACCCTGGAATCACAAGGCTGGACGGAATCGTTGTATTTAAAAATCTACGTTGGACTGAGCATTTTCCGATGTACCTACAGAATTCTCACATTTTTTTTTTCAATAATGACTGTGTAATATTATAATTAATTTGTTTGTAGTATCAATATTTCAAGGAGCGATTTTGTTGACCGCACAAAATGCATTCATCCAGCCTCTTATAAGCATCCAAAATTTTACACTATTTTTACAGTTTTTCAGCCTAATCGCATTGTGAAGTTAGTTTCCATTTCTGAACACTTCCTAAGCAAAAAAGTTTGGTATGTATGTAAAAATCATTTTTTGGAAAATTGAAATTTAGTAGGTGTAATGAATTATGTTCTTAACCCTGGAATCACAAGGCTGGACGGAATCGTTGTATTTAAAAATCTACGTTGGACTGAGCATTTTCCGATGTACCTACAGAATTCTCACATTTTTTTTTTCAATAATGACTAATATTATAATTAATTTGTTTGTAGTATCAATATTTATTTAAACATTGATCAAATAAGGTTGCAGGTTGCGACCCCTCTTTTACACTTTACACCATTTTATGCACCGTGTAAGTAGGTAGGTATCTTGGACCAGTTTTGGAATATTTGCAGTTCAAATGAAGGAATATTTTGTGTTTGATTCTTTATGAAACTTTACATTTAAACATTCAAATACATAGCCGAAAACATAAAAAAATTAAAATAAATAAATTAAAAAATGTACGTAAAATTCCGTGATTACAAAAAAACTCATTATTTGATTGTATAAAATGATCTAATAATTTTAGTTGAGTTGTTCTGTATATACATACCAACCTATGTGTGCTTTTGAAAGATGAAAGCATAATTTGTTCTGAGCACCGATTTAGTAATTGCGATTATTCTACTATGTATGTTGAGCCATTATTTTACATTGTTACAATTATTTTTAATTGTTACGAAATTGCATCGATGATTAGGCATCGTAATTGATAAGTGTAGATTCTATAAAAATTAAAGGATGTAACAGGAGCAACTCCCTTGGCACTGAGAGAATATACATTATTGATGTTTGAGACATTGCGATGTGTATGCATCGTCAGTTATTCCAAATGATGGTTTTTGAAGGAAAACAAAACTTGTTACTTACTTTGGTTGGTTAGATGGGAAATGGTCTCGAATGGGAACTCCCAACTCAACTGACAATGCAACCCCTGTTCCTGGACCCTTTATACCCGTTTCCGATTGACACAATAACTCAATTTGCATCCATCCACGTAATGAGCCTCAAGTCAAAAAAACAAGGCTTTCGACGACAATATCGAGAAGAAAAACCGCGTAATAACGATCGATAGAAGTTTAAAGTAACCTCAAAATCAATTTTTCGAATTTAATAAGCGAGTCGTTGAGAAACGGACTGTGGGGTCTATGAACGGCAAGCGGTACGAATGTTCCTGAAGCGATCAGCCGGTGTTGTGGGGATGTCTAGGCAATAGATTAACATTAATTTATTACTTGCAGATGTCGCTGGATAGTTTGACCCGGTGAGGTAGAATAATATATATTAATATCCTGCGTTCTAGGGCGCTGTTGCCGGGGGCAATTTTTAGCACTTGTTGATTCACAGCTAGAGATGGTGGATAGTAGTGTGCATAGTAGGTACCTACCTACATTATCACACAACGGTTTATTATTTCTCTGTATTGATACCCCTTCTGTATTTAAAATAATTTAAAAAAAAACGCACACACATAGACACGACAAAATGCCACCAGAGTCGAAGTACAGTTACATAATTATACCATATCTAACACGCCATTGCGGCCCCTCGAACCCCCCAACCGATCATTAGCGAATTTTCAAAGAAAATGAAGCTATTGCAATGGCTTCGAAATTTAAATAATATAAATTTTTGGAAATTTTCTTCATAGAAATCCGTTTCAGACCCTTCTAAAACGATTCCTGAAATTTAACACTTTTTTATATGTATATATATATTTATATATATATGTGTCACTCCAGACGATAACTCTCGATAGAATTGAGATAAACAGCTCAAATTTGCACAAAAAATCTATCTTGGCAATCTAAAGGCTAAGTTCGAAGATGGGCGAAATTGGCCTACTCTAAGGAGGGTTTTGGCGCATTTAAAGTGCGCAAAAATTACCCAAAAATCCCCAAAATGTTATTTTCCAACAAGTGACCCCTCATTTTAAAGGTTTTTGCACGCTGAACACGATGGTGGAATCGGATTTTAGATATCTTGATCCGTTCTCAAATTAGAGCATTTAAAGTGCGCAAAAATTACCCAAAAATCCCCAAAATGTTATTTTCTAACAAGTGACCCCTCATTTTAAAGGTTTTTGCACGCTGAACACGATGGTGAAATCGGATTTTAGATATCTAAATCCGTTCTTAAATTAGAGCATTTAAAGTGCGCAAAAATTACCCAAAACTAGGATAATCTTTAAACTCTTACCCCCCCCCCCCCCCCTTAGAGTGGTCAGATTGAAAAATGTGAGAAGTATTAATTGAAGACGAGAGTTCGAAGCAAAAAAGGGGGAGGCAAACGATTAGTACAACTCCTTGAATTTCCCATTTGACATATAATTGTTATGATACCTTCATAGATAGACAAGTACCGGCCCACGTATTACTAGAAGGAAGACGAAAGAAAAAATCTATTTCAAATTATTCAATTTAGGTACTAACAGTAGGAGGAAGAAGGTTAGGTAGGTATCTTATCAATTTATTATCAGTATCATACGAATATTTGATATTCAAAGGTAGGTAGGTACTTAACATGATAAAAATAATATCAATGAAGAAGGAAGGATCTACCTACCTAGTAGAGCAAATCTTGAACTGGTTTTAGATACCAGGCCTGAAATCGTAGTCAAGAGGAAAGGCCATTCAGAAGGAACAAGGAATCTACTCATAACAAACGGTAGAATCAGGATGGACAAAACGTACAAATTAAAATAAATACGAAGAGAATATACATAGAAAACCAAATTTTAGACCGAAGTTTTCTTTTATTCAAAACCATAGCCATTAATTCGAATATTTCTTTGAAAATTCGCTCATTAAGTCATGCTGCATGACTGTTTTTTTTTGGTTTATTATTCTGCGAATAATACACCTACGTGTTCACTCAGCAAAAATTTTTGGAACACCCCATCAAAATGTTTCTTTTGCGTTTCAAGGTGCATAGATCCTAAAAACGCTGCAAAGCCCTTGTCACATGGGTTTATAATTCTACTGGACATACCTGCAGAAATTTTGGCTGTTCATTTATTGTTTTTTTTGTGTGCATTTATTTAAATAGCTATTTTTATGGTTTCTACCAATTTAGGCCCCCCAAAAACACGAATCAGGCTCCTATTTTTGGCAAATTATCTTTGGCCAGTGATAGTGTCATTTAGTTGCCTTGATTCACCTGTTAATACTACGTCTAATGCTATAAAAAGGTACGTTGATTTCAGACAATTTCCCAGGGTTTTGACTCATATAAAATGAATCTTGGGAGCTCAAAGTTCGCTAGAACCTCAATTTTCCACTCTTTGGTCAGAATCGACTTCATATTCAGTCTCTAAAAAACATGGAACACACAACAAGCGTTGGATACATCACAAGCTCATTTTACTAAAACACCAAAAAACCATATTTTTACACGCATTTTTCACCCATAACCCCCCTGTGTATATTCCGATCGGGCTGAGGGCCCAAAAACAACGAGGGCCCAAAAGGAACGAATTTTTTAGACCGAAAATAAAGGTAGATATAGGTATGGATGATACGCGGACGGACATTGCATTTTTGGAATCTACGCTCCTTGAAAAGGCCTTTAACGTTAAAGGAAAGGTTTTGCTGAGCGAATACATAGGTGTATTATTCAGAGAACAATAAACCAAAATGCAATGTACGTCCACCGTATGCCGTCCGCGGCAAAAAATGGGGTTTTTAATAATTTATTAACATGTGCTTGTGAGGTACCGTTTTTGATGTTTTTTTTAGGTCGGGAGATAATAATGAAGTCGATTATGACCAACGAGCGAAGAATTGAGGTTCTAACGAAGTTTCAGCCTTAAATTTACCTTAAATTTTGGTCTAAAATCGTCGTTATTTCGCACACAGGCTCCATTTGGGCCCTATTTTTTGTGCTCCGAAGCTCGGCAGGGGCGTTATGGATGAAAAATGGGTGTAAAAATAGGGGTTTTCGAGGTTTTAGTGAACACAACTTTGTGAGGTATCGTTTTTCATGTTTTAAATTGATCTCGAACATGAGAACGTTTTGAGACCACCCAGAGCATTGTACGACCAGCCGTTCGTTTGGACCGACTTCGTCAAAATGATCGTGAATGAAATGGTATAGGTAAATCATTACCAGGGACAACATGATTATAATCACGCATGGCTGAATGAAATCGAGTTGGTTGTTCCGTGATATTATTTCATTTGAAGAATGGTGGTTATTTTGGATTTTGTTGGTAGCTACTTTTGTAACTTGAGCAAACGTTATGCTTCATGAATAACAACAAATAATGATAGCTGAATCCACCAAATATTTATGTAAATGTCTTTCCCCTGCCGGCTCCAATACTCGAGCCTGGGGGCGTGTCCGGGGGTAGGATTGATTTTGAAATTCTGATGGTCGTGGGACCGTGAGTAGGCGGATAAATAGAACCCTTGACACGTTTCCAAATCTTCACCTAATCTGGGTGGTTATCTTGGCCGTGAACAACAAGTTCTACCTATCAACAAAATCCAAAATAACCGTCTTTCTTCAATGAGACACCTAATACTATACGGAAAAGGAAACAAGATTCTATAAAGCCATGCGTGGCTATAATCAGCTGTCCCCTGGCAATGATATCTGGGCTGGAGTATGTATGCCGTATGATTCACACTCATGTTGACGAAACTTTTCGGTTCAAACTTCCAGGGCCTTACTGTGGACGGACAGCTGGACGTACAATGCTCCCGGTGGTCTAAAAAAAAATCCTAAAGTTCGGAATCAATTTAAAACCGTCATATTAAATTAAAAGCCCTTTTATATGAAGTTGTTCTGTACCCTTTTATATGAAGTTATCGAGCTACGGCGTAGTGAAAATTCCAACCCCTATTTTGGTTTATTATTCTGTGAATATAGCTACCTATGTATTCGCTCAGCAAAAAATGTTTATAACACCCCCTCAAAATTTTTTCTTTTCCGTTTAAAGGTGCCTAGAATCAAAAATGCAATGTCCGTCCGCCGTCCGCCGTATCACGTGTACCGGCTTCATTTTGGGTCTAAAAAAGTCGTTCTTTCGCACACATGCTCCATTTGGGCCCTAGTTGTGTCCCGAAACTTTTCAGCCCGATCGGAATATACCCAGGGGTGTTATGAGTGAAAATGTGTACCAAAATAGGTACTTTTTGTGCTTTAGTAACCATGTCAGTAACATGAGCTTTTGAGGTATCTTTTTCCATGTTTTTGGGGACGAGAAGACCGAATATGAAGTCGATTTTGACCGAAGAGTGGAAAATTGAGGTTCTACCAAAGATTCAGCTGCCAAAATTGATTTTTTATGAGGCAAAAATCTGGAAAATCGTCTGAAATCACCATCAATTTGTATAATAACACTAGAAAAAGTGTCAACACGTGGATCAAGACGATTAAATGGCACTACTAATGATCAAAGATGATTTGAAAAAGAAAAAAAAATCGTACTACCTACCTAATTTGAGTTTTGGGGGCCAAAATTGGTGGAAACCATCAGAAATAGCTATTTCAATTATTATTTCACATGAAAGAAACAATGAATGAACAGCCAACATTTCTTTAGGTATGTCCAATAGAATAATAAACCCATGTGACAAGGACTTTGCAGCGTTTTGTGTTTTAGTAACATGTTAGTAACATGAGCTTTTGAGGTATCGTTTTTCATGTTTTTGGGGGCGAGAAGACCGAATATGAAGTCGATTTTGACCAAAGAGTGGAAAATTGAGGTTGTAGCAGATGTTCAGCTCCCAAAATTGATTTTTTATGAGTCAAAAACCTGGGAAATCGACTGAAATCACCATCAATTTGTAGGATAACACTACAAAAAGTATCAGCAGGTGGATAAAGACGATTAAATGGTATTATCAATGATCAAATACAATTTGAAAAAAAAAAGAAAAAAGGAGCGTACCTAATTCGTGTTTTTCGGGCCAAAATTGGTGGAAACCACCAGAAATAGCTATTTCAATTATTTTATATGAAAGAAGCAATAAATAAACAGCCAACGTTTCTGTAGGTATGTCCAATAGAATAATAAACCCATATGACAAGGACTTTGCAGCGTTTTTACCTATATTGTACCTATCTCAACAACCTACACGTGAAGGTACCTACACACGTACTATGACGATTGAATTATTCTCGAAACACCGAATAATTTTCTACTCGAAATTTCTTGTTTTGCCAGGTGCGATTTCCAAATGTTTGAAAACACGGTCATGTTGGTTTTATCAAAGAAACGGAAGATGCTTCGATTCCGTTCATTTCTCTCCACAAAGAACCGACGTTAATTTATCAATAGTGAATAGACATGCCTCGACGTAAGGCCATCGTGCAGCCCGTAAGGAGAAGTCTGAGGTTGCAAATGAAAGCCCAGAAGGCTGATCATGCAAAATCCACAGTGTCTATAAGGAAACCTGCCACAGTTAAGAACGTTAGAGCTCGAGCAGCGGCGATTTCGAAACGAGAGGAGCGACTTGGATGCGATGAAATTGCTGTAAGTAACAAGTTTGGCTGGTAGGTACGTAAATGGTGTATCCACATTATCTGACACCAAAGTGTGTACCTACGTACCTATTATTACTTGTCGGTTAAGCTACATTGTGTTACCATCCACCTTCTAATGATTCCTGGGAGCTTTCACAGGACAACTTGGATATCCGAGGACGCGTTTGATCTAAAAGGTGACAACAACCCTCAGACTGCAAAAGAAAAATTGAGAAAGCCAATCACATGCGAGGCTGTATTTTAGAGTTGAATTATAGTTGAATTTAGAGTTTTACCTCACGATTATCTCACAGGTAAAATCCCCAGCTAAAGTCAACAAAGCGACTGCAATTCGAACGCGGATCAAAGGAGCCCCAGCTCAGAAAAGGGTCGATTCGTGGTTGTCGAGCTGCGAGAGTTTCATGTCTGGGACAGAGATGACCGTCCCTAAGCCGAGAGCTCAGAGAACTGGCCATGTAAAATACAGGTAGGTTTGTGGAATCTCGGGTACAACAAACATACAACCCCAGGTGTTCCAAGTTCGATTTCTAGGTGAAGAGCGAAATTTCTGTGCAAACCGCTAGATTTGAAAGGTAGGTAATTGCTTCGCACTTGAACTGTCTCAAACTGTCCTCAAAAATTGGAAGAAATTATACGTTTGTTCGTAAGCAGACAAATAAAGCTCTGATTTTTTATGCGCATGAGATACTATTGATATGAAAAGCTGAAAAATACTCCAACTCCCCTCACAATATCAGCAACATCATAGGTACAAGTTATAAGGATTACGTTCGGTCGCACTTGTCGTCTTGTGTGAGAGCAAAGGGGTTTTATATGATTTTGCGTTCCAAGAGACAAGGCATCCCTGTAGGTATATTTTCATCAGGAAATTTTTAATGAACATATCATGGTGAAATGATGGGCCGTAACGTTGAAGAATTAAGGTTTTCTGGGATTAATTGCAGGCTAAGAGGGTCCATGAGCCCTAACCGTAACAAAAAAGTTCCCCTAATGCAGCATGGCTACAAGAGCGAATATTCAAAGAAATATTCATGCTATCGTATAAAAAGATGGCATATCGAGAAGCCATAGCACTTTTAAAACTATTTTTTCGTAATTTTAGCAATTATTACCGATTTTTGACCCTTATAAAGTCAAATTTGACCTACTCTTTTTGAAGAAAAATATTTTTATAATCCCCACCCAACGTCATGTGAATTAGTATTGATTTTAGCCCTTAATACCAGTTTTTGACTCCCACAAATCCAAATTTGACCCATATTCTGTATGAAAAACAACTGAAATGGTCTTTTTCTGTATTTTCTCACCCTCCATACCAATTTCAGTGATTTTATGGAGGCTCAATTTAACCGTGAATGTGAATTTAAATTTTTTTGTCGAATGGAAAACCCGTTCGAGCTGGGTTTAGGTAAAACTTGTTGCTTTTACAATAAATTGTTTGATAGGTAACGAAATGTTTTATACTGCATTCCTACGGGTATCTAATTGTAACTCGAATGAGCTGAAATTATGGTCATTGAAAATTAGTAAATCGTGGTTTCTGGGTTAGTAGGGTTTTTAATTTGTCAAACAAAGTTGTCGTGATTGGATCGTTGGGGGTCACCACTGTGGTGTATGGCTGGTAAGCCCGGGATAGGCGAGTGTTTGATGGGGCTCGGAAGGTTACCACCACACCTGTTGTACCCGAAGGCTTCACCAGGCAGGTTACACCACTCAGCGAGATCTTTTGGGAAGGAGTTGCTCGGAAGGTTCCACCACCCCGGTTATACCACAAGGGCCTCACCAAGGCAGGTTCCACCTCTCACGAGGTCTTTTCGAGGGAAGGAAGGTAGGGAGAGAGAGATGTCATCGATTTAGAGGTGCGCGTAGAATGAAGAAATCTGGTTGGGAGTACGGGTTATATAGGGCTTGATCCCCGCCCCCCACAGTCGTTAGAGACTGGTGGGGAGAGCCGGCGGTTGGACGCCTTCCGTCTCTCGTAGACCCCTTTCCTTCCACTTTGTTTATTGATTATAATCTATTACAGATTTGAGTGGTATAGGTGGACCACGACAAAAGTCAAACTCAACTCATAGGTTTTGCTGTCCTTAAAACTGAATTTAGTATAGTCAAATGTTATTGCAGGGAAGAATCATTACCGATGCCTCCGTACGACAGATCTTCATCTTCTTCGTACGACTCGCAGTCAAAAGCGCGTCGTACTGTGAGTGAGCATCCTCAGGCAGGACGCTCCACCATCCCGAATCCTGGCAGCAAGATGTGTACCGTCTGTGGCAAACTCCGTTCCCTCGCCACTAGCGCACGGGACCCCAGGATTTCGTCTGCTCTCAATCAAGCCATCATGAATCTGGCTCCGGGCTTCGAACCGAGAGGCAGAAAGGCCTGTTGTATGTGCGGCAGGCCGTGCTCAGAGTTGTTCACGTGGAAGATGAAGAGATGAACTATCGTTATTGCGTTGCAACATTAACTGATCAAATCCATCATGCGCTCGTCGGGTGTAACAGCATAACTAATTTGAGAGTTGGTACGGCTTGATAAGTAAAAATCAAAAAAGATAGGACATTTTGCCGCTCACTACTGGCTGGCTCTTGAAAATAAATAAAAACTGGGAAATTATAGGTCTGTCAGAAATATCAATTTCAACTGTACAAGAGTCATAATGTTATTTGCCAATGTAGGATCTTCAATACCTATACTTACATGTGAACAAATTTGTCAATCCCTACTTCCTTATACCTATCTCGAAGATCATAGGTGCAGTATGGAACTAACAGTTCCATGAACATTACAATTTTATTTCAAAAAATAAAACTAGGTAGTGTTTTCAAAATTGTTTCCTTTGGAAGTACTTTAGTACTGTTACCTAGTATGTAGTTTAAAACTTCGTGGTACTTTTGGTACTCGACGACTTCTTTTGGTATTTAATATTTTGGTAAAATTTTGGTACCTAATTAATATGTGAGTACTTGTTGCGCACCCTAGGTAAAACCAGGGTCCTACAGGTACTTCGC
Organism: Leptopterna dolabrata; assembly: GCA_954871275.1. Lineage (NCBI taxonomy): Eukaryota > Metazoa > Arthropoda > Insecta > Hemiptera > Miridae > Leptopterna > Leptopterna dolabrata. Next base: position 8,844,790 of record OX940988.1, on the reverse strand, counting down.
AGGAATGTTTTCTGGAAACGTAGGTACCTATCGCGTTTTTAAAGTATTTTGTTCTTAAGAGGAATTGAAGGTCAGCTCGTAGGTTTCCACATTCATCCACCAACAGCGGAGGGGAAGTTCGCAAAAAGCGCAAGCTTTGCCTGAAAAACTCGCCAGCGAAGTGAGAACAAACAAACCGATCGCGACGAAGGGGAAAAAAAGCCTTCCTTTAATTGAGTTCTAAAATCCCCACACGAATTCGGACAAACTGGCTCATTAAAATTTCGAAAGAAACAACCAACGCGTGGTTTCGATTTGAGTTTTTTTCTCCTCACAAAAAAGGGATGAATGTCTTTATCTTCGAATTTCTTATCTCAATTATCCAGCTACAAGTTGGAATTGTAGGAGTTCGATTGTTCAACTATAACCATCGTTCGGATGGGATATTTCATAGGAAATTTGGTGCTAAGCCAAGTTTCCCGCCTTATCTACATAGATGAACCTTGGATATAGTTAAGTAGTCAGGTATCGAGAGTGTATTATTAGGTATCGAATGGAACAGGTACCTAGTAGGAACCTAAAGTCCCTCAATACAGCTCATTTCAACGGGCTGGATTTCTCCCCCGAAATACTATCCAAACAAGTTCTATTTTTGAAGTTCCAGTGGTCAAAAATATAACACTCTCCTGAGTACGAGTTTTACTTAGAGATGTCTTACTTACCCCAATTTAACAGTGTACCTAACAATCTAACAATACCATATGAATATATTCTATCTATGTATTACCTGATGGCACTTTACAGGAGGCCTTACAGGTGTGCATGCATAAAGAATAATTATGCACTTTTTTCTAAATATCATGTACTTCGTTATAGTAACGAAGTTGTATTTATTTACTTTGTAAAGGGCTCTGCTCTAAATGCCAATAGAACTTCTAAATCTCTCCCGAGTATGGACCATCAAAATTGTTCCCCTCATCATGAATAGCTGTACCCATAGCGTTTTTGGTTTATTATTTTCAGTAATGAACTACTTTGGCGGGTAAATGTTTACTACAGTGAAGTAAAAAAACTGTATATTTTTTTTTGGAGGGGGATTCACGTGACTATTGCCTAACGCTAGAGAGCTTATATAGGTAATTTGAATCTGGTGGGATGTTAATATGATAATATGGGTCCTTGGGCTGGAGGACAGACCGAAATTTCCGACACCAAAAATAGTGTAACTCGATACTGATGAACAAAATTAGCTAAGTAGGCCACCAAAACATTAAGTTGCTAGGTTTACCTACGACGAAGAAATTCGAAAAGGAGCCTCTGCAGGACTGGTGAGTAACAAAAATAACGAGGTGAGTAAGAATGGCAAGGTGGGAGCTGCTCCCCATCAGTTGAGGGAGCCTTTCTCCGATCCCAAAATTTCTCCGTTTAACGCCACACAAAAAAAAAAGAAAGACAAAATATTAAACCATATTTTCTCAGTTTTCATGGAAAAACATTGATTGTGGATATACTATATGGTGATGTCCAAAAACATTCGTCCTTCCAAAAACATGTCCATGTTTTTCCGTGAAAGCGGAGAAAAGGTGGTTTACACTGTTTGTCGTGTGTGTGTGGGTAGGTAAGTGTCCACCACAAAAATCGGCCCTACTAAATCAGGGTCTTACGCTAATAGGAATTCAGTGATTACGCAGAAGAGTGCCTATACAGGAAGTGCGTTTTTGGCACTGGTACGATTGGTCCCAAACGCATGGTCATGCTATTATTTGTGTATTACTCATATTTCCTCATCTAAATTGGCCAATAAAATAGGGTTTATATACTGAAATCGCTATGTGATTAGGTGACACCTGTCCAACGCGGTATCTTTTTTCGCAGCATGTTTCAAAATTCCAACTTTAGCAAATTTACAAATAAACCTCAAATAATCTGGTTTGAAGTATCTTACTGTTTTGAACATTTTTTTTTTTAGCTCATTGCAGAAATCTTTATCAGACTCTCCTGGTTTGACCTTCTTTTACTAAAATTTTGTTTATCATTCCTCAAGTCACCAAATCGGTCTTATAAAATGCTTCTGTATTATAATTATGTTTCCTTCGAAATTGTAAATACGTACCTGTCGTGGTATCCTCCCAGAACCACAACCCTTGTATTTAGAAATAAGATCTCGCCAAATAAACCGAGAAGTGGGGACAGAAGGCGCAAGAGAACCGAGGGCCAGCCTGGAGGTCCCCACCATCCTCTCTCTACTAGCTAGAGGATGGAGGGAGACAGCTCCCGAGCATATAAAAACTCGCCTCCTGCACCTTTTTCCTCATTCTACGCTCTCCTCTAGTCGCTGACTACTCTCTCTCCTCCTTAACTCGTCTCTCTCTCGTAACCCAAAAGAATCCGTGAATGGTGGTGGTACGCCCATAACCAACGGACACACTTCCCAAAAGATCGCGGGCATGGTGGTGGTCCGCCCATAACCAAACCGAGCATACATCCAAAAAGATCCTGGACGACCAGGCAAGAACCTAAAAGAATCCGTGAATGGTGGTGGTACGCCCATAACCAACGGACACATCCGAAAAGATCCCGGATCATGGTGGTGATTCGCTCATAACCAAATTCCGGGCACATCCCCCCTCGCACCGCTCGTGGTGGATGTACGCTTAAACACATTCATCACAGTACCATATACGCCTGTAGGTATTCACATACACTTTGATCGTTTTTTGCTCACCCCTTGTTCATGAAACAATCCTATTATTTTTATCAAATTCGCTAGTTTGTGTGTTTGTTTGTGACGGCGTCGGGGCCAAACGGCTGAACGGATTTTCATGAGGATGGTCTCATAGTCATCAGCGAGTCCCAGGCCAGGTTATAGGCTATAGCTCGATCCTCTAGACCTTCTCTTTGATGGTATTCCTGGCCCTCCCTTAACGACAGTGTCCGAGTTCGTGCTTTTGGTTGCTACGGCCGAGCCCGTGTGGCGGAATGAGGCAGGTGCTGCCGGAAAGAAGTTTTCACGGCGGTTTCAACCATACTAAAACGATTTTTGTGGGGACCCGCCGTTCAGGATTTATTCGTCGACCGTGATTTTATCGTCAGAATAATCGCGCATTTCATACGGTGATCGCCCTCATGTTTCTCACAGTCATGTCCCATGTGATTCACAATAAGATCGTGAAAATGTGTGATCTTGAGAATCGAGTGGCTGGTCTGGTACTTCGTTAGAAGTTGAGTTGAAGGTTTCACGACGGGTTCCTGGATAGCGATTAGATTCATCGTCAGACGAACTTAAATATGACATAGACACAGAGACACACGAAACAGGTTCGATTTTATGAAAAATGTGTGGAACTGCTATCATCAAGTACGAATTTTTTGTGGCTTCTGTTCGATACCCACCGCTCTAGAGCCCTACGTGTTTAGTACTGCGGGGTTTCCTGCGATTACTTATCTATAAGGAATGACCATAATTATACGTCCTCTTATTTTTAACCCATTTCGTCCGACCTTCAAATCCACTGTAGTACTTCAAAGCCACTTGTTATGCGAAGAAAGGTAGATAGGTAAAATAACGCTTGAGTCCCTCCCTGACCTATCCCTAAAAATAAATAACAGCATTCAAGTATTTACGGACAAAACGGGCACTCGCTGTTAGCCGTCTGGAATCCAAATGATCCTACTCGCCCTTGAAAGCAAGCGCTCTCCAGTCGAAGGGAGAACGTGAGAAACATTCCGAAGATTGTTCTTAAAAAACATTAGGAAGGTAGATACCTTCTATTTTTTTGTTGCTATGAGGAAGTCTGATATAATTATGTATAAAGTAAAAAGATTGAGTGTGTAACATTAAAAACAATACTACGAACACAGGGTTAGCCGTAACGTGGAAAACTACAAGGAAAAGGTGTGGCAAGTCATGGAGGTACCTGCCTGTGCACCAACGTGGCAGGCATTATAATGGAGGTGTTCTACTGGGCGACTTCCCTCCAATCAGGAACTTATTTTATAACAAGTACCTGCAAAAAATATAGCAAACAACATAAAAACTGCGTAGTTGACGTGGACCATTTAAAATCCTAGATCATGCATTTTCCGGGAGAAGGCACCTACTTACTTACGAGGATCTTTTTTCCGCCACATGCGACAGTAAATTTGCGAAAAGAATATTTTACCTTATACATAATAATCTTCTAAAGCCCTGTGATATGCCCATGTGATGTGTACATAGTGGTTCATTATTTTCAGGAATAAACCTTTGGAATCGATCATGAAAAAAAAACAAAAACATGTTTTAAGTCAAAATTTGATGGTTTAAGTTTCAAGGGAAGTAGAATACGAATATCGAATTCAAAAAATTCGGTCCGTTAAGCCGTTCGCGGCTTTTTCCTTAGTGCCCATGAACCAAAATTCATAAGATTTGGTATATGGTTTGGTCTCCAGTTGGTCCTCGAAGCTCGGCGTTACTGTCACCCAGCTCTAAGGGGTGAAAAATAGGGGTTCAATTGTCCAGAGTATCCCTATCTCGGAAAACTGTATTTTGAGATGTGGGTTTTCTCGCATTTTTAAATTTTGAGGTGTTTTTAAATGTTTAAATTTGAGGTGTGGGTTTTCTCGAATTTGATTTTGTTCTGAATTTTTGAGACCATCCGGAGCATTCTACGGTGTTGCCATAAAATTTGCTGTACGATTTGCCGTAAAGAGCAGGGTGAATGCAGGCATCAAGCTGTGTTGAGAGCGCACATCACTGGTCTCTTGGCTAGCTGGGCGATATAGCGCAGTGGTCTAACTGACGGACTGATACACCAAAGTTGCGGTTATCGAAACCCTACCGACTGAATATTTTTTCACTCCACATCAACAATTTTCCTTCGGAACTTCATTATTTGTGTTTCTTTTTGCCATTTTAATTTTTTACTGTTTGTCATCGACCGAATTATTTTACCAACTTCTAACACGCGATATAGGTAGGTACCAGTAACGAGTACGTGGTTAGTTACTGCTACGGTTGGTCTGCGATCTAAATATATATTATGTACAGATATATGCATAGAATAGTACGTATACGTATAGAAGCGTTATTTATACGCAGCTGTGATCTGTAACAGAAGGGCGTTCTGTACAAAATAATAAACCATTGTGTAGGGATTTGCTGCGTTTCTGATAAATAATACAAATATTGTCGTGTCTAGCCCTCATTTGGAATTGTAGAGACAAATAATATATTATGTTGGTAGCTAAGTGACTTTTGTCCCACACCTTCCCCTATTTTCCTGAATCACAGGTGGATAGATGTAGGATATTACAGAAAGGGGATTCATTATAGCTGACATTGTTTCATAGCTTTTTTAGAATTAGCTATCTCCCTTCCTTTTGAGCTGTCAAGCTCGTTCCTATTAGTAAATCATTGTATTCTGAAGATTTCATCTCGGCTTCGGGATTCAGTTTGCAGCGCAGCTTTAATGCGAGGTTTGAAATTCAAGTAGAACGATCTTGCGATAAATGAACGTGACAGTGATAGCGGTATGTGGAGTATCATCACTTTCTAATGATGAACTGTGTGCAACAAAGAAACCGAATTTATCTCAGGACTATTTTTGTGAGTGAATCAGGACTCCCTGCAACGGGACTGTTCTTAGTCGGTCATGAGTGTAACTTTCTAGATGTGAACTACTGCTAAGTGAAAATTTGTAGTTGCCATTTAATAACATAAATAATTATCATAATGCCAATAACACAGTAAATAGCCATTCCAGGCTGGGCTTTATGTCCAACTACCTTACAGGCAAAACTACCTAAAACCATGGAAAGTATAAAACCAAAAATCACTGTTCTGCTAAAAAAAGAAAAGAAAATTTAAGAAATTAATAATATATAAATACAGTAATAAATCAATTTATTTCTTATCTTTTGCATCCAAATGAGATTGTTTCCACTACATCATTACATTATAAAAATGAAAACAAGTAGACCGTGGGTAAGTTGAGATTTAAAGAAAGCTTTTTTAGATTTACCAAATGCACTTATGAATTCTTCATTTTTTCTCAGAATTTTGAGTTTTCATTTGGTTTATTATTTGCTTAGAAAAAAATTCGAATACCCCCTCAAAATTTTTTTCTTTTACGTTTCAAGGTGCGCAGATTCCAATAATGCAATGTCCGTCCGCCGTATTCGCCATAATCTAGGTACTTTATTTTCGGTCTACAAAACTCGTTCGTTCGCACAGAGGCTCCATTTGAGCCCCAGTTGTGTCCCGAAACTTTGCAGCCCGGTCGGAATATACCCAAGGGTGTTAAATGGGGTAAAATAGGGGTTTTTGGTGTTTTAGTGACATGAACTTGGTGAGGTATCGTTTTCTATGTTTTTTAGGGCGAGAAGACCGAATAGGAAGTCAGTTTTGACCAGCGAAGAACTGAGGTTCTAACAAAGTTTCAGCCCTAAATTTACGATATATTTTGGTGTAAAATCTTCTTCTTCCGCAAACAGTTTCCATTTGGGTCCTAGTTGTGCCGAAACTCGGCAGCCCGATCGGAATACACCCAGGGGTGTTATGGGGGGAAAATATGTGTAAAAATAGAAGTTTTGGGGGGGTTAGTGAACATGAGCTTGTGAGGTAGGTATCGTTTTCCATGTTTTTTAGGGCAAGAAGACCGAATATGAATTTGATTTTGATAAAAAAGTGAAGAATTGAGGTCGTAACGAAGTTTCAGCTCCCAAAATTCATTTTTTGTGAGTCATAATCTGGGAAATTGAACTCACCATAAATTTATATTAACACTAGAAGTGCTATCAACAGATGAATCAAGACGATTGAATGGCACTATCACTGATCAAAGATAATTTGCCAAAAATAGGAGCATAATTCGAGTTCTTGGAGGGGGGGGGGGGGCAAAATTGGTGGAAACCAGAAAAAGTAGCTATTTTTAATTATTGTACATGAAAGCAACAATAAATGAAGAGCCAAAATTTCTGTATGTATGTCCGGTAGAATAATAAACCCATGCGAAAAGGACTTTGCAGCGTTTTTGGTATTTTGGAGCTCAGTAAAATAGGCATACCACTTGTTGTCGACTAGGCATACTGTGAACGCCGCTCATCGTAACCGTGAAATTGTGCGTAGATTCAACAAGTGGTAATGTCAGAAGTTCAGGAGTATTGGTAAATAGCGGAGAGCGTGAGGTTTCGGTGTGAAGTGAACGGTTTTTGGTGAAATAACTACAAAACCAGAAAATCCAAGTTAGGTTTTTTTTAGGACCAACCACATTTTTTACCCACACGATTCCATTGAATCGGTTTAATATGCGACTATTTTTCAGTTTAGTAGCAAGGAAAAAATCAGGTGATCCCTACCAATGATTGGCCGTATTCACAAATTCCTATTGTGGGCGCGTCTCTGGTTACGAGATTTGGTTTGAATTGTATACAATTTCATTCACACTGGAGTCGAAAATGCCTGTCGGTGCAAACTTCGGGGCCTTACTGTGAACGAACGGCTGGACGTACGATGCTCCGGATGGTCTTAAAAAACTCGCAAGTTCAAGAACTATTTAAAACCGTAAAAATATTTACGTAAAAAAATAGTATAGGCGTTTTGAAAATTTCAACCCCTATTTTGAACCCCTTAGAGATGACTCACAGTAACGTCGAGCTTCGAGGACCAACTAGACGCCGAACGGAACCTATAACCCGAATTTCATCAATTTTTTTTCATGGTAACTAAGAAAAGTGGCCCGTACGGCGTACGGCGTACGGCGTACGGCGGACAGACAGAAATATTTTTATTGCAGTTTTGGATTCTACATACCTTGAAACGTAAACCATCAAATTTTGAGGGGGGGTAAGAATTTTTTTTTTCATGCTCGATTCCAATGGTTCATTATTGAAAATAATAAACCAAAAAACAGGCAAAAACCCTCGAATCCGGTCCCTCGTAATAAAACATAAAAGTTCACAAACACCACAGAGTTTAGATTTTAGTTCGGAATTAGGTATTGATTTACCTAATTGATTAAACGATGCATACTAACAGTCCTACAGCTTTATGTTAGGTATACATAACATGTTATGCTTTATGTTGTAGGGGCCTGATATTTCATGATTGTGTTGACAACGACAAGTTTCGTGATACTATGAAAACACTTCGTCTTAATTCCTTTGTAATATTCTGTATTATAACCGGTAGGCGATAAGACTTCAGTCGAAAGCAATACTCCAAATTACTTGTGGCTGTCGGGTGGGTGGGCTACTTGTAGTTTAGATGAGAATCTTTTTGAGTGCTTTGTAATCATCCCAGTGTTGAGAATTACTGCGGTGGGTTGTGAAATAAAAATAGGAACCAATCCTAATAATTAAATTGAATCCCCGTAAACTTGGCGGTTGGTAATCCTTTGCCTTTCTTTTGACGATCGTGTCGACGAAGAGGATTAGAAAACCATTAAAATTTTTCCACTTCATGGAAAAACATCGAATCATGGATATGTTTTTGGGCGCTGTATTTTCATTATTGTTTCGCTGGGTATTGTCGGTAACTACACACGCACATCTCCAAATTGTTTATCGGTTGCAGCGTTGCATTTTTTTCGGTCGCAAATTTTAGAATGACCCCCCACCCCCCAGGGCAAAAACATATCCATGTTAAAAAATCTATTTCTCTTCGACTATGGTATTCCTCCCCCATTCGATGAGTAGTTTCATACAGTTTCTTCCGTCACACTTGTTCTGGACTACCCTGTATTTCAACCTCAAAAATACTGTGGGTAAGGAACCTACCAAACATTTTGGGCAAATTTTTGTTGAGTAATATTAGTGATCACGATGTGTTATGATTCATCTTTATTTTATCTTTCATCTTTCATCTTTACGAACCCAAATTATGTGTTGTATCTCAAGAGACAACATTCATGACTCAGAAAACAGCGGCACAGCATTGCCACTACATCTAGGCGTTGACTCAGTCATTTAGGCCGTGAAAACTTCTCACTATTCAACGGGCTTGTAAAAGTCCAAACCTTGACCTCACGATAGTCAGCCATAACTGCTTTAGTCCATAGGAGTTGAACGGGAACACGTAATAGTCAAAAGTCATTGTGCACATGCCGGAAGCCTTGACGGACATGTCGTTCAAAGGCTCCACCCAACCAGGGATTTTATACCGGTGCAAATAAAAACTGGGAATTAATTTAGCGCTCCTTCCGCGTAAAAATTACCGAGCGATGATTCGACATAGCGTGGGTGTGTCAACTTTTAACCCTGGGTCTTATTTCTGACAGGTTTCGTACAGCTTCTGTATGTCACCAACTGGGAAAACGGAATAGCCGTTGTCGTCGTAAACTCTATAAAACCGGTAGTTGTTGTACTTCTGTATCAACTGAAACAGAACCTGCACCACATATTTCCTGCTACTTGTTATTCTGCAATAAACCTACTCAGTGCCGTAAACTGCCCATAAAGGCGACACGATCTGGTAGGTACCTAGGTTCCTGATAGGTCCCTTATATCCGTGGTTCCATATACGGAAGATGGAACTTCCATATCTCACACTAAATGGCAAATGGCACGTATAGGTACCATTTCCATTCCAATCTCAGATGTTTCAAGGTATAGGATTTCAGCAAAACGACACTGTTTGTCCATACTTAAAATCGATTAATTGTTCGGAACATAGTGTTACTTTTATTCTTCAACAAAGCGGTCAGTAAAGAAGGTTTGGCACGTAGGAAGATACCAGGAGGAACTCTGGTAGTATTATAACATTATTATTTGTACTCGTATTTTGTAGGTTTGAGTAAGTCGCACTGAAAACTTTTCTCGGTAATATGTGCTCAGGAACAAACGAATAATAATGTTAGGAAATGTGTTTGCAGTTGTTGTATATTGTTGTATGCGGAATTTTAGTGACCAGACAGAAATTATTATATTTATTGAACCTATAGGTACCTACCAACTCTTTCATTTTTCATCGGTTCCAGTAGTGATCGGTGGATTCCTCTCATTTTAAGACAGCTCATCACGCCCGCGTCGCTGGCAGGGCGTAAAGCTGCCGCCTGAAATGTCTCTACTGTAGAATTGTTAGTATAATAGCCCATGGAGATGACAGAATAGGTACGGATTAAATGGTATAATTTTCTCAGACAGTCTACAATCAAGCGAAGTTAGCGATATCAGCGTAGGTACTATTTCCATTGTACTTCATCGATGCGAGAGGAACAGTACATCAGCGACATACCAATTTCCCTAACCATACCTACTTATAATTTCCTCCTCCCATATTCGTTAACTTGCAGAAGTTACCACAGCGCGAAGGTCGAACTCATTTAATAATTTATTGCGCTAAGGTAACAACATAAATTCTTTCCTAGTTATTTTTTTCTTATAATTATATTCATGTCAGGTCTACGAAAGTAGGCAGGTAGGATGATATAAGGTAACTAAGACTTACTTGTCCCTGCAATTATCATTTCTAGTCAATCAAACGTCATTATACAACCTACTCGATAGCTATCGAATAAATTCCAATTAAAAAGTCTTAGATCTTTACATTTTTGTATTATACAATCATACACCTCAAGTGCAAGAAAACTTATTTAAACAGGTTCCCAATTATTAGTTAATTAACAAGCGAAACTTGTCCCTGTTATCTTCATTTTTCTATTCAATAATACATCGACTTTTCACCTACTTACTCACTGGATGTTCAACTAAGTCCAGTCTCAACATAGGTAGGTAGGTAGTAAACCTACTTAAAGTAAAACACAGTTTATGATAGCCAGCGTGTGGTGTTTGGTTTTGGGTTTCAGCCTGGGTTAAAATCAAATCATGGACATAACAAAACATCATTAGACTCAACATTTAAAAATGAATTTATCTTGTGACGCGATTTTGCGTTATAATATTTTGGTGAAAATTTCGAAGGTATAGGTAGGTACGTACCCGCTTGAGCATGAGCATTCTTTCTGTTCTCGAAGTTGTCTCTCGCGTATCTTATAAAATGCCGTTGTTGATTAAAACTTCTCGACAGCAGTAGGTATTCTTATCAGAAATAATTAATTGATGTGATTACAGCAGACCAAGGTGGTGATAATATGATCATTAGTTGGTACCCAATATAATCTTATGTTTTGAGTTATTGAATATGGACAATATTATTCGGCCCTCAGTAAGGACGTGAACAGTGTGATTTGTAGGTTCTTTGGCTGTTCAAGGGTTTCTGAAAGGAAAATAGCGATAATTGAAAATGATTGATTCATCGATAACAAATAGGTATGGACACAAGGATATCCTGGAGGGAAGGGTGTATGGGGGATTTGCGTCATAACTGGTCAGGATCCCATTTGCATGGTGACAGAAGGGGGGCAGGTGTATCAAAACAAGGCACGGGTCGAGCTGAATCGGGTAGGGTTGTCTACAGTATCCCGGACAGAGATCTGGTCGTGGGTCGCGCCCTTGAAGCGGATCGAAGGAATGCGAAAGGAGGTTCTAACTTCAGGGAAGGTATTGGAGTACCGACCATCGATACCTTCGTCATGCAACCTAACTGCTTACCTACATGAAGCAGCTCATCGAGAAAAGCGGAGAACGGCTCTCTGAGGCTGTGAGGTGTCACGTTTCAAAAAACGTAACGCCCAGCTGTACAAGGTTCAACCCTGGCATAATCGTAGGGACGTTACGACATCACAAAATATCGATATTTCTTTCTCGATCAATATCGAATAGTAATATCGAGTCAGCTCAATGACCAAACATCTTGAGAACTTACTATCTAGTTTTTTAATTTTTTTTATTGGCCATTTTATCAGATTTTCAAGTCTTGGAACGTGATCAGCATTATTTCAGGTGCTATAGGCAATTTTGAGCTGATCTGGATATTCCCCATACTGCTTTATTTTTTTAACCTTCAAATTAGACCCCTAAGAGAGACCTACTGTAACGTCCCTACATAGTCATGAATGAGCCGGCTAACTATTGTAATGCAATTTTGATTTGACTAACAAACTTCAAATAGTTAGGTACTTGAATTACTATTGTGGGTTCTCTGATAAACGTAAATGAGTGATAGTGGAACTGTCACCGACCAACGTGTTGCGTACAATATTTCTGACGTTCTTTGGCTTAGTCAGAATTTTGACCTGTCAGAATTTTGAGTTGAAATTGGAGCGCAGTTATTTCTGTGGCGTTTAATCGATTTGGGTTTTGGGCTATTGATTCGCGACTGTGCCAAGCTGGATATCGATCGGTTTAAAGAATGGATTCCCCGAGTTTCTTAACTATAAAGTTTTCTTTCGACTAGTTGTTTCCTCTAACTTTACCAAATTGATAGTTTTGACCTCAGCTACCCTAGGCAGCTACCATACCTGATTTTACGATTGATAAATTTAGATAAAATCCCTTGCTGTTGGGCTTCATTGCTGTTCCGGTGGAGTATCCGGTATTTAGGTGCATACATAGTGCATGTACTTACGTCGGTACGAACATTATCACGAATTTACCTGTTTAGGTATCCCCACTGGACAAGAAAACTTGAATTATGATAATCGATGGACTCGACAAGTCACGTAAGAAGAATTCGTAGACTGCGCGAGTTAAAATGGATATCGTGATCAGCTGACACACCCGAGATCGGATGATTTACGCTTCAGATCGTAAAGAAAACCACACCCTCTCATCCACTCGTTGCAAGGACGTTTTTTCGCACTCTGCTAACTCTGGCAGCGTGAGTAATGTTTTAATTAGTTCGTAGTAATTAAATTAGTCGTTAAAAATTACCAAACGTTATGCGGTGATTGATGGCGGTATTGCCCTACAGTCAGGATCGGGCAACGTGAGTAGTTACTACGTTATAATCGTACTTTTCAAAAGGCTTTACTCCTACTTTTCGTTTTGGTCCTACTTTTCAAAGGTGATATATTAAGGAAAACCCGTCCATTACCGTCCTATTGAGGGAGCAAGCAGCAGTCACCTTCATAAATTAACTTTGTTCGTAATTACAACGATTGTGCGGCTTCGCGAAGAAATTTTTTTCCACCTCCGAATAAGCAATCAGTTTCGAACCGGCGGATCCTTTGAAGCCCCTACAAGAGTGATCATTATTTGTCCTTCCCTTCTTCACCCTGCATCCGCGAAACAAAACGACTCGCGATAGGTGGAAATCGTGATTTGGACCACGCCCTGTGCCCGGGATGGCTCTGACGTGCGTGAACTACAGGTACCTACGAGCTTAGCTGAAGAAAATAAACCAAAAGATAAGCATCCGCCAGACCATCATTGGCGGGCGATGATGAATGACCATTGGAATTTTTTGGTTTTGTTCTGCGAGTCTTATTCAGAGTGGTCATAAGCTTAATACTATACAATCGAAAATTTTAATGAGCATTGTACAGGAGTATAATAGACACTAGATAAGACGATTTTGACAAACCTCCGCCCATTGACCCCGGATGATGCATTTTTAATTACTTCTAATGAAACTATAAAACATGGTTCATGCTCTTGCTCAGAATGCCGATAATGCATTGACGCTGAGCAAAGGTAATTTCTAAAGAAAAACGGAGTTATTGAAAAAATAGTTATTTCCACTAATACACGAAAAACGCAAAAATAAATAGAGTTATTGTTTGTTACTGACGATGGTTTGATCACCGAAACCGGTATAACAGTGTTTTCAGCGTTTTTCGTGTATTAGTGGAAATAGACTATTTTTTCAATAAGTGTGTTTCCAAGATTTCTTCGCGAGTGATTTAGTTCGTAATTATTCTATTCGGTATTCGGTCATTAGCTTAACCACTACCAATGCTCCTCGAACGATAATAATATTCTCTGTTTATCTGTCTGTGTGTCCGGAATCGATTACTGCCAAACTGCTCGCACAACCGATCTTCACCAAATTCGGTTCGTTTAAACAGTATGCCCTTCGGAAGGGAACGATGCTATTTTGGAACATTATGCGCAATTTTACGCTACTTCTAAACGGCCGCACCGATTTTGATGGATGTTTTTGCATCGTGCTCTATAGGAGGGCCTAAAGACCCCGATGTCAGAATCCATTTTCACCCATGTGTTGCCCAGGAAATGACAGAACGCTTCACAGCCTGAACGGCTGAACCGGACTGGTTGAAAGTTTTGTCTTAGCCTCCCATCCACCACCCATTTTAATACCTCTTTGAAATTTCCACGAAATGTCCGGTACCAACGGCGCAACGACGGTGAAAAGGAAAAACGTCGCGAGAGAAATTCGAAACAAAACAAGTTCTGCTAAACTAAACTGGACTGCTAAACTATTAAAAAAGTGATGAGTTACTTCCGTAACGATTTTTCGTGTCGTGACGATTTTGGGCCGGAAGATCTTTCTTTGCCATGCTAAAAAGAAGCTAAACGCGCGAATGTAAGAGACATTTGTAGCTCGTATATGTCGTGACGATATCAATACTCAATCAATCAGTCAAGTAACATTCGTGATTACTCGTTTAATAATAGATGTACCTACCTACAGACTGAATTTCCCTTTTACTTATATGCATGCAGAAGGGATGCTGTATTGGTAACCCATCTACAGGATGTCCCAAGAAGAAGGCTTTTTTAAAATTAGCCAAAAAGACAATTTATATTTTCAAGGATGCAAAAAATTTAATTTTAAAAAAACTGTCTTGTTTTGGTGGGTAGGTACGTATAGAAAATTATAAAATTTAAATACCCTTTCCTCTCTATCTCTGTAAAGCATTCTTTTTGAGACACCCTATAGCTTCATAGTCTTCAACGAACAGCTGAACTGGCCCTGGTACCAGTATAATTCTCCCAGTCTTACTGGGATGTGGTTTAAGCTGACCCACGTTGGGTTGGGACCTAATCTCGGTATCTGGAACCGGAACCAAAGATTAAGAAGGCGTGTGCGGACTTTGGAGGTGATCTGCTTTGTTTCTTGGGAATACTGCCAAAGCCTCACAAGACGGACGGAGCTGCAACGTGACTGGAATCATATGCTTTATGGAGGTAAGTAGGAGGATGTTCCTTACGAGCTCCAACTGTGCTGTATAAATCAATGTACCTACGTGAAAACAAGTAAAAGTTATTCCCATACGTAGCTACCTACCTTTTATGACTAATTATATAGAAAACTAAACATTCAGAAAGATCCCTCAAGTACAAATGAACAGAAAAACCCGAATGCATAAATTTGCATCCCTTTCATTAATAGAGTAAAAGCACAATGTAATATCTCAACAGCGGCCTGAGAGGAACATTGGTTTCTGACTAGGTATCTATAGTTATTATACTTAAGTTTTTTATTATACTTTATTTTCAACATATTATTAAGAAATTTTAATAGGGAATATGTCCCCCCTTCCCCACCCTCCCTTCGAAAACAAATCAGGAAAAATATCCTAACGGTAATTTTTATAACGGTATGCCTCTAAAAATAGGGACGTCAACTTTAAGATAAATTATAATACCTATAGGTACTTATCTTAACATTTACTTTGATGCTTCAGCAGTTAGATTAGGCTACAACAGGCATGTCAAACTCAAAGTTCCTCAAGGGCCAAATGGCTGCTTCTTAAAGGTTGTGTGGGCCGCAAGAAAATCACTAAACGGAATTATATCAAGTTTCTATATCAGAAGTTTACAAGAAGTTTAACAGCAAAATAATGCAAGAAGAAAATAGGATCTTACCTAATATTTTTTCCCTGGCAGTTGACATCTTTTTCGTTCCACCAAATTTTCCACGTTGGGAACAATATTTTTGGCTGCGGCCACTCTGAGAGTCGAGCTTAGATGGCAGCCTGTAAGCCTGGACCTTTCTGGAGAAGAGTTGTTCACATAGGTAGGTACTCCCAAACATAGAAATTAATTCAGCCGCGAAATGCCGAATTTTCGGGAACCGATGATGATCCAAAATTTAAAAAATGCGGGTGTGCCTATTTCAAGAAACTTGTGCTTCAGGGTTGAATCACATTGCATTTCAATCACCTCCATTTGTAAATGAGAGGGCACTTTTTCCACGTCAGCGGAAAAGGGAGCAGAAAAAAGGGCTAGGTCATCTTCAACACCTTTCACATCTTCAAACCTTCTGTCAAATTCTTTTTTCAACGATTCAATAGATATAGAATATTTTTTGAAAAGGAGTGAACTCCATTCTCCCTTGGCCTTCCCAACTTCTTTTACTTTTTCATGACATTGTAGGGTGGGCCACATTGCACTGATTGCTAGCACCGACTCGCGGGCCACACATTAACGTCTTGTGGGCCGCACGTTTGACATGCCTGGGCTACAATTACGTTTTTGGTAGTATCTACAAACACATTCCATTGCCTACATTTAACCGACACCGTTTTCATATGACTCGCATTCCCGTGTTTCCATACGGGAACATCAGGAACTTATAGATAAACATCCGAAGAGTGATGAAAGATAGACAGGGACTCCTTTGTACAGGGTTTCGTGGCAAATCTGAAGAACCAAAACCTCGGGCAAGTGTGGAATACAGTCACAGGATTTTGGTTTATTATTCTCTGAATAATACACCTATGTATTCGCTCAGCAAAAAATTTTTATAACACCCCCTCAAACTTTTTTCTTTTACGTTTCAAGGTGCATAGATTCCAAAAATGCAATGTCCGTCCGCCGTACGCCGTCCGCCGTCCGCCGTACGCCGTCCGCCGTCCGCCGTATCACGTGTACAGGCTTCATTTTCGGTCTAAAAAAATCGTTCTTTCGCACACATGCTCCATTTGGGCCCTAGTTGTGTCCCGAAACTTTTCAGCCCGATCGGAATATACCCAGGGGTGTTATGAGTGAAAATGTGTGTAAAAATAGGTACTTTTTACGTTTTAGCAACATATTGGTAACATGAGCTTCTGCGATATCGTTTTCTATGTTTTTGGGGACGAGAAGACCGAATATGAAGTCGATTTTGACCAAAGAGTGGAAAATTGAGTTCTACCAAATGTTCAGCTCCCAGAATTGATTTTTTATGAGTGAAAAACCTGGGAAATCGTCTGAAATCACCATCAGTTTGTATAATAACACTGGAAAAAGTGTCAAGACGTGGTTCAGGACGATTAAATGGCACTACCAATGATCAAAGATAGTTTAAAAAAAAGAAAAAAAAGAGCGTACCTAATTTGTGTTTTGGGGGCCAAAATTAATGGAAACCATCAGAAGTAGCTATTTCGATTATTACGCATGAAAGAAACAATTAATGAACAGCCAACGTTTCTGTAGGTATGTCCAATAGAATAATAAACCCATGTGACAAGGACTTTGCAGCGCTTTTGGGGATGTTCCTGATTTGCCAAACGTTATTCCCTGCTGAAGTCAGCGTCCTTCATCACGGCGGACATTTTCCAATCCGGCCAACCTTCCCTTCCTGTAAAATTAATGCTTCATATCTGATACTGCCATCAAGGATGTTCTTTCTCGAGAGGGTGGAGCAGTACAAACCCACCAAGGGTACTGTATTGCCCTAGGCTCTTCATACAGCGATAACCCCTTTGCCCGTTCTTGTACCACCAAGGTCTTTGTCGTACCCCTTTGCCGATCTGAACCTCAACAATCGAAAGACCTCAAAAAACTACTTCCTATTATACAGGCAATTAGGTGAGCGAATTTATCAACTTCAACCAGATTTGAGTGGCTTGGGAACAATAGTTGTTTTTAGAGGAGACCAGTCACGACTCTTCAATCATAATAAATGACTAAGCTTATGCCAGAACTGATTCGTTGGGTTGATTTGTGGAGCACGTTTAGTTATAGAGTAGTAACTCGTGGAGTTTAGGTAAGTACCTAAATTGTAAAGTTAACCAGCAGGTCGTAACTTTCTACGACCTGCAGCCAGAGAGCAGCAGAAGCCTGAGCCCCTATTTTGACGCCCTTTTTCAAAAATCGTTGAAATTTATTAGCAATTTTGCTCGCTCATTTTACAAGTTATAACAGCGTTCATTTGATTTACTAGCCTTCCGAAAAGCCCCCTACGTAAGGCATTTCCATTTAAAAAAAATTTGGCCTAATTTAAAATTTTATTTTTGTTCAAATTTGATGAATTTTTGTAATCGGTTGACGTAGGTTTAATTCCCAACTAATATAGTGAATTTACAAATTTTTTCCACAACTGTAAGTAAACCGCAGCCTGAGAAAACTTGTTGATAGTTTTCAACACAGGGTCTGCAGGCCCTTAATTACTCTGTTCGGGTCCGAAGTTTCTCACTAAAAGGCTTCAATTTGTAATACGATAAGTACATATTCAGTATCCAAACCTTTTCTGAAGTCCAATATTGTATAGGTACCATCTTTGCCACAATCTGTACAGCGGTTTGTGCCTGATGGTGTACGAGACAGACGCACACACTCGTGATATTATTCAGTTAATGGCAACTATGAAAGTCTAAGAGATGAAGGTCTAAGTGTCGATTCTACAATTAATATCGATTATTAAACGAAATAGTTAGCTATATCTCGTTGCAATTATGTAAAGACGTGGTTGGAAAAATATTGTATTATCAATTATTATTCTAATAACTACCTATATTTGGCACCTGTTCCATTCCCTCCCTCCTCCACGCCTACTAGCTAAATCGAGAATTATTTAAATCATACCTGTCTGTTCATCGTGTATGGTAATATGGCCGAGAGCGTGTGCCAAGACGAGCCTCTTGAGGCCCGTTGTGGGGGGGTGTGTCCGTCTGATTATTCCCACGGATAGAATGATTCTCACCTCCACCCACAACAACCTTGAACGGCAAAGAAAAAAATATAGATTTGAAAATGAATGAAAAATTCGAAGAAAAGCCGGCTTACGTAATATCAGTCATCGGCCTATACCAACTCAACCGCAGCTCCCGTATTTTTTTCAGACAGTGCGGATCTTGACGAACCCCTTCGTTAGAGTGAGTGCAATAAAAAAACGCTGCAAATCCCTGCACGACGGTTTATTATTTTGTACAGAATACCCTTCTGTTACAGATCACAGCTCTCTGTACAGATAACCGTCTATATATTAAGTGAATCGCAGAACCTCCGTAGGTTAGTACCTAACCCCGTACTCGTTACTAGGTACCTACCTAAAAAATAAATAATAAAACAGCCGTTGACAAACAGTTACTAAAACGGCAAAAAGAAACGTAAATAATGAAATTCTAAAGGAAAATTATTGATGTGGTGTGAAATAGATGCCCCTTCTGCGTATATCACTGTTTTCTGTGGTCAGTACCTACCCTCGTGGTCAAGTATAATGAACCGTTGTGTAATAATTTGCCCATCAATAATATTTCAACGGTTGTTCAAGTTGCAAAAGTACCGATCAACAAAATCCAGCCCCTTCTTGCTAGATGAACCGTTGTGTAATAATTTACCGTTCTGTAATAATTTACCGTTGTGTAATAATTTACCATTGTGTAATAATTTACCCATCAATAATACGTCAACGTTTGTTCAAGTTTCACAAGTACCTACCAACAACATCCAATAGTCCATCACTTATCAAATGAAATAATATCGCAGAACAACCAACTCGACTTCATACAGCCATCCTTGATTATAATCAGGTGCTCCCTAGCGATGATATCCGGGCCGGATTAATACCGTTTGATTCACGATCGTGTTGACGAAGCTTTTTGGTGCACACGAACGGCTGGACGTACAATGCTCCGGGTGGCCTCAAAAAATTGTTTAGCTCAAGACAAATTTAATTATCGTAAAAAAAACCATACCCTTTCAATCGAAAGTTTTCGAGATACGGCGTTCTGAAAATTTCAACCCCTATTTTGAACCCCTTAGAGATGACTGACAGTAACGCCGAGCTTCGAGGACCAACTAGACCCCGAACGGAACCTATAACCCGAATTTCATGAATTTTTTTTTTTTCATGGTAACTAAGAAAAGTGGCCAGTACGGCGTACGGCGTACGGCGGACAGACAGAAATATTTAGAATTTGTTTTTCATGCTCGATTCCAGTGGTTCTATTGAAAATAATAAACCAATAAAGAACTAACTATAATCTCTCGATCTAAACAATCGACCGAATCGGCTATTTTTGTGGTGGGCTTTGCTCTTCCTTGGTGAACAAAAGCAGCCATTTTCTCTATGTTCTTTTACCACCCCGTAAATTGGGGCAGTTTATGCACCTGGCGCGGCATCCACCATCTGCACGAAATATCGGATGGATCTGTCTCGATAAATTTCACGCATATGCTTGCACACGTTCATTACAGCGATTTTGTCGTTTTAGCGAATTTTCAAAGAAAATGAAGCTATTGCAATGGCTTCGAAATTTAAATAATATACATTTTTGGAAATTTTCTTCATAGAAATCCGTTTCAGACCATTCTAAAACGATTCCTGAAATTTAACACTTTTTTATATGTATATATATATTTATATATATATGTGTCACTCCAGACGATAACTCTCGATAGAATTGAGATAAACAGCTCAAATTTGCACAAAAAATCTATCTTGGCAATCGAAAGGCTAAGTTCGAAGATGGGCGAAATTGGCCTACTCTAAGGAGGGTTTTGGCGCATTTAAAGTGCGCAAAAATTACCCAAAAATCCCCAAAATGTTATTTTCCAACAAGTGACCCCTCATTTTAAAGGTTTTTGCACGCTGAACACGATGGTGGAATCGGATTTTAGATTTTAGATATCTTGATCCGTTCTCAAATTAGAGCATTTAAAGTGCGCAAAAATTACCCAAAAATCCCCAAAATGTTATTTTCTAACAAGTGACTCCTCATTTTAAAGGTTTTTGCACGCTGAACACGATGGTGAAATCGGATTTTAGATATCTAAATCCGTTCTTAAATTAGAGCATTTAAAGTGCGCAAAAATTACCCAAAACTAGGATAATCTTTAAACTCTTACCCCCCCCCCCCCCCCCCACCCCCTTGGAGTGGTCAGATTGAAAAATGTGAGAAGTATTAATTGAAGACGAGAGTTCGAAGCAAAAAAGGGGGAGGCAAACGATTAGTACAACTCCTTGAATTTCCCATTTGACATATAATTGTTATGATACCTTCATAGATAGACAAGTACCGGCCCACGTATTACTAGAAGGAAGACGAAAGAAAAAATCTATTTCAAATTATTCAATTTAGGTACTAACAGTAGGAGGAAGAAGTTTTCCTTTATTCAAAACCATAGCCATTAATTCGAATATTTCTTTGAAAATTCGCTCATTAAGTCATGCTGCATGACTGGTTTTTTAGTGTTATAGTTGTCACCTTACGTCTCTTCGGTGAAGAAATACCTACCGAGCTGGCTGTGTCGGTACCACGATATCACTATAATATTTTGCTTTCGAAAACGAAGAACGTTGAATGAAAATAAAACTGATGAATTTCAACTATGGAGATTGAAGCTGAAGCCAATATCTTACCCATGAAGCATTTTCGGCCATTAAGGTTCTCATAAGTAAATATAGGTAATTGGGGTATACTAACCCGCAACGCCATGGTGCTTTGATTGTTTTGCATTCTATTTACATGCTCTCACTCTAAACTGAACTTTGAACGCACTATAGGTTTTTGGTTTATTTAAAACGTCATTAGTATGATATTATATTGTTTAGTGAGATCATTCATGAATATTAATTTATTCATCCATATAATAACGCCGAGGCGTTTTTATTTAACATTATAAGGAAAAAAGCGCAAATCAGTTTTAAATAGCGGTGGGCGTTATTGCTATTTTCAGAAAACGACAACAGGCTGTTGGTTGCCCGAGAATAACTGTTGTCAATAACAGTTGTAAGTAACAGTCTGTTGTGTCTTTCAAGGCACAACAGTCTGTTGCTGATAACACCTCTCGTTGTGGAAGTTTTTTCGTTTTCGGTGTTTTTGGAATAACTCTGCGATGCTATAACTCAACTAATTAATAACAGGCTGTTATTGATGAGCTGTTGGCAACACCTCTCGTTTTGGACGTTTTTGGAAATTCTTCGTTTTATAACAACTCTCCTACAACTGTGCAATACAAAAAAAAGAGTTGCTTCGTCAGAAAGAGGGTTTGAACGGAAAAGAGATGAGCGTTTGTATCTATACAGTGTTCAGAAGACTGCAGGAGCTCACGCAATTTGGCTTCGGTACGAAGAAAAGGCCACTCCATCGGTTTCTGTTGCTTCTTCAGATGAGGAAGGTTTCCACACACGTATACACACACACACACCGCAGTTATTTCCAGGGAATCATTCTTTATAATACCATGGTTATTTCGAAGTGGAAAAACTGGGTAACTAGGTAAATACCATAGTAACAGTTCTCTGACAACAGTTTCAGAGAGTTCCTAAGAGATAAGTTCATTAGGGAACGGCCATATCTTTTGGCCACATCTAAGGCGAGCAGCTAAGATGCTAACTTTGGATGCTAACCAATAAGTCCGGTTTGACAGAAGTGGTGGGGGTAGGAGTGAATTAAAAAGTAACGTCACTTAACTTAGCACAACGCGAAATCCATTCAGCTTCAGCTGCCTTTCTTTCCTGGTCGTTCCGTTTCCATTTCATTTTTAGTTTATTCTATTTTATTTCAAGTTCATCATGGAAGAGCTTGAAAATCTTTTTCGCCTCTACCTCAACGGACAAGGACTGTTGTCGGATGACGATATTATAATTGCTTTTGAGGTGTATTTTGAACATCAAAATCCTCGTGCGATGCGACGACTGGAGCTACAGGGTCCATTTTCCCTAGGTTTGGAGTAACTTTGAAAGACGCTGGCGATGGCGAGGACCGACGACACATGACGTGTTAAAAAAAAACGACCAAAAGCTGTGCACTGTTACCCCTGAGTAAGGTTAAAGACGATTCCTAAAGTTTGTGCCCTGGGAGATAACGCGCCTTATGTATAAGGCCGAATTAAGTCGAACTTAAGGAAATAAGTTTGAACTTGGGCGACGCGCATGCGCAGTTGAGATAAATCCGAACACATCTTCCCGACTTTAGTCTTTAGGAACTCTCTGGCTTTTATGAGTGTTGAGGTTTGTCACGCCTCAGTGAATGTAAACTGTTATTTACAACTGTTATTTTATTTTCTTGACAACAGTTGCTTCGTTTTTTATCCGCAACTGTTGTAGCAAAACTGTTGTGCGTTTTCGTTCCCATCAGTAGTTTTAAATTATGCGTCAAAGGTCAAATTCTGACGGTCCAACGAGTACAGGTATACTTCAAAATTTAATTCAACACTTGCAACCCCAAGTCCAAGTAAAAGCCTTTCTGACGTCCAGCTAAAATGTTCGATACATCATCTTATTGTTGAATCGAATTACTTAGCTACACTGGCAACTCCTTGGGCACACTATTCCACAGATTACAGTTTGAAGGCTTACGATTATGTTTTGGTACCACCGCGCGCGATCAAGTAGGTATCTTACGAATTTCCATAAAGACTGCCAAGATAATCGAATCATCACATGAGAATACAATTCTTTCCGGGTAACCTGACCATCAACATCCCGCAGAGACGACATTCCCGTGACTTCACTCATTCATCTTCTCGGTCAAGGTCTTCCAACTTCGTTTATTATGTTATTTTCTCAACGTTTTTACTCCGCAATCTGGTTCCGGAAATCTACTTCCAGGAGCGTCCAACACGACCGGTTATGCAACAAAAACTCGGCACGTGATCATTACTATAAAATCGTATCTTCTTCCCCGGTCTGCCGGCGATCAAGTCTGGAAACGGAGCTTACACGGTCCGTTGGAGGACCGAATTAGCATTTCGAGCGAGCTTTTTATCGCGAATAATACACGCAATATCGCCCTGGACTTGTGAACCATGATTATTATTGGTAGTTACACTATTTTAGCGAATTTTAGAAGAAAAGGAAGCTATTGTTCTCGGTCCAAAATTTTTAAAACTCGAATTTCCGAAAGATTTTTATACCAAAATCCGTTTCAGACCATCCTGAATTCACTGCCGAAAGACACCAAAAATTATATGTATATATATATTTATATATATTTATATATTTATATATATATATTTATATATATATATTTATATATTTATATATTTATATATGTAGGTATGTGTCATTCCAGACGATAACTCTCGACAGAATTGAGATAAAAAGTTCAAATTTGCACGAAAAATCTGTCTTGGCAATCGACAGGCTAAGTTCGTAGATGGGCAGAATCGGGTCACTCTAAGGGGGAGTTTTGGGGAGTTTTAGGGGGGAAAAATTACCCATAAATTCCCAAAATGAAACAGCCTGACAAGTGACACCTCATTTTAAAGGTTTTTCTACGCTGAACACGATGGTGAAATCAGAATTGCGATATCTCATTCCGTTCTCAAACTGGAGCACTTTGAAGATGAAGGAACGTGGTTATTTCTTGAGATAAAACAGTTTTACATAAAATCAGTTATTTCTTCGAAAATTCGCTCTTATAGCCATGCTGCATGACTGGTTTCCCTTTATGATCTGCACCCACTTGCGTAATAGGGTAATTAGTACTTAGGTCACTTATTTGATTTGGAACAACTAAATTCCGCCGTTGGGTTTTCATTACAAATACTTCAGCAGTCTACCTATAGTTACCCGCAATCGCTCAGGTCGTCATAGGTCGATATTTATTTGTCCGGAATTTATAATAATTATATTATGATAATTTATTAGAATTATTTATTTATTATTATTATTATTATTATTATTATTATTTATTATAATATTATTATTATTCCGGACCCAACGGCGGAATAATAATATTATCATAACTAATAATTTATAATAATATAATTATAATTATAAATAAATAATTCTAATAAATTATCATAATATAATTATTAAAAATTCCGGACAAATAAATATCGACCTGTGACGACCTGAGCGATTGCAGGTAGACTGCTGAAGTAGTATTTGTAATGAAAACCCAACGGCGGAATTTAGTTGTTCCAAATCAAGTAAGTGACCTAGGTACCAATAATAATTACTAATTATTCATTATTATTAATAATAATTTATTATAATTATATTATAATAATATGCAGCGCCTTCAAGAAATCAAAATGGGTGTAAATTATTCTTCTTGCTGGTCCGAAGTGCGAGGGCGCCATGAATAATACATAATATAAAATGGTATCATTTGTAAGGGGGTACCTAAAACCAGTGTGAAATTAAATACCCGAGACATAGCGAAGTACCTACCTACGAACGCGGTACGTTCCACGCTCGAGGAATATTCTTCGTCATAATTATCCTTTTCCCCAGATACATATTTGTAATGGAACAAGGTACCGACATAGACATTATATTATTATAATAAGAAAATTCCTATAAGTGGCGGGTTATCTTGGTAAATGTGTACTACTTCCAGGTACCTGTTGTACTACGGTGGAAGGTAGTAAGATAACCTCGCCTACTGACACTTCGATGCATAACCATCTCATTCTATTTATCGATATAGTTGT
This sequence comes from Leptopterna dolabrata, assembly GCA_954871275.1. Classification (NCBI taxonomy): domain Eukaryota; kingdom Metazoa; phylum Arthropoda; class Insecta; order Hemiptera; family Miridae; genus Leptopterna; species Leptopterna dolabrata. The sequence goes on along the minus strand of OX940988.1, from coordinate 8,819,434 downwards.
AGTTACAGTATGTAGTTCTATATCGATGCCTGCTACAAACCACGCCTGCATCCTGCGCAACTTACTGGTCTTCCAGCGAGCCATTGAACGAATAGTTGTCCTAGTTCGTCCTATAATTTATAGTTTCTTGTTATTCCAACGATAACATCGATAAACTATACCTATCTCGACAAAAAAACCCGCAGTCGTGGGGAACCTTGGATAACTATTTCTACTGCAGTTGTTCCCCTACTTACATGTTCTTTCCAATCGTGTGAGGGAGTGCAATGGTCACAATATAAAGCTCAAACCATTAAAGATGTAAGTAGGTGAAGTTGCTCACGGTCTCCCGCATTTTCTGAGGGCTGACTCGCTCCAGTAGACACGACAGCCTTGCACATTTGGATCCCTTGACCCAAAAATTTGTAAAATATCGTAGTCCTTCCAAAGCACGAATACAACAAATTACATTTGCAACAACATAACGTACGCAGTTGCGGCAGAGCTGGTGATGTAAAATTATCGATAGCTTCTGACTATCGAATCTTGACTATCGATAGTTTTAATAACTATGGATAATACGATAGAAAAACTGAAAACCTAGGTACTGTTTTTGGCCAAAGGCGTCTACTTCGCGCATACCGTGTAAAAATTCAAATGAGGGACGAAGATTGAACAAAATGTTTTGTCAGTAGGTACTTTTTTCACAGGTCAGTCTCATTCAATTCTCAGACTAGCTACTACCTAGGCAGAAAATATCACAAAAAACCACAGTCATGCAGCATGGCTATAAGAGCGAATTTTCGAAGTTTTCGGCATCTTCCTCCTCCGCCTAAAATTTTCTGAAAATTAATTTTCGGCCAATGTTTTCCCAACTTGATACCATACAAAATTAAAACAGGAGTAGTTTTACGCAAAGTAAAATTTGCGGTGGAAGGATGGGGAGGGGGAAATCAAAAATGTTTTGAATACCAGAAGAGTAGGTAATGGATACGTAACAAATTTTTTTTGTTCCATTTTTTGCCGAGTAACACCTCGGTTTGTAGATTTTCCAACGCTGAACACGATGGTGAAGTCAGAATTGCGATATCCCATTCCGTTATCAGATTAGAGCAGACGAACCAGGAAGAACATCTCAAGAAATAACCACGTTCCTTCATCTTCAAAGTGTTCCAGTTTGAGAATGGAATGAGGTATCGCAATTCTGATTTGACCATCGTGTTCAGCGTACAAAAACCTTTAAAATGAGGTGTCACTTGTCAGACTTTTTCATTTTGGGAATTTATGGGTAATTTCCCCCCCCAAAACTCCCCCTTAGAGTGACCCGATTCTGCCCATCTTCGAACTTAGCCTGTCGATTGCCAAGACAGATTTTTCGTGCAAATTTGAACTTTTTATCTCAATTCTTTCGAGAGTTATCGTCTGGAATGACACATACATATATAAATATATAAATATATATAAATATATATATATATACATATAATTTTTGGTGTCTTTCGGCAGTGAATTCAGGATGGTCTGAAACGGATTTTGGTATAAAACTCTCGGAAATTCGAGTTTTAAAAATTTTGGACCGAGAACAATAGCTTCCTTTTCTTCGAAAATTCGCTAAAACGTCTGCCAATTCGAGTAGGCAGTATAGCTTCCTGACTTCAGTCACATGAACGTATAGAATAGTTGGGTAGATTCGTTTTGATATGGGACCATCTGCGATCCAACCCGCGTGTACCCTCAAAATTTCAGGTCTCTACGACTATTTTTCGGGTAGTCAGAAGCGTTACAAAGAAATGGACAACACTTCATGTTAGCGCATGCGCAGACGAAAGTTACGGTACGATCCCAATGAAATTCATATGGAACTATCAAACTATTATTCCTGATCTATCCTCCAAATCTGAACTCATTTCAATTATATTTAAGGTAGTTATGGGCGTTCCAAGTATTTCACGTTTGCTCATGCGCAGACAAAACAATTTCCATGATTTTGAAACAGGACCGCCTGCGATCCAACCCGCGTGTACCCTCAAAATTTCAGCTCTTAAAGACTACTTTTCGCGTAATTAGGAGCGTTACAAGGACATGTTCGCTCATGCGCAGACCAAAGTTACAATACGATTCCAATGAAATTCATTTGGAACGATCAAAGTATTATTCTTGATCGACCCTCCAAGTTTGAACTCATTTCAACGATGTTTAGGGTAGTCATTGGCGTTCCAAGTATTTCACGTTTGCGCATGCGCAGGCGAATGTTACGGTAGGTACTTTTTCAATGATTTTGATATGGGGCATCTGTGACCCAACCCGCAACTACCCTCCAAATTTCAGCCGATTTTTTTTTTTTTTAAATTGGCATTGTTTATTCAACATTGAGCCATACATCCATCATTCATATTTACAGTTTACATAGGTAGTACTTAAATGTAACATAATAAATTAATAAATAAATACATTGTCTTTTATTACAAAATTGATTACATCACAATATTATTTGAATTTATAAATGAATAAATCGCTTGCCAGACTTGTATCTTCGCTGCAGCCAACAGAGTTGCATAGCCGATTTCGGCCATTATTTCGGGTAGTTATGGGCGTTACAAGGAATTACCACAGACAGACAGGCAAGGAACCAAAAATGTTCCCTGATGTCTGAAACGCAAAATGGTAGTGGAAATTTGCATTTTGGAGGGCATACATTTTTTTTACCCAATTACGAGTCCAAGGACCTTCGGTAGTGAGGAAGCAAAATAGGAATTGCGAGCGCAGAATATAGATTTTTTTTAATGAATAAAATGCTGACTGGAAAGTTTAATTCCAACATAGGGAATAATCCATATTTCTTTATTATAATAAAAACTGAGCCACTGAGAAAACAACAACCAATATTAGATCAAATTTCAACAAGAAGTCACCTTTAAATGCGAAGTAACCAAAAATAGTTTCTGATTGATGTCTTGGATCGGGCCGATAACATCGACACTATCGAAAACCCGAACTATCGGTAGTTTTACATCACTAGGCAGAGCTAAGTGAACGAGCAGAGCTGATAACACGTTTTTCCAGCACAAGTGGCATCTACCTATATGATAACTGCTTTACAATACGTGTATGGTGGGTCTTATTTTGATCGTAGAGAAATAAACGTATAACCATTCGTTGCAGTTGAAATGTCCTTTTTGAAGGATCTCATCCAGAAACTATGAAAATTCAAACTCGATTTTCTCGAAAGCAACATTTACGACTAAGTGGATTTCATCTGTAAGCCTACGATATTTAGGTACGAGTATAGTTGATGGCTCAGCTAGTGCGATAGGTACGTGTTCAACAGTACCTACGTAATTTATTTATAATAGCTCCTGACGTCTACTAACCAAGATAAGTAGGTATACGTAATGGGGATGTAATGGTGGTTTTCATTCTCGCTTTCAATTCTGATAAACTGTGATCTCACACCGCGAACGATGAGAAACGTAGGCATTCTATATACCTAACAACGTATGTGAGCATGAATATATAAACTTTCTCTAAGCCTGTAATTGACGCTACATCCACCTGTGTCGCTCATGATTTCATGATAAGTTCGAAATCTTGTAAGTGTGAACGTTGGCAATTTTCTGATTCCTACTGATGATGGCCTCGACGTATTTTCACGTCATATTCAATAATATGAAACATTAAATAATATGAAACATTAATAATTATATTTTATTGGTGGATGACGTTATTATTAGATAGAACTTCATGCTTACCAAGTTTTATGGTCCATTTACCGACGCTTTATTCAATTTATAGTTGATTTTGAACAGTTTGATTCGAGTTGGCTACAAATTCCGTATTCGATAGGTATAATACATGTAGGTATGTACATACCTAATTTGTGACTATGACTATTGCACCCAATTTGTGACTATGGTTCACATTTTTTGTACTTCGAATAAATACGTAGTTTCTACTTATCTGATCGACACTCGAACAGCTCACTGTTGAAATTTCCCTCCTAAAGTAGAATAGAATTCGAAAGAAGTGTTTTTGTTTTTATAAAATACTTCCGGAATTACAACAAATTGACTTCTCAAATCTGTCAGAAATCTTCCTTCTGTGCTCTATCTTTTCTATATAATATTCTGTTGTTGTTGTTAATGTTTATTTTACCTTCCGCAAGGTAATGAATTGTGCTTGGGAGTACCATCGATATGTATAATATTATCCTACAATGAACGGAAAAATACCTAGGTAGATACATTGGCGGAATATTTGAAAAATCCTAACTCAAAAGGAGGTTTTGACATATATTTTGTACTTTTAAATCAATATCAAAGTGCACTATTTTAAATGAAATCTTTACAATGAGGAGTACCCATGACTTCTGTTAGCGAATTTTCGAAGAAAAGGAAGCTATTGTTCTCGGTCCAAAATTTTTAAAACTCGAATTTCCGAAAGATTTTTATACCAAAATCCGTTTCAGACCATCCTGAATTCACTGCCGAAAGACACCAAAAGTTATATGTATATATATATATTTATATATGTATGTGTCATTCCAGACGATAACTCTCGAAAGAATTGAGATAAAAAGTTCAAATTTGCATGAAAAATCTGTCTTGGCAATCGACAGGCTAAGTTCGTAGATGAGCAGAATCGGGTCACTCTAAGGGGGAGTTTTGGGGAGTTTTAGGGGGGGAAAATTACCCATAAATTCCAAAAATGAAACAGTCTGACAAGTGACACCTCATTTTAAAGGTTTTTGTACGCTGAACACGATGGTGAAATCAGAAAGTCGATATCTCATTCCGTTTTCAAATTGGAGCACTTTGAAGATGAAAGAACGTGGTTATTTCTTGAGATAAAACAGTTTTACATAAAATCAGTTATTTCTTCGAAAATTCGCTCTTATAGCCATGCTGCATGACTGTGGTTTTTTTTAAATTTTTTTAAATGAAAGTAGGTTCCATTCTAAGAATCGTGAGGCCAACTGGATTCCCCGACGATGAAAAGTTCTTTTTGAATGAGCTTTAAATTTTTCGGCAACAAGTGACGTCACTGGCGGGAGCAGTGTAATGACGTCACTTGTTGCCGAAACTTTGAAAGCTCATTCAAAAAGAACTTTTCATCGTAGGGGAATGCAGTTGGCCTCACAATTCTTAGAATGGAAATACCTTCATTTGAAAATGGGAAAGTAATATAAACAGGAGTCATGATTACTTCTCATTCCTCTCTACAGTAAATGTTGTATGAAATACAATGAATGTCGTATGAACATACAATAGATGCTGTATGAAATACAATACAATTTCTCGGAAACGGGTCTGCAAGAAGACAGGAATCGATTTTTCAAGTCATTTCCGAAAGAAAATGTGTCGTGTCAGTTTTAGCGAATTTTCAAAGAAAATGAAGCTATTGCAATGGCTTCGAAATTTAAATAATATAAATTTTTGGAAATTTTCTTCATAGAAATCCGTTTCAGATCATTCTAAAACGATTCCTGAAATTTAACACTTTTTTATATGTATATATATATTTATATATATATATATGTGTCACTCCAGACGATAACTCTCGATAGAATTGAGATAAACAGCTCAAATTTGCACAAAAAATCTATCTTGGCAATCGAAAGGCTAAGTTCGAAGATGGGCGAAATTGGCCTACTCTAAGGAGGGTTTTGGCGCATTTAAAGTGCGCAAAAATTACCCAAAAATCCCCAAAATGTTATTTTCCAACAAGTTACCCCTCATTTTAAAGGTTTTTGCACGCTGAACACGATGGTGGAATCGGATTTTAGATATCTTGATCCGTTCTCAAATTAGAGCATTTAAAGTGCGCAAAAATTACCCAAAAATCCCCAAAATGTTATTTTCTAACAAGTGACCCCTCATTTTAAAGGTTTTTGCACGCTGAACACGATGGTGAAATCGGATTTTAGATATCTAAATCCGTTCTTAAATTAGAGCATTTAAAGTGCGCAAAAATTACCCAAAACTAGGATAATCTTTAAACTCTTACCCCCCCCCCCCCACCCCTTTAGAGTGGTCAGATTGAAAAATGTGAGAAGTATTAATTGAAGACGAGAGTTCGAAGCAAAACAAAACCATAGCCATTAATTCGAATATTTCTTTGAAAATTCGCTCATTAAGTCATGCTGCATGACTGGTTTTTTTTTTTAAGCCATTTATTCACATAATGAGCATATTACAAAAAATCGAAGTATGTGATACTTCATTGCAAAATTAGAAAACAAAATCATCATATCTTGTAAAGAGGAACAAAACAAAACATGGCAATATACTGATCTCCAAAATTTAAGGAAATTGTCCGGAGATCAGGAGTTGCTAATAAAAAAATTACTAGAACTAATACATCGAAACTGAAATTGGATTCACTAACTTAAAGAAATTAGACTTTTAGAGCAGGAAAAAATAGAAAATTAAAAAAAAAAAAATAAATACATATGTACGCACAGGTACTTAGTACAAATAACACAAACTAAAGAAGCAATAAGGGAATATCAAAATTCAAATTAATTAGGAATTGCTGCGAAAGAAAGTCATTTAGGCAAGTTTTGAATTTGTTAAATATTTCAACGGTTTTAATATGAGAAGGTAATTCCATAAACAACCTAGGAGCCAAAAAAGAACATTGTCTCATGAAGAAGTCACATTTAGGGTAAGGGATTGGTATCATAACGCCATGGTGATGTCGGGTTACACCATGTAATCGAGGGATATATGGAAGCTGATACTTGAAATAGTACTGGAGCAGTTTAGACACATAAATGAGTCGGGGAGGAAGAATGTTAAATTTTAAGAATAATGGTTTACTATGGCTTTGGTATCCAGCTCTGAATATAAGACGCAAAACTGACTTTACCGCAATCTCAATTGAATTGAAGGACCCACCCCATACAGGAATACAGTAAGTCAGAATAGAATATACAAATGCATGTAACGTCATTTTTAAAGCAGAGAGAGTCAGGAATTTATTAAGAAAATAAAATATGAAGGAGGATCTTCTAATAGAATTGCTTACGTGTAGAATATGGGATTTCCATTTTAAAAACTTATCAACTAAAAAACCCAAGTACCATTGGCAGTCCACCCGTTGGATACAAGGGTAAGTACAGGGGTCTGAGGAGCAAGAAGCTGAGGGAACGTGAAAAGGATGTTTTGAGTTTGTTTGCAGTCAAAGCATTTTGCACAAACCAGTCCGATATAACTGAAACTGCATGAACAGCAAGATTGTGAGCATTAGTCCATGAATCTGCGACAATGATCATCTGCAAAACCAATCAGACTACCTCCAGTGCTTACCTGAAAGACATCATTGATATACAGAATAAACAAGATAGGCCCCAGAACAGAGCCCTGGGGAACACCCATTGATATATGAGTAGGCCCACTTCGATTACCGTCAACATCAACAAACTGGCATCTATTCCTCAGATAAGAGGAAAACCAACGTTCAACATTCGCGTCCAAGCCAAACTGTTGCAATTTTTTCAACAATCGATCATGATTTAAGGCATCAAAGACTTTAGTTAGGTCAAAATATAAACTTATGGCTTTATCACTTGAATTAAGGGCATCGCTAATCTGATAACTAAGCATTGAGACCGCATCCTGGCAACTACGTCCACTACGAAAACCAAATTGTTCATTTGAAAGCAAATTATTGCGATCCAAATAACCAATTAACTGTTGTTCAACTCTGTTGTTCTAGCTTTTCGAATATTTTTGAGAAGGTTGATAACCGGAGACGGGAAAAAGTCATAAAACGTCATTGTCATAGGTTTTTATCATGAAATGGCCATTTTTGGGATAAACGTCATGAAATGGCACTTTTCGGAATAAACGTCATAAAATAGGCCTTTTAGCTCTTCTTTTTTCCGTTTTCTTATTTATTTTCATTTTATTTAACTTTTTTTGAAATTAAAATATTGTTATGATATGAAATGAATGTTCATGGTTATGGCTTTTTTTCGCCCGGAAAAAAATATTGAAAATGTTTTCCTTATTTTCGGTTTTTCCTTCATGTGAGATGTGTTACCGCAGAGGCGAAGGCAATCCAGGAGGTTAAAGAAGCTCTAGCTGCTCCAAGTCTTGAAACCCACCTTCGACAACTTTGGTTCGATTCCAGGCATCATCCAAGGTCTGCAGAAACACGATATGCTTTTTTCAGCTACTGTTGACAAAGTCGAGACCTTTAGTAGGTCCACATCGAGTGGGGAAGTGGGGGAGAAGGTAAAAAATAAATTTGCTGGTGTCATCTCAAGGAACCCTGGTTGGGAACAAGCCTAGGCCATTGCTGCTCGGTTGAATGGCGAGGAAGAAGGAAATCTGCCTGAAGGATGGAAAGCAAAGGACGTTTTTGCGATGAAGTATGCTCCCTCCTCATCTGCCGACGTAGAAAGATCGTCCTCCAAATTCAAGGGTATTTTAACAGACAAAAGAACCAATTTGACTGTACAACACATTCAACAGCACATGGTTGTTGCATACAATGGCATTGAATAACTCGATGTACCAACCATTATGTAAATATTGTACCTTTTGTAAATATTGTAAGTACCTATATACAAATATAAACGAATTGAAATATTAAATTTGCATCCATCTTTTTAACCTTCTAATACTCAATATTTGCTGTAGAATAATAATGAATATAATGAAATGATGTTAGTTGGAATTTTAAAATAAAATAAGCATCATAATAGTATTTATAAACATCATAAAATAGCCAAATTCCTAAAATGAACGTCATAAAAAATCCAAGATAAGAGTCATAAAAGTCATAGAACAAACGTCATGAAATGGAATTATAAACGTCATAAATGTGTCGTCTCTGTTGATAACAAAGAAATAGGACGATAGTTTTCAAGTAGAGAACGAGAACCTTTTTTAAAGAGTGGCTTCACTTTAGCTAGTTTTAAATAATCAGGAAAGACTCCAGTAGTAGGTAAGGCTCAGGTTGATTACATAAAACAAAGGCTCCTGGATCCACCCGATAATCCTCTTTACCAAATCTGAGATGAATACGTCAGGACCAGAGCCCTTCCCAGATTATTTAGATCACCAATACACTTACGGACGTCCTCAAGAACGACTGGAATAAAACTCATCGTGCTCTTCACTATTTTTGGAAGACCTCAACTAGGATTAAAAGCCCAACATTAGCGAAATGCTTGTTAAATTTATCTGCTATACCCGCAGGGTTTGTAAAAATTTCGTTTTGAATAGACAACTTACAAATTGGTGACTCTCTCTCTTATTTTGGTGTTTTTCGGTATTTTAAGTTTTTTTCTCCCTAAATCAAGTTTTGGTTTATTATTTTCAATAATGAACCTTTGAAATCGAGCATGAAAAAAAATGTTTAACTCCCCCTCAAAATTTGATGGTTTCCGTTTCAAGGTATGTAGAATCCGAGAATGCAATAAAAAAATGTCTGTCCGTCCGCCGTACGCCGTACTTCGCACTTTTCTTAGTTTTTTTTTCATATAAAACTCGCCATAAAAATTACAAAAAAACAATTGATGGCTGCCGTTGAAAAAATTCCAAAAAATACGAAAACTTGAGGGCTTAAAGGCAAATTGCCAAGAGACAGTTTCGCTCGGAAATGACCTGGCTTCTTGCAGACCAGTTTCCGAGACATGCTGTATACTACAACATCGTCAAGATAACTATGAGTATATTTAATACAGCAGGACAAAGTTTGGAGTTTCAAGGGAAGCTCATTATTATTTTATCAAGGAATGTATATTTTGGGTCATTGGGATGGGGGGGGGGGGGGGGGGGGGTGCTCTCTGGATCATCTCACTGGGTAGATATATTTCAGCGAACTTGAAAAGAAAAGCTATTGCCATGGGACGTACACTATAAAGCAGGTCAATAATTAGTACATTTAAACGCCTGGAGGCACGCGCTCCGCTCTGACATCCTTAGTCACGCCAAAATTGTGTATTCCACAGTGGCCAAGTCTCAATATGTGAACTAAATCACTCGCGAAGAAATGGTGGAAACCCATTTCAAAGAAAAACGGAGTTATTGAAAAAAACAGTATATTTCCACAAATACAAGAAAAACGCGAAAAACACTGTTATACAGTAATAAACAATAACTAACGATGGTTTGATCACCGAAACCGGTATAGCAGTGTTTTTCGCGTTTGTTCGTGTATTAGTGGAAATAGTCTATTTTGGTTTATTATTTTCAATAATGAACCATTGGAATCGAGCATGAAAAAAAAAAATTCTTACCCCCCCTCAAAATTTGATGGTTTACGTTTCAAGGTATGTAGAATCCAAAACTGCAATACGCTGCAAATCCCTGCACAACGGTTTATTATTTTGTATAGAATACCCTTCTGTTACAGATCACAGCTCTATGTATAGATAACCCGTCTATATAATATGATATGTACTATTCTATGCATAATTATTTAGATCGCAGACCCTCCGTAGGTTAGTACCTAACCCCGTACTCGTTACTAGGTACCTACCTAAATCACGAGTTAAATGTTGCTAAAATAATTCTGCCGATGACAAACAGTACCTAACAAAAAGAAACACACATAATGAAGTTCTGAAAAGAAATTGTTGATGAGGAGTGAAAAAAGTTGCAAAAGTAGCTACCAACAAACTCCAGCCCCTTCTACGTAGATGGTATAATGAACCGTTGTGTAATAATTTACCGTTGAGTAATGATTTACCGTAGTAATAATTTACCCATCAATAATACTTCAACGTTTGTTCAAGTTTCACTACCTACCAACAAACTCCAAAAGAGCCATCATTTTTCAAATTAAATAATATCACAGAACATCCAACTCGACTTCATACTCCGCCAATATAATCAGGTGATCCCTACCAATGATTGGCCGTATTCACAAATTCCTATTGTGGGCGCGTCTCTGGTTACGAGATTTGGTTTGAATTGTATACAATTTCATTCACACTGGAGTCGAAAATGCCTGTCGGTGCAAACTTCGGGGCCTTACTGTGAACGAACGGCTGGACGTACGATGCTCCGGATGGTCTTAAAAAACTCGCAAGTTCAAGAACTATTTAAAACCGTAAAAATATTTACGTAAAAAAATGGTATAGGCGTTTTGAAAATTTCAACCCCTATTTTGAACCCCTTAGAGATGACTCACAGTAACGTCGAGCTTCGAGGACCAACTAGACGCCGAACGGAACCTATAACCCGAATTTCATCAATTTTTTTTCATGGTAACTAAGAAAAGTGGCCCGTACGGCGTACGGCGTACGGCGGACAGACAGAAATATTTTTATTGCAGTTTTGGATTCTACATACCTTGAAACGTAAACCATCAAATTTTGAGGGGGGGTAAGAATTTTTTTTTTCATGCTCGATTCCAATGGTTCATTATTGAAAATAATAAACCAATATTTCTGTCTGTCCGCCGTACGCCGTACGGGCCACTTTTCTTAGTTACCATGAAAAGAAATTGATGAAATTCGGGTTATAGGTTCCGTTCGGCGTCTAGTTAGTCCTCGAAGCTCGACGTTACTGTCAGTCATCTCTAAGGGGTTCAAAATAGGGGTTGAAATTTTCAAAACGCCTATACCATTTTTTTACGTGAATATTTTTACGGTTTTAAATAGTTCTTGAACTTGCGAGTTTTTTAAGACCATCCGGAGCATCGTACGTCCAGCCGTTCGTTCACAGTAAGGCCCCGAAGTTTGCACCGACAGGCATTTTCGACTCCAGTGTGAATGAAATTGTATGCAATTCAAACCAAATCTCGTAACCAGAGACGCGCCCACAATAGGAAATTTGGCGGAGATAGAATCATTGCTAGGGATCACCTGATTATATTGGCGGAGTATGAAGTCGAGTTGGTTGTTCTGTGATATTATTTCATTTGAAAAATGATGGCTCTTTTGGAGTTTGTTGGTAGGTAGTGAAACTTGAACAAACGTTGAAGTATTATTGATGGGTAAATTATTACTACGGTAAATCATTACTCAACGGTAAATTATTACACAACGGTTCATTATACCATCTACGTAGAAGGGGCTGGAGTTTTTTGGTAGGTACTTTTGCAACTTTTTTCACTCCTCATCAACAATTTCTTTTCAGAACTTCATTATGTGTGTTTCTTTTTGTTAGGTACTGTTTGCCATCGGCAGAATTATTTTAGCAACATTTAACTCGAGATTTAGGTAGGTACCTAGTAACGAGTACGGGGTTAGGTACTAACCTACGGAGGGTCTGCGATCTACATAATATGTATAGAATAGTACATATCATATTATATAGACGGGTTATCTATACATAGAGCTGTGATCTGTAACAGGAGGGTATTCTATACAAAATAATAAACCGTTGTGCAGGGATTTGCAGCGTTTTTTTCAATAACTCCGTTTTTCCTCAATATGAATGTAAACCATTTGGATGACCAAGTCCTGTGATCCCACAGGATGAGCGAGCGGACACAGCTGGTGCTCTAAACCATGGCGGCATGGGGCATTAGGGGCATGTCCAAACTGTCTTGTTCATGACGTTATTTGATAATATTATATTCTTTAGATAAATTACTGCATGTAAAATTTGCAGAAAACATAGGCGATTATTCGTCAGATAACGTATCTCCTAGCCCACAGATGCCCACTTTGTATTCTAATGACTTCCGTTTAGTTTACTAACCCAAGTAACGTATAAGCATCGTGATTCTGATTCCCCAGAGTCAACCGTTTCCTCGAGAACTCAATTGATATGGCACATCCATTCAATTCAGTGTGGGTTTAAAAGACTGACGTCAGTAATTGGATTTTCAAATGGGCTAACCAAACACGCCTAGCTATGTCTCTGAGTAATAGAGTAGTTACCAAGATATCCTAATGTTAGTGAGGCTACAAGACACTTTTTCAATTATCTCGAAGGCAATTTATCGCAGAAACATGTCAGACTGGATGTGAACTAACTTCTACGGTCACTCCGACATTGTGGCAGTGGTTTTACTACCGACATGGAAAGTAAAGTTGAACTGAGTCAACCAGGACGCAAACTTTACTGATCTCATCAAGATGTGACTTAGGTGCTTCAGACTTGGATAATGTTGTTTCCACCAAAAAAAACCAGTCATGCAGCATGACTTAATGAGCGAATTTTCAAAGAAATATTCGAATTAATGGCTATGGTTTTGAATAAAGGAAAACTTCGGTCTAAAATTTGGTTTTCTATGTATATTCTCTTCGTATTTATTTTAATTTGTACGTTTTGTCCATCCTGATTCTACCGTTTGTTTATTACGTAATTGTACTAAGTGCTTATTTATTTGATCGCTGTGGGTTCATATTAGGTAGGATAGGGTAGTTAGGACTTTTGACTTACCTACTCAAGAGAGTGCAGTAGGTAAAGGAGTTGTTATAGAGAATCATGAGTGCTTCAAGTGCAGGTTGTTTTTCATGCAGGCTCAATCTTGAAATAAACTATGAAGGAAGGATGTGGTTTCTGGAAGGATCACTTGGAAGAACATGTGGGTGCTACGCTGACCACTCTAAGGGGGTGGGGGGGGGGGGGGGGTAAGAGTTTAAAGATTATCCTAGTTTTGGGTAATTTTTGCGCACTTTAAATGCTCTAATTTAAGAACGGATTTAGATATCTAAAATCCGATTTCACCATCGTGTTCAGCGTGCAAAAACCTTTAAAATGAGGGGTCACTTGTTAGAAAATAACATTTTGGGGATTTTTGGGTAATTTTTGCGCACTTTAAATGCTCTAATTTGAGAACGGATCAAGATATCTAAAATCCGATTCCACCATCGTGTTCAGTGTGCAAAAACCTTTAAAATGAGGGGTCACCTGTTGGAAAATAACATTTTGGGGATTTTTGGGTAATTTTTGCGCACTTTAAATGCGCCAAAACCCTCCTTAGAGTAGGCCAATTTCGCCCATCTTCGAACTTAGCCTTTCGATTGCCAAGATAGATTTTTTGTGCAAATTTGAGCTGTTTATCTCAATTCTATCGAGAGTTATCGTCTGGAGTGACACATATATAAATATATATATATACATATAAAAAAGTGTTAAATTTCAGGAATCGTTTTAGAATGGTCTGAAACGGATTTCTATGAAGAAAATTTCCAAAAATTTATATTATTTAAATTTCGAAGCCATTGCAATAGCTTCATTTTCTTTGAAAATTCGCTAAAATTGATCCCCGAAGACACGCCCTAAACCACCTGACCACAGATACGCGAACTCCATACACTAAAATATAAATTGTGTTGTTTTCTCTTCTCTAAAATTTAGTACCTATTCTATGACTACTCTATTCATATGACTACATCATGGTGTAAGTTGTTGAGACAGATTTTTGCTTCCTCACTACCGAAGGTTGAGAAGCTTTGTATTCCTGCTAGAGCTGACAAAAAATCGATATTTTACCATTAGTTTTGCCAACTGATTCTATAACTCCCTGTTACAATAAGTGAGGAAGCTATACTACCCATCCAATTTTGCAGACTTTTTCAACATGGATAATGTTTTTGGGCTACGGAGCAATCCGAAATTTCCTACATCCAAATTAAAATAGCCCAATTTTTAATAAATTCAGTAAAATTAATAAAAATGATGGGAAACTGTAATTTTACAAGACCGTGAATAACAATAATAATATAATGTTTGGGGAAAATTTGTGGAAAAAAAAACACGAAAAAACGCTGAAAAGTCCTTGTCACATGGGTTTATTATTCTACTGGACATACCTACAGAAATGCTGGCTGTTCATTTATTGTTGCTTTCATGTAAAATAATTGAAATAGCTATTTCTGGTGGTTTTCACCAGTTTTGGGCCCCAAAACTTGAATTAGGTACGGTCCTTTTTTTTCTTCAACTTATCGTTGATTATATTATAGTTAGTGCCATTTAATCGTCTTGATCCACGTGTTGACACTTTTCCTAGTGTTATTCTACAAATTTATGGTGGTATCAGACGATTTCGCAGGTTGTTGACACATAAAAATTCAATTTTGGGAACTGAACATCTGGCACAACCTCAATTTTCCATTCCTTGGTCAAAATCGACGTCATATTCGGTTTTCTCGTCCCCAAAAACACGGATAACGATACCTCAAAAGCACATTTTACTAACATGTTACTAAAACACAAAAAGTACCTATTTTTATACACATTTTCACTCATAACACCCCTGGGTATTTTCCGATCGGGCTGAAAAGTTTTGGGACACAACTAGGGCCCAAATGGAGCATGTGTGCGAAATAACGAATTTTTTAGACCGAAAATGAGGCCGTTACACGTGAAACGGCTGACGGACATTGCATTTTTGGAATCTACGCACCTTGAGACGGAAAAGAAAAAATGTTGAGGGGGTGTTATAAAAATTTTTTGCTGAGCGAATACATAGGTGTATTATTCACAGAATAATAAACCAAAAATTTTTAGGAAGGCAAATAGTCACTTATATTGTTTGTTCTTAATGGACTCACGTTGATGACATTTCAGAAGTAATGGGGCTCGTTAGACTAAATATTGGGATCGGAGCCACATAAGTCAATGACTGCAGTCTTCGAATCGTAGTTAATAGGTACGATACGTCCGAATCATCCAGTCAGTTTTGACGGAATTTTCTGCTGTTATTAATATCGATGCAAAAAACTATTGCTATGTACCTTTACCGCTTTGCCACACCTTTACCACAAACCTCTTCGTATTTGATCCAATTCGCGTTACTTGTGGCATTTAAAATTATAGCTGAAATAACATTATTGGTGATCATTGTCGTTGTTGGCAAGTTGTACCCAAGTCGGTATAAGTACATAATTTATGATAGCTATAAAACGTGACCTCAGCAGCTACCTACCTACCTAATTACGTTCACATGCTCACACTGCGATACCTAGGTAGGTACGTACACCATAATACGTAGGTAAAGATATATTTGGTCCAAGTAAAAGGTGGTACTTTTTGTTGTACTAAGCTCAGTAATTCCACACAAATTACTGGCCTTAGGCTCACATTTTTAAGTTTTTGTCCAAATCGAGAAATAACGCATTGCCTGATTGTAGTGTTATCTACACGGACGGCTCGAGGTCAGGGGCTGCTGTTGGATATGGAATCTATGTAGTCAACGGGAAAATTGAAAAAGCCTTTAAACTTCCGTCCACAGCTTCCAGCTATAATACTGCCGAGGTTGTAGCTGTCTTAGAGGCTATCAAATATGTCCATGATATGAGCTATACTGGAAAGACGGGTGATTTGTTCGGACTCTAAAAGTTGCATTCAGTCAATTGGCAACTCTTCATTGAAAAGAGCAGACAATGTTGTGTCTGCCCACATTCTAGCTTACGCTGTTCAGTGTGAGAGAAGAGGCAATATACTTCACTTCTTGTGGATAAAAGGACACATTCGGATAGACGGGAACGAGAAAGCTGATGAGTTAGCAAAAACGGGAGCCGCAAACGGAATTTCTCTTTATATTGGACTGCCGGTATCCAGGGGCGGATCCAGAATTTTTTTCCGGAGGGGGTCACAGGGTAGAACAATATAAAAAATAACAAAAAATAACAAAATAACCAAACGAAAAATACAAACCGAATTTTCAACCTTATGCCTAAACTCGTCCAATTTGTCTACTTACAAAATTAATTGTATTCATTTATAAAATTCATTGTTTATGTAAAAAATATTTTTCAATATCTATTAATTATTTAACTGATAAATGTATTTATTTTCAATTTTCTTCTAAAAAAGTGTCCTAATGTGTTTTCAAACAAATTGGCGCATTTTATGGCAGCGTAGCTAACTTCAGAGTTTGCAAATCAAAACATTGAAACCACAACAATCTATTGTTGATCTCAGTGAATTCAGTATCGTTTTTACTGAATTTGGCAGAAAGAAAACGAGAACGAAACAAAAACAAGATAATAATTAACAAAAATAAGAAGAAATAAACAAGGTGTAATTTGACGGATACACCAAGGTAAATTTATTGACATAATTGTACATAAAGTAACATTGGTAGGACCAAGTGTACGATTATATTCGACTAATTTTGACATTTTTGATCGAATCTTGTTAGATTTTTTATAGTTCTTTTTTGTTTTCAGTTTTTTTAACACTGTCTACCGTTTGTGTAATTAGAAATTACAGTAATTAGTGGCGAGGACATTGGAATTTCAATTTGACGGATGTTTTATGGTAAATATTTACACAGTTGTATATGAAGCAAAATTGAGAAGACCATGTGGCCAAACCAGTTTTTAATTTAAAATTCAAATTGCAATAATGTTTTGTTTATAGAATTTCTCGTAAATATTTATCACTTTTATTTGAGGGGTTCCCCACAAGAACCGAATAAGTCCAAAATTGGCAAACGCCAGAAACAAGCATTTTGTAAAACGCTCTTCTCAGAGGGAAATGCTCCCCGGGCTCCAAAATGTGACTTGTTTTGTTCTTGCTGGAATTTTTTTGATTTTTTCGTTGTTACACATTCATCGCGACATCGACTTGGACATCGATGCGATAATCAACAGATTTGCGAAACAAAATAGAAAATTAGATTTTGTGTTATAAATGATCGTCCCAGTTGGAACTTATGCAAATGTAAACAAATCACGTGTTGCTATAAACCAAATACAGAAAAAAATAAGTATTCTATAAAAAGTTTAATCGTAATTATTGTTATATTTTGTTTCCAATGTTTTAAGTTAACAATATGGTAAGTTGACTTTGGTCGTTTGATTTGTTTCTGGTTTTTGATTTCACAAAAACTGGGTTCGTTTTCGTTTGGTTTTTTTTTTTGTTTTCGGGTTTGTGAACAATTCGTTCAGCTCTGCTTTTTGAAATGCAGGCTGATTCTGGGGGGGGGTCATGACCCCTGTGACCCCCCCCCCCCCCCCCCTTGGATCCGCGCCTGCCGGTATCCGACTTTTACCCAAGTATAACAGCGTGACATCGACATCAGTGGGAAGTTGAATACAAAAACTCAACGAATGGGCTATACTATAAGGAAATACAGCCCCGGGTTCATTGGGCCTAGTTCATTGGGTGGTCCGCTCATAAAGCACTGTGTAGAACCATCGCTCGGTTGCGTACAAATCATGGAGTCTGTGGAGCCTACCTACACCGCATCCACCCTGAAACCCTACCTCAATGCAGATTTTGCGAAATAGAAGTCGGAAAACTCGAGCATCTGATCATGGAGTGCCCTTTATTTTACTGTGAAAGAGACGTTTTATTTTATTTTATTATTGATACTAATGCACTATGCCAACCATTTAATTATAGGTCCTTGCTTCGATCTGCAAATATTATATTTCATTTTCTTATAATTATATTTCATTTTTGTAAGAATTTAATATTTCTGTTTAATTTTATTAGAATTGTTTATAAATAATTGTACATAACCATATGGCTGTAAAATGTGCTCCATTAATGCCAAATAAAATTTATTTAAAAAAATAATAATAACGCATTGATTATGATTTCGAGTACAAAGAAATATACAGAAATAATATTAACGTTTTGTAAACTGTCTGCAGCTTTTTAGCTCTGGAAGTCCGAGAATTCTACACGTTATCGATATTATTTTATCGCAGTGGGTGGAGGAGGCTGTGATTGCTTAGTCCTTCACCCTGCTCTTGAAAGGGAGTCGCGAGAGCTTTCACTTGAGACACAGGTCGCCTACAACAGATCGCGATACCAAGGTCGCGACAACCTCTGGATCCTAAAAGTTGCGAGCAGAAAGATATCAATTTGAGCGGTAGTGCTGGTAGTGAACTGTGAAACGCCGGTGTAAAACTTATAAGTAGAAACGGGTTGCGACCAGCGCCCAAATAGCTACCCTTTGCAGGGGGTCCGAGCGAACGATCTTTACAAATCCCCGTTTAGCAGTTCCCAACTCGGGCGGATATCGAAACAACCGCTCGTTAGTAAATCTGCAAAACCATGTATTTCCCACTTTTGACGAAAATAAGGTTTAGAGCTTTCCAGGTAGAAAATGAGGTTCTTGATCCGCCAAAATTGGAAACTTGGGATGAAATTGAATAATAACTACTCTATGCTCGCTTGCAATACCCTGCAAGTCTGAAACCTTCTTTTGTCTTGCAAGACCATGTATGTCTGAAGTATTCTGGTCTGCCGCCTGTGAACCTCTGCGAAACGTAAGTTTTGTCTTTTTCAAGAGTTTTTTAAAATAAAATTTAGATCTTTACTTACTTATTTAAATAAGATCCGAAGGAGATATAAACCTGGATATGTGGTTGGAACCACAATAACAAGCCTTTATCGTTGATATGAAGGCTCTGTCGGAGACATACATGGATTTGATAGCCTCAGTTAGTTGGACTTACATGGATTGTACCACTGATCAGTTGAAAAACCAGTCATGCAGCATGACTTAATGAGCGAATTTTCAAAGAAATATTCGAATTAATGGCTATGGTTTTGAATAAAGGAAAACTTCGGTCTAAAATTTGGTTTTCTATGTACATTCTCTTCGTATTTATTTTAATTTGTACGTTTTGTCCATCCTGATTCTACCGTTTGTTATGAGTAGATTCCTTGTTCCTTCTGAATGGCCTATCCTCTTGACTACGATTTCAGGCCTGGTATCTAAAACCAGTTCAAGATTTGCTCTACTCGGTAGGTAGATCCTTCCTTCTTCATTGATATTATTTTTATCATGTTAAGTACCTACCTACCTTTGAATATCAAATATTCGTATGATACTGATAATAAATTGATAAGATACCTACCTAACCTTCTTCCTCCTACTGTTAGTACCTAAATTGAATAATTTGAAATAGATTTTTTCTTTCGTCTTCCTTCTAGTAATACGTGGGCCGGTACTTGTCTATCTATGAAGGTATCATAACAATTATATGTCAAATGGGAAATTCAAGGAGTTGTACTAATCGTTTGCCTCCCCCTTTTTTGCTTCGAACTCTCATCTTCAATTAATACTTCTCACATTTTTCAATCTGACCACTCTAAGGGGGTGGGGGGGGGGGGGGTAAGAGTTTAAAGATTATCCTAGTTTTGGGTAATTTTTGCGCACTTTAAATGCTCTAATTTAAGAACGGATTTAGATATCTAAAATCCGATTCCACCATCGTGTTCAGCGTGCAAAAACCTTTAAAATGAGGGGTCACTTGTTAGAAAATAACATTTTGGGGATTTTTAGGTAATTTTTGCGCACTTTAAATGCTCTAATTTGAGAACGGATCAAGATATCTAAAATCCGATTCCACCATCGTGTTCAGCGTGCAAAAACCTTTAAAATGAGGGGTCACTTGTTGGAAAATAACATTTTGGGGATTTTTGGGTAATTTTTGCGCACTTTAAATGCGCCAAAACCCTCCTTAGAGTAGGCCAATTTCGCCCATCTTCAAACTTAGCCTTTCGATTGCCAAGATAGATTTTTTGTGCAAATTTGAGCTGTTTATCTCAATTCTATCGAGAGTTATCGTCTGGAGTGACACATATATATATATATATACATATAAAAAAGTGTTAAATTTCAGGAATCGTTTTAGAATGGTCTGAAACGGATTTCTATGAAGAAAATTTCCAAAAATTTATATTATTTAAATTTCGAAGCCATTGCAATAGCTTCATTTTCTTTGAAAATTCGCTAAAACCAGGCCGTTTTTTCATTCTCCTGTAAAATTTCCAATAAAGTACTTACATGGTTTTGCAGATTTACTATTGCGTTGGAGTTGTACGACTGTGTTCACCTGACCAGCGATGAGCTCCTTCACAGCTGAACAATTCACGTGACATGAAGAAGACAAAAACAGCTCGACTTGCAGTGAAACCCTTTGATCATCACTTCAGTCGGTACTTATGTAATTTGAGTCGGTGTTCTCTTTAATAAAATATTCTTGTTGCTAAACAAAAATATATATTCAGGGAAAAAAAAACACTAACGAAAAGTACCTTTATAAAAGGTAGGAGCTCTGATCACCTCACTGCACGAGGTTAACTTTTCGAAAGTACAAAATAAAACGCTGCAAAGTCCTTGTCACATGGGTTTATTATTCTATTGGACATACCTACAGAGATTTTGGCTGTTTATTTATTGTTTCATTCATATAAAATAATTGAAATAGCTATCTCTGGTGGTTTCCACCAATTTTGGCCCCCAAAACACACAAATAAGGTACGCTCCTTTTTTTTTTAAATATAAATTATCTCTGATCATTGATAGTACCATTTAATCGTCTTGATCCACCTGCTGACGCTTTTTCCAGTGTTATTCTACAAATTGATGGTGATTTCAGACGATTTCCCAGGTTTTTGACTCATAAAAAATCAATTTCGGGAGCTGAACATCTGGTAGAACCTCAATTATTTTCTATTCTTTGGTCAAAATCGACTTCATATTCGGTCTTCTCGTCCCCAAAAACATGAAAAACGATACCTTAAAAGCTCATGTTACCAACATGTCGCTAAAACGCAAAAAGTACCTATTTTTATACACATTTTCACTCATAACACCCCTGGGTATATTCCGACCGGGCTGAAAAGTTTCGGGACACAACTAGGGCCCAAATGGAGCATGTGTGCGAGAGAACGATTTTTTTAGACCGAAAATGAAGCCTTTACACGTGATACGGCGGACGGCGGACGGACATTGCATTTTTGGAATCTACGCACCTTGAAACGGAAAAGAAAAAATTTTGAGGGGGTGCTATAAAAATTTTTTGCTAAGCGAATACATAGGTGCATTATTCACAGAATAATAAACCAATATAACTTCATAATCGTCAGTTACGGATCTCGAGAAATTTTTTTTTTTAAAGCCGCAAATTATTACATAACGGTTTATTATTTTCTTGTATCTCGAATACCCTTTCTGACCTTGATTTAGTAGTCGTTTTGTGGTGGACCCACGCACACACAATTATACACGACAAAAATGTCGCCAGAGTCGAAGCATAGTCAATTACAGTTACATAAATATGCATTTTCCCCTGCCCCCATCTCCTGTAACGCGCCATTTCGGCCACACGAGTGTCATATTTGAAGTGTCGATGGGCACTGAGCCTAAGTAGGGCCCTCGCTATATTCGCGAATTTTCACACAATTTTAATGATTCGATTGAACGGGAATAACGAATTTTTACCAATCACCAAGTAGGTAAAAATGTATGTACATCAACAAAATCCAAAATAACCATCTTTCTTCATATGAAATAATTTACGGAACATCAATATTATTATATGTATATTCCGTATGATTCACACTCATGTTGACGAAGCTTTTCAATTCAAACTTCAGGGCCTTATGGGAGCCTTACGTGATTTGCTCCGGATGGTCTCAACCGTCTCAACAAATCTTCGGAATCATTTTATAAACGCCTTAAAAACCAGTAGGTACCCTTCTGTTCTATCAGTTGGTACCCTGTAGGTTCTTCTGTCAGTTATGGATCTCGAGAAAAAAGACAAGGAAAAAAGCTGCAAATTATTACATAATGGTTTATTATTTTCTTGTATCTCTTGTACCCTTTCTGACCCGGATTTATTTGTCGTTTTGCAGTGGACCCACCCACGGACACACACATACACGACAAAAATGCCAGAGTCGAAAAACAGGCAATTGCAGTTACATAAATATGCTTTTCCCCCCCCGCCACCATCTCCTGTAACGCGCCATTTCGGCCACACGAGTGTCATATTTGAAGGGACCTACAAACCAAATTGAATTACCTCATTTTGGTTCATGGTGGCTAAGTTTGCTAGTAATGCCAACGTCATTAGGTACTGAACAAATAATAAACCAAAATAATTGAAAAGCACCTTTATAACCTTTATAATAGTTATGTAGGCACTCTAAATCACCTCACTGAACGAGGTAATGTTTTAAAAATATACCTGCTAATTTAACATGACAGCGAAACCCGCATGGAACTTGAAAAAAAGGGAAAAACAATTTCGGTGGCATAGAAACATGAACCAGTCAGAAGGTATTTCAAGAGCAGTATTCAGAATTGAGAACCGGTTTCTTCGGAACTGTTGGCTAACGAATAAAACAAGTCGTTCAGTGGGATATCCCCTTCGGGGAATCCCTGTCTGCGCCAAGTTTCTTCACTTTCGTTGACGTCTTTTTGAACAGGTAGACATGTGTTAAATGCCTGCCTACATAATTTAACTATTATGAAATGCGGTTGAGGTTCTTTGAATACAGTGCCAACTGCCAGTATTACAGTTTTCGCTTGTCTGATCATCACCGCGAAGATACTTGTTCGTCAGTTTCAATTCTTTTTGACATTTTCATGTCTTTACTTTGGCACACAAACTCGAAAAGCGTTACCAAAAACCGACAAGAAAATCCGTTGTGCACCATGTCTGATAATTTTCGCTTACAACCGATTCGTTTCTACGGAACTTCATGTTTGCCATTTTTCATTGTACAAAAATTGTTCACCACTCGTTGGAATCGTGTGATTTTATTGAATATTTTCTTGTTAACCGTATCCCCGTACCTTGCGCGGTAGCTGAGCTGAGCATGATGAAAAAAACGCTGCAAAGTCCTCGTTAGATGGCTTTATTATTCTATTGGACATACCTACAGAAACGTTGGCTGTTCATTAATAATTGTTTCTTTCATGCGTAATAATCGAAATAGCTACTTCTGATGGTTTCCATTAATTTTGGCCCCCAAAACACAAATTAGGTACGCACTTTTTTTTTCTTTTTTTTTTAACTATCTTTGATCATTGGTAGTGCCATTTAATCGTCCTGAACCACGTCTTGACACTTTTTCCAGTGTTATTATACAAACTGATGGTGATTTCAGACGATTTCCCAGGTTTTTCGCTCATAAAAAATCAATTCTGGGAGCTGAACATTTGGTAGAACTCAATTTTCCACTCTTTGGTCAAAATCGACTTCATATTCAGTCTTCTCGTCCCCAAAAACATGGAAAAGGATACCTCAAAACCTCATGTTACCAACATGTTGCTAAAACGCAAAAAGTACCTATTTTACACACATTTTCACTCATAACACCCCTGGGTATATTCCGATCGGGCTGAAAAGTTTCGGGACACAACTAGGGCCCAAATGGAGCATGTGTGCGAAAGAACGATTTTTTTAGACCGAAAATGAAGCCTGTACACGTAATACGGCGGACGGCGTACGGCGGACGGCGTACGGCGGACGGACATTGCATTTTTGGAATCTACGTACCTTGAAACGGAAAAGAAAAAATTTTGAGGGGATGTTATAAAAATTTTTTGCTGAGCGATTACATAGGTGTATTATTCACAGAATAATAAACCAAAAGGTGGGTAAACAAGGTAGTCAGCAACATAGGTAATGAAGAAAGTCATTGTTTGCTAGTATAGAATGTGGTAACCTTGCACCATTGTGTGAGTAAATGATTCCGTAAATTATCCCTTAAATTGTTGTATTATGTATTTCCTTTCAAGTCCTGAATCAAGATTAAGAAGAGGTTCCTTTGTTAATTGCGATTACCCGTTTTGTGTGTGAGCAGGTTCCTTTGCATAATGCGATTACATAGTGTACGATGGATTCGGAAGTATCGTCAATCAATCAATCAATCAGTCAAATATTTATTCCAGAATGTAAAATGACCTAGGTCCCACCTAGAACATTCCACATAGTATCAGATATAGGAGTTCATTATCGATACTCCTTTCTCGCCATACACCACCGACAATGAAAAATATAAACGATTCCTACAAACGCGATCGTCACCCGAGAGGAAAAGGAAATTGCAAGCCGAAAGACAACGAGAATATCGTGCGCGTAAGAAACAGCAGAAGTTGTGTGAAAGAGCGCAAAATTAAGAAATCACACGAAACAGCGTTACAATTCTTTTCTGATGATGAAGAAAGAACAAGCGAGAATTATTCTTGCCTTATTATTATCTCATTATTATTATTACCTACTGTCAAGATCAAACTTGTGATACAACATGAAAATGTCTCACTGTGTTGCGGACGTGTACGCAAGCGTTTTATGTTTAAATCAAAATTTTTATCACTCAAGAACCAAGTAGTTTCCTTAGATCAGGCATGTCAAACTTGCGGCCCGCCGTATTAACAAGACGTTAATGTGCGGCCCACGAGTCGGTCCTAGCAATCAGTGCAATGCGGCCCGCCCTACAATGTCATGAAAAAGTAAAAGAAGTTGGGAAGGCTAAGGAAGAATGGAGTTCACTCCTTTTCAAAAAATATTCTATATCTATTGAATCGTTGAAAAAAGAATTTGACAGAAGGTTTGAAGATGTGAAAGGTGTTGAAAATGACCTAGCCCTTTTTTCTGCTCCCTTTTCCGCTGACGTGGAAAAAGTGCCCTCCCATTTACAAATTAATGGAGGTGATTGAAATGCAGTGATTCAACCCTGAAACACGAGTTTCTTGAAATAGGCACACCCGCATTTTATACATTTCTGCCTCATCATCGGTTCCCGAAAATTCGGCATTTCGCGGCTGAAATAATTTCTACGTTTGGGAGTATGTGAACAACTCTTCTCCAGAAAGGTCCAGGCTTACAGGCTGCCATCTAAGCTCGACTCTCAGAGTGGCCGCAGCAAACAATATTGTTCCCAACGTGGAAAATTTGGTGGAACGAAAAATATGTCAACTGTCAGGGAAAAAATATTAGGTAAGATCCTATATTCTTCTTGCATTTTGCTGTTAAACTTCTTGTAAACTTCTGATATAGAAACTTGATATAATTCCGTTTAGTGATTTTCTTGCGGCCCGCACAACCTTTAAGAAGCAGCCATTTGGCCCTTCAGGAACATTGAGTTTGACATGCCTGCCGTAGATCTTATGGAGACAATGAATAGAAGAGTCGCACTTCGAAGTACAATACATTCTATTGTAGAGATAGATCTTTAATTAATAGATTCAGACTCCTCTTGTTTCTTCCCAAAATGCAAATCCGCCAGCTAAGTCGTGCCGCTCTCAGCTTTATCACCCATCAGCGCGGATGCAAAAGCCAAGAAAAACTGCATGCGCTAATGGTTGCACAATGCGTTTTGCTTGCGTTTGGGAAAAAAGGAAAAGTCCTAACTATTAATGTATGTTCTCGATAATTATCTGTTTTATCGAGAAGTTGCGGAATCATCGTGCAACGGGCGGTTTGAAGCGAAAGGAGACGTTGTGCGAAGTCCCACTGATGTCCGCGTGTAAGGTTTATTGGATCACGTTGTACGTGATTTGATCTTGAGGGGCGTGATGAAACAGATGCTGAATTATGATACAAGATAGGTACACCAGAGGTACTTGGTTTGCATTAAAATTGCGTGAAGCTTCCTTACCGTCGATGTAATAATACGATTCCTACAATACCCGCACCTTAGCTTCACCTGTACCTACCTCTGCACCCGTGTACTCATGCCATGGACAGTCCGTAGTTCGCAACCTTGGTGTGCAACTAGCTCTTTCAGAAACTTACTATCATATTTAGATAGGAACTACCATGAACCAACTAGCACATGCTACACAAAACAATAGTGCTGACAGAATAATCATCTATGGATAATAAATTAGGGATAGCATTTTTAAGTACATAGTTAAAAATTCTAAATATGTACCAAACTCAAATAAAACTCATTTAAAAAAAAATATGTATAGAATATGTGTGAAATGTATAAAGTATTTTCTGACATATGTAAAAATCGGTACAAATTTTGAAGTCAAAACAAATTGTAAAAATACGTAGTACATCACTCTAACAGGTACATTAATTTATTTTTGGTTTATTATTCTGTGAATAATACACCTATGTATTCGCTCAGCAAAAAATTTTTATAACACCCCCTCAAAAGTTTTTCTTTTCCGTTTCAAGGTGCGTAGATTCCAAAAATGCAATGTCCGTCCGCCGTCCGCCGTACGCCGTATCACGTGTACAGGCTTCATTTTGGGTCTAAAAAAATCGTTCTTTCGCACACATGCTCCATTTGGGACCTAGTTGTGTCCCGAAACTTTTCAGCCCGATCGGAATATATCCAGCGGAGTTATGAGTGAAAATGTGTATAAAAATGGGTACTTTTTGTGTTTTAGTAACATAGTAGTAAAATGAGATTTTGAGGTATCGTATTCCATGTTTTTGGGGACGATAAGACCGAATATTAAGTCGATTTTGACCAAGGAGTGGAAAATTGAGGTTGTACCAGATGTTCAGCTCCCAAAATTGATTTTTCGTGAGTCAAAAACCTGGAAAATCGTCTGAAATCACAAGCAGTATGTATAATAGAAAAATTGTCAACACGTGGATCAAGACCATTAAATGGCACTATCAATGATCAAAGATAGTTAAAAAAAAAAAAAAAAAAAGCGTACCTAATTTGTGTTTTAGGGGCCAAAATTAATGGAAACCATCAGAAATAGCTATTTCGATTATTACGCACGAAAGAAACAATAAATGAACAGCCAGCATTTCTGTAGACCAATAAAATAATAGAATAATATACCCATGTGACAAGGACTTTGCAGCGTTTTTTAAATAGAAAACGAAATTTTAAAAACTTTAAAAAACATCTTCCGGAAACTCACGTAGATATTTTAGCGATCAATTGTCTATTCGAGTGTGAATTTCGCGACATTTCTCACAAGAAAACACAGTGTCCAAGGCAAAATGAGTTCTTGATAATGAACAGTGTAATGCAAAAATACTGTTTACACGGCTCCCTACAGCCATCCGCAAATGGCGAGCTTCTTCAAAACTTCGAAAAACAGTTAAAATTGAAAAATTTGTATCTAATTACATCGAATATTTGAAAATTATGTGTTTCAATCAATTAAATATTTGAACACAATTAAGTATGTATTAATAGTTATGTGAAATTAATTTGTTAAAATGGTTCAAAAAGTGTCAGTATGAATACATCTAGTTGAAAATCATGGATACATAGCCTAGAAAACAATTGTGCTAAATAAAAGGCCATTAAAAAAAGGAAAGACATGGATCATGAAAGTAGGAAACCAGGCAACCCTGGTTAGCGAGTACCCACTCTGCAGGCGGATACATGGGAACATGGATATGTCTTGTGGCCGAGTAAAGGTAGAATTTAATCATATTCACATTTCACGTATCCGCTTGTACAGTGGATACTCGTTAACCAGGTTTGCCTGGTGCAAGGTAAGGATCCAGAAAGAGGAAACGAGGGCAGATATTTGACTGTAGGTACTAAGCAACTGTTTACGGATCGGTTGTAATTGAAAACGATGCAAATCCCTGCACAACGGTTTATTATTTTGTACAGAATACCCTTCTTTTATAAATCACAGCTCTCTGTATAGATAACCCGTCTATATAATATGTACTAGTCTATACATATTATGTAGGTAGATCGCAGACCCTCCGTCGGTTAGTACCTAACCTCGTACTCGTTACTAGGTACCACCTACCTAAATCACGAGTTAAATGTTGCTAAGATAATTCTGTCGATGGCAAACAGTAACTAAAATGGCGAAAAGAAACGTAAATAATGAAGTTCTGAAGGAAAATTGTTGATGTGGAGTGAAATAGATGCCCCTTCTGCGTATATCACTGTTTTCTGTGGTCAGTACCTACCCTCGTGGTCAAGTATAATGAACCGTTGTGTAATAACTTGCCCATCAATAATACTTCAACGGTTGGTCAAGTTGCAAAAGTACCGATCAACAAAATCCAGCCCCTTCTTGGTAGATGAAACGTTATGTAAAAATTTACCGTTGTGTAATAATTTGCCGTTGTGTAATAATTTACCGTTGTGTAGTAATTTACCTACCCATCAATAATACTTCAAAGTTTGTTCAAGTTTCACAAGTACCTACCAACAAAATCCAATAGTCCATCACTTATCAAATGAAATAATATCGCACAACAACCAACTCGACTTCATACAGCCGTCCTTGATTATAATCAGGTGCTCCCTAGTGATGATATCCCGGCCGGATTTATACCGTTTGATTCACGATCGTGTTGACGAAGCTTTTTGGTGCACACGAACGGCTGGACGAACAGTGCTCCGGGTGGTCTCAAAAAATTGTTTAGCTCAAGACAAATTTAATTATCGTAAAAAAACCATACCCTTCAATCGAAAGTTTTTGAGATACGGCGTTCTGACAATTTCAACCCCTATTTTGAACCCCTTAGAGATGACTGACAGTAACGCCGAGCTTCGAGGACCAACTAGACCCCGAACGGAACCTATTACCCGAATTTCATCAATTTTTTTTCATGGTAACTGGTACGGCGTACGGCGGACAGACAGAAATATTTTTATTGCAGTTTTGGATTCTACATACCTTGAAACGTAAACCAACAAATTTTGAGGGGAGGTAAGAATTTCGGTTTATTATTTTCAATAATGAACCATTGGAATCGAGCATGAAAAAAAAAATTCTTACCCCCCCTCAAAATTTGATGGTTTACGTTTCAAGGTATGTAGAATCCAAAACTGCAATAAAAATATTTCTGTCTGTCCGCCGTACGCCGTACGCCGTACGCCGTACGGGCCACTTTTCTTAGTTACCATGAAAGAAAATTGATGAAATTCGGGTTATAGGTTCCGTTCGGCGTCTAGTTGGTCCTCGAAGCTTGACGTTACTGTCAGTCATCTCTAAGGGGTTCAAAATAGGGGTTGAAATTTTCAAAACGCCTATACCATTTTTTTACGTAAATATTTTTACGGTTTTAAATAGTTCTTGAACTTGCGAGTTTTTTAAGACCATCCGGAGCATCGTACGTCCAGCCGTTCGTTCACAGTAAGGCCCCGAAGTTTGCACCGACAGGCATTTTCGACTCCAGTGTGAATGAAATTGTATACAATTCAAACCAAATCTCGTAACCAGAGACGCGCCCACAATAGGAAATTTGGCGGAGATGAAATCATTGCTAGGGATCACCTGATTATATTGGCGGAGTATGAAGTCGAGTTGGTTGTTCTGTGATATTATTTAATTTGAAAAATGATGGCTCTTTTGGAGTTTGTTGGTAGGTAGTGAAACTTGAACAAACGTTGAAGTATTATTGATGGGTAAATTATTACTGCGGTAAATCATTACTCAACGGTAAATTATTACACAACGGTTCATTATACCATTTACGTAGAAGGGGCTGGAGTTTGTTGGTAGGTACTTCAGCAACTTTTTTCACTCCTCATCAACAATTTCTTTTCAGAACTTCATTATGTGTGTTTCTTTTTGTTAGGTACTGTTTGTCATCGGCAGAATTATTTTAGCAACATTTAACTCGTGATTTAGGTAGGTACCTAGTAACGAGTACGGGGTTAGGTACTAACCTACGGAGGGTCTGCGATCTACATAATATGTATATATAATAGAATAGTACATATCATATTATATAGACGGGATATCTATACATAGAGCTGTGATCTGTAACAGAAGGGTATTCTATACAAAATAATAAACCGTTGTGCAGGGATTTGCAGCGTTTTTTTTTTTCATGCTCGATTCCAATGGTTCATTATTGAAAATAATAAACCAAAATCATTAAATGAATGTGTAGCCGTAGCTAGGGAAACGTAACTCCGTCAGTTTTTGTCGTACAGAAATCGTTCTCCACTTGTTGGAAAGCTGTATGCCGACTAAACCTCTATGAGACCCTTATCATTTTTATATTCATTTTTTCCCCTGATTAGAATGACTTACTGATTGATTTTCTAGAATGTAATTGGGCTTGTCCCGTGAAATAAAGAAATAAGAAATAAGAAACCGCCAAAAAAAAAGAAACGGTACTTCTTCATTATCTGGTATACACCAAAAAAATTCTCAAATTTTGATTAAATTATTTAATAACGTTTCTCAACAACAAAACAACTATTGCATACATGTACCATCTATTCAGAAGTCCCAAACAACCTGCTCATTCACGGGATAGTTTCTGGGATTGTTCATCTTTTTTGAGATGCGAGCGCCAGCGAGCATCCAGATCACTTGACAATGCGAGCGGCGGAATGGGAACTAAACTTCTTGTACACCCACCGTCTTGTCTGACTGAACAATCGATGTATTTGAGATAATGGTAATTGTTGTTGAGAAACGTTATTAAATAATTTAATCAAAATTTGAGAATTTTTTTTGGTGTATACCAGATAATGAAGAAGTACCAAAGAAACTTTGTCAAACCTAGTAGGTAAAACTCTCTGTGTCGTTCCGCACAGAATTTCAAACCAGCCATAAGACCACTTCAGTATGTGAATACATAGGTACGAATCCTAACCCTAGTAACAATATAATGAACAGCTGTGAAGTGAATTTTTGAGATAATGTTGGATGTGTATTCACAGATAAGTCATTCAGTTTCCATTTTAAAGGTGTCCTCGACACAATGACCAAAACCACGAAAAAAAATTCGAAGATTATGTACAGCAATGATGTCACGGAAGTCGGAAGTGACAATTCATGGAGCTCTAGGGTCAAACACGGTCGTGGGAAAAATTATTTCACATTGTTCCTGAGGCCTGTCTGTGTCAGTTGGCATCATTCCCGTTTCAGACACACGACGGCCACCCCGAGAAGCTGATAGAAAAGTACCTGCCTAGATGACAGATCTCTTGTGTCTTGTAATTTAATGAACTTTAATTCAAATGAATACTTGTGGTCATCAATTTTATAAACTATAGGAAATGTCGAAAGAAATACTACGTAGAAAAGTTGATTTCTTATAACAAAATCTGCAGCTAGATCTGATAGATACATGTTACCGACCTTATAATAATTATAAATTCTACAGGTTTCGAATATTACCTATTCGTATTACCTATTAGTTACCCATCAGTTGATATAGATTACTTAGTAGTTACCCATCATTTAGCATATTTACGCATCAGGTTCCTACTGGATGTACACAAAACAGGTCTGCAAGAAGCTAGGAGTCGATTCTTACGCACATTTCCAATCGAAAATGCCTCCTAGCAATTTGTTTTAACCCTTAGTTTTCAGGTTATTTTTCAATTTAAGTTTTTTCCCGTAAATCAGGTTTTCCTATATAAAACTGGTCTTAACACCTATTTTTGTAAAATAACAAAGAAACAATTGGTGACTACCGTTGAAAAGCTCATTAAATTTCCTTTCAGAATATGCAAATTTGAAGAATTTTTGATTGGTTTGAATCCATGAGATTCTCGTTTGAAAATCGAACTCTTGCGAATCCTTCGAAATTTGAAAACTTCAAAGCGCTCCGGCTCAAAAAGTGCCCCGGGAACCCCATTTGCCGAAAACTTGAAAAACTTCCCCAAGACCTCAGCTTTCCAACGGTATGGTCAATTTTAATTTTACTCTGCTAGTTAGGGGAGAAAACGACGTTTTAATACTAAAAACCACAGTCATGCAGCATGGCTATAAGAGCGAATTTTCGAAGTTTTCGGCATCTTCCTCCTCCGCCTAAAATTTTCTGAAAATTAATTTTCGGCCAATGTTTTCCCAACTTGATACCATACAAAATTAAAACAGGAGTAGTTTTACGCAAAGTAAAATTTGGGGTGGAAGGAGGGGGAGGGGGAAATCAAAAATGTTTTGAATACCAGAAGAGTAGGTATTGGGTACGTAACAAATTTTTTGTTCCATTTTTTGCCGAGTAACACCTCGGTTTGTAGATTTTCCAACGCTGAACACGATGGTGAAGTCAGAATTGCGATATCCCATTCCGTTATCAGATTAGAGCAGACGAACCAGGAAGAACATCTCAAGAAATAACCACGTTCCTTCATCTTCAAAGTGCTCCAGTTTGAGAATGGAATGAGATATCGCAATTCTGATTGCACCATCGTGTTCAGCGTACAAAAACCTTTAAAATGAGGTGTCACTTGTCAGACTTTTTCATTTTGGGAATTTATGGGTAATTTCCCCCCCCCCCCCTAAAACTCCCCAAAACTCCCCCTTAGGGTGACCCGATTCTGCCCATCTTCGAACTTAGCCTGTCGATTGCCAAGACAGATTTTTCGTGCAAATTTGAAATTTTTATCTCAATTCTTTCGAGAGTTATCGTCTGGAATGACACATACATATATAAATATATAAATATATAAATATATAAATATATTAATTGCAACGCAATTCTTAGCCCGACCCCCAACTAGTTTTTTTGTCACATGTCACACTTTTTTGTCCCGCGATACCGTGGCTAGGGAAGCTAATTTCTATGCTATTCATTACATTACATTCATTACATTAAAGTCCTAAGGAGGTATTTAGCCTCCTTAGGACTTTAACTTGACATTGCCCAGGCCCCGAATCTTCGGGGAGTCATTTCGGACTCGAATTGCGTTGCAAATTCCTCGTTCTATACAAAGTATAGAAGATAAGAGATTGGGGGTCCAGGGGGCTTGCCCCCTGGCGAGGCGCGGAGCGCCGAGTATATATATATATATATACATATAATTTTTGGTGTCTTTCGGCAGGGAATTCAGGATGGTCTGAAACGGATTTTGGTATAAAAATCTTTCGGAAATTCGAGTTTTAAAAATTTTGGACCGAGAACAATAGCTTCCTTTTCTTCGAAAATTCGCTAAAACATGGGTTTTTCAAAGAAATTGAGTGTTTTAGCATATTAGACGTTTTTGACTCTATCTGACCAAGAGGAGGAGTTGGATATCGACTTATGCCATTTTTTCCGCTGAATCGAATGGTGACACTCCCAAGTCATTACGACTGACGACAAAATTGGTTTGAACCCCTGGCATTCTTGCTTGAAAAATCGAACTTTAGCGAATATAATTACTTATTAGGAAATTCGGAAAACTTCAAAACGCTCTGTCACAAAAAAACAAATATTGTCGGCGGAAACCGGCTCGATGTGTAATTCAGGTGAGCCGGAAAACGTTACTCATTTCATTTCCAAGTGCCCTGTTCTCTCTAAATTAAGTATTAAATATTTATAGGGGCAGGGATTTTGGCACATGATAAGCTCATAGATCTTCTAAATGGAAGCAGCTGGGAAGGACTGAGTAATTTCATTATGTGTGCGTATTACAGAAGAGAGCTAATAGACGAATTTAATTTCTTTTAAAATAATTTAAAAAAATAGTTATAAGGAAGAAGTACACTCGACGGACGGTATTATCCATTGTCTAATTGACGAATTATTTAATTATTTATGAAAATGTTATATAGGTACAAACATTTGTTATACAACATTTAAATGTAGAGTTTATTTTATTATTTTAAAATGGAAGTTTTTATTATTTTTATTGTTTTTTCCTTAACCTCTATAATTGATTCTACTAATTTGCACGTATGTATTATTGTGCAACTAATAGGTACCTATAGTAATGACTGTTGGGCCAAGACAAGGTACCTTCCGCGATGAAAACCGTAACGGTAGTATATCAGATCTGGTGCTTATCGATGTTGATCAGCATTGTATTTTCAAACGATTCTATCAGCATAACAAGTGACGTTTGGAAGCGAGATAAAATCGATTCGATGTTGAGAGAGGTAGACAGTGATTATGGCAGACAACTGGGTGTGGTCACAAACTATACATTTTGCATATCAACTAGTGAACAGCTGTCGATGACCACCGTTTCAGGTCACACATGAGCTGCCTAAGTTTTGGATGGTTTTTACCGACTAATTATCGTTCTAAACCAACATTTATCTAGTTATTTTGCGTCATCCGGGCCTGATATTCGTCGCCACTTGCCAAGAGTGTGAATGATGATAACAGATGAGAACAAAAAATGTGACAATATGATCTAAACCATCATCCGATGGATTCTCCAAATCTTTGGCATAGAAGATATATTACCTGCATCCTCCTTAGAACTCCCTGTGCCGTATACTGCCCCTTTAATACCTATAATAGAGCTATACTAATTCAATATACCGACCTTCTAATAGGTATTTTATTAAGATTGCAACATCCAATATTAGAAATTTCGTTAGTATAAGTATTACGATCACATAATCCGACATACGTAATCGAACCATATTTCTATGGGTCCTAAAGCTGTTGGTACACACAAAACTTAAGGTATCTACTCATCCAGGGAAATGTCAGGTACATTTTTCCCAGCCATACACGAACAATATTAAAAGTTCCAGTCATGCAGTATGGCTAAAAGAGCGAATTTTCATATAAATATTCATGTTATTGTGTAAAAACTATATAATTTTTCGTAAAACTAATTTTTTCGTGATTTTTTACCCTTATAAAGGAAAACTATATAATTTTTCCGTGATTTTTGACCCTTATAAAGTTTAATTCCTTTTTTGGGAAAAATATTTTGATCATCGAAATATTCCCTCCGTCGTAAATCACCATCCCACACGTCAGGTGAATTAATATTGATTTTAGCCACCAATTTGTGGCCCTCAAAAATCCAAATTTGACCCCTATTCTGAATGAAAACAACTGAATTGGTATTTTTCTGTCTTTACTCACCCTTCCATACCGCTTTCAGCAACTTTACATAATTTGTTCGCAATTTTAGCCGTTTTTACCGATTTTTGACCCCTAAAAACTCAAATTTGACCTCCTTAGAATTTTGGAAAATTGCTCATCTTCCAAGCCGTCTTTTTTTTGTAATATGAACTGGCGAAATTTGGAATTTTTATCATCTACCCAAGGACAGATATTATCTGGAGTGACACTTGAACAAATATATATATATATTTATATAAGTTACGTGCGCAACATACATTATATACATTAAATACCTAAGTAAATAAATTCTATAAAATTTTTCATTTTTGCATACATGTATTTTTGTTAAAACCTAAGGATGAATTCAGGGTGCTACAAATAATTTTCAAAAATTCATGTTGGACCCACATTCATTTTTTAAATTCGCTAAAACTTTATGTTTGTTACTTTGTTTCGGAGTACCTAATTCACGTTCAGATGATTTGTCTATGTTCGCAATTGGTTGGAATCGTATCTACCAATGTTGTTACTAGATCATTGTTGCTATTCAACACGTATATCTACCAAACCCAATTAGGACATGGTTACCGACCTACGCAACTATGATCTAGAACAGCATAATTATCTGGGGCTCAACCAGTTGCTTTTAAGGCCGACACAATAATTTAAAATCTTCAGCCCTATGCGGATTATCGATTATACGAGAATAAAAACTAGCCACCGATTTTTATCGTCTCAACATCTCAACTAAACTGACAAGTTGAGTATAGAAACGAACGCTACAGGCTTTTAAACATTTCTAGAGCATCTCTCAGGGAAGTTGTCATTCCCTAATAGAGCTAGGGTGGGTACCGAACAGCGGGCTGATCGACTCATAATAATCGGTGATAGGTGCCAGAGAAAATCCTTGAATTAATAAAGGTGGATGATGGATTAATTTTTTATAATTTTGGCCAGTTGTTTCTTCTTCTATTTTTTGCTTATGAGAATTACGCCTCCAAGTTCCAAATGGCTCCATGCAAAACAAATATCTAAAAACGCTGCAAAGTCCTTGTCACATGGGTTTATTATTCTATTGGAGTTCTAGAGATTCTTGTTGGCAGTTAAATTTATTGTTTCTTTCATGTGGAATGATTGAATTCGCTATTCCTGATGATTTCCACCAATTTTGGCCCCCAAAACATGAAATAGGTACACTTTTCTTTCCCCCCAGATCATCTTTGATCATTGGTAGTGCGATTTAATGGTCTTGATTCAGCTGTTTACACTTTTTCTAATGTTATTATACACATTGATGGTGATTTCAGACAGTTTTCCAGGTTTTTGACTAAAAATAACCAATTTTGGGAGCTGAACCAATGGTAAAACCTCAATTTCCGCGTGTTTGGTCAAAATCGACTTTATATTCGGTATTCTCGTCCCCAAAACATGGAAAACGATACCTCAAAAGCTCATTTTACTAACATGTTGCTAAAACGCAAAAAGTACCTATTTTTACACACATTTTCACTCATAACACCCCTGGGTATATTCCGATCGGGCTGAAAAGTTTCGGGACACAACTAGGGCCCAAATGGAGCATGTGTGCGAAAGAACGACTTTTTTAGATCTAAAATGAAGCCTGTCTACGTGATACGGCGTACGGCCGACGGCGGACGGACATTGTATTTTTGGAATCTACGTACCTTGAAACGGAAAAGAAAAAATTTTGAGGGGGTGTTATAAAAATTTTTGCTGAGCGATTACATAGGTGTATTACTCACAGACTAATAAACAAAAACGCTGCAAAGTCCTTGTCACATGGGTTTATTATTCTATTGGAGTTCTAGAGATTTTTGTTGGCTGTTAAATGTATTGTTTCTTTCATGTGGAATGATTGAAATAGCTATTTCTGATGGTTTCCATTAATTTTGGCCCCCAAAACATGAAATAGGTACGCTTTTTTTTTAAAGATCATCTTTGATCATTGGTAGTGGCATTTAATGGTCTTGATTCACCTGTTTACACTTTTTCCAATGTTATTGTACACATTGATGGTGATTTCAGACAGTTTTCCAGGTTTTTGACTCATAAAAAACCAATTTTGGGAGCTGAACCTTTGGTAAAACCTCAATTTCCGCGTCTTTGGTCAAAATCGACTTCATATTCGGTCTTCTCGTCCTCAAAAACATGGAAAAAGATACCTCAAAAGCTCATGTTACTAACATGTTGCTAAAACGCAAAAAGTACCTATTTTTATACACATTTTCACTCATAACTCCCCTGGATATATTCCGATCGGGCTGAAAAGTTTCGGGACACAACTAGGGCCCAAATGGAGCATGTGTGCGAACGAACGACTTTTTTAGACCGAAAATGAAGCCTGTACACGTGATACGGCGTACGGCGGACGGCGTACGGCGTACGGCGGACGGACATTGCATTTTTGGAATCTACGTACCTTGAAACGGAAAAGAAAAAATTTTGAGGGGGTGTTATAAAAATTTTTTGCTTGGCGATTACATAGGTGTATTATTCACAGACTAATAAACCAAAATGGGTAGGTAGGTATAGGTAAGTTGGGATATTATTACCCAGTATTGCCACCTCTCAAATTTTTATTCTTGTATTCGATTGAATGTGGAGTAAGATTTGAAAAATTCGAGTCATGCAGTACAACTCAGTGAGAACATTTTTCAACGATCTAATTTTTGAAACCGAAAGAAAAGAATTGCATTTTTTGAAAAATAATAGTGAATTTTTGGATTATGTATTGTATACCCTTTTTGATTATGTATTCAATTCCATTTATTTATCTATGTCATCGAAAATTTCGTAGATTGAGAAAAGTTCGTAGATCTACGAACTTAAGTTTGCGGTTGGCAACACTGTTTTCTTATTACTATCACCTACCTACCTCTAGCATTTACAGGTTTTCGAGAGGAAAATTACTTCATTCCGTATTACTCTATTTTATGTTATTCAATGGGTACAGGTAATAATTGAAATTTATGTGTATTAAAAGAATAGCAAATGCTATGAAAATTCGACGGTTGCCGGATGATTGCTCCCACAATGCACCTGAGTTGCCTCTGAGTTCCTACAAACTCCTCTATTTGTTCGCGACCCGTTGTTCGTTTTTTCTTATGTAGGTAGGAATATTAGTCTAGTGCAAAATCTTGTCTACACGAATATGCTCACAGTGCCGAATCAACTAAACAGAAATTAAGAAAATGTAAGAACGCCATTCGAAATGTAACTAATATTCATTCCTTACCTTAAGTAGGTAACGTTCACGCTTCCCCTAAAGCGTCCATCGCTACTCTGTGTCCACAACCTTGTTTGTTTTTCCAGCACGTTTTTCAGGTAAATATGGTGATTAGTAACTACATTCGTCAACGGCAAATTTGTTTTGTTTCCAAGCTATTACATCGAGGAAACCAACATGTTTTCATAGATCAATTTGTTCTTTAGCGTTACAAAGAGTAATATTTTTTGTTTTTATTCTTGGCCTCTTACCAGATTTAGAAAACTGATCGATAGGCCCCTGTTGCCTCAACTGAAAAAAAAAACCCCGAAGGAATGTTTTCGTATTTGCGTAGTTGAAGTCAAGATGATGTTCTTTCTAACGAGTCGAGTCAAATGACTGAAAGAGAAGCGATGCAGTACAGTGATTGCCTGAACCTTATATTTAGCGCTAACCGGAGGCAGACATCCGGCTCTGTTAAAGGTGATTCATTTTAGAATTTTACTGTAATAGTCTTAGACGATGACTCAAAGACGGTAAAGTTGACTATTATGACGAGTTATTCAATTTTCACCGATTATTCAATAGTGGATTGACTGATGGGGAAGAGTAATTACGGTAGAACTACCTTATATATATATATATATAGCAAAATAAGGCGGAAAATGTCGATCAGTACCTAAAAGCCATGACGATGCCACTAATGCTCGTTGTTATATAATAGGTTATATAATTTCAAACGAAACTATTCTTACAAAACGGATAGGAGTTAATTCATCCTGAGCCCTGCAGATGATTCACGATGGCCGGGTGAACCGAAATTAGGATCAGATGAAACTGGTAAGAAGTTAATACCAGTCAGGCTGTGTAGGTGATCATCAGAGCCCTTCACAATATGGCACTTATTTTTATGAAATAGGGCCCTAAAAATATGGCAATATGGCACTTATTTTGGTCCAAATATGGCACTTATTGCTCTCAATATGGCACTTATTTTTCAACCCTCTCCGACCACCCCAGCTATTCTGAGACGATAATATCACAACATACAAGTTATTTATGCTAAATAATTTGTTTTATTTACAAAGCTTTATACAAATGATTAATTATTATTATTATTATTATTATTATTATTATTATTATTATTATTAAATAACAACATCAGGTGTGGTGCAACGCTTTCCATTGAAAATCCCAGCCGTCGATCACTCAGAAGGTATTTCATTTTTGGGAAAGTCCTCTCCACATCAGCTGATGTTGCCGGGGCGTATTTCATAGAGAGGACATCAGCAGGTTCACAGCCTTACTTCAGAGTGGCTTCCTCACCA
Organism: Leptopterna dolabrata; assembly: GCA_954871275.1. Classification (NCBI taxonomy): domain Eukaryota; kingdom Metazoa; phylum Arthropoda; class Insecta; order Hemiptera; family Miridae; genus Leptopterna; species Leptopterna dolabrata. The sequence continues at coordinate 8,779,569 of OX940988.1, read as the reverse complement.
GACGGAATGGCGACCCGTGGAAGCACCACAAGGGTTAGAGGCATTAGTAATCCCTCTACACTTAGCCCATTACCGCCCAGTGGTCCCGTTTGGGATTTACAAAATAGGTCCGTTCATGAATTTCCCAGCTTCACCTCGTTCATCCGTGCATGTTTTATCCGGTCCAGACATGTTCTTTGAATCTGTCAGCAACTCTGGCAATCGGCCCCCCGCCCCTCAGTCTGCTTTTGTCTTCCTTCGAGTGCATTCAAGATGGAGGAAGCTTTTGATTTGGAGGCCCTTCAACAATTATTGAAGTAAGTACCACTTACCTGTTAATTTGAATGGATCCATACTTGTTTCATATTCTTGAGTTATACTAGCATCAGTTCATATGCCTTTCCAGTCTCATTAACAATTTTAGATACCCATAAATCAACAAAAAAGTTAGTGATCCCGTTCGGGACCACTGGGCACTAACACACCCTTGTTTTTGCAGGCCAGGTATTTCCCTCCAGGATGCTGTGGATATTCTCCAAGACGGAATTACTGATCACATGCAACCTCATTCAATCTATGTGGAACCTCCCCCACCTCAAGCCCAAACAGATGAAGAATCTGGTGATGAGGACGACCTTGGAGATATTCGACACCTTTCCGGGAGACAGCTGCTTGCTCCAGCCGAGGTAGTTTTTGACAATTTCCGGACTATTCCATCTAATGATTTGGAATCGTTTTCGAATAATGATGTCCCCACTGTTGAAAAATTCACACCACCTTCTCCTCCATCAGGTAACAGTCCTATTGATGCCAATATTTCACCCGCAGAGGAATGGAAGCGGGCAAGATTGACTAAAGGGAAACCAACCGCTCACTTTATAGAAGGAGATTTTGAGCCCAAAAAGACCAATTTTCCATTGGCTCCCCCACCATCCCCTCCGGCTTCTTGTGTTGAAATGTTTGAGCGTTTTTTCACAAAGGATATATTTGAATACATAGCAGCCGAGACAGGTAGTTATGCTCAGTGGATAAATCATGACGCCCCCAACATTTCTCAGGAGGAAATAAGATGCTTTTTTGGGTTCATGATCTTGACCGGATACGTTATTTTACCAAGCGAGAGAAACTACTGGGAAGATTTACCTGATTTCAAGAATACATTGGTTTCGGAAGCTATGCGACGCAATCGAATGCTTGCAATAAAAAAATACATACACTTTGCTGATAACACTAAATTTGATCCGACTGACAAGATTTGGAAGTTGAGGCCACTGATGGATATGATCAAGAAACGCTGCATTGAAAATTTCACACCCCAGGAAATGCTGAATTTTTATGTGTTATATTATAGTTTTTCGAAGCCTATGAGACTCGATTCAAGAGAACTTTATTTTTCATAGTTAGTGACAAAATTGGTATTTTGGTGTCATTGAATTCTGCAATAACGTTTTAAGTCGCAATATATAACAATTTTGGCTATTCAATAAAAATTTTGAAGTTATCATAGTGTTTGATATTATTACCCTTCGTGGAAAACACGGGTGCGTAAGCGCCCAGTGGTCCCATATGGGACCAAAAAAGAACATGAGTTTCGCGGAATGGAAATGCTGTAGGAATTTCTTTTGTATTTTTCCCATCTTCTAGGAACTGCCTAGAACTATCGTACGAAATTTCAAACGAAAATTCGAACAAAAATAGTTATGGGCATTAATGGGCTAATGGCCTCAGGGTTCGAGAAACCTCATGTCATTCAGACATTTTCACTTCAAATTTTTTTTTTTAATTTTTTTGAAGGAGTTTGGCGAAAACAGGCAAAACATGGCATTTTCCCAAAGATCGGCCGAATGTGGCATTTTACAAAAAAATCGGCAGAACATGGCATTTTTGTATGGCGCCATGGCAATATGGCTTTTGAAGGGCTCTGGTGATCATACATAGAGTGGACACTCGGCCCATTGGAACTGCACTCTACCAATTCATTCACACGACATTCCCAAAGATGATTCGCATCTAATTATTATTAACGAACGGAGAGGTATTCAGAGCCGTAGGATAGAGGAGGGCTTAGCTGTGCATAGAGAGATTCACTTAGTTCACTGTACTCACTAGGACATGGAGTAAACAGCCATTTCAGGCTGGGGATTAACGTTCAACTATCCCGCTGGCTTCGCGGACGTAGTTCTGATACTCGGGAATATCAGAATTTGATCCTATAATTTCGCTCTTTGCTACTCATTGCCTCGTCTCCCTTCAGTTGAAAGGGTTTCGCTTACGTGGGTCATACTTTCGACATGTCACAAGAGGCAAATAACCGATTAGGATTCCCCACAATACTAAAATTGATTATACTGTTGTCTGAAGATCACCCTAGCGAACAGCAGGTTCCAGAATTCGTTGAGACGTTGCTTGAAGATAAATACAGTCGAACGTTACGAAGAGTGAACGATTTGAAACACAAGTATATGCCGGAGTCGAAACCGATCGCCCCGCCCCTGGTGGTGAAAATGGAGCCTTTAGTTCCTATTGGTGAGTGACATCAGCTTTGTTTATACCTACAACTCGCACCCCGGCAAGAAAAGTGACACTTTTAGAGAACCTCACTTTTCAGGAAAGCCAAAAAACCGAAATCAGTGACATAATAATGATGATTACGTCCACATGCAGCTAGTTGGGATAGCCATTCCAACTGATTGTATGGAAGAAACTATTCAGAAAACAGATAGGTATCACATTAATTGTTTTGTTAAACGTCGTTAGGAATTGATTATTCGGCCAAAATGGTCTAATTTCGTCGATGTGTCACTTTTCTTGCCAGAATAGTCAAAACTTTCCAGTAAATTGCATTATAATTAGCTACTGCAGAATGACACTTTTATTTTTTTAAATTGAAAAAAAGGGTGTGAATGAACAAAAACTGTTTTAACAGCAAGATTTTAATAAAAGAAAAGGAATGCTTAACCGTTAAATAATAAGGCACTTTTGGGAGGCACTCAGTCTTAAAATTTTCCAGTCGGTCTACTGTTCTTAATTTAAATCATTAGGTATTTTAAAGAACCAGAGATCGCAACACTGTATAAACATAAACCTCTATTTAAAAAACATTACTTCAGTCTTCATAGTACTAGGTACACGCATTTAGAAAAAAAATTATCCATAAAACAAAGGAACAATTATAAAGAGATAGGTAGGACCTAAGACTAGGTAAGGCACTAAAAACTCAGTCTCGAAAATAATTGTATGATTTTGACACGATGTTTGTTGTGCAATTAGAGCTTAACAGAGTGAGCGTTGTCACCCTCGTTTTGGGTGTGACCTCTCAATAAGAATTTGTGTGTTTTCTTGCTGGGAATTCTGAAACACCTGCTCAATTTCAGCCATTCGCACCAAAAGTGTCGTTTTTCTTGCCGCACTTCAAGCAGGAACCTCACTGTAAACTGTCCAAAGTGACACTGTTCTTGCTGGGAGTTGGCCGGAAACAGCTGCGAGGAAAAACGACACAAGCGATTTTTTGCGGCCAGTGTTGTTACTACAGCCAAAACAAATGTTTCTTCTTATAGGTATCAGTCTGGAGCACTCAATGAAAGTGCTAACCCCAAACCGGATTTTTTGAGAAGTGTCACTTTTCTTGCCGGGGTGCGAACTGTTATAACCATTTTAGTAAAGTCGATTTTGACGGTGAGCGAAACTTACTCCGTATCGTTGGATTTCAAGTGAAGTCACTCCAGCAGACATCACTTTACAACTATTTAACGTAAAGATCTTAGTTACGGGAGTATTTATCTAGATTCTGTCACGAAGGACCGCTCGTTTTTCGCTGAAGGAGGAGTACGTAAAAACTCTATTATAGCTTTTGCTTTGAACACGTTATAATTGTACAGAAAACCGAGCTCAAATCGGTTTAGCCGTTCCGGACTACTTCCGAACTCCTAATATCGTGTAACATTCATGATATCGTCTTGACTTGTAGACTGCTTCCTCAACATCTCTCTGATCCGGCGGGGCTTCAGGAAGTGCAAGTTTGACGGGAAGCCTTTCGCGAGGATCACTCAGCCGCTCCACCGTCGCGTCTCCTTCGACGTCTTCGAGGGGCTGTGGAAGATCAAGGATTCCCAACTAGAGAGGGACTCCAGACCGAAGATACCTAGAGATATCCTGGAAAGAGCTGCTAAGTTCTTCAAAATCCCTATGGATCATTTCAACGACAGGTGGATTGCTTACGTAAAACTAAAACATACAAATACTTTCACTGGTAAGCGGCATTATATTTGAAGGTAGGTACATTTTCCTCAATGAATCATACGTACCACGATTCCTCCTTTCGACCCACGACTATTCCAGGTGTGCATCTAGTTCAACTGATCCATTTTCGTAGGTTGCTGACAAGACTTTTGCGACAGTACGAAGAAGAGCGTAGGATAGCTTCGGCACAGCTTTTGCTCAGGATCGGGCCCTGTCCTGTCTGGCGGGTGTCAATCCAGCAGATCATGGAAGGGCTAGAGAGGACTCTCAAGATTAAACAGTAAGTATGTAGAAGTAAAATATAAAATACATTCTACCGTGGAAATGCGAAATCCTGCTTGGAGTTCGTTGACTGACTTTTCAGGGAGAACATGCACACGGGACAAGTGCGGAATTGGCGTCAGATTTCAGCGACACTTTTCTGAATTTTCAGCACCTACTGAAACGTTGCCACTGGCGCCTGTAGCGAGAACAAAGTGAAGCTGGAGGATGTCGATATAGACCATAGGAAATGATCATAGTACCAATCTCATAATAATAATAATAATAATATCTTAATAACCTCACTTCATTCGGAGTGCCTATATCGTAGTAAACGGAGTTTGCATCTATTTAAATATACAATTTTTGAGAAAAATACATTTTAAGAAAATTTCAAAGCGAAAATTAACATTTTCTACCATTTCAAGTTTCATAAATCTGGCAAACCGCAATAACCCACAAAATTAATATATTGCGTTCGGTACATCGTGTGTTTCATCGCAGTATTAGTACCACGTAGCACACGAAGTTTGACTCAGTTGAAAGGTTACCTACGTTTTGATTTTTAAGAACAATCATGTCAAGGTGAGAGTTACCGTTTTCTACCATTTCGAGATCCAGAGATCCAGTATATCGCAATGGACAGTCACCAAGTAGACATCTGGTGTTCAGTGCACGAGTACTACGTAGCCCCCAAACGAGAGGGAAGACAGGTTACCCATTGGACAAGCGATGGGGCATTGTAATGCAGAAAATTGTCCTAGAAACACGAAAATATACTAGTGTTATTATGGTAATGTATTTAAAAAAAACTGTAGGTAAAATAGTTTTGTACAAACAAATTTTTCATAATTATTAACTATAGCTTCAACATGTAGTTTTCTTTACAGTGAGAACACTAGTCGAAAAGAAGGCTTTTTCCTAGAAGTAGCTTGTGCTCTCACTTTAGGACGTTTCAACGTGAGCAACTGGCACACTCCGGATATTCCGAAGCGACGTAGGGGCAAACCGAGTTGGCAGGACCCAGTCACACAATTTGAATCGAAAAAGGGCGGCGGGAATAAAACTCAATGGCACCAGGTGAGCCTTATACAGGAATCCTGTGCTTTACAGTATGGTAAATACCTACCTAATGTGATACAACAAACCTTATAAGAAATTTCAATTCCAAAATGCTAACGGGTTATTTAGGTGATGTTGTGCTGACGTGTTAACTGTATGTTGATGCTGATAGGTGAAGGAGTACGTTATGTTCACTGCGGACACCTCTTGGCACGTCTACTGCATCAAATGAACCATGTTTCGTCTCCATAACAGACACTTCGTCAGGGTCCTGCGGACGGACAGAGGTTTTTATATGCCAGCGCGCCATCCTCACGTCATGAACTCCCCGAAAATATCCCCATGATTATTATCCTGTAAATATTGTAAATCCACATCTCTGAGGCCTATGTATTAAACAAACGACTGATGGTTTCTGGTTCGACTTTAAGGAACACATTTCTAGGCCAGTTCCCAACTAGGTTGAGGTACGAGGCGAGAGAGAGGAGTATGAGAGCGTATCCACATGGTTCTCACCACCTTGGATACTGGGATAAGGAAATATCCTTCCGGTTCTCACCACGTTTGATGCTTGGAAAAGCACTTGTCTGGTTCTCACCACGTTGAGTGCTGGGAAGGAAATTCTCGTCCGGTTCTCACCATGCTGAGAATGTAGGGTTGAGGAGAAGGGTGAGTTGAAGGGGAGTGAGGTAAAAGAGAGATGGCTCTGGTTCGAGAGAAATCATCGGTAGAATGTCGAGCTGGGCAAGCTGGGCGCCTTATAAAGGTGCCTCTACCCTCCCTGGTCCACCGACGGCCATTGGAAGCCAATGGGGATCGCTGGAGGGAGAGCTACCTGGCTTTGCCCATTGCATCACGCAGCTCGACTTCCCCGCGTCTTTACTGGTAACAATCTAATATTTACAGGAATGGTATATTTTAAGGGTACCGTGACAGAGTACAAAAATCTTAATCCGGTGCTGGCTTTAGCCGTCCACAGGGTTGGTTCTATACACTCATATATTATATTGTATTCAGTTTATCATTATCTTCTATTATCATTATTATTACAGTCTCGTATATTTTGTATATAAGTAGTTGGTACTTTTAGCAATATTACCTCAAAAATAACAGTAGATATATATATTACTATGGTGAATTTAAGTGAGTGTAAAATTCACCATGAGAGGTGGAGGTAGTTGGATGTAGGATAGGAGTGAATTTAAGAATGAATTTGATGCGTGTGGTTTGGATGTGGTTGCGGTTAAGGGCGGACCTCCACCGAGCGTGTGATATGAAAGTGGTTTTGAGTAAATTTAGGTCAGTGAATTTAGATGCATGAGGTGAGTGAAATTTGGCGAGTGTGTGTGTGTGCGGTTAAGGGCGGACCTCCACCGAGCGTGTGATAAATTTCGTCAGGTTGGTTAAGGGCGAGACCTCCACCATACCTGACTAAATTTATGTGTGTGTTTGAATTTAGAGTGTATGTTGGTGCGGTTAAGGGCAGACCTCCACCGAGCGTGTAGTGTATATCATCGGGATTGGTTAAGGGCGAGACCTCCACCTAATCCTGATGAAGAGTGTGTGTGAATGAATTTAATAGTGAATTTATGTAGAGAGTGTGTGCGGTTAAGGGCGGACCTCCACCGAGCGTGTAGTGTATTTCATCAGGATTGGTTAAGGGCGAGACCTCCACCTAATTCTGATGAAATGTGTGAGTGTGAATTTACTGTGGAATGAGAAGTGTTAGCATTTGAGAGTTGAATTTGAAGAGAAGAGGTTGAGGATGAAGAGAGAGTAGCCAGCAGCTAGAGGAGACGTAGAATGGCGAAAATGGCGCAGGATCCGGTGTTATATAGACCCTGAAGCCACCACCCTGGTGGTGGGGCTCCAGGTTGTGTACCGGATCCTGCGTCGGTTGCCCCACTCTTACCGTTTATTAGCCAGTAACTTATTTCTACGGGTTGTTTTAGCGAGAACTTAAGTCTACGGAGTTGGAGTTCCGGGAGGGACTCACGACAATTACAATTTACCAATTAGGAATGTGTCCAAACAAACAAAATATATTATGTCAGCTAGAAAATAATAGGCAATCTCTCCAATCTCGAATTAAGATGAAAGAACCTATTCTAGTAATTAAATGCTGGGTAAGGAACCATGGGTACTGCCAGGCTTCCCTTGCAAAACCAGCCAGCTGTGCGGTGTTTGGTGCTTTTAACAGTTCTTCACATTCCTGTCTGTTCATTTGCCCCTGACCGAACCATTTCATTCTCCATTCGGCGATCAAATGCGGAACAGATCCTCCACCTCTCCACTATTACACATGGAGCATTTTCGTGGTGAAGGTCGTTGCCGCCACGGCAAATTGTACCTCTCTTCTTGAAGCACCAACTTATGAGGCTCATGTTTTTGCTGGACAGATACTCAGCTTCTCTATTATTATCTACCAACAACTCGATGTAGTGGGCATGATGACTCGATACCTGGGCTTTAAAGATGTACTCCTGCCTCTCAGTGTCTACAGTCTTTTGTTTAACATTTCTTAGTTTCTCTTTCAGGATTTGAAGATCATTAGTTTCTAGATTTATTTCAACATCATGTTTAGCAGCTGTTTTCGACCAGAATTTAGCCCAAGCAATTTTGTTCTTAATTATTGGTTTAGTTTAATTATTGGTTTTGGCATCCGTGTACCTGGTAGTGACAAAACCTTCATCATATAATTAATATGTAGGGTCAAGGTAATTGAATAAGTTTACAGGTACAGTATGTACAGAGGTGTGTGTTCTGGTAAATTGTAAAGCCTTCCTAGAGATTGATGCTGCAGTATTTCCAGCTGTTCAAATTATTGGCAGTCCCATTTTTCTGCCGCATAAATTAAAATTGTCCTAGTTGCTCCATCGAAAACCGGTTAACTTTTGTAAACAAGAAAAAAAAGAGATCATTGCTAAAAAAGAGATAGCCTTCTGTACGATCGAAAATATTGCAAATATATTGCCGTTTGAGAACACTTCCAGGGGCTGCTGAATGTGGAAGTCATGGCAAACTTCTTGTCTTGGGTGGAACCACTAGTCGAGGTTCCAGAGTTGCACTCATCATTCAACCTTGACGAACTTAGGGCAGCACTGAAGTCGGCGAAGCGAGGTAAGGCACCAGGTCCTGACAGTATCCCTATCAGAGTATTATAAGCACGCACCTGATGACATTGTGGTACTATTGTTGAAGGTATTGAACAGTATATGAATCGAGAGCAATTTTGATGGTACTGATAGTAGTTGTGTTGACTTAATAGTAGTTGAAATGATAGCGATGTTTCCTGACAATGACGAACTTAGGACTAATACTGCCACGTGTCACCTACCATACGATGCTCAACTAGTGCGATATGTAGGTACCTGAAAAACTTGAAAATCAAAAATGAAATAGATTTAAATATCGTTAACGTGTTGGTTAACAGAAGCTTTGCGATCACTTTCGAGACACGATTTTCAGGCACTGTGGCGCTTCTTCACAGATAGGACATGGTTGCACGTCTGATAGTATGTGTCTCCAAATCCTTGCAAACCTTTGTGTGTTCCGGAACATACACCCCTGGGATTAATCCGATCGGGCTGCAATGTTTCGGGACACAAAGAGGGCCCAAATGGAGCCTGTATGGTCGAAAGAACGAATTTTTTAGACCAAAAATAAAGGTAGATATGGATGATATGGCGTACGGCGCACGAACATTGCATTTTTTGAATCTAAGCACCTTGAAACAGAAAAGAAAAAAATGCTGAGGGGATTTTATAAAACTGTGTTTGCTGAGCGAATACATAGGTGTATTATTCACAGAATAATAAACCAAAATGAGGGCCAGTAATAAAGAACACTCCTTAGCGGTGATTTAGGTGCGTCCGTTTATTCTGTACAAAATAATCAAAATCCTACTGGAAGTTTCATAGGCGCTTGCGCAAATATCGAATCCCTGCCACGCTGAAACGATGTTGATGATATTCACTAAGTGTTTGAGGGTTGCTACATGAAAACTCCCGCCAAGCTTGTGCCCAGTTCTCGTGAACCATTTCAGACAACATTATTTTTTATTTAGAGGCCAATTGGGTTCGGTCACTAGTTAGATCTGAGTTACAGCAGCTTCTGCGTAAACTTGAGAACCCTCCATCCTCCATAACTTAGTACAGAGTTTTCAGTGGATATTTAGTTGTTCTGTTCAGTTTAGCTTTTCAAATCATCAAGAATATCATTTCTTTATTATTCAAAATTAAGTATTCTGTTTATTAGTCAATTCCATAACTATTAGTCAAATTATGGGATTAGCCTCGTATCATATGGAGACGGACAGGTTGTTATAGGTATCTTTATATCATAACGTCATAAAGATGGTTTTCCTAATTTTGGAACGGTTCAGGTTGAGCCACAGCACGTTTTTAACAGTCTGTGATTCCCGGAGAAAGTCATGGGAGAACGCGATTAGGTTGGTAAGTACTTGGGGAATCCCTCGGCGGGAAGCTGACCGCTTGTATCATATCGTCGGCACCTTCAGGTCAGTTAGGATGTGTTTTTATTTTTTCGTAGCACCAGGAAAATAGATGCGGGGTCATTGACCCCACATCGTTTAACTTTTCTCATTTGAATGTAAAACGACATGAGATCGGTACAAATTAGTTACCTACAGTTGTATTGTGAAACTCTTTTAGTGGACACTAAAGTATTTTTGCGAGTTCTGTAGTAATTGTATAAATAAATATATAACGACCTGAGAATAGGTGTGCTCCGTGCATGGTGAGAATTACATAAATTTATCGAGTCACCAATTGGACAATAAATTGAGTTCGGGCGATTTTTAAAAACGCTGAAAATTATTACACGACGGTTTATTATTTTCCCGTGTAGATGCTTCTTTACGCAGATCACTGAATTGCGTTCTTTGCTGTGGATACTTGTACCTACACACGCACACGCGCACGCGACAAAAATGCCACTGAGTTGATGTACCTATAAGTTCTTTAATGTTTGGCAATTACAGTTACCTATGTATAAATATGCATTTTTCCACAGCCCTCGTCTCTTGTAAACGCTCCATTTCGGATCCACACCCCCCACCCCGGCACAGACCCTCGACATTCCCAAATTTTCAGGTAATTTGAATGATTCCTTTGGCCGTGAGCTACAAAATTGTTCACATGGCTGACGAAAACGCCGAGCTTTGAGAACCAACTAGACCCCAAATGGGACCAACAAACCAAATTTAATTTATTTTGGTTCATGGTACCTAACTAAGGAAAGCGTGAAGCTGGGACAGTATTAAGGTATGGTATGATGTACGGCGGACGGACAAATTTTTTCATTCCATTGTCGGATTCTCCTACCACATCTGTGGTGGGGGGGGGGGGGGTTAAAATTTAAAATTTATTTTTTTCGTGCTCGAATCCTCCCCGTCCACCCCTTCCCGCCCCTCCACAATAAGGATTGGCTTTTTACACTTACCCTCGAGTGAAATGAGAGAATTTTTGAAAGAATCCAAAAGCATCCTCCTGAAAGGATCATCAGGGAAGCGTTCACCCCAATCATGTATGGCGAGGTTGGAACGCTCCGAAGTGTTGGGCAGAATATTTGGAACATTTGGACATAATACTATAGGTATCTGACAAAATTGGGCCAGCATCGATGCACATAATACGATATAATGGTCTGACATAACTCGCGCAATACTGCCATAGCCTAAGGTAGGTATACCCAGTAATTGCCTATATTATAGTTCCAATTAAACTAGATGATGCAATTTTTCATATGAATCTTAAAACCTATTACCTAGGATTATTATTTCTTTTACCTTAGTGGCAATTTGTTATAAATAAATTAAACGACCTTCTTCTGTTTCACTGGTCTCTAAATTTCAAACAACTCTATGCAGCTGTCCGAAAAAATATTACTACGCCTAGAATTCCGCTCCGAAAATCTTGCAGAATATTCATTTTGAAATGTGTGCCGGGCGAAAGGGCGGGGATGAAAATTTGCATGGCACCCCCACCAACCACCGAGAATTCCAGTGTAATCGGTTTTGACTCGTTTTCATTACCAACCTTCATTTTTTCAATATACTTACACTTCTATAATAGCTGTCCCCAGCCCTCCCGGACAATTATAGTTAATTATACCAAGGTACCTACTCATAAATATTGAGCACAGGTGCAAAACACAGGTGGCGTGCTCCCTTTTTTTTCGCGATTGATATGGAACGCGGTTGCATGGTGCATGGTATCGAGGATTGTAAACTTTATGTCTGCCAGGGGTGGAATGGGAGAGAGGAGCCCTTGGTCCCTAGTTGTTTAAATAAAATGTACAATGAATCAATATTTTTTTCGAATTTTAATCGGAATTACAGGTTGTCTTTGGAACAATTATGTTACGCTGAAAATTAACAATATAAACATCGCTCCTGAACCTCAGTCATAATAATATAAACATCGCTCCTGAACCTCACCTAGAATATGATTCCTGCAATAATTCCTAAACGAGTTCAGACCAGTAAACGATGGATCTATCACCTTGCAAATACTGAATATTTTGGTTATAGATACAAGGCTGTCTGTCGTGGTACCAATTTTTTGTGTTTTACGTATCTACCTACCAACAAGTACCTACCTCAGTACTGAACACCAAGGTTTTTGTACAAAATCAAACCAAACACCAAAGTTCCAATTTCGAAATTCGTCTTATTGCTCACCGAAGTTCTAATATAATGCTGTCGATGCAAGCGAATTTAGGTGAAAAAGTTTTACGACGTTGCAGAATTTTGGTGGTGGAGTATAATGTACTAGTGTTGCAACGTATCATTCCATATTTTGACCGTACCACCAATGTTAAAAAATATCTGTTAATTACGTTATAAGCAGATGATTATAATATTGTTTGTTTTTTTAACAAATAATTTTACATACTCAAGGCAGAGATTAGGTAATTATGGCAAGTTAGTTTCATTTCTAGGGGAAAATCTTAGGAGGCCGTATTATGAAGAAATGTATTTGCAAGTTTAGGATTCATTTGAATATTCGCTCCAATTTATGTAGTGCATAACTAGCATACTATGCCGAAGGAGTAGGTGCAAGTTGAGTAGGTAGGTACCTACCTAGTGAGCCTATTGGATACCTTAGCATTTTTATCTGATGGCTCATTACAAAAACGCTGCAGTTGATTACACAACGGTTTATTATATACCTACCTGTACAGATACCTAATTCTGCGTAGATTACTGTTTTCCGTGGTCAACACCTACCCTAGAGCTCCTCTCAGGAAAGTCAATGGAAATCAATGGAGTCAAGGAAAGGCAATATTACAGTTTCATAAATGAATCAGTCGTTTCAAAAAACCTTACACGTCCACAAAATCAAATTGTGATGAAAGCAATACATATGAAAAATTTGAAAAAGTTCCAAATTGGAAACACTGAAATTAAACTTTTTTGCGGACATGTCGGGTTTCTCCTGGTTATGAAATGAAATTTAATTTGAAAAAGTTTATTTTCCAATTCAGCACGCCAGGATGATTTCAGATAACATACTTAAGAAGCCACCCGTGTATTATGTACTCATTTGCGTAGTTATTTCAATGTAGAACATTGGTTACATAGAATAGGTAGGTAAGAAAGGTACTTACTAAAATGTATTCAAGAAACCAAACAAAAAATGGATGAAACAAAAAAGGATATAAGAAGTTAAAAATATATATTTCGGGGGGGTATTTTGAGTTGTGGTTGTTGGCCAGGCAAAAATCATTCTCCAAAATTGCATCACATTTTTTGAGGTAGGAAGGTATTTCTTGATTCTTTTCAGGTCCTTCAGTTTTTGCTTCCTCACTACCGGAAGGTAAGGAAGGTTTTTATTCGTGCAAGAGTCGAAAAAATGTATGTCCTCCAAAATGAAAATGTCCACTCGCATTTTACGTTTCAGACATCAAGGAGCATTTTTGGTTCCCTGTCTGTCTGTGGTCAATTCCTTGTAAAGCCCGAAACCACCCGAAATAATAGTCGAAATGGGCTGAAATTTGGTGGGTACATGCGGGTTGGATCGCAGATGGTCCCGTATCAAAATGAACCTTCCCAGCTATTCTATATGTTCATAAGATTCAAGTGAGGAAGCAACACTGCCTACTCGGATGGCCTGAAGAGTCGATTCTGGCGGTTGCTAGGCAGATTTCAGCGTGCTTTACATTATCACGTTTAATGTGGACTTTATGAAACCATCAATATATCGTCCCCACTATGCCAAACTAGCGAATCTTTTGACACTCCCGAAAACTAGCGAAACCGCAATTTTCACGAATTTGAGTTTTAGTTACAATGAATATTGTCTCCACGAGGTCTACCAGTTGGCAAAATCTTGCGTCAATATCGTGCACCGTTTTCCGCCTACAGCTTGTTATTAATAAGCGTATCTGCATTTGGGCCATTTTCCACTCCAGTAAACTAGCGAATCCGATTATTCGTTAATTTGGCGTAGTGTCTTTGTTGAATGTAGGTCTAAAACAACCGACGAATCAGCCGCTTTCGCTCATTTGCCCTAGTGACGCGCTATCAATAAACTACAGTATCCTTACAGAGGCATGATTGTCGAACCAGATCGCTCTTCTTTGCTCCCTCGAGGTTTGGTGTGCCTAGTATCGGTGGATTTTGTGTTATTTCCTGACCTCCTGTCGGGTTTCAAAAGTGAAAAAAAGGAAGTGAAATCTCCTTCGTCGAATCGGTTGAAGACACCTTCTTTCGGAGCATGTTTCCACTTTAAATTAAGTTGTAAAATATTTGATACCCTCAGCATTCAGTTTGTCAAAGGCCCCTCGCACTAAGCCTTCAGCCTGAAATATTCAGAGTGCCGCGGAAAAATTCACGGCATACTGTTACTAAGTAATACTGTTCCTTGGTGAAATGATAAATTTTAGTATTTTATCTCCTATAAAGTTCCTTAGGCTGAGCAGGTTTTTGATCTTTGACATGACGAATCAAGAACTGGTGTTGTTCTGTGATTTTTTCAAGGCTATGAAACTCACTGTAAATGCGTTGCCTTAAATCTTCAGTATCTCCTTCACGAATTCTACTCTAGTCTACCTTGTTCAAACGACGTCGCGGATGTCCTCCCGGAACTTGACATTAACGAAACAGAAGATAGTGAATGACGCAAAAGTTCTGAAAAGTTCCATTTTTCATCATTAAATTTTTCTCTTAATTGATATTTATTGTTTTCTCATCATGACGCGACTTCGAATTTACTTTGTAAAATTAAGTTGTATTATACTCCATAATTATTTTTAATAACGTTATTATTAATTCATTTTGCTATGACGCGCAAGGTGGGACGCTTGCCCTATACCTATATGCTTCCAAATAAATTATTCTGTCCCGTTTCATTTTTATTTTAGCCCAATAATTTATAGGTATTTGCTTCAGGAGATACTTATTTTCAGTTTTTGGTTTATTATTTTCAATAATGAACCATTGGAATCGAGCATGAAAAAAAAAATTCTTACCCCCCCTCAAAATTTGATGGTTTACGTTTCAAGGTATGTAGAATCCAAAACTGCAATAAAAATATTTCTGTCTGTCCGCCGTACGCCGTACGCCGTACGGGCCACTTTTCTTAGTTACCATGAAAAAAAATTGATGAAATTCGTGTTATAGGTTCCGTTCGGCGTCTAGTTGGTCCTCGAAGCTCGACGTTACTGTGAGTCATCTCTAAGGGGTTCAAAATAGGGGTTGAAATTTTCAAAACGCCTATACCATTTTTTTACGTAAATATTTTTACGGTTTTAAATAGTTCTTGAACTTGCGAGTTTTTTAAGACCATCCGGAGCATCGTACGTCCAGCCGTTCGTTCACAGTAAGGCCCCGAAGTTTGCACCGACAGGCATTTTCGACTCCAGTGTGAATGAAATAATTGTATACAATTCAAACCAAATCTCGTAACCAGAGACGCGCCCACAATAGGAATTTGTGAATACGGCCAATCATTGGTAGGGATCACCTGATTATATTGGCGGAGTATGAAGTCGAGTTGGTTGTTCTGTGATATTATTTAATTTGAAAAATGATGGCTCTTTTGGAGTTTGTTGGTAGGTAGTGAAACTTGAACAAACGTTGAAGTATTATTGATGGGTAAATTATTACTACGGTAAATCATTACTCAACGGTAAATTATTACACAACGGTTCATTATACCATCTACGTAGAAGGGGCTGGAGTTTGTTGGTAGGTACTTTTGCAACTTTTTTCACTCCTCATCAACAATTTCTTTTCAGAACTTCATTATGTGTGTTTCTTTTTGTTAGGTACTGTTTGTCATCGGCAGAATTATTTTAGCAACATTTAACTCGTGATTTAGGTAGGTACCTAGTAACGAGTACGGGGTTAGGTACTAACCTACGGAGGGTCTGCGATCTACATAATATGCATAGAATAGTACATATTATATTATATAGACGGGTTATCTATACATAGAGCTGTGATCTGTAACAGAAGGGTATTCTATACAAAATAATAAACCGTTGTGCAGGGATTTGCAGCGTTTTTTGTCTTGAAATGACCTAATAAGCGTCGGTATAAAAAAAAAGCGTTCCCGTTGTCATAACATTCGTTAAACATCTACTTTTCCTTTCCGTAAACCATCAACACTCTCTTCTTTTCGTGCTTTGAAGCACACAGTATTAGCAGAATTAGGAAAATTTAAGCTGCTTGTCAACAGAGCGTATGGACAGTAAGTTTAAAACAAACAGAATTGAAAAACAGCAATAACTAGATTTTATGTGCTGATTTAAAGTTTGATTGCGCTCTCCTGAAAAGCTGCAAAATTGCGGTTTCGTTAGTTTTCGGGAGTGTAAAAAGATTCGATAGTTTGGCATAGTGGGGACGATATCGAAGTGCTTCGATCATACCTTTGTTACTTTTTTAATCACTTCAGAACTGTACGGTTTTTGTTTTCACCTCCTTCGCTTAGAGCCTCCCTGCGAACTTCAGGGATCAGACATCTTCGTAATACTGAGTTAAACTACCAAGACAGTTAAAAATAATGAAATAACGTTCAAATTCCAGTACTGAGTGCATAAAGTAAGAGAACAATCGTGTGGAGGGGGCGCATGGGCGAACGAGGTCTTCAGCCCGATGTTGAAGCAGAAGTCGACGGGGTTGGTTTTTGAAACGACTGATTCAAATATGCGATGGATTCAAGAATCTATCATTAATAAATTATTTGTTGTTATTCATGAAGCATAACGTTTGTTAAAGCTACAAAAGTACCTATCAGGTGTTCCCTAGCAATGATATCTGGGCCGGATTTATACTGTTTCATGCATACGATCATGTTGACGAAACTTTTCGATGCAAACGAACGGCTGGACGTATAACGATCCAGGTGGTCTCAAAAAATTATTTAGTTTGAGATCAATTTAAAAACTTTAAAAAAACCCATACCCTTCTATTGAAAGTTTTCGAGCTACGGCGTTCTGAAAATTTCAACCCCTATTTTTCACCGACTTGACAGTAACGCCGAGCTTTGCAGACCAATAATTAGACCCCGAATTTTCATTAATTTAATTAATTTTGATTCGTGCTAATTCGGAAAGTGCGAAGTACGGCGGATGGACAGAAATTATGTTACTGCATTTTCGGATTCGACATAACATGAAACGGAAACCATCAAATTTTCAGAGAGGGTTAAAAATTTTTTTTCATGCTCGATTCCATTGGTTCATTCTAAAAATAATATCTAATGAGTTTTTTTTTAACCAAACATTTTGGCCCAGTTATACCCAGTTAAATTTTTTGTCAGGATTTTCATAAATGTGGTACAACTGCACAAGCTACGGTTCCACACTGTCTGTCTACATTCACTGCTCCACCCACACTATTAATGAGTCATTTTTACAGGTACCGGACCTACCTGTAAAAAAAACAAGTATGTTCTTTAACGACGCAAGTGATAGTATAAAATAATTATAACTTCATTCAAGGTCACTTCGCGGCTGGGTTGGGCCCCTAATCGATTTACCCCGTTGCCAGAGACTGCACGGCAGCGAAGTCGAAAATTTAAGACCTTGTGCTCTTAACCAGTCACACCATGGTAATTTTTTGTTTGTTTTTCCAAGCATTGAAAGATTATGGGTGGACTTGAATTATATTTTAGGACTCAATTAGGGATGGGACATCGAAATCGATATTATCGAAACATCGATGTTTTACTTCGATATTCCGATTTTTCGCCATCAATGCCTCACATTCGATAACATCGATATATCGATGTTATGGTCCGATAATATCGGCAGAAAACACCCTTCAACCAGCTCTTGCCTCTTGGATCCCCTCCCCACTCTTCCTTGATGCACATGTTAGTCCTTCTCCTGACAGGTCATAAAATACTCGAAAGTGCTCACTTCATCAATGACTTTATTTTCATTTGCAGAAATATTTGAGTAAAAAAAGAAACAGAAACATTTTATTCCGAATTCAGTTATTTACAAAAAAAAATAAATAAATAAACATTCCAACTTTGAATTATATAATATCTACTTGATTAGAAAAATAACTCTTCGTCGAGGGAGTGGAGGAAAACAAGTTTCTTCAGATTTTCTGCTTTCAGCCTATTGCGCTGGGGCGTCAAAATGTTGCCAGTTTCAGAAAACAAACGTTCTGAAGGTACACTCGTAGAAACGCGTAGAAGAGGGATATATCTATACCGATATCGAAAATATCGATGTTTTGGCTCGATAAAAATTCGTTATCGATGCTGTCTACAAAATATCGACATCGACATCGATATCGATATTTTCTTCCGATGTCCCATCCCTAGACTCAATGGATTCGTACTTTGCAATCGAGTTCCCAGAGTGACGTCATGGGGTTCATTCCTTCTAGTTGTAGTTAGTACATCAGTCATTCATGGCATTCCTCCTATGTGGATCAATTTATTTATGCTGTGATTGTCAATGGATCAATATTGCCTTTATGCAACAATTAAACCACTCTGTAAATAGCTGAAGGTCCAAGACCTCTGCCCAGTCTGTACATTACGGATGGAATTACGACGTGTTGAGTAATTTGCGACCTAAGTGTATATCTGAGGAATAGGCAAGTTCATAGTTATAAGTTATTTTTCGCGCTTTGTTATTGTGAACTGCAACAGGTTCGTTTCCCTAGTCATCCGGTCCATCCTGCGCGCTTCGCTCTTTTGGCCCTTATTTCCAGAAAGAACAAAACACGCAAAACTCCCAAACCTTTCAACAGTAATCCACCCACACTTGTCGTAACCAAGCACATTTAATTTCTTATTGCACTTGAATTCTACTACTGTTGAACAGCCCTAGAAGGAGACTACAGATCAGTCTGAACATCCCCTTTATATACAACTTACCAGGCTTTCACGATGAATAATACGAGCATTACTAGCAGCGAACATGGAGCCAGTAAGTACGTGATTGGTTTTTCATTAGTTCAGTCTTAGCTATGTCACACAAGGCGGATCCACCGGCCAAGGCTACTGTGCGCCAAAGATCCTGGAGGCTGATTTGTACGTTACATCACGATTTATCGATGTCCCGTTCAAATATTAGAAGCAGTCCTGTCAGTTAAATTAGCTATACCCGCTCGCTTCGCTCGCTTAAATACAATCCATAATGCATTATAGCCCAAAGTGGTAGGTATAGATTGGTGATGCTAGACAGAAAAACGCTGCATATCCCTACACAACGGTTTATTATTTTGTATAGAACACCCTTCTGTTACAGATCAGAGCTCTTTGTACAGATAAACCTTCTGTGTAAATCACAGCCCTCCGTAGTTTACTAACTATTCGCCACTACAAATTAATATCATGCACTGAATGTTCAAAGCAGTAGCTAAAATGGCAAAAAGAAACGCAAATGTACTTCTGAAGGAAAATGTTGATTTGAAGTGGAAAAAATTCGGTCCCGGAACCGGGACTCGAACCTATGATTTGAATTGTAAGAGCCCGTCGCCTAGACCACTCCGCTAAGGTGGCCACCTGGCCGAGAGACAAGTGATGTGCGCCCTCAACCCAGCTTGATGCCTGCATACACCCTGCTCTTTAGGGCAAATTTTATAGTAAACTAGCGGATCACCCGGGTGTTGCCCCGGTCGGGGTGCGTAAATAACTGGACGTAAAGTTCATTTTTATACAACCACGAAGAAGGAAAAAATACACAGTAGAACATCTGATTTAAATCGAGTTGTCCTAAAATGGAGTGAACTTTCCTTGTGAAAACAACTTTGAAAAAAGATTTGACGCCGTGTTGATAGGTACCAATAAATAACTCGGCGAGTTGCTGCGAACATTGTAAATATGTAAATAACTCGGCAAGTTGTGGTCCTAGAAAAATCGTTCGCCACTTTTCGGAAAGAGGGGAATTTGCCCTAGCCGAGGACACCACTCACGACCCGAGATGAAAAACTCGACGAAACTGCTTTTCCCATTTTTCTTGACAACGACATTCTCGACAACAACTTTTCAAGATCGGGGTTGCTAGGAATATCCTGAAAACCGTTGAAGGAAGTCTCCACCGAGAATGCAACCTAGTCAGAAACCATCCCCGGTGTTCCCAAAACATATTCCCAAAGTTTCATCCCGATCGGTCGAGTAGTTTAGGAGTCTATAGGGAACATACATACAGACAGACATTCATTTTTATATATAGAGATTTCAATGGCTACATCGTAGAATGCTCCAGATGGTCTCGAAAATTCAGAAAAAAGTCAAACTATTTAAAAATGCGAGAAAACCCACTCCACAAAATAAAATTTTCCGAGATATGGGTACCTACTCTGGATATTTCAACCCCATATTTCACCCCTTTGAGTTGAGTGACAGTAACGCCAAGCTTCGAGAACCAACTGGAGCCCAAACTGGACTCATGTACCAATTTCGTGAATAAAATTTGGTTCAACGGAACTAAGGAAAAAGCCGCGGACGGCCTACGGCGGACGGACGGAAATATTTTTATTCGATATCCGTATTCTACGTCCCTCGAAACGTAAACCATGAAATTTTGAGGTGGGGGTTAAACAACATTTTTTCATGGTCAATTCCATAGGTTCGTTATTGAAAATAAAAAACCAAAATACTCCCTATTACAAATCTAACATATTTTCTCTCGAAAATTGGGGGTCAAAAACGTTTAAAATTGTCATATTTTGCTCAAATTTGCTCATCACTTAACCTGTTTTGCTCAGTTAGGTGCCTTTGTAAAAATGCTGCAAATTATTAGGTGTATCATTTTCCTGCTAGCGTACTTTTCTGTTTGAGCATAATCGGACCCATTATTGGTGAGAAATTTACTACTTCGGATTTTCATTTGCGCATACGCACCGTAATCATGATCCAATCGTTCCGTAATTCATCTAGGAGCTACACCCTACAAGCCGAATACTACTAAAATTGAAGCAATATTATGCGTTTACTAAGGAAACATTTGCAGACGGACAGACATGGAACTAAATTTTGGCTCAAGTTACAAAAATACCTATGAGCAAAATCAAAATAACAATCTTTCTTCAGATGAAATAATATCAAAGAACAGCCATCTCGATTACATACAACCAGCACTGTTCCCTAGCAATATCTGGGCTGGATGTATACCGTATGATTCACTCTCATGTTGACGAAGCTTTTCGGAGCAAATTTCAGGGCTGAGGGCCTTACTGTGAACGAACCGCTTTACTCCGGTGGTATAAAAAAATCTCAAGTTCGAAATCCATTTAAAAACGTCAGAAAACCCCTTAATTAATAAAACCACAGACTATTGTTATAGAAAGTTTTCGAGCTACGGCGTTCCAAACATTTCAACCCCTATTTACCACCCCTTCGCGGACCGATTAGTCTTACAAACCAATTTTCATCAAACTTTGAGAGGGTTTTTTTCTTTTTAGCGAATTTTCGAGGAAAATTAAGATTCCAATGGGTCTAAAATTTCAGAACATGAATTTTTGAAATTTTTTATGGGCGTTTTATAGACATTTTAGAGCATCCTTAATCCCAAGGTTTTAACAAAAATTTATACGTTATGTATTTATTTATGTGTCACTGCAGACGATATCTGACCTTGGGTACATGATACAAATTTCAAATTTCGCCAAAATGTTTGTATTGCCGAACAAAAGGATGAGCTCGAAGATGAGCAATTTTCAAAAATTCCAAGGGGGTCAAATTTAAGTTTTTATGGGTCAAAAATCTCTAAAAACTGCTGACATTTTGAAATTTTATTTTAATAAATCTCTGAAGGTGGTATGGGAGGGTGAGTACAGACAGACACTACCATTTCAAATGTTTTTCATACAGAGCAGGGGCCATATTTGGATTTTGGGGGGCCAAAATTGGTATTAATGGCTAAAATCTATGTTAATTCACCTGACGTCGTGTGGGATGGTGATTCACGACAAAAAGAAGTACGAATATTTTTCTCAAAAACTAGTGGGTCAAATTTCATAAATTTGACTTTATACGGGTCAAAAATCGGTAAAAATTGCTAAAATCAGGATAAATTATATAATTATATAAAAAGTGGTTTGGTTTCTCGCTATATCATATTTTTACACAATAGCACGAATATTTCTTCAAACTTCGCTCTTAAAGCATTTTACAAATTGGAATGAACATTTTCCAAGCAGACTGAAACATTTTCCAAATAGAAATAAAGAATTTACAAATAGAATATAAACATTTTCCAAACAGAAATAAACATTCGTATAACGGCAGCTCACGCTCACTCATTTTCCCGCCAGTTCGTTAATAATTTACCGTTGTGTAATAATTTGCCGTTGTGTAATAATTTACCGTTGCGTAATAATTTGCCGTTGTGTAATAATTTACCATTGTTACAGATCACAGCTCTCCGTATAGATAACCCTTTATATAATATTATGTACTATTCCATACATATGATATAGATCGCACACCCTCCGTCGGTTAGTACCTAACCCCGTACTCGTTACTAGGTACCTACCAAAATCACGAGTTAAATGTTGCTAAAATAATTCTGCCGATGACAAACAGTACCTAACAAAAAGAAACACACATAATGAAGTTCTGAAGGGAAATTGTTGATGAGGAGTGAAAAAAGTTGCAAACGTACCTACCAACAAACTCCAGCCCCTTCTACGTAGATGGTATAATGAACCGTTGTGTAATAATTTACCGTTGAGTAATGATTTACCATTGTGTAAAATATTAATTTACCCATCAATAATACTTCAATGTTTGTTCATGTTTCACTAC